>OW679201.1:15981501-16053106 GCA_940337035.1 Agriotes lineatus
TCGTTATCTTCTGTTACGATACTTTTGGAGTGCCCCCGTAGTATTGAACTTCTGCTAGCTGAATTTCTGAATTTGAATATTTATGGTTGGCTTTTGTCAATTTTTGCATGCTTTAAACTAGGTATAATTAGCTGTATCTTATTTTTAATTATTTTCCTATAATTATCAAGCAGTTTGGTAAGCAGCTCTTCGAATAATTACCCATACTCTACTAATTAAATTTATTTTGGTCATATTCCTACAGATATTTGTATATGGCGCTTAGGCAACCCCTGTCACAAATTATTCTGCACTATTCTATTTGTTGCTAGATAAAGGATATCATTTCTTGCAGCCACACTTTTCAGGCTGGTTTTTTCGCATCTTCTGGCCCAAAAATTTTGGAAAGTTTTGATAACTGGTAACTGGTGGATTTTTGAGTTCTTTCCCATTTTAAACTTGGTGCAGGCTGCTAGTGCCTCGGCCGTGTGCTTAAATTTTTGAGCTAATTAGTATAGCTCAGCTCCGTTTTGATTTTTCGGAGGATCTGAAAAAGCACATGTGCCCTTAAGACGTTCGTATTTGATTTGGTTATACTTACGTCCTTCGCAACTGCGGATTCGTTTGAGGCCAGCATTGTTTCTGCCCTTTCTTCTGGCTCAATTCCAGCGTGAGGTAAGATAAGGCCAGTTTCTTCTTATCTAAATACCTAAATTCATCCACCTTTCACTCGAACTTATCAATGTTCTCAGCATAAACCAACTTGTCCCACTCTGCTACCGATCACAACTGCTCCATTCAATAAACACGGTGAAACCGTCAACTGACAACCAATATGTCAAAACTGCCTAGAATCAGGAACAGAAGCTCCCACACAGCATGGATCCAAACAGACCCCAGTTGTAGTCACTTATCTCCAATGCAGTATCCAAAACCACTCTTCCAAAGTTCTCCACGACCAGCATCAAGGAGCCTGGTACAAGTACAAAACACCAAACCTCAATTGCTAGATCCTTCAAAAAGGTTCCCTCTGTTAACGATCTTCCCGGAACTCTCCTTTCGTGCCAACAGCTTGCTGCAATCCAACTTAATCGATGTGCAATGTCAAATGTAATTCTTTAAAAACTTAATTTAGTATTTCTCTCTATTTATTCACCTCTGCAGATTAGTCCTACTTTTAGTCTAGTTTCTCACCATATACCTCCTATCTTCCTCCATTTAGTATCTCATCTTCTTATTTTAAAATTTGGTTTTTATTTTACGAAGTGAACTCCTTCTCTATTGTAACCCTTTAATTTTTTTAAACATATTATTTTGGTAATAGGGTTTATTTCATAATTTTAAGATACACCAAAGTAATTACAGATTTACATTTTCAAATTTGTTATATTAATAATTAAAACAAAGTCCTTAACGATATCATATTTTCTCCTTCCAACACACTATATCTTTATTTTTGATTTCCACCCACTATGTGCAAGAATCTATTTCGATTAAGTATTTGTCATTATTTTTCAATTTCATATTTCGATATTACATTAAATTCGAATACTTCTGTTTTTCAATTAGCCTCATTTTGGTCATATTCCTACAGATATTTGTATATGGCGCTTAGGCAACCCCTGTCACAAATTATTCTGCACTATTCTATTTGTTGCTAGATAAAGGATATCATTTCTTGCAGCCACACTTTTCAGGCTGGTTTTTTCGCATCTTCTGGCCCAAAAATTTTGGAAAGTTTTGATAACTGGTAACTGGTGGATTTTTGAGTTCTTTCCCATTTTAAACTTGGTGCAGGCTGCTAGTGCCTCGGCCGTGTGCTTAAATTTTTGAGCTAATTAGTATAGCTCAGCTCCGTTTTGATTTTTCGGAGGATCTGAAAAAGCACATGTGCCCTTAAGACGTTCGTATTTGATTTGGTTATACTTACGTCCTTCGCAACTGCGGATTCGTTTGAGGCCAGCATTGTGTCTGCCCTTTCTTCTGGCTCAATTCCAGCGTGAGGTAAGATAAGGCCAGTTTCTTCTTACTTGGGACTTATTTGGGCGTTGTGCGTTATAGCCATTTACTGTGGGATTGGATTTACTGTCAGATGCCATTCACTTCCTGCTGGATGCATTTCCTGTCGGCTACGATCTTGGGAGAGTTTGGACGCTTTCAGGGAGAGGTTGAACTCCTCCCTGAAGAGGCTTAGCATTCCTTGTTCGGCTGCACCCTGCGGGCATCCAAACCGTCGATTTGGGCTCCTTAAATTACCGAGTTGTCAAGGAGCTCTGCAATCTCCTGGGAGCTACGCTAGAGGGTGTAGCACTGCACTCACCTGCGACACAATCACCGCTTCCTCGGTCCGCTGGGCCTCCCGCCGTGTCTGCCGGAATCCTCATTGCTTCTGCCGTCTTCGGGCCCCGCAAGCCAAAGGTCAGGAGCCGACATGTTTTTACTACAGGCAAGAAACTGATATAGCTATTTGCGCCTGGTGTATTTTATAGTTAGTTATTAGAATCTCGTCTCGTTAACAGATAGGGCATGTAGGATATTTTTGGCATAGCAATGCTTCGTCGAGTTAGATGTTAGTGCATGCTTTTGTATAATTTTAATGCGTTATTATGATAGGGCTATTGCAAATTTCGAGCCCCCATTTTGTGCGGGCTACTGATCTTTATTGAATCGTTAATCGGGCTTACCTGAATTGGTAAAAACAGCTCTGCGGCTCAACTCTGTAGGAGCCTTCGGTTTTGAATTGGCCTCGAACCACGGCGTCTCCGTGGGGGCCTGCGAGGACCCTGTTTGGGAGGTTCCGCTGATGCGGGGGTTTATCGGCCGCCGCGACCCATTGAGCTCTCCTGCAAACTGTATGTTAGATCATCCGCGCTAGTATTTCAGTTTTAAGGCAGTACTTACCGCTTGTTGCCTACTGTTTGCTCGATATCTTCGGGTTTATGTCGACGCCATTTGCATGTCGGTCGCTGAGATCTGACGTCATATTTAGCGTATAGTGGCTAGAAAACCGATTACGGTCGCCGATTGCCTTGTTTAGGAGTCGCGTGAACCCGTTAATTATTTTGTCGGAACTCTGTTTGCGGCGTTCGCGATTTTTCCGCGTTATTGTAATTTATTTGCGAGCCTCTAAGTAGGTACGAGTTTGCCGAAGGTTTATTCAAGCGATTGCTTTAGCGTTCATTTATGCACCTGATGTATTTCCACTAAGAAAACTGCTCTGTCACTATATGGCATATACCCTGGTTGTTTTTGACATTAGAAATTTTGGAATAATTACTTTAGAGTCTTTCTGAGCTGATATTCGGGGTTTCGCATCAGCTGAGCGCTTGCATAACCTGGCCCTGCTATATCCTGCCTCACAGGGATTAATTTATTTTTTTTGTAATCTAATACTCGCTACGCTCCGTTTTTAACCGCGCAATGTTTTAATGTGTTAGCCCATTCACAGGTCATAGTTATTGTTGCTCGTGGGCTACTGTTTGCTCGATATTTATATTTATATTTGTATTTATATTTATTATTGCATGTCGCATACTGTGTGTTTTCTTTGGTGTTGCTAGATATATACAAAGGTTCATACTTATTGCCAAGTATCGCCTTTGCTACTTGTAACTAATTTTGCCTACTGCCTGCTGTGATTTATATATATTTATGTTAGCCATGCACTATAGTACCCACCAATATTTAAGAATAAAGCTGTGATCTATTCATTGGTTGTTGACTTGCTTATTTTTGACTTGCTGGTTTTTATCTTCGACCTTGTGTAAGGTCCGGCACAAGGAATTGGATCTGAGTCTAGGACCTGGCGCCCACTCCTTTCTTTTTTTTGTATTCTCTTTCAGCTTAGCTGGAACCCTGCGACCCTCGCGGCGAGCTAGCCCAATTAGGCCGATAGTTACCAGCCGGCAAAATAAGCAATATAACTTTCGCCAAAAGGTAAGGCCGACCGTCTATCTTCCCTTACACTTCTGCTGTTGACAAGAAAAGTTTCAATTTGGTCTCTTGCAAAGACTTTGGACTTTTTGCCTGGTACCCTACCGAATTCCTTTTCAAAAATTGCAATAATTTTGGGTACTTGCTTATATCAATGTTATCATACAATAGTAAACAGGATCGTATCATGGAATAATGTGCCCATACAGTAGATGACTTATATTTCTTAGAAACTCCATTAAAGTAAAGCAACATTACGTGTTCTGTGTAGCTCTGCGCGTTCTTTTCGGAACACCATTCTCTGAAGCGATTATAAGCTGCATCATACAAATGTCTAGATTTCTCTGGTAGCAAGTTAAGAATAACTGCAGAAGCAGTATCAGCAATGTCTTGAGGTTCTTCCTCGATTTCTTGTTCCATCACCGGATAATAATAATTTTCAAAGCTGTATTCACAAATGTCAGTTTGTTTATAAGTAATTTTTTCCGTCACCATGGTTTTCAAGATACGAATTCCACCAACTACTAATTATTTATTACAGATCGCTTTGACCAAATTTGTATTCTTTCTTAATTTTTGTGTTTTCGCCGGCGTAAAAAATAGTATATACACCTCAGGACAGAATGCTATTTTTCCCTTGGTGCTTTGTAGCTCTCGGGCTTCGCCCTCGAACTACAAATCGCACCTTAGGAAAAATCTTGCATTTCTGTCCCTTGGCCTATAATGTACTATTATACCCCTGTATTCATGTCATTACAATAAATACACTTTAAAAGGTGAAAATGTCGGAATCTCTAAAGCTATCAACTAACGACAATGACAGTAATACCTTTTTAAATCTCTCTTTACAACTTTTTTAGGCATTTATGCCTAGTGATTCTGGATAATAGTTTAATAACTTTAGTTTTAACTCATATCCAGCTATTGAGTTTCTCGAATTGGTACAAGTGAATACCTGTTTACTGCCTACAACAGACTCAAAAGACTGCACGCTGATACTCCGAAAATGCAACTACTGTGCTTACAAAAGTCAAATCGAGGAGTATAGAACGTATTTATAATTAGCTAGGCGTCATCATGTTGCTATAACTCATTAGCTACTGGCGTACTAAGAAGGTCCCACCTGGCCCTGGGCTTCGGAAAGATGTGCGTACTCGACACATGGAGTAGACCTGCGTTTGAAATTTTATATTCCTGAAAACGAGTGTAGCATTTCGCTTAAAAAATCCAACAGGATGTAATATAATCCTGCTCTATTGAACACACAATCTTAGAAAAAATTCGCAGATTTCAGCTGCGGCCGGACACGTATCACGTCAATCTTATACTAGCTAAAGCCAATTAAGGTTCCAATTAACGATTAGCACACCCAGACGGGAATGGGCTCAAAATCTGAGTCCGATAATCGCACGTTAGAGTGTGTCTAGGATGTTAGAAATATTATAAACATAAGCAGCTTAAATAGTGCATAGTAAGTGGGCGAAAATACGCATATAGGGATTACGCAATGGATGGGTCTACTTATTTGTAAGGGAGTAAGTAACGGTGGCAAATTGAAGGAGAGGATTTAGAGTTCAGTTCCAAACGATTCTCCAAGTGATCGCCAGCGCTCGATTCAAACTCCACAAAAGCCTGGGACGGTCGTTGCAACTCAAGCGGCAGTATGGAGAAACCAGCAAGGCGGCAATATTCAGGGCGATACTAATTGCTGGTGGTAAGCAATATTAATAGAATCTTGAAGTTTCAAGATATATCACAGGACGTGATCGGAAGCTTGTATTTTATACGGTAGCAAAACCGATAACGTCAGAAATGACCGAAAACCGTTTCCACACGGCTTTGTCCAAGCCCTATAGAAAGTGTAACTGGGAGAAATTACGCAACAAACAACTGGCTTCTTTCTGAAGACCTGACGAGCGTGCCTTGTTATTCAACGCAAAGACACCCCTCTTCACTGTACTGAACGAAGTGACGGCGTGACCTTTTATTTCAACGGAGTGAAATCAGTATCATTTGTCAAACTAGCCTTTTATATGCCATCTGTCGATACAGGTAATGCGCAACTGTCAAATATTTTGGCATTTAGAATCCTTGAATCCGTTTTAGAATCATATGCGAACAAATGTTCTTATGCGCCACTTATCTTACATTTTATAGCTTGATGTTGTTTGCTAATTCTTATCCTTTCAACTAAGTAGATATATATCTCAACGTTTTCTCCGCCAGCTAATTACTAGTCGAGACTTATCGTTTTTAGTTCTGTTTAATGCTTAGCAATAACGACCGAAGCTGTGTCAAATATCTTCATTTATATTGACACCTCACCTTATACAATCTAGCTTATTAAAGATGTGCTCGAATGTAGAGAGTTTTAGTTGGCGCGTTCTCTTTTGCTGCACTTCGCATCCTATCCTCATTCATGTACAATTGTTTTTGAATCTTATTATAGTTTTGTTTCAGATTTTAGACCACTGATTAATAGACGCCTCGAAGAAGATGATATACGCGATGATTGTAACTCTGCGACTGTACTATTCTCTTTAAATACTAAAAGTTGCATCTGTATCACACTGAAGCTTACCCATGGCGGCAATGCTCACTTTAGTTAACCACTAAAAGCTGCTTATTGGCTATGCAAATTTAAAAAGTATAGGTACTTTTTCTGCCAAGACTTTACGTTGAGGATTAGGCTCTGACATTTTTCCTGGTATTACGTGATATTTTCTGGTTTTGTTAAGCCCCTTTCAAAGAAATTATGTGGGTTAATTACTCCGGAAAGCACGATATGTACACTTCTGTGCAATAAAAATTAAGCACACGTCTTATGACTATTTTTCACAATATTCCAGTTTGTATAATTCTGGTCTATTTCAATTGCCTGGCAGCAGTTTCAATAAATGATAAAACACCATAACTTGAAAATAACACCTTTATTAAAAGACCAAAACTAAGACCTTTCGAAAAAAAACGCTATTAATAAATGCAACAAAATCGTGTGTGCTTAATTTTATTGCACAGAAGTGTACCTGACAAATTACGTGTTTATTTTAACACGTTAAAGGTTGACAGCTGGCATTCGAGAGCAGTAGACAGTGTCTCTTGTACCACTTATGTGAATTTTTCGACAGTTAATTCCCGATCTAAATAGTTCGGCTTCTTTGACCGAATCTGAATAGTTTTTCGTACGACTTCTGTTGGGTTTAGATGCTGTGAGTGTTGGCGATTGATCGGTTTTGTTTTGGTTGTCAAGTGAGCGGGTACTAATTCAAAACAATTCATAGAAGTCATAAAAGGTTTTGCTTCTGAAGATTTGTGATTTAACGAATGATGTTCCTTCGTTATTTTATCATATCCTTGTGTTTGAATATTAGGATGGAATTTAGGAAAATACACCAGCTGGTGGATTTATTGGTGATAGCAGACTTTTAAGATACGTCCGGTGTTGAGCAATGGTGGGTTATTTTTCCTTATGCAATATTGATCCTAGTTTTAGATCCTTTTTATAAGTTTGCACCTCCTAATTCTGCTGCTTAGAACCTAGAGAGAAAACGTTGATTCCATTTACACCAGAAGTGAGTTTTCTAAAGGCGCTCAGTTTTAGTGCGCTAATGGCGACCTATTACTTTGAGCTTTTGATTTTTTGTTTATGCAGTTGGGTATTTTGTTTTTATTTATGGAGATTTGGATTTGGGTGTATAGTTGCTAGATTTTGGGTTTCTAGATTTGATAGAGTTTCAAGATCTGGGTTTGTGACTTGGATATTATGGAGTTTCTAGTTGCGGTTTTGGTCGATTGACTTTGTTTTCGTGCGACGCAGAATTCAACAGATAAGCCAGAACCATGCTGTACTGCCAATAAATATTTTGCGGCAATTGTAAATGCATTAACTTGAGTAAGTTTAGGAGCATATAGTACTTAAATTTTCTGTTTGTGCCGGATTTGCCAGTTATTGATGTATTTTCGATCTATAGTGTGGTGGTAGAGTCTTAAGACTGCTGGTCTATTTGCGAAAGTTGATTCCATTTAATGATTAAGAGATTGAATACAAATACTATAAAGTGATCAATATTTTATTAGAAAGGTTCTGGCATATGAGTTAATTAATGCTTGATTTAGTCAAGATAGTTGTTTAGTAATATTAGAATTTAGATCATAATTTATATTAAATGGCAATCAGAAGAAGCCATAAGATAGCTTGAAGTAAAGTGAAAGGCAATCTCGAATGATTATTTGAAAAAGTCATATAAAAATGTCAAATTAAACTAAACTGTATTGAAATGTATCCAGGAGTATTGGCTTGCAAAATTGGTATAATAATGATTGCTAGACGAAATGGGAATATAAAAATGACAACAAAATTTTATTTTAAGAAAATGTGCATGTAAAAAGCTGTAAATAGTAACATTTGAAACTAAACGCAGATACAAATAAATTGTATGGTCAAATGGTATAAAATCGTATGACTGATTGACATGGACAAATAAATGACTTCAAAACAAATATTTAAAACAAATGGTGAGGGGGGCTACAAATGGTACAGAGAAAAAGGAGAACAGCTAAGAACAATAAAATAGTCTTCATGGATCAATACAATCTGCAGAGGATTTGGATAAACTATTGGGTCTCCTGTTTGATTTAGAACTTCATGGGAGTTGCTGTCAGGTGAATAAATCTACACTTAAGTTGGAATTGGGTGCACACTGCACGTGAATATTTTGTTAGACTTGGATGAGCTTGTAATTAAATGGATTTCTGCATCCGAGTTGGACTTTGACAAGAATTGGATAAAGGACATTGTGGTCGCTGTTGGAAGTAAGGTGATTCCTATAGAACGGGAGCTTACATTGGACTTGAAGGCAGCTTGGATTGCTGATAGCGTGGTGGCTGCTGCAAGTAAGGCGAATAATGTAGATTGGGAGCTTGCAGTGGTGGTGTCTATATTGAAACTGTACGGGAAGTGATCAACAACAGAAGCTGTTACAATTGTGTAGGGAGCCGTATTTAAATGGGGGTTCCGAAGTATCAGGAGGTGGACTGCTTTGATTGATTAAACTGAGATGCTGAGTAGAGTGCTTAAGTGAGCTAAAAATGTATATGTTAAAAGATCTAAAAAATAAGTTTTTAATAGTGAGTAAATTACATATTTGAAGAAACTACTTACCCTAGTTGATATTACATGTGTAACATAAATCATTTGACTGACTTTTCACTTTCCTAATTGTTGACATTGACAGTTGTCATATATTTTCAAGTAATTTTCATTGTACTAATCAACCTGACAAGTACTTACTTATACTTATCAGCTTCCTCGTTCACCGTTAGGTGTAGAGGATTGTTTTGTTTCACAAATTGTATTCCATTCCTTCCTGTTCTTAGCCTTGTTTCTAGCTACGTTCCAGCTATATCCTCTTGTGGCAAGTGTTTGGGCTACTTCTTGGTTCCAGGTTTTCTTGGCCTTCTTCTGTTTTTCTTCTTATCCCATCCTGCCTCCCATATTTCTTTTACTAAATTGTCGTCTTTCATCCTTGCCAGATGTCCAAACCAGCTAAGTTGTTGGATTTTGTCGACTATCGCTGTAACTTCTAGTCTTTCTCTAATGGTTTTATTTTTAATTTTGTCTCTTCTAGTAATCCCCTCTATTTTTCTTAGAATTCGCATCTCCATTGCCGTGATTTTTGATTTAAAATTTTCCGTCAGAACCCATGATTCGCTTCCATATGTTAACGTTGGTACGAAGACTGTCTTGTATACTTTTATTTTCGTTTTTTTGCTCACTTCTTTTTTGTTTAGGAAACTGGGTTTTTAACGCATGGAAGAGTTTCGTCGTTGACTTTATTCTGTTTTCCAAATCGGCTTCTATATTTCCTTTACTGTCAATGATATTTTAATTGATTTGTTACGTTTAGCAGTTGTCCATCTATTATTAGATTTATATTTTCTTCATTCTTCGTGACCGTTAGGATTTCCGTCTTCTTTTGATGAATATTCATCTCCAATTCTCTTAGAACTTCTTGCATATTCTAATGGATTTTTCCGACTCTTTCGTATTCTTTGCTATTAGTATGAGGTCATCTGCATACAGGAATTCTTTTACTATAATCGGCTTGATGCGATTTGTTTCCCACGTGTACACCTTTTATGAGTTCATTTGCTGTTCTCGCTATTTCATCTATTACCGTTATAAATAATAAAGGGCTTAGTATACCCCTTGCCTAACTCCTTTTTGGGTATAAAAGTTTTTTGTGTAGCTGTTTTCTATTCGAATTAAGTTGTCAAGTTCTGGTGTACATACTCTTAACTGCATTCAGAAGGTTGATTCTTTATTTCCTAGCGCTTCCCAGATTCGGCTTCGAGGTATAGTGTCAAATGCCTTTTCTACTACAGGCGAAAACTGTAAAATGGCTACTAGTTATTGCTGATTATAACTATTTATGTATAAGGGCTGTAAGTTTTCCATAAATATAAATAAATAAAATAAATAAATAAATCTATTGCACACAGGAAAACCTTCACATTTCCGCTCAATACTCTTTCAGATATTTGTCTCTGGGAGAATATCCAATCCTGCGTGCCCCTTCCCGGTATAAATCCTGCTGGGGCTCCCAGTAAGGTGGGTTCTATGTGTAGTCTTAATCTATTTTCCAATATTCTTTCATAAATATTTCCACCCACTGAGAGCAGAGATATTCTTCTGTAGTTATTACATAGTGTGACGCCTCCCTTCTTAAGTATTGGCACTATTACTGCCAGTTTCCAGTCTTCAGGTACTTTTTTGTTGTCAATGCCATGTTCATTATCCTGAGTAGTATTAAGTTTCCTTCTTTCCCCATAAATTTCAGAAACTCAGGTTTAATTTCATCATATCCTGGAGCTTTTCCTATTTTTAGTTTGTTAAGAGCTTGTGTTATCTCGTTTATTTGTATCTTTTTCTGGCTCATACACTTGTTGAGCTTCTGCATCACTCACTTCGAATAGTTCTGAACAGTGTTGTAGCCATCTAGCCCTTCTTTCTTCTTCCGTTGTCAGTATTACTCCTTCCTTATTTTTGATATATTGTTGCGTGGTTTGGTTTCCTTTTCCTAGATTTTTGAGTGTCCTGTACAGTAATTTTGAGTTTCCTTTGCGTTGTTCTTCCATTTTGCGCCCAAATTCTTCCCATGTCTTCTGTTTCGCTTCTTGTATTAATAAGTTCACTTTTTTCCCTTTTTCTTTGTAATTTTCGTGGTCATAGTTACTTCCCGATTTCAAATATAGTTTCCATGCCCCTTTCTTTTCCCTCCCTGCATTTTTTATCTGTGCGTTCCACCAAGGGGTATGTTTCCTGTTTTCGGTGTATCTAACTGTTCCACATATTTTTCTCTCTGCTTCCAACACTATATTTTTAAACGCTTCCCATAATTGTTCAAGATCTTCAATTTCCATTATTTTTTGTGTCTGTATCTGGTTCCTAATTTCGGTTTGATATGAGATTCTAATTTCCTCACTTTGTAATTTGTAACTTCTTACGTTTACCAACTCTTTCTTCTCTTCTTCTCAGTATTCTTGTTCGTTTGTCCTTTATATTTAATTTCCACTAAGTAGTGGTCTGAACTTATTTCATAACCTCTCTTGACTCTAATATCATTTATTACATGGAGTTCTAAGTTCTTTGTTAATAGTAGATTTATGATGGATTTTTCTTGTCTACTTCACAAGTAATAATTTGACAGTGTATGAACCTAACCTGATTTGAGAGTAGTTGTTCTCCTAGAAGCTAGCAAATAAGAAATAAACGCAAATAGAAAAGTTATATAAAAAGGCATATATCTTACATAAACTTACCTAAACAAAAATTTATTTCAATACAAAAATATCATACAGGCCTAAATAGTCTTTGATCTACCCGAGCTAATTAGATTGAGTAAACTAATCAGCAATCAGCACAGTTAAGGTGTATAGCATATTAATGACGCTGCAACGTGGAGCTATAGCAATATATGTATTTCCTACGTGTCGTGCGCTTTGTTTATCTGTACCTTTAACTTAAATTTGCAATGAAAAATTATATACGTTACGGTGTGAACGCTACGTGTAGGTACGCGTCGTGGATTTATTATTCTGTTCACTTCAATCATCTCCTCATCAGATATCACAGACTCAATATTTCATTTTAGTATTAGAGCATTTAAAGGTGGCAATTTATGGAATTATAAATAACCTGCTAAGTACTTTCTGTTGTATCTGACTAAAGTACAATACAATATTTCCTTCTTGTCCTCTTCCATATGCTTTTCTGAGCTTGGCGAAATTTTACTAAGCATTTGTATAGCGTAGATGTGTGCAGCAGAACCAGCTATGGTTAGTCACCTAAACGGCTTTACATTCTAAAATTGACTTTCATATTACATATTGTGTATAGGAGTTTCGATTAATTCATGTTTCTCATTGCAAAATACAATTTTACATTATAATAGTAGAAACTTGCTAATACACCAACATATTTATCGAATCTGCGAAGAAGCTGTTCATGGCAAAAGCGGTTGCAAAACATTTGTTCCATTCAGCAAACCCCTTCCTGTGGAATTTATAAATGAAAAATATTGTTTAGTAATGGCGAAATAAATCCATACCGTTTTCCTTCTGAAGCACAGACCATTTCCAGCACAAAAATATCGTATTCCAGCCTGGATTTTCCATAGCCAGGTTTGCCGCTAATTTCATGACCGCTCGGACATGAAATAAACGGGAATTCGTACGTTAAAGGGTTTAGGAGAGCATCGGTCGATTTGAGTGCCCTGCTTTATTAATTACGCGCAGAATTTTCCGCAAACATCAAATAATCCGGACAAAGTGTTCCGGTGGTAATAGAATCGCAATCGAAAGCGGCGTTAATCCGGGTCGGAGTGCTCCCTGTCCACGCACGCCGCTGTGTTTTTGCAAGATAATCTCCGGGCTCTTTTGTGGCGTTCTGACGCAATCACGGTGCTTGGCTGGGTATTCCGCCACATTAGGGAATTAAATAATATAATAATGCCAATGCTGTGGGAATACATATTTTTGCTGTCGAGACATGTAATAATTAAATTTGTAAAGTAAAATAAAGGAATTAGAATTTGCCTGTTTTTTAAACTTCTAACATATAGTGTTAAATGTTCATGATATTTTTTTCTCGTTGCACACATATTTGTAAAATACTTATTTTATTTGTGAAAACAGCAGCAAACCTGCCGCTGTACATATTTGGCCATTATTCTATGAAACCGTTAATGTCAGTAACAAACAACCGGCTTTATTTAAATCGCGAATAGAGTAAAAAATATTGTTCTTTATTCATTTTTTTGTATTATAGTCGTTCAATGTTTGTCCTATTCAAATCTGTTACAACGTCATTTTCTTAAAAACTTATAGTTTCACTACATGTTATAAGTCTTTATCGAATTTTTGCTTTCTAACTGATATTTAGTACGTGACTTACAAGTAATTGAAAATTAGTTTATTTTATTCTCAATTGCCAATGATAAAGTTTTGTCTAACTTTAGAGAATAAGAAGAGACATTGTCTTTATTTACTGAACCCTTAACGGCAACCTCCACTTGGTTGTCATGCATTCTATATTGTTGGTATCATGGGTCTCTTTCGCCGCCACCCTTTACTAAATTATCATTGCTCTTTCTTATTGCCCGCTAGCTCAATAGCAATGAGAGCTCTCTTACGTCATTTACCTTACCCATCGTTAAGGAAAGTCCCTGTTGAAACAAACCAGAAGTTTAACTGAACTCGTGCTAAGTAGAAGAGGCAATCTCCAAAAATTTACTCAAAGAAGCGCCAAGTGCTATAAACCAGATCAGGAAACCCCGGATTTAAATTCACAATCAACCGCCACCAAACTGTCTCTAATACGTTGTTATTAAACAGCCACAATGTTCATTTACGCACAAAAAGCTGCTTCTACCAAGCTCCCTTTAACATGTTTAAAGCATACTTTCGGCAGCTGTTTCTACCGCGCTGATGCTGAAACTTATTATTAAATCACTCACCTACAGCAGCTTTAAACGCCGCCTTTGTGTTGACAGGCAACTGCACATATTCTCACTCGCCATGCGCGGGAACAGCAAAACGCTCACAAACGCCCTTTAGAATAATATTAGTTTCTCAATTCCGATTTTTTGTGCAGCTAGTAGCAGCATAAAATCACCCACTTGCAGTGATGACTAACGAATACCGGTTACTCGACACCTGCACTTCGATTTCACATCTCTCTACGGCGCGGCGATGCTATTGTGATTGGGCCACTCTTTGTCGCTGTTGCTTCCTCCGTCGTCAGGACTGCTGTGAAGCTCAACGAGCTCTGTTTCGACGCTTCATTTCGTTTGTAGTTCCAGGGATTCAATTGGCATTGGCTAGCACCTACAAAAACTAGCTCGCCGTAGTGGTACTCCTAGGTGCGCGAATGAGTACATTTCCGACCAGGAATTTCATTGAGCTTTTCCTGTTGAGCGCCGAAATGTCGACGCCGGATGTACAAACATATTGGCGCAATTTTAAAAGTAAGTAAACCCAATTATAAATGCATATCCCAACAAACAACAAGGAACATAAATGTAAAAATCGGTAGTATATTGGTATGCTACTTCAAATACACTCAGGCGACCCAAAGCAAGCCCTTCACACTTAATAGGTTGTGACTTCTATATATTCTGTACCTGCTTCATTTATTGCTATTTCTATTAATCTTGTGTCTTGGAAATGAGGTCTGTCTTCTGTAGACAGTTCTCTGTAGTAGCTCCTCTTCCTCTCCGAAGGGTTGTTCTGTATTCTTGGTTTTTCTATATCTGGGTTTTAACATTTTACATACGTATGCATACACGCAAAAACAGTCCAATTGCTTCTATGCCGCTTCGTCTATTTTTAGTTTCCGTTTGTGCGTCATGTCCATTTACATTTTTCTAAACTGTTGTTACAGAGAAAGCTTTATCTGCTAACAAATAAATTTTATACCTCCTTCCTGATTTAATAGAAAAATTTAAAAATAGTGCGAAGGGAAGAGACCCTAATACCAGTTCTTGGGGAATTTCGATATTTGGAAAGAAAATTTGTGGTCTCTTAGTTTTTCTTTTGCTAAATAAAACCGACTCCACTCACATCTATTTCCGTTCACCTTGAGCTTTTAGTAATGCTTCTCCATTGTTTCAAATCTCTTGTAAATCCAAAAATACCACACAAACATTTTGATAATTCTCAAGAGATTTCTTTGATCTTGCCTTTGGTCAAAATCGACTTTATGAGTAAAAATAGACTAAGTCGGACGGGAAACCTTCAACGGTATTTTTCAATAACTTCACGTAAATGTCTAAAATTTATGATTATTACAATTTTCACTAAACTGTGTGGTTTGATGCTTAAATATTCAAAAATACCGTTAAAGTGTAACCGTTTGCCATAGCAAAGCATTTTCAGTAAATAGCTGCCTGTGAGTGGTTCTTTCGTATCTTAAGTTTTGCAGCCCAACTTTCTGGCAAGAAATGTAATTCACTAGTGCTTCTTTCAAAGATGCTATTATCTCGAGAAAATCCAATATATTTTTTAGGTACACAGTGAAATACAAATTGCAACGTTCCCAACGTTGGCTTCTTAGTTTGGCACATGCTCTCACATCGACTCCACGACGTCAAACCGTTCTGTAAAATTGTTTTGAGACAGCATTACATTATGTACTTTTCCTATTTGATTTTGAGCTTCACGTTTAGCCGAAGCCTTATTTAAACTTTATCAACGTGTAATTATTTGCCCTCGTAGGTCATAAAATGTAACTCGCAGGTTTTATACTATATAAAATAATACTCAAATATTGCAGTCTATGGTTTTAGATGCACCTTTTCGTAATTCTGTACTTATATCTACCATTTATAATGTTTAATTAATAGTTTTGGTACTCTTAAAGCTGATCTCTAAAGTGCATATATTGTTCTACTACGAGTACAAACACTACTTATATATTACTTTTCACAGATGAGCCTGGTAGAATGGTGTACGCTTTTAATTTTAACGCAACTTTTGCGCAAGACCTTAACATGGTAATTTTGGAGCAAAGTGGTTTGCAATAAAAATGTTCGAATATAAAGGTCATTCTGTTAACAGGGTTAAACTAAATCTGTTGGATAATAAAACTCTAAATAATTAGCTTGGATGCCTTCTTCTTCTTCTTCCTCTTCTTCACTTTTGCACTCCAATCCTGTGTTTAAATATAGTTTTAAAATCATTTATCCTACGTTGTCTATTTATGAGGAATGTGATTCTCAATATTGTTATGAATGTGCCGTATCAACTTCTAACCAGGCAATCGGTGTGCCTGCTTTTATGTATATGTGTATTACACTCGTAACATTGATCACTGCAATAATAGCGAACTCAGAGGGTTTTCTACCTTAGGTTGCTTTCTTGCCCGTTCAGACTTCACTTTGATCAACCAAGAAGAAATCAACCTAAAGAAATTAATGAAAAAGAGGTCTAGTAAGAAGATACCGACCAAGAAGGGGTTTACTGTGGAAAAGACAAAAAAGAAAGAATCAACCAAGGAAAGGTCGACCAAAAAGAGGTTGACCAAGAATAAATTGACTCAAAATGGGCTGATAAAGAAAATAAGAACAAAAAAGAAATCAGCCTAGACGAAGTTGACTAAGAGAAACTCGCTTAAAAAGAGTTTTAGCAAGAAGGGTTGACTATTCAAAAACTGATTACAAAGATCTTGACCAAGGAGAGATTTACTAACGAGAACTCTGCAAAGAAAAATCGATCAAAAATGTCGACTACGAACAAGTAATGAGTTCATCGTAATGATTCATCTAAGACCAGGGCGACGAAGACGCGACTAAGAAAACATCGACTAAGATAAGATCTATCAAGAAGAAGTCGATCACAATAAAGCGATTAAGAAGAGATAGACGAAGAAAAAATCGACCATGAATAGAAGTTCACTAACAAGAAATAGACAAAATAGATCGACCTAGAAAATGTTTCTTAAGATAAGGCCCATCGAGAAGATGTTGAAGAAATATACCAACAAGAGATTTACGATAGGCTAAGAGAGAGTTTACGAACAAGAAGTCGACTAACACTGAGTTGACTAAACGGAGGTCAACCAAGAAGGGATCGATTAAGATGAACTTGATCAACTAGAAGTCAATCAGGAAGCGGTTGCTTACTTTGATATTTGTATCATAACACGTGGATCAGACAGTAATATCGAACACAGACAGGTTTTCTACGATAACCTCATTTATTTTGCGTTCAGTTCTGACGTTGGCCTCTGCTTTATACTGCATACGTAGTCAAAGAGGAATCGAAATAGCTTTTGTAAGAGATAAGAAGACGCTGTCAAATTAAAAGTTGCTCTATTTAGAGTTTTATATCGACGATGAAAAGATCGGCCACGATGAAGTTGACTGTAAAGAACATAACCAGTGAGAGGTCTAGTAAAGAAGATGTCGACAGATATGAAATGTACTCTAAAAAAATCAGCAAAGAAGAGATCAACCAAGAAAAGGTCGGTAAAAGCGAACTAGAGCAAGGTTAAAAAGATGTCTACGAAGAAGAGATCTAACAGGAAGGGGTCGACTAGCAAAAAATCTACTAAGGGTAGTTTTTCGCGAGAGCGAGAACTAAAGCGATAAGTGGTCTCGCCTTTCTTGTACTCGTATATCCTGAAAAATTTGATCTCGATCTTGCTGTCGGTTTACACTTAAAGTAATTAATCGCTAATATCGCATCACCAATGACCAATGACTGGATCAGCAAGTTTCTGATTACTTGGAGCCGTTGTAGACATCAATTCTAACTTGTTTTGGTTAATATAGCATTAGGTACCAAACATAACAATAATTTCATTAATCATTTTTGCCTGCACGTATTCAGGTTAGGAGTTGCAGAATGCAAATTCATGATTTTTAACTCGGTCAGTTCAGTTTGATAATATATTGCTATACCTTCACGTATAGTGATATTTATCTGTCTATGAATTATATTTTTATTTTATCAATTTAAAATTGCCCTATTTATGATTTGAATATCAATAATTATTATTTACGCTAGCTCCTGAAAAATCAGGAGTGGATTCCTTTTATCTAGATTGCTTAGTTCTAAAATGTGATGTTCTGATTTTTAATTTTATTTTATAAGTCAAAATAACTTTTGTCAAATGATATGTCAAACATATTTGAAAATTAAATGACAAATACCACATTGTTTTACTAGTACACAACAATATCAAAAACAGTAAGTGATTCTTTAATAACTAATTCACCTTCATAGTTTTTATTTCCTTTTTTTTAGTAATTACCTTACTGCTTAATATCACCCACGTTTCACTCGAACTCAACAATGTTCTGGATGTCGACTAACCTGCCCCCTCTGCCTACAAATCCAACCCTTTAAGTACCTTTTTGCAACAACAGGTTCCACTGACAGACAAGATGCCCAAACTGTCCATAAATAGTGATGCAAACTTTCCCCACAGCATGTAACCAAACAGACAAAATCTGCAGCCACCTAATTCCAACACCGCATCTGCAAACTTCCTGAAACGTGTCTCCTCAACCGATAGTCCTCCTTTTGAACTCTCCCTTAACACCAAACAGCTTGACGTAATCCAATTCGATTAATATATGATGTCAAATGTAATTCTCCAATAAACTTGACTTAGCATTTTACTCTATTTATTCACATTTGTAGATTAATTCTGTTTTTCCATTAGCTTTTTACCACATACTTGTAAGCTTCCTTAGTGTTATATCTTTACCTGTTCTTCGATTAAATTTCATTTTTATCTCACCACGCCAATTTAGTATTTAACCCTTTTTATTATCCAAACACAGCGATGCTTATAATTGGCCTAACGGCTGTTGGCTGAGTACGAATCAAATAAATAAATAAAGAAATAGATAAATTACTTAATAAAAAATAAGGTTCTTTTAATATTTTTAATTACACCAAAATTAGTTCAGCTACATATTTTCAAATTTTTTATTTCTAATAATCAAAAACAAAGTGCTTAACGATATCATTTTTCTACTTCTTACACTCTATCTCCTAATATTTGATATCTACCTACTATTTATAATAATTTATTTAGATTAAGTATTTGTCATTTCCTTCAAATCTTATTTTTTTTAATATTATATTATTTTTAAATCCATCTGTTTCTCAATTAGCCATATTCCACTCAATTATAAATTCTATTTTCCTTTCTAATGGCATAATAATTATTCACATTCCAAATTTATATTTAAATACATCTTGATTATATTCAACTATTGTAATCCCTTAATCCTTTCTAAAATTGATTTTTATACCCCTGTGAATATCATTACAATATTAATCGATTCAGGTCGCTTGTGTAATTAGTACACGAGATGAAACGCTTTCCTAGTGGTGCACAAAACGAGAGAAATCATAAAAAATCTAAAGTGACGATATGATACGAAAGTAATAGTAATCCGACCTTCTCGAGTTGGTTACAATCGCAAGAAATAATAGAAATAGAACGCAACGATGCCAAAATAAGTTTTCAGAATTTTTGACATTGACAAAGATAAATCAAATCTGTCTGGGAAATCAGCACAGTGATTGTTTTGCAAAAAATATGAAATATCAATAAAGCATTTACAATTTATGCCCCGCAAAGAATACGCAGACGTATTTGGCGGGAACTTTATATATAGTTATTTGTATTAATTATCTAAGCGAAAGTGGAGTAAGTAAACAATTTAATTATATTCAGGGTAAATCTGTTTAACAAACAATACAGCTGTTACAATGTTTTTAAATTACATAAATTTTACGTAAATAGGAAAAATCACCTCTTTATTTTTTTTTCAAAATTGAAAGAGCCCAGTTTGTTTCTCGGCGTTATTTTTTTTAATTTATGAATTTTATTTCTTAGGATCCATGATCACCACAGAAGATTAAAGAAAAGGTATTTAAATCACAATAATTGCATTTTACTAGGCTTAGTTCGAAATTATTAAAGAAGGCATTTTAAAGATGACTTTATGTGTGTATATATCCTCAAAAACAAAAATTGCAGTATTTAAAAACTTGATATTTCAGCATAAAACAAAGGAAATATAAAAATTGGTTGAAACATTCTCAATTTCTGTATAAGAGTCTTTCTATTAAAGTAAATTTTATTAATAATATAAATAAATGAGTTAAACAGCTATATTGTTCTGTATAATTACTGGTTGGCTCTGCTATATACAGAGTGTTTAAAAAATATGGTATCCAATTTAAGGAGGTTATAAGGAATGTTGAAACCAAAATGTCGCATGCAAGGGGGTTATTATATTAGACCTTTTTAACGGACAAGAGTTGAATTACAGCAAAATATGTATTAGAAAGCTTGATTTATTTTAAAAATGTGGAAAATAAAATACATTTTGTTCCATGGTACAGTTAGCCAACAAAATTCTTTACATTATAATGTAATTTATGTTTTTAGACAAAAGTTTTACGGAAACAATAAACACCACATTTTTTAAATGAATTAGAATTCTTAGTACATAAAGTATTTATAATCAAATCCTTGTCCATTAAAATGTAATATAACCACCCTCTTTAGAACGGTGTAACATGGTATAACTCGGCGGGGTTATTATATTTAATGTACTTCATAGTCTCGCTGTATATTGGTAAAGAAGAGTATTAGTAAATAAGTTTGCTGTATTAATTTATTAATTGACCTATGGCACTTATGACATTTTGAAATTTTATGCTAATTTACTAATATCCTATTAAATAAAATATTGTATGCATCACTAGAGATATTCATGTTTTTACCCTCGGTTGAAGGAAAAAACATATTCATATCTCCCTTAATGCATAAATATCTATTTTTAACCGAAAGCCAGAACGAGAGTTATGACAAAAATCTCGCTCTAGGCCACCCTGTCTCTCGCTCTCGTTCTCGGCTTACATTTTTGCTCTTGTTCTCAGTCTCGTTCGAGAACGAGAACGAAAGCGAGAAAACCCCCCTTTTCATGTAACACTAACTAAAACGAAATCGACCAAGAAGAAAGGTTTACTAACGAGAATAGCACCACCAAGATCAATCTGAAAATGATGACTAAGACAAGATCCATCAAAGATAAGTAATTTGAATAAATAAACTAAGAAGGGGTTAACGAAGGGGTCGACTAATCATGAATGGACTAAGAAGAGGTCGACAAAAAATGGGTCGAATGAATCAATTAAGGTGAAACTTATCGAGAAGAAGTGAAGTAGAAAAGGTTTCCTGATTTTGTATTCTTATCATAGTAATGTCAAATTCGTACAAATTTTCTACGGTAAGTTGCTTTCTTTTGTTTTCAATTTTGACTTTTCATCCCTTCTCTATGTTAAACACCGCAAAGGACTCAACGAAAATAAATTTTACCAAAAAGATGTTAATCTACAACAGCTCTAGTAATAAGAGGTTGTATAAAAAGGTGTACGAAAAAGAACCTGTCAGCCAAACGGAAATCGACAAATATATATAAGTTCAGTGCTAAGAAATTCATCAAAAGGAGGTCTAGCAAAATGATGCCGAGCAAGAAAAGATTTACTATGGAAAATTCTACAGAAAAAAGATCAACCACAAGAAAGTCGAAAAATCAGAACCAGAGCAACGTCGACTAAGAATCAATTGGCAGAAAAAAGACCGATAGAAAAGAAATGAACGAAACGAATGTTTTTTTAATCTATCGACTAAGAAGAGTTCGACTAAGAAGAGGTCTACCAAGAAAGGATCGACTAATAAAAAGGCTACTGAGAGGACATCGACGAAGAATAAGTGCTTATTAACGAAAAGTGGACAAAATAATCCGCTTCAAAAAGATTATTAAGATAAGGGCGATCAAGACCAAGTCGGTTTGATTAAATACACTAAGGGGTTCGCGAGGAAATCATCTGGTAATGAATTAACTAAGAAGAGGCCAACGAAAAGGAGGTCAACCAAGAATTAATCGACTAAGATAAAGTTGATTGAAAAGAAGTCAATCAAGAACAGTTTGCCTGCTTTTATATTTAGACCATAATACTTTGATTAAGATAGTAATGGCAAACTCAAACAGGTTTTTACGTAAGTTGTTTGTTTACACGTTCAATTTCTACTTTGGCCTTTTCTATACGTTGAACACCACGAACGTCTGAACGAAAATAAATTTGACCAAAAAGACGTTAATGTAGAACAGCTCTAGTAATAAGGGCTTGTATAACAAAGGTTTACAAAGAATAAGACGCCAGCCAAGGGGAAATCGACGAAGATGAAGTTGACTGTGAAGAACTTAATCAAGATGAAGTGTTCTAAGATGATACCGACCCACAGAAGGTTTACTATGGATAATGCAAAAAAGAAAAAATCGACCAAAAAGGTCGATAAATAATAACCAGCGCAATATCGATTAAAAGTACATCTCTTAAAAGCAATGCCATAAAGAAGAAACGAACAAAAAGAAAGCAACCATGATGAAGTTGGCGAAGATAAATTCGTTTAAGAAGTCGAGTAAGAAGGGATTACTAGCAAACGGGTGACTAAGAAGAGAATGACAGAAGTTCGGTTATAAATAAATCGACTAAGACGTCCAGCAAGAAGGGATCGACTAACAAGAGGATATCGACCAAAAACATAGGCTTACTAACGAGGAGTGGACGAACAAGATCGACTTTGGAAAGATGATTAAGATAATAGTAATATCAAACTGAGGTAGATTTTCTACGGTACGTTGTTTTCTTTTGCGTTTAATTTCGACTTTGGTCTTTTCTCTACGTTTAACACCACAAGGAAATAGATCAAGATCAATTAAAGTCTAAAGTCTGATCTAGAGTAACCCCTTTTTAGTAAACTGAAAAGGGGTTACTCTAGATCAGGTCAAGTAATAAAAAGTTCTATAAAAAATATTAACGCAGAAGGGAAGAACTTCATCAAGAAGAGGTCTGGTAATATACGTAATACCACCCAAAAAAAGGCTTACTATAAATAATTCAACAAGCAAAAACCTACCAGAAACAGGTAGATAAAGAAGAACCAGAACAAGGTCGACTAAGAATAAAATAGCAAAAAAGAGGGGGATAAAAAAAACTACTACTTAACGGTTGAAACGGGCCAATTCATGCCACCTGTATTTATCTATTTCATACCTTTTTCTTATATACCGAATTAGTAATAAAGCCTGACAGTCTGTGTTATTATGTCCTATTCAAGTAGCCTCGCATTATAAGTAAGAAACGCTGTGTAGGCGACCAAGGACTATAAAGTCCCGAGTGCGAACGCGCTAGTGCCACGTGGGGAAATGTGCTAACCCTGCAATACAATTCGGGAAAAAAAGAACAGCGGAATCAAAACAACGTTGGGGCTCGCAAGTGAACTCATTCGCGTTCAAGTTTGTAAAAAGCGCGGGTCGACTGTTTTGCTCTAAAACTGGTAAAGAGCGCGGTTCGACCTTTTAAAAAGTGTTTTTCAGGGTTTGCGCGCGCAAACCGCAGAAGACGTGCATCTTTAGTCGAGGGCCGAGGTACAAGCTATTCAGGTAAAATAGCAGGTAAGCGAGGCTGCGGTGTTCTAATTTGACATCTCTGAAAGCTGTAATTTCAACAGCAAGAAGACACTATATTGCTGATCCCGTTCTTTGACGAACGTATTGCAATAAGGTTAGTTCCTGCGTGTAACCTCGTGATGATGTAAGAAAGCCGTTAGCAATTGTAATAAATAATTGCGCAACTGTTGGCAATGTTGTGTCTGCCCAGATAACGGGGAAGCAGCGGCGCTAGCACCGGCAGGCATTACGTCATTTGCTGCCTTGGCGTCCAGGGGTCACAAAACAGCGACGCATTCTAAAGAATCTACAACTTCGCGTTCAAGCAATTTTTGTGTGCGGATTTAATTTATACCTTGCGCTCGTGAACTTTGACTTTGCATGCGCTGTTGAACGTTTAGGATCCAGTTAAGGCATTTTCTCATGTGCAGTGCACAACTGCTTTATGTACTTGTTCTTATATATATTTTTGTGTCTATGTTTTCTTACAGATTAGATGTATTCAGCCGATGATAAACTTGTGGAACTAGAAGAGCAACTGAAAGAAATTAAGTACGACATAATAGGACTGTGCGAAGTAAGAAGAACAGGAGAAGACACAGTGAAACTAAAATCAGGTCACGTTCTCTTCCATAAAGGACACGAAAGCGACAAAATATATGGTGTGGGATTTCTTATTCACAAGAAATGGACTAGCTTTGTAACAGAGTATGTCGGTGTTTCGGAAAGAATAGCATTCATCACTTTGAAGCTAAAGGAAAAACATAACCTCCAAATTATTCATGTATACGCCCCCACCATACAGAATATGAGGTAGAAGCATTTTATGACCAAATTCAGGACATCTCAAACAACAAAACAGCAAAATATGTACTATTAATTGGAGATTTTAATGCAAAGCTAGGAGTCCGTAAGGACAGGAGCGAGAATGCGGTTGGACAACATGGAATTGGTCAAAGGAATGAACGTGGAGATATGTTGGTGAATTTTCTAGAGCTCAATCACCTATACGCAATGAACACTTTCTTTAACAAACGCAAGGGTCGTAAGTGGACATGGCGAAGTCTATATTTTAAATACAAGAACGAAATCGACTTTATAATTTCAAATAATGCTCAATTAGTACAGGATGTCACAGTAATAAGCAAAGTGAACGTAGGCAGCGACCACCGGATGGTGAAAGCAAAAATAAAGTCGAAAAATAACAACATGAGACCGAACCAACACAGACAGAAGAAGATCGACGCAGTGATGATCATCGATAAAAAGGTACAGTACCAAACTAAAATAGAAGGAAAATTGAAAAAGGAAATCCGGAACCTTACACATTCAAACATAGATATAGAGGTACACACCAAATTGCTAACTAAATTAATCACAGAAAGTGCTGGAGAAATTGCAACAAAAACTACAAAAATCCCAAAAAAAAAGCGAAGAAACAAGAAGCTATTAGAAAAAAGAATAAGAACAAAGACCTTATAGAATGGGCTGAACTAAATAAATTGATAAGAAAAGACGTACGCAAAGACATTAGGAATTATAACACCAAAATAATCTGAGAAACTATCGAAAATAACAAAGGATCTAAGATTTTCAAGAAACAAATTAGTATCGGGAAAAGAGAGATGATGTCACTAAGAGATAGCAAGGGGAAAATAATCACAAATAGGGGAGACATGCTCAGAAACGTAGAAAAATACTATAGAGAACTATACAAAAGTAGAATACAACCAACCGAACAGCAAACAGAGGAAAGAAAGAAGAAAATACAGAATATAGGATCTGAGGACATACCCGAAATAACAGAAGAGGAAATTATCTCTGCGCTTAAAAATATTAAAAACGGTAAGGCAGCGGGAGCAGATGGAATACTCCCAGAAATGCTCAAAGAGAGGGGACCGAAACTAATAACTGAATTAAAAGACCTCTTTAATAAATGCCTAGAACAAGGTCAAATACCAAAACCCTGGCTGAAAGCAGAAGTCTTTCTCCTCCACAAAAAGGGTGATATTAAAAACCGTGACAACTGCCGGCCCATTAGTCTCCTCTCACAGATGTATAAGCTGTTCACAAGAATACTCACCAACAGATTAACAAAAAAGATAGATCTTCAACAACCTCGCGAACAGGCTGGCTTCAGAACAAATTATAGTGCATGCGATCATTTGCACACAGTTAGAAGTCTCATTGAGAAGTGCAACGAATACAACATAGAACTATACTTAGCCTTTGTTGACTATCAAAATGCATTTGACACTATAGAAATTTGGGCTGTACTGAACTCTCTAAACGCCTGTAGGGTGGACAGCAGATATACGAGAATAATTGAAAATATTTGCTCAGCAGCATCAATGCACGTAACTTTATGGGAAAAGACCTACGACATCCCAATAGAGAGAGGAGTACGGCAGGGCGACACCATATCACCAAAACTATTCATATCTGCCCTTGATAGTATTTTTAGAGAAATGGAATGGACTAACAAAGGCATCAACATAGATGGCGAACGCCTTCATCACCTACGGTTTGCCGATGACATCGTACTCATCAGTAGCGATCCGCAAGAGCTACAAGACATGATCTTGGAGTTGAACCATCACTCCAGAAACGTTGGCTTTAAGTTGAACAGTAACAAAACAAAGATAATGACCAACGTACAAACAAATGTCAATATACAAGTGGAAGGACAGCAAATAGAAGAGGTCAAAAGCTATATATACTTGGGACAGAAAGTGACAACCAATAAAGACCACATGTCGGTCATGTGTAGTAATTAGAATAATCTCTCTCTCCTGGGTAGCCTTCGGGAAGCTGAAACAAACATTTATGTCAAACATACCAAACAGCTTAAAGAGAAAGTTGTACAATCAATGCATACTCCCGGTTCTTACATATGGAGCGAAAACTTGGTACCTTACGAAAAAGCATGCAAGAAAATTAGCTGCAACTCAAAGAGCTCATGACAGATTAATACTAGGCATCAAGCTTACAGACCGTATAAGAAACACCTGGATTAGGGAGCAGACTAAGCTAACAGACGTCATTGAGAGAGCAGCGGAGTTGAAGTGAAAATGGGCTGGACACGTGGCACGAAGATCGGATAACAGGTGGATGAGAAGAATCCTGGAATGGAGACCCAGAGAAGGGCAAAGATATCGCGCCAGACCGAATACCAGGTGGAGAGATGACATAACAACATCAGGAGGCCTCCTTTGGATGAGGGAGGCGAACAACAGAAAGAGATGGAATGAAATGGGAAAAGCCTACATCCAGCAGTGGATCGAAATAGGCGGATCGTGATCGTGATGTATTCATGTAAACTGTTGGACTTTTATTACTATTGGTGTTTACATTTGTAAGTACAACATTTCAGATGTCAACGACCTAACCTCAACAATATTACTTTACTCTTAGCTGCACTGTCGATGTTAATAGAGCCTCATAGCTCACCGACTGAAAAAACTAGCGAACCAGGGCATTGTAACATAATAATTCAGTAGTTTGCAGGGCTATGTAAAAGGCCGTGTTACACGGTAGATTGAACAACCTGCTATCAAGAGATGTTTAAGAGTTCCCTACCCCTGTAATGCCGTAAACATCCATGAAACAGGGCTTTAAGTAAAAACTCGTATCTCTGAACACCAGCATCAACTCAGCTCAGCTTTTGAATCATCATCAGCCAAGATTTACCTTTCCAAAGTAACCACGTTTGCATCTGTTCATAAGAAACGTTGTAGGCTAGTCAGATATCAATAATTCCTCGCATATCGTACACTTTTTCATCAATGCCACATTACATTGTAAATATGTATTGCTATAAAAAAAGTACGAAGAGTCGAATAGAGGCCAGTATGCGCTTATAAGATTAACGTTACTTGCTTTCTGACTGCGGCGAAATGCTTATAAAAACACCATGAATAGCTACATTTTTATCCGTCGCCCACGTAAGGGACCGGTTTCCGCGGAAACTCAGCCGTCCTCTGGCCATTCTCACACTCGCTAACGAGCGCATCCTGCCTGCAGGAGGCAAGGACGTGCAGGTGAAGATATCAAAACACGACAGCTAGTCGGCGATTACCGCTCCATTACGCCCCCGGCGCATCCATCATCTACGAGAAAATAGAACAAGTGCCGCCACCCACTGCTAAATTATAAAGTAGCCCGGAAAAAGCGCCGCAAAAAACCTTTTACGCGCAAGTAATGGATTTGAGGCATCGCAGACAATCAAACCGCGAAGGTGTTGCAGCGTCGAAGATTCTTGCTCCTTAATGCTCCTTTTTCAGGCTAATAACCGCGCGATCGCCTTACATCCATTAATAGGCTCACAAAATATCAATGAGGACGCCTTTTTGCTCTGCCCTTGTTTTTGCCGCCTGGGTTCATTGATAATCAAAAATGACGGTGCGTTTTGAAACAGCCGCGAAAGCATAAATCATTATGGGGATAGAGTCATCTCTCGATTAATTGAATGCAATTAAAGCTGCAACTCTTTTTCTCAAGAACGCTTTTATTGTGGAAATTTAACTTGTATCAATGTGCTCACGCAAACAGATAAACAGATCTAGTATAAGAGTATACTGGCAGTTGAAGAAGTAGGTAAGAAAAACGCATTTATAGGTGTATAGCAGTAGGGCTACATAAAAATTTAAAAACTCCCTGTTGGTCGATGGTTTCAAAAGTTGTTTTCTAAAACCTACCGTCTTTTTAACCGACCTCTAGTTAGTTATATCCCAGTTGCATCATAATGGAGCTATTCTTTATTTATCTCGTTTTGGTAGACTTCTTCCTGATCGCCCGCTTCTTCTTCTTAGTCGACCCATTCTTGTTAGCCCTCTTCTCAATTCACTTTTTCCCGATCAAGTATATCTTCTGTATTTCTTCTCTATTTCTTCTGGGCTGTAACCTCTTTTTCATCTACTTCTTAACCTTATATTAATCAATTTGTTCTTCGCCGGTCTCTTTTTTGTTTACTGCTCGTTAGTACACATGGGTGGTCATTTATTACGACGATTTCCAAGAATAATGTTCAACGTTCTTAAATGGGCCGGGTTTTGCAACGCTGGTAATGGATGTGCTAATTAGCTTTCCTGTGTTTGTGGGTCCCATACCCGATGTACTTACTTAGGGCGTCAGATCCAATATTCCCCAACGATTGACACAACAACCGAATTTACTTGTAGCACCGCCCATAAGGTGAAATAACTACAAAACAAACCCGAGAAGACAACCCAATACGAAGTACAACCAAGTTCTTCGTTAATCAGCACAAAAGAAAGGAAATCTGATAAACACAGTTCAAAATATAATTAATGTAAGCAAAGTTATATATTTACCCTTGAATTCAAAGTCTTGCGTGTCATTTACAAACTATCGAATGATAATAATACAGTATAAAGTAAAAATAAAAGTTTATGTCACAGCTTCCCCGCCATTTGTTTTACAAAAACACTAAGCATACCATTCGATTCCTTTCTAAAAAGTGCCTTAAGAATGTGTTTGCAGAAACACAAAATATCCACAAATAAGCAAGTTACGGGGTGAGCCGAAAATGCACCAAATTGAAAATCACCTTGTATCTTTTAAAGAGATCAAGATATCGATGTGCGGTTTTCGCCATTCATTTTTACACAAAAAATTATCCCGTAACATGTAAGTTAGTTCTTTACTATCTTCTCTAGAAATGAATGTTTCCTATCAAAAGTGTCCAATTTCGGACACATTGTACGTTAACTGAAGGTTGCGACACGCATAAAAATCAAAAGCCCCTTTCGGGTTATTCTAATAACTGTAACTTCAAATCAATCGTGGGATATGCATACCTCAGTCATTTGATAAAACCTTTCTGTTTAGGCTATTGAAATAAAAAAGGCGTGAATGCACCTTTTACAAAGGGTCAATACACATCAAAATTGCAGCTTTAAATATTGATCAATATTAAATATAATAATATCTAGATACATATCAAACAAAGGCATGAATTAAATTGAACTATATAATCAAGTAATGACAGTGAGCGTAAACACAAATTTTAACTGTGTATGGTTTTTGAATCCAAATTCCGAGAAAGTAATTGTAGATAGCCCGACCAAATAAAGTTGAAGGCCGGGGAAACCATCTGCTTTCCACACAGTAATTACCACCAAGGGCGACACTAACCTTGAGTTCCTAGCACCCACTAATTGTAGACGGCAAACTGGTCAAGGATTGCTATACCAAATGGTCAGGAGCTCCCTTAATGGGCCCGTGATCGAAGCATAATCACTTCCCAGGTTGAAAATTACAGCAGCACGGCGGGCTAGCGTCCCAGATCGAATTTTCCGGTTTAAACTATTATCTAAGAGCTAAGAGAAAATGTAATTACTATGGGAATAACAAAACAGAAAAGTGCCATCGTACCTAATCATAATCAGCCCTTAGAAACACAATGCTCCTAGAAATTGGTTGAGCGCACGTAATTTGACTTAAACAATCAAACCTCAGCCGCGCCGGTGACGGCCAGCTCAGGTGAAGACAGCACGTGCCTCGGCGAAAAATTCGCTTCCAAAGGAAAGCTGGCATTACAACGGCCTGTGATAACAGATAGCACGGGTCAAAAGTGCATCGCTCGAACGAAAGGAACTCGATCCAGGTACAAAATAAGCTGCTTTAGAAAATTTAAGAATTGGAAATGCAAAGGATTTATAATTAAAATAAAAATATACAAGTTAGGCCTGAAATAATTGGATAACTGGCGAAACAATTAAGGGAAGCCAAAAAATTGTTTCATGCTGACGAAAATAAGATGCTTAATGAACAGTAAACTGCACATTACCAAGTTGATCGCTCAGGTCGGATTCTTCTTCTTCTTCCCGTGGTGCTACAGTCTACATTAGACTTTGACCTCCCGCAGACGTCGCCTCCAATCTTGTCTGTCTCTTGTTGCGCCTTTCCAATTTGCTACTTCTAGCAGCTGTCTGGCGTCATTGTCGATGTTGTCCTTCCATCTCATTCTCGGCCTTCTCCTTTCTCTTCTTCCTTCGATTATCCATTTTCACTTTCCGTTTCCGTCTCCTTAAGTTCAGTCCGATCCGAAGCTCTGCTATAGGTTTCGTAGCTAAGTGTTTTTTTCCGGGATAAGGCTTTCAAAAACCCCAGGGGTAGTTAGCTCCTTGTCCAACCCTCTTTTCAAAGGGCCATCTGCTTGGATACCTCGGGGTTGCAAAGCCCGTACTAACACAAAATGTGCTAGCCCCTGAGGGAGCAGCATTGACTTTAATTTAAAGAGCTTAATTGTCTATGTTTAAAAACATTATGTAGATAGTAAAGAACTTGCGTCATGTTTTTTTTTCAATGATGGCTGTCTCAAGAGTAACAAAATAATTTTAAAAATGTGTTTTGCAGATGTACTACATACGATAAAAATTTTGAAAGCTTCAGAATGGTATATGCAACCATAAAGTTTTAAGTACTGGAATGGTTATCTACCTGTTAAGCTCAGATGTCTCCATATGGCGTACTGCACATTGAAAATGTAACAATCTTCTTACTTGACCTTGTCTTAATCGGCGTTTTGCTCTATCCCTTCTTCGTAAACCTTTCGTTAGTCAACCTCTCTTTGGTCGAGATCTTCTTGTCAGCATTTACTACTCAACGCCTTCTCTCTAAACCTTTTCTTGATCGAGATACTCTTGATCAACTTCATCTTGGTTTATTTCGTTTTATTTAATGTCTTCTTTGTGAACTTGTTTTTAGTCGATTAAATTCATTCTTACTCGACCCCTTCTTGGTTAAACTTGCTCGATTCTTCTTTATTAGTCTTTTCTGTGTGGGTTTCATTTTTGTCGATACCTTGCTAGTCAGCCTTTTTATACCCGATTTCTTCTTTCTCTACTTTGTCCTAGCCGATTTATACTATCCATCTTCTTGGTTTTCCTTGTCTCTGTAGAGTTAGTCAATCGTTTCTCTGAAAACTTCTTGTTAGTAAATCTCTTTTTGGTAGATTTTCGTGCTCAGCCCTTTGGTAGTCAACCCCCTCTTGCTAGACTTCTTCTTGATTGATTTTTTCTTAATCGGTTCATATTGGGTGATTTTTTTTTTGTTCATACATATTTTCTTACCAACTCTTGTTTAGCTGATCCCGTCTGCGTTATATTTTCTATAGTAAACCACTTCTTGATCAATATCTCCTTAGCCAAGCTTTTCTTATTCAAAACCTCTTTCTAGACCTCTTCTGTTTCAGTTTCCCATATTTCGTGTTTGTAAACTTCTCGGTAGTAAGCCCCCTTTAAGTTCAAATCTTGTTAGTCATCCTTGTGTGAGTCAATCCTTTCTTCCTAAAGCTCTTTTTGATCAAATTCCTCTGGATCAACTTTCTTTTGGTTGGTTTATTTTAGGTTGATTTCTCCCTTATCGACCTCTTTTTAGTCGAGTTATTCTTAGTCCATCGCTTCTTGGTCGATCTTTTTCTAGTTAGTTTTTATAAACCTTAGTCAGCTTCTTCTCTCTTGATGTCTACATAATAAGATCCGGCCTTTTCATTCTCGACCTTTTCTTTGTAAGATTTCTGAGGCTTTCACGGCCATTGTCATTGAGTAACAAACGACTTCCGGGATTAGACCGTGTCATGAGTGACATCGAAGAACTCAACGTTTCGCCCACTTTCGTAAGGAGCTTTATCAGGAAGAAAAATCAAAAGAGCACGGTAACTCAACGTGTTAACCACGCTAGGGGCGACACTCTTTGCGAGGTAAGGGATAGAAGAGCACGGTAACTCAACGTGTAAACCACGTCAGAGGCGAAACTCGACAGTCGAGCTCTTCTTTGTTAACTTTTAGAGCTTTTCGTAGTCGGTATGTTCTAACTCAATTTTTTATTATTCAACGCGTCCTATTACACCTCTTTCTGGTTAAGTTCTCTATAATGAATTTCACCTTGGTCGATTTTTTCTTGGCTAACTTCTTTTGATTGACTTCTCGTCATTAAACTTCTTCTTCGTCAAACATTTCCTATACAACTCCGTATTGATAAAGCTCTTCTAGGTTGACGTCTTTTTGGTCAGTTTAATCTTGGTCGAGTCCTTCTTCGTTGACCTCTCCTTCCTCGAGCTCTTCTTTTAGATTCTCTTTTTAGTCAACTTTCTCGTGATTAACTTATTCTTGGTTAAATTCTTTTTGGTTTATTTATCGACCTCCTGTTAGTCGATTTACTCTTAGTGAAGCTATTCTTGGTCGACCCTGGTTTCGTTCTCCTTTATAGATCTTTCTTTGGCCGACCTCTTCTCTGTCTGCTTCACCAAACTGTTGACTGATATATTCTTAGTCGACTTTTCTTATTCGACCTCTTCTTCGGTTTCTCTTGGTTGACTTCCCTTTATCGACTTTTCGACAGTAAACTTTATCTTTATAGATTTTTTTATACTACCTCTTATTACTAGAGCTATTCTAGGATGACGTCCTTTTGTTCAGCTTAGTTTTGGTCGATTCCTTCTTGGTTGACCGCTCCTTCGTCGACTTATTCTCTTAGACCCCCTCTTCTTCAACGACTTTCCCAGGGTCAACTCCATCTTGGTTAATTTCTTTTTGGTTCATTTCTTTTCATCGACCTCTTTTTAGTCAATTTAGTCTTAGTCAATCTATGCTTGGTCGACCTTGCTCTGGTTCTTCTTTGTCGACCTCTTTTTCGCCGAATTCTTCATACTCTTATTCGATACCTTGTTAATCGACTATTCTTATTCGATCTCTTTTACTAGATTTCTTTATATAACCCTTTAAAGCTCTTTTGGATTAACGTCAGTTTGGACATATTGGGTGATTTAATCTAGGTTGGCCTCTTTTTCTTCTTTTAGTCTACGTCTGCTTGATCCACTTCCTCGTTATCAACTTCATATTGGTTGACTTTCGCTTAATTTCTTCTTTACAGATTTATTTTTTGCAGATTTATCCTTAGCCGACATCTTCTTGGTGGATTTTACTTTTCTTGTTAGACATTTTCTTGGTAGACCTCTTCTTTGTTGACTTCTTCATAGTAAGCATCTTCTTGGTAGATATTTTCTATGGCGACCTTTCCTTATCTAACACATTTTTTTAAACCTTTTTCTGACTAAGATCTCCATAGCCAACTTCATCTTAGTCAATTTCTTTTATGTTTACCATTTTTTTATCTACTTATACGTTTTTGTCAACCACTTTTTATACAACCTCGAAGTGTTAAAGCTGTTCTAGGTTGACGTCCATTCGTTCAGCTTAATCTTGTTCGATTTCTTCTTGGCTGACATCCGTTTCGGTTACCTCTTCTTTTAGAGGCCCTCTCCTTTATCCACTTCTTGATCAACTTCGTCTTGGTTGAATTTTTTTTGTTCATTTCTTCTTTTTCGACCTCTTTTAGTCGATTTATTCTTATTTAACTTATTCTTGGGTCTTCTTCCGGGTTTCCTTTATAAACCTTCTCTTGGGCGACCTTTTAGTTGTCGACCTCTTCATACTCTTGATCGATATTTTCTACCCCACTTTTCTTATTCGACCCCTCTTACTAGGCCTCTTCCTCATTTCTCTTAATCGACTTTTCGTTAAGAAACTTCTTCTTTGTCGACTTTCTTTTAGGTAATCTCTTCGAACTAAAGATCTTCTAGTTTGACCTTGATTCCTCTTTGGTTGACGTCTTTTGCGTCAACCTTTGGTTAATCAATATATTCTTAGGCGACCTCTTCTTGGTCGACTTTCTTCTGTCAGACCTCTTTTTGGTCGATTTTTCTTAATCGACTTTCCTAATTTTTCGTTCTTATAGCGATTTATTGTTACTTAGCAGGTATATTTTCCACTTCCTCTTTGTCTTAGATGTCTTGTTCATACAAAACGCTCTATTGACGACACCTGCTTTATACTGGATTGAAGATACAGCTTTATACAGCTTCCTTCTGCGTTCTCCTCCACCACCCTTTATTATCCTTCTGTCTTTAAAGATTTTTTAGTATCTTGCTGTACCAAATCTAAAATATTGTTTCAATTTACTAATATTTCGGGTCCGAGGACGAATGCCGTATGAGGTGTCGTGAAATCAAGTTTGGGAGATAATACTGGAAAAACAACTACCTTTAAGAAAGCTAAAACAGGGACGATCTACCAAAAGCAGGTTGGTCATCCACATCAGTTCACATTTTATGGCATGAAAAAAACAGTAGAAGCAAGTCTGCGTAATAAAAGAATGAATACCTACAAACAGGTTCGTTCTTTCATATCTTAGTTCTCTCAACTAGGTCCTTAATACGAGTACTCCAATTGTTTTAGTAACTCACAGTTTCTTAAGGATATGTTGTTTTCTCATCTTCTTCTACTAAGCCAGTTACCGCTTTCGATCCCGTCTAAATGTATCAGTCAATACATATAAACGTTCTGTGGAAAACACAATCTCGTATACAATAGGATTTCTCGTAAATTTAAATTTAAATTTTTGTTTAGAAACAGGAGCTTTATTTGGTTGACATTTGTTGCGCCTACCTGATTTCCTGTATTCCAAATAGTGCGTGGTGTTTTCGTCGCTGTGATATAATTTTCTCTACTATGGAGAGCTACTGACTTTGAATCATTTCTTTTTCAGTGCAGCAGCTCGAGCAAGCGGGAAAAGTATACCTCTCGCAGCAACCAGGCTCGAGTTCGGCTTAATTAAACTACCAAAAACTGTGAACTCATCCGCGCTGTTTTTCATCCCGGTAAACCAAACTCTGGATTTCACGCCGACGAAATAATCGCCTGAAACTTAGACAATATTTAATAATTAACTCGGAAGGAGGCTGGCTGTAATAATTTGTGGAAAACATCTTGCGATCTAAAGTTGACAAGCCCGCGATTTATAAAGTAAAAGTGGCACTTAAAAGTTCGCCGTAATTAATTTTACCTGGTCGGCTGCGTCCGGAAAACAAAAGAGAATAGGTTCTATTCTCTTTTGTTTTCCGGCACACCGCGCACTTCAGAACCCTTGGCGAGCTGAATTTTCGCCGAAACACGGCTTTTTTATAGTTTTGCTTCATCTCATTTTACAGAAATCTGCATTTCTTTTCACTTCTTAGTTATTATTTTTTGACTGAATTTTTATGTGCAAAACCTTCTCTTCTTTGTTATGCTCGAAGAGTTCAAGTGTTTAAATTGGCATTTCAACGATGTTTTTTTGTTATCCCTTTAAAATATTTGAAAAATACTTGAATTTAGGGTGTTATGAAGTAATATATCAGAAGAAAATGCACTAAAAAACGTTTGCAAGATATAAAAATGGTTGAACGCGTGGGATGCTGTTGGGCTAAAATTCCTCTATCCTAGACATGGAGTAATTCCTACAGCTACAGAACTCGCACAGCAACCTCTTATCCCACAATCTCCAAATTTGCCACTCAGGGTTCTTCCAGAAAGGGGCACATCTCTGCCACCGGACATTTAACAACTTCAAATTCCTCGCCCAACCACCACGCGGTTTTAGATTATGTTGCGTTCAATGACTTCTTAAATTCCCTCATCTGTAACACGCCCAACAAAGTACCTCATCTAGGGTTTGCCCCCTCAATATTGCACAGCGATACGAACCATTTAAGCTAGTAAAAACTCAGAAACCATAAGCTTTCTACATACATCACGTGGTTTTTCGCTTTTTAAACCGGAAGTATTACAAGATGAAGTAAACCGCCACGAGAAATTTTTCAATCCTACAACGCATTAACGGTTGCAAATCAGTTAGGCGACAAATTCTCTATAACACATTTAAATGGCCCCACTTTAAAAAGTTCTTACATGCTTTTTATATTTGCAGCAGTAATTTTGACAACCATTGGACCATACGGTTGTGTTTAGTAGTAGATTCTAAAGTCAGGCAGGGAATTAAGAGATCAAGGAGAAGATAGACTTAAAAAGGTAAATTTAAAATACGTAGCTTATTTTATTACTTTATAAAAGCAAACAGAATAAAAAAAACATTGAATAGAAAACATAGCTACTAAGACTAGAAAAAACCACCTCAGTGGAGCAGTGGATAGGGAGTTAAGCTTGCAATAAACAAGTCCTCAGTTCGACTCCATGGATATGAAGTCAGATCGTTACTCAGCCGGGTGACCATTCGACGTTGGGAAACAATTAACGTCACTCTCCTCTGAAGACTGATCTATGAGGTAAAGTAACAAGACTACACACAACAGATTCGCAGACACATCACTTGAACGTGGTAGAATAGGCCCATTAATCCCACAGTGTGCGTGAACCTGGTTCATCCTATACCCAGAAAAAATATACTAGGAAACCATACTGTAAACAATGTATTTTGCTAGAGAAAGGCATTCAGACCCTGAGCCAAAGATAGATAGTAATGACAACCCAACACCTGAAAGGCATAAGGGTTGAAATGAAACAAAATTAAAACACAGTATCCGCCAGTCTCTGACGTGACAGTTATTTCATTGATTTAAGATTCTGTCCTCGATAACATGTGTATATGTAATGACCAACTTCTTCGACATCAACTGTTATTATTTGATATTCATGAAAGTCTTTCACGATTTCTCTGTTTTGAAAGACTGTTTTGCAGATTTGCTATAACATTGCATTTCCTGCCCATTTTTAACAAATAACACCGTGTTGCTTCAAAGCACAACATCAAAGGTCAATCTATTTTCTATTAAGCTATTCTTCTTCTATTTTATCCACTCTCTTTGTCTCTCTTAAGTCGGTAGCTTGTAATATCATGTCTGGGGTGTTCTGACTTCATATAATTTAAATATAGCCACAACACCCTAGAGATGATATTTTGTTGATGATATAACACTTTTCTATTGTGTTAACAATTGAAGAGCTTTTAACTTCCTCGAATTATCAAGCACTACCGTGAAGAATTAGCCGATAGCTTTCTAGGTCATTTTTGTGTATCATTGGAATATCCCATATATTAAGGTTTTTTTTTTTTTAAGTATTGATCCCTTGATTAGTTTAATTGAGATCTTACGCCAAGCAATAGACATTTTTGCCTGCAACAAAATCAAGAAACTTTGCAAATTGGCAGTTTAGTACAGTTTGATATCCTGAATAACATACTAAATTTGCGACCTTGGTGGGTGTACGCTTTCATTGCCAGGTATGTTGGTCAGGATATCAAACGGTGCTAAATTTCTATTTTACAAAACTTCTCAATTTATTTCCCGACCAAGTCCGAATATAGCTCCCTGTTGCCTGGCTTACTGTAGTTTGCCATATTTCCTCTTTTTACTAGTAAAACTGCATTTCTTGACTTTTTCGAATTTTTCATTTGGCTTAGGCCTAACGCTTTCCAATATCATATTTTGTAATGTTTCTAGTTTATACAGTTATGTCGGTTGGCAATACGAATTCCATCGGCACTAATTTCATATCAGCGGAAGGGGTATTTTGCATTAAACTTTTTGCTGTGAACGCTAGACGAGGGGTGCGCGTCTGAATCCACTAAACTAACGTCAAGTCTAAGTGCAGTTAGCTTCTCAGACATATCATTACCTACTTGAAGCCCTTTTTACGTGCCGATGGTGTATCGTAGAACTTCCATTTTGTCTTTGTATGTCAACTTTATTCTTATATCGATTGCGTGTTCTAAGCGGTCACTATCAACCCACTTATTTGCTTTGCCGGCCCGAAACCCATTAAATGTAAGTATCGCCCAAAATCTTGGTTGAGTCAGCTGGTACAGTTGCCTTTAACCTTTAATCCTCGATTGAGCCTGGAATTCAGCTTTTCGCCTAACGTCTCGCATTGTCAGTTTTTACTGCATTCAACCTTAGTCCATCTATAATTCATTATTATGTAATTATGTTGCATGTATGTATTACGGCCTATTTTTATTACATAAATCAGCTGCACGAGAAATAAATTAATAACCACTTAATGAACATAAACATTGAGCGTATCCCCGTTTGGATTCGTGTAAATCTTTACTTGAAATCGGCGGCTGACTGTTCGCCAGGCTATCAGTACTGGTTTCATTAATCCGTATTATTAAGCAGAATCTTTAAACGCAACATGATACGGATCTCAGCTCTCATAGCTGTGGCTGACGAATAATAATGTATTTTGATATGTATAATATATCAGTATTAGATTTCCTCCTGTTTGACTCTTTGTAAAGCAAAATGTAGTATCTGTTTCTAGAATAATTAAAAAGCTTCTTCTTTTCATATAAAATAAAAGCCAGGTTAGTTTGACTTCTTTCACCGCATCATGAGCAAGGTTTTCCATGATGCAATATTCTCATTACATAACCAGCAAAGTATCACCATGTTGGGCATAAAGCCTCGTACCTACTTTCGCAACCGAGCATCTCGTAGGTAGCCGAGTAATCCTGTAAGCCTATTCCAGGTCGTACCGGTGATTAATCCTGCAACAAGTTACTTCAACCATCTTTTCGTTGCTATTGTTCATGTTTTATTCATCAGATTCTTGTGCCATGCTTAATGTTTCGTCCTTCATAATATATATTAGCGATCTTTCTAGTGGCTTGTGATTAATTTGTTTAACCTCTTTATGTTGCTGCTGATAGTCTCACAATCCCTTCTAATTTTTCGTAGTATTGTTGATTACTATATACTATAGAACCATCCATTGCCCCTCATGATGTGTTACTTAGTAGTTCTAGTGTTTCTTTTTTTATGCAATTGATTTGTGTTTGCACTGTTTTAATAGGGATAATCGACATAATCGTACTTCTGCATTTCTGTTCCTGCTTTTTTTTTCCTTGATCAAGCATACATCTTTAGTGTAATACACTATTTTTCGGAGATTTGTGACACGTATTCGGTATAGTCGTTGATTATAAGTGGCTAGTATTATTGCAAAGTGAAGAGAGGTGCCAGGAGAAACTTCTGAATTACGGGAGGTCGCTAAAAGCAAAGAGTTCGTAGATAGAGATAGAGTCGCAGGATCTGCTAGTCACAGCGTGAGCACTAAACGTTTACAATACAACTTTTTCAGGCCTACCTGAAAGCGGACAGAAATTAAACGTTTCGAGGCGCTGATGAACAGCTGAAGCGACCACGTCACGAGTGCTCTGTGGTTTATTATTATCCCGGCCATATGTCTCCTACGTTGAATATATATTTTTTGTGGCTAAAAAACTTTATACGCCCTAGTTTGTGTCGCGATGCTGTGTTAACAGCTTTTGATATCATTAGGTTTTTTGCCCGCTCCGGCAGGCGGCGCTGCGTGTTCTGATGATGCGGCTGCTGTTTTCATTAAATTAAATAGTTTGCGGTTGTCGGCTGATGCTACACAGGTATTGTTTGACATTAATGGCTGTCCCGCGCTGCGACAGCTTTTTGCGGCCACCTTTCGGCTTTCGGACTCGCCGGCGAGCGACTATTGATAATGCATTAGGTGTAATTTATAGACCACTCTTATCGCACACGAGTTCTTCGGAGTAATGCTCCTGGCGCCTTGATAACAAATTGGGGTTGTTTACAAATCCGGCTTTTGTCGAAACAAATTTTGGCGCCTTGTCATTTGAAAGGTGTGATAGTTGTTGAACGCGTAGCTTTCGCTGCAGCTTAATCTAGAGCTCATAGAGGGTGCTACTGACTAATTTCTTAGAGGTTAGTCGAATTTACAACTAACACTAAAACTGATATATCGAAGGTCCTCCACAACCGTGAACAAAATGCGCAACTACGGAAAGAGTGAGGTCTAATGTTATCAAAAACAAGTTAGTATCAATTGACAACTAAAAATAGAATAGTTTAATACAAGTTAGAGTCTTACTTAACCTTCTACTTTAGATAAATGATGTGTAATAGCAACAACAAAGTTCAATAATGTATCAGCAATTAACATTGTTGCAGGATCATAATTAAAAGAGCACAAAGTAACATTACTGTACAATTGTCGCTACCTGTGCAACTAAGTTGTAGAATCCAGTCGCCTTACATTTCTTAGATTTTACTTACTTTTACTTTCCTTGTTACGGTATCAGGGAATATTGTAATGCCACAGCAATTCTAAGCTGATATTTATGAAGAGTTAATCGCTTCCAAGCTTAAACACTTTGTTTGCATGTGACTGAGTGCACAAGGGTTACACTCAATGCGATTGCACGTAATTTAGCAAAATTCAATTTAATAAAACGAAATAAATGTGAAAACAATAGAGATTAGAATGAAATGGTCTTGCACAAAAACGGAGAGCCACGTCGCCTATACATACTTCAATTGCTTCCTTAGTGCGACAGACCAAGATCCAAAATTCTTATTATGGTGATGCAGAAGATAGTGACTGCTCCACTTAGAAAAATGGAAAAGGGAAAGGAATGAGTGACTCTCCTATTGAATTTGAAGAATCGAAGAAGACATAAAGGTTACCCATAAAGGGAAAAATCGCATTAGAATTTTCGGAAATTGGGGAATAAGTGAAGACGTGAAGGGAGGTTAAAACACTAAAGAGTAGCAGAAAGGGAACAGGAGAAAAGAAGCGAGAATGGGCTTAACTGAGCAAGAATAAAGACACAATTAGAAAGGGAGAATGAGCAAAGATGAATGCAGGATAGGTTAGATCAAATAGAAAATACTATGCACCACAACTGATAGAGGCGTGGAATATGAGAGAAAGAATTGCAGAGATACTATGAAGCATAAGCAAGGTAAAAGGTATTAATTGGACTTACTCTACAAGAAATCAAATAGAAAGGGAAAGGGATTGTACACAGTGGGTATTAAATTTTCTTTAGAGGTGAAGGTTAGGACAAAACGCTGAGAACACGTTTTCTATTGAGCAAACGTAGTAATTAACTTCAGACCATTAGATAAATTTTGTATTACAATGTTCAGTCACTGATTAATGTACACGCACCTTTAAAAGATAAAGAAGAAGAGGAGGAGGGCCAATTTTATGAATTATTAGAAGACACCTTCAAAAGATCTTAAAGGGGGCCTTAATGTTAAAGTGTCAACGCAAGAAGCGAGCATACCAGTGATAGGAGAACATAAGCATCTTACATCAGCAATAAAAATAGACAAAAACTGGTCGAGTCTACCACTCGAAGAAATTTGCAAATTAAAAGCATGTGCTTGTCTCAAGGATATTCACAAAAACCTGGAGAGTACCAAATCTCACCATATGCAACCACATCGACCATGTGTTAATACACGAAAGAAAAGCTTCATAATTTGGATATATAAAGCTAGCTCTAATTAATATCTAGTAAAAGTAAAGCTTCAACAAAAAAACAAAAACAAATCTGCACAATAAAAGAAGGAAATGGAGAACTGCTACAACAAGGAAGTCGAATTTATATAGAGAGGTAAAAAAAACAAAGATCAAAAATGATTGACTTGGCCGCTTTCATAAAATATGCCTTTAGTAAAAATATGCTGCTTTGCATCGATTGGGTCTGAACTATTGTAGCTAACTTCAAGTCAAATAACACTACTTATTTAAATTGATTTCTTCCTTTATAATAAACTACCTTTAAATGCATCACAGTTACTGCTTGAAATATGCACCATCATTGGCCATACACGAATCTACTCTTCTTTTCGGAATTTCAAATACTCCATACAGCTGTTCTTCCGTTATTTTTTGCACAGCACCTTCTATCGCTTCTTTTAATTCGTCCAATGTGTGCAATCGATTCTGGTAAATTATATTTTTTAAATGGCAGAATACAAAATAATCCAGACGAGTAAGATCTGGCAACCTTTTCGCAAAATTTTCTCTCCCGATAACTCCGTTACGGCAGTACGTGCAGGGCATTGTCAAGCTGAAAATAACCTCCCTGGAGCTCATCATCACCAGGTGCCTTGCTTCCTGTATTTTGAAAGCGATCAGCAAGTCTGGTGGATGTGACGACATAAAATTCGTGATTAACTTTTGCTGCAGGAAATAATTTCCGGAATTTGTCAACACGGGGCATTATTGGGTGAACGCACCTTCCATTTTCATCTCTATTTCCATTTCGAAGATACGATTGTAAAAAGAATTTGTCCTCAAGTGAAAATGGAATGATTGCAATCACCAGTTCTAACCTAAAATACAAATATTCGGTAAAACCTTTCAATAATTAATAAAAAGAAAGAATTGCCTTACTTTTGTCACAAACGTGGATTCTAATGTTAGTTTTGAAAAAAAAACAGTTGTTAGAATTAGCGAAAAATAGACAAATGAACGGAAAATTGACATTTCTACAAAATACAAACAAGCTGAAACTGACAGCTGATAAACAGCTAACTTTACTGCAGAAAGTTGACGTAGATATTGATAACCTCTGCGCGGAAGAAAGTTTTTTTCGGTCAGTCTTTGTTGATCTCCCGGTATTTGATAGAGCACTGTAAATACACAAAAAAGTCAATACAAGATATTTGGAAAACAAGTCGAGGGCACGACCAATTAATAGTGACAAAAGAAATGAGGTACATGAGAGTCAACACTGTACAGTGTGTGAACTATCTTAGAATTAGCTTCAGTAGTGTTAATAACTAAGATCGAAACCTGAGAGAATTCAAGAGTGTAACAAGAGTAACTGTAATCAAAGATATCGAAAGCAACAGTGAACAACAGCAGTTAAGAGTATGGAAAAGAATAATATTGCAGAGTATTCATGGTGGAAATAGAGCGGGTGAGGAATTGAAAAAATTACCAAACAAGAAATATAAAAACTAGAGAGAGCCTGATTGCCGTAGTGACAGCACAAATACTAAAATGATTGAGTTACGTGGTACGTACGGAAGAAGACAGAGTGGCAAAAAGTCTAGCTTACAAATAGGAAATAATAGAGGGAGATTACGGCAAAAATGGAATCGGTGACCCAAGAGACTTGTGAAGGAGGAACTGGCGGCACAGCAAAAAATAGAAACGAGTTGAAGAAAATCACTATAGAAGCTTTTGGACTTCAAGGTACGTAGCGCTTTTACATATGTGCTATTTTGATTTTACTATTGTTGCCAGATAGATCTTTAAATATAAAATCAAGGTATCTGAAGGTTTACTATTAAAAAATAAATTTATTTACTAGCAGCATGATATTGTACATTTTCGTCATAACTACAAAATATGAAGAGCTACTCATAACTCTCAAGGGACTTGTCAAATTATTTCTCGCTCAAACTCGTGGTAACCATGCAACTACAAATAACGTCTTAGCAAGCATATATTGAGTCAATCTTTGATGTTACTTACATACTCTAATTTAAATGTCATTATGGTATTTTGAAATTTCATACTATTCTTACTAATATTAGTAAATAAAATATTATACGTACCACGAGAGATATTCATGTTCTTTATCTTCGGTTGACTTACAGACCTCGGGTCATAGCCCTCGGTCTGTAACACATGTCAACGTCAAGGAAAAAGCATATTCATATCTCTCTTAATACGTAAATATCTATTTCATCCAGTTTGAAATAATTTCATATAATGTATTTCTCGACAAGCAACCACAAGATTTTTACATATAACCTTTAATGTTTACTTTTGATTTATATGAGGTACATTTGCTTAGAACATAATTGTGTAGTCAGTGGCGGCTGCTCTTTAGTGGCGCAGGGCATTAGCCTCAAGGTAGTGAACAGCATATATAGCATTAGAAAAATTTAACCATTCTATATCTGAAAATATATATTATCATATATCAAGGTTTAAGTAATGACATCTGGAGGAAGCTATTCGATACCGCTTATAACATGTAAAACAAATGCGAAGTATGTCAATAATACATAAATTATGTGTCAACACATGTACGCGTATCAATGCGCCAAGCAGTTGGCAGTTGATGAGGGCGATCAGAAATAGGGCGCAAACTCATACGGCAATTATGGGTGAAAACGCTGATAAAGCAGAATTGAGATCAGCAGTCTCAATGTGCTCCGAAGGCGAACTGAGCTATAGGCCCGCACGTAGCAGACTGGCGGGCTTATTTACAAACATATTCCCGCAACGAGCACAATTTTGGCAATAAATTAGTTCTTATCGGTATAACTGCTTGCACAGCAATGAGAAGCAGCGCTGCCTGACTCTACCCGCACGTCCAAAACTGAAAAATTCCCCCTAATTATTAAAATAATTTCATATTTAATGTTTATTAATGGATATTCAACCATTTAATTACCCACGAACGGGTAAAAAGAGGGTAAAAGTAAAAAGAAACACGGGGTTAAAGTTTTTAGATTAGAAAGCTGTAGTTACTTATATTTTTTTCACTTATGTACATTCTCTAGCGTGTTTGAATAATCTTTGTTCTGTGTAGATAATGTTTTCTTAAATTATTAAAATTAAAATCAATCTTATATTTGGATTAAAACATCGCCGGAATGTAGGCTAATCATTAACTATTATTTTTTGCTTAGCAATCGTTAAAAATTAAGAACCCCACAAAAACAATTATCACGAGCAGCCACTGTCTTTAGTCTTAAAAATTACAACCATTGCTTCTAACTTAGATTTGCTTAGACCGTCTAGATAACGGATAACCGAGAAGTAAAGCGTTTGAGCTTATAATCAGCAGGTAGTCAGTACAAACCTCACTCTTGAACATTGGTCTTACCTCACACTCCCTGGTCACCATACACACCTTTGGTGGTCGTAAACCCTGTAGAAGAGTATTTCCCCTTAGTTCAATTGGTTAGGTTGGCCATCTACCCAGATCGAGGCCGAAGAGTACTCGTAACGCTACATGTAGTGTAGTTAGTAAGAGACTCGAAGCCTATAATAAGATGAAAAAAGGAAAAACATCCAGATCTTCTTTCACAAAACTTCATTATTCAGGCAAAAAATTCGACAAAACTCTTAGCATAAAAACAATAGACCAATGTATTTTTTCAATAAACTTCACTTCATATTCTTCTCCAGTTATTCGCTTTTATAGATTAATTCTGCTTGCTTATTTTAAACCACATACTTGTAACCATCCTTAGTTTTATATCTATTATTCTCCTTATATCTTACACCACGTAAATTTTAGTATTACCCTTTTATTAATCCAAACATTTTTATAATAAAATAGGGCTAATTTTAGATACTTTAATGACTCAAAATTAAATTTGTAAAATTTTTTTACAAGTTGTTTATTCTTAACAATTAGAAACAAATTTTCCTTTTTATACACTTTAGTCTTATCGATTTGAGTTAAACCTACTTTATATTATTTCAAATTAAATATTTGTCATTCATTTTCAAACTGTATTTTATCAATATTATATTATTTTCAAATCCACCTGTTTTTTTCCAAATAGCCTATGTTTCATACACCATATCCTCGAATAAATCCAAACCATATCCAACTCAATATAATTTCTCAATTTTAACCATTTTGATTGAAACCATATTAGGGTTGTATCATAACAATATACATACAAAATGCTTGCTGACCATTTGACCGGCGCGAGACTTTAACCAAGCGCGATTGGAAAGCTGCAGGTGAGTGGTTCGTCTGATTTCTCGGTATGAGGTGGAAATGCCTGTACATCTGGGTCCCGTAATAGCCAAGGGTCGTACAGTACTACAAACTACCCCTCTACATTCAAAGCATCCCGACGTAGGTGGCAGGCATGATCCCTTTCTCGTACCGGCTACACCGGTTCGTGGTCGCTGAGCTCTCCGTTGGTAGAACCAGATGTGGAGTAATTAGCTTGTTAATCCAGTGATTTGCGCCCACGGCCTGTTCCTAGTCGGGACGCATCTGCAGGTTTTTCATCTGGATCATTTCAAATTCCATGGTAGTGCATCCATACTCCTCCAGGGCAAACATGGGAAGTGTTCCTCTGTCTATTTGCGGGTAGGATTCGGAGCTACTGTCCGCAAAGGTAGCGTACAAAGCGAGATTGGTTAAGGGCCTTGTTGAGGCTGTGATTGGCAGACATCTCGGGTGCAGAAGATGTCGAAGCCGTCGCATAAGAGTGAATAGACCGTATTCATGTCTTCTGAAAATCGGTAGCACCTCCTGGATAAATCGAGCTCGGCATCGTCATCCAGAAGGTCCGTTCCAAGGAGAGTTCTGTTTAGGACGTTCAGGAGGATACAAACTCAGAAAATTAGCATAAGTAATATCGAACCAAATCAATGATAAACATGAAAATACATATACAGAGTGTATCAGAAATAAGTGTGTTCATTTTAACCTATCCCTAACTTTAGCCATAGGCGAATTTAGGTTTTAGTAAATAACATAATTCTAATTTGATCAGTTTTACGGTAATCTTCAAAATAATTACAAAAGAAAATTATTTCTCGTCCTCAACTACACCTTAAAATAAACATACGTATTTCTGATACACCCTGTATAAAAACACACTTGAGCCTGAGCAGTGAAAATATTTCCCGAGATGTTCGCACAAAAAGTTTGTTGACGGTTTTACCGTCGCGAGGCTGTAAGCAAGCGCCGTTGAAAACGAACGATTCAGGTGTCGTTTATCTCTCGGATAGAAGAGGAAACGCAAGTATGCGGAGTTCATCCGGATCGTGTAATATCCTGTGGACGTAGAGTGTCAAAAACTGCTCCTCTGCCACCAAGGTCATCCGGACGTAGCTGACAAGCTAATTTCTTTTCATCTTGGTAGGTTTACAGAGCTAAACAATGTAAACTTTCCTAAACTGTTTGTTACTGAATTTTGCTTGCAACATCCTCTCTTAGTCGTTAGATCATAAATCTTTAAACACATTCAACGCCGAACTAAAAGCATAAAACAACTATATAACTACATAAACCAAAATGCAAGAAAGATGTCTTAGTCTTATTTTAACGAATAAATGTACGGTTACAGTTGCTATGGCATTCCACTGCACTTAAAAGGTTTTATTCTTCTAATACCAATAAAATATATCAGATCATAGTTACTTTTAAAATAAAGTATTCAGTTGGACGAATCTAGTTATCAGTGAGGATAATGAAACAAAATCACTGAAAACATTATTCAACATTTGAAACGTTTTATTCCCGAGACTTGCCAACAGCAATCAACTCTCCCTTATTCTAAAAGATATGTTGTCCTCAAAGGGATTGTCCCTCTTGTAAGGGTCTTGTTCCCCCTGTCTGCTGCTACTGCAGTTTTACTATTCTTGATGTGTCATAGTTTGATTTATTGATATTTGAGATTGAACAATGCTTTGGAATAAGTTCAATTTATTGTCAAAAAATGCCTAATTATCAAGTAAATTGGTTTTCTAATCAAGGATACTTGTAATTGAGACGACAAAGTAAAATGTTAATTATAAATTAGCTACAATTATCTGACGGATCGGTTTGTGAACTATTCACAGCTACAAATTATACAACCATTTTCCTCAACTAATGGATTTTAATAATAGGGAAGCTAACCTATTCTAGCGACATGCATCCAAATAACAATCTGTCACTGTTGTAACTTTTAAATTTTAAATATCGAAGAGATAAATTGTTTCCGGCATGAACTAGGACAAGGACGTCAGCAATATTCCAAAGTATTATGCAAGTTGTTTATGGTTTATTCTCTAGTTCTGTATTTTTAATGGCGCAACTGAATCCACTTTGCAGTTTAGATAATTTTATGTACAATATTTAGTAGGTACAAATTAGGTATCCATAACAAGGCTGCACAAAACAAATACCTAAACCATTCGCATTGTCTCTGCAATAATGACACATTAATTCTGCCCACAGCATTTCTCCGGCTGGTAAAAGGCATGCACCAAGGCTGCAGAGGTTCAAGCGGATTAGAACTAAATAGCGATGTCGGATGTAATGCAGTCCGACATGTTAATTGATTGCTCCAAATAACACGACTTAACCGGCCACTTACCGCAGTATAAAAAGTGAACCGCTGCCGAAAGATACCGGATAGAAAACGCACGGAGAGGCCCTGAAATAAGTGCAGTTCAAGGTGCACCAATCAAAATGAAAGCAAGGCGGCCTGGAAACGGGAAATAATGTATGCAACTTTCTGATTAGTTTTTTATTATTCTATTGATGCCAGCACTCGGAACAAACAACAACGCAAAAGCTGTAATGTTGTAGTATATCAATACTGGATATTTTTAGATGACTAATTTTTCTGCAACAGCCGGTTCTAATCTTGAAATGTGTGACATTAAGACAATTCGAATGAATTTGTTATAATAAATAGAACTCAATTTTACTGGATATAAGAACAAGATTTGCCTGCAACAAATACTCAGGCAAGTATATTGCATGGCTTTTAAATAAGTGATAAGGTATTGCAATAATAATGCTTTATTTATTAAAAATAGATATAATTTATTTTTTTCTATTTATATATCGCACTCAGCCAACAGCCGTTAGGCCAATTATAGGCGTCGCTGTGCATTTATGGGGACTTCCAACCCCACTAATGACTGTCATGATGTTGTTATGATCGCCGGGACCAACTATTTCCGTGACAGCCGTATCACGAGGCGGTGAAAGATGCAGCCGTGGAACTCCCATCCAAGTTCTGACCAGAGAGAGCGTTGCTTAACTCTGCTGATCGAACGTGGACGCTTGTTCAAGCTACACTACCCGGGACCATGATAGGTCACATAGCTGTGTATTAAAATCTCTTTTAATAGTACTGTATAACATTTCATCTGTCTTTGTCATTTCAAATAAATCAAAACATCTAATTCACATGAATGCCATATTAACATTATTTTAAACCCAGTATTATTATCTATGTGTGAATAATTATCTTTCAATACATCTACCACAGTAGTTAATTATTATAACAAAAGAAGTATACCATCCTTTCATATAAATTAAGCTATGACAGTTCATGACAAGGTTCACTTCAAATACAAAATCAATAACTCGTATTTGTTTAATTCACATAACTATGGCAGCTCTTACTTGGTTTACCTTTAGGAATTCCTTGTAATAATAAATATTCGTCATTCAGTAGATCTCTGCTCAATTTTATTATATATTTATCTGCGACATACTTAAACACCTCCAATTTGTATCACTCCAAGATGTTCACCTTCTATATCTTCACACACGTATTACCATCTCTCTCTCAGTTGTTGAAATACTCCTACTTCTTCCCCAGTATATTGATTTTTCTGCATCTTCACTAACATTCTACCGAAAAACCGCTTTCTCTTCTTTAGTAATTTATTTCTTAGTTGAATTTTGCAACACCAACTTGTCTTCGTTACTAGTTCTATTGAATCTATTTTCAAATACCTTCATCCATTTAACAGTGCTGCATATTTTACATGTGTAATTACTCATTTTTTCTTCTGCTTTTAAACTGCACTTTAATGTTAAATTACCGAATAAAACTATTCTTGAATATTTATAATTTATTTATTGCAGAATTAGACCATTACACGTTGTCAGTATTAAATTTTTATAAGTAGTTTAACTTTTACTCCTTTTTCATATCCTAGCATTATTTTTTGTTGATCTATTCCATATTGTCATTTCATTGTCATTCCTATATTAACACTATAAATTAGATACATTTCAACACAATTTATCTGTATATTCTATATCTAGATTCATACCTGCAGTTATAATATTGGACATAAAATAATGTTTTTTAACTGAATTAAATAATAATAATGTGCTATTTTAGTCACTTGGCTGAAAGAGCAATATTGCTTAATTTAACAGTTTCGGCATAATATTAATGATTCTTTGTTTATTCGTTTAAATAAATTCCATAATTACAATATTGATTTCTACTTATTCCTTAAAATACTGCTGACTTGCAAAAGATATTAGTCAAATAAGAACGATAAATATTGAATGTTGCATTAAAATGTACTCAGCAACCTAAATAGCTAATAGTATGTTCTAAACTACGTCTATATGTTCATATAAATACTAGACTACATTTTTCTTGACATGTTATGTTGATCTGTCTATATTTTCATATGTTTATTATTATTTTGGTAATTAATAATTAAATAAAATTTTATCGACCACACAATACAGCTTAGCTTATTTTGAAATTTTATATTGTCTGTCTCTTGTGGCTAAGTAAGTACGATTATTTAATTATGCTTTAGTTTAATAAAGGTATGTTGCCTTCTATATTTTATTCATTTGTAACTTATCAAAACTTTTGCGCTGGCTAGCAGTTGAGACTCTTATTTACAGGGTTATGTTGTTACACTTTAGATACATTTAACCATTGTCTGGCAAATGCTAGATTCTAACGAATGACAGTTAATCTCAAATTATTAACTCCAAACAAAGCTGTTCGAAACAGACAACTCAGCGTACTTTGAATAATTATTAACCAACAATCAATCAATCTACCTCAGGTATATCATAACAATGCCTTTCTAATAATCAAGTACGTCTCGCTTCCGGTCTCCGCAAAAGGACGTCAAGCTTGTATTTACTTCCTGGAACAGTTTCAGCTGCTCCTGTCTCTCTCTGGAGTACAAACCAGACTTGTTCCAGGTCCTACACCTTGCTGTCAGCTTCTCGTAGCTCCCATTCGTGTTGAATCTGTCTCAAAAAACTACCTCGCACAGGCCACGATTGGAAAGGACGCCAAGCTTGTATCTGCTGCCTGGTGATATTTCAGCGGCTGCTACCTGCTTCTGGCCCTTCGCACTGCTGTCTGCTTTTCTCAGCTCCAAAACTTGTCGAATATTAACTTCGAAGACGATCACATGCAGGCCAAGTTCCAGGTCCAATTTACTCTGGAACTGCACTTCGGAGTACTGCCAATTTAAGCACAGCTGGCCTCCAAACAACGAAAAATAAATAAGCCACACAACTGGGACACAAATTATATACTTTTTTCGACAAAATTTATCAAAATCGGACAGCGAAACAACACACAAGCTTTCAGTTTGGCTTTACCAACAAAAAGCAACAAACGGCATTCTAGGTCACCATAGTAACGTGATTTACAATTGTTTACTGTAAGTGTACATTGTTTGATCTTAATTTATAATTGTTTTTGTACTTGTCATTCAGGAAACTCTAACCTATCAATTGGTTGCACTTTTCCACATTTAGTTAACAAACACTGATTCACACCACTAGCTCATTCTTGTAGTCTTCATTAATTTTCAGATTGCTTCTCAAATGCTATTTGCATTAATCTGTGCCGTCTTGCAATGCTTTATAATTTCTTTAGCTGCGTAATCGATTATCGGCATTTTGATATGAATGAAACGCTGCCTTAAACCTGTGTAACGCTTCGAAACAGCTTTGTACTTAAGCGACTTCAGTCATTATAAAATTTGCTACATCTGCCATATTGAGCACAAATTTGAATACAAGCTGATCGCAGCCTGGACAATATTATTTATACAACTACTAACCTTTGTTAATTAATTACAGTTATTGCTAATTATGTTTTATGTAATTATCAATATTTAATAGTGACTCTTATAGTTCCAATACTTAAATACAATACCAAATCTGGGCCTCTTTCATTATTTTATTAACATTCGTAAATTAGCCATGCAACCAGAATTGCTGTATCACACCATTGCAATGTATATTAAGTGTGTCGGACAAGTAAAAAAAACAAATATATTATTGCAATTAGGTAACTCGTTTTACATGCGCCTAAAGTGTTTAAACTAAGTAGCGCCAATATTACAGATTGGAGTGAGAAACGGTGATAAAACTTACACAAAAGTGAAATTAAAACATTACAGTTTACCACAAGTCATTCGAGTACAGCTGGAAGAAGCTTTGCAATGATATGTCAGTGGGTCTGATGGTGTCTACACAGATGAAGCAGTAGAAATGGAGCATTTGTACTGCACTATAAAAATGTACACAAATGCGTACAACCATAGACTCCCCACAGAAACATGTATGTTATGTAATCTATTTGACTAAAACAGCTACTTAATTATGAGAACCCACAAACCATCGACAAAATAAGCATTATTTTAAGCACTGCATGTTAGTTTTTCTGCAGTGTCGTTTTAAACTGGAAGCTGTGTAGCAACGTCTTTGTGTTTTGCTCATTTGCAGCTTATAACTAATATTGGTTTCGTTGACGCTATTAATGATTTGATTCACAATAATGTTGGAAAGAGTGGAACTTCAACTATCGTCGCATCTAATTCCGAGAGGCAGATACGTTTTCCATACGCCACTTGTTTTTGTATGAGTATTGTTGTTGGTATAGTTTTCTTTCTTCTCATTTTTGCCTTCCTGAAAGCCTTAAACTTGTTAATTTATCGATTAGCAACTGTGAATTATAGATAAGTACATTAAAGCTCACATCAATGACATATATTACAAAGATTGTAGCTACTTTAACTGAAATTACTATTGCTATTTCTATTCTTCCTCATATAACATTGCATTTGAAGCGCTTCCCTTTGTAGTTTGCGTTGTTATTTTTTGTATCATGCGATTTCTTACTTTCAATTTTTTATATTTTTACATCGTCATTCATACGATAATAGAAAGGAACTATTAAAAACGTATGCCGTACGTAGGCTCTATAACGCAAGCAGATTTTAAAATAAACAAGTGGTTGTAATTTTTGGGTAGATATAACACTACCATTTTTTTTATTACTCTGGGTAATTTATACAGGTTGCCTAAAATTGTACGAAGTATGGCAATTCCAAGAGTTGGAAAAGGTTCAAATACTATATACCTAAACAAGCTAGAACGACACACCGGCTAGAAATGAGAATCAGCGGTGCCAGTTTATTTAACGTAACCTCCAATTATACATATTGCCTGCAACCGTATAGTCATTATATCTAATCCCTAGGCATATATAAAATGAATTATACAAATCTCCTGTAACATATCTATTTTTCTCTCGTTTTTGTATTCTTTATTTAAATTTGTAAATTTAACCATTGCTGTCGCCCAATTTATTATTTGCAGTATTTTCTCAACACTGACAATTTTACTTTATTGTATTTTATAAACACAATGGATTAAACGTAAACAACAACCATTAAATGTGTGTCATATGTGTATTAACTCGCAGGCATATTTAAAAATCAAGTAAAAGTAGTTGAAATGGTTGATTTCGGCCTTGACAATATTTTCTGTATTATAAGTGCATATTACAATTCCTCTTCTTATCACCATAAACTCATGTGAATGAACCCTTTTTACCCTATGGTTCAATGTAAATCGTCATAGAATTACATTCCGTTGTCAGGACCTCTGTAAAACGGAGTCGTATCTGAATTCCTTAACTGTCTGAGCTTTTTTTTCGGAGTTCTTAAATGTTTAAGTCAGAGTTGAATAGAAGATGAAAACGTAGAATCGTATCCCATAAGGAACATCGTCAAAATAGCGGACACATTTAAAAAAGATGGTGATTTATAATTTATGAATTCTAAAAGTTCGTCTAACAATACTAGGCATGAACATTTTCAACTAGTTTTAAATATCCACTCACCAGCACCCCATGGTAAATTTTATCAGAACAAGGCAATACCTAAACATAAACAATAAATATTAATTCGACATTACACATGCTATATAACACACAGTCTCAATAAAATAAAAATAACCCTTTCGCGAGATAAAGTATTGTTCAACTAAAGCATCGTTCGTTAGAATTTTCAAGTTCAGCCTTAGTTGTTTGCGTGCCCAGCCGAAGGGTGCACGTTGACAAACGACTCCCGAGTGCAATATATGCATTGCCTTAATGTAAAATACTTAGAAGCGGCGTGAAGTGTGCAGTAAAGAATTTGCTGCCTATGAGATTTGTGCCATCAAGACAGCGGTTGGCAGTCCAGCAAACGCCGGTGAGTACACGAATTTACGAAGCAGTACGTAAATTCGATTGGTACATTATTCATACTTGAGGTCAGCAGTCATTGTGGTACCTGCCAGCCATCATATGACGGGACTTCCCTGCAGCATTGAGTGCGGTAATTTTGCACGCATCAGGTCTTCCAATATCGAACGATGTAATTTGAGAGAGCCAATACGTGACGCAGCAGTCAGCATATTTCCAGGATTTGCAGATGATGCTACAGAAAATGTTTGCAGTTACGCGATAAGGTTCGTGTTCAACTGTAAGAAGCTTTTGCGAACGCGAAACAAGGTATTTTCTAAACGAATAATACAAATGCGAATGTGCCGGTTTGAATTAATACAAATGTGAACAGGGTGGGCGCTATTCAGGACCGTCTTTACACATTTTTAACATTTTTGCTTTTAAAGACAGTTATTTCAACATTATTTTAATGACGTTTTCTGAATGGATGAAATTTAAATGCGAGTAGCTCTAAGCAATATCATCCGTGAATTGGCTTTTATTATTTTGCATGTGTGTTTAAAAATTACTAAGCGCTTTAGTCTGCAGGTCTATTTCTTTTGCTTTTATATTATTTCATGTGTTTTAAAATTAATATACTTGTGTATGCAAATTTGTTTTTTCTTCTTCATTCTTTGAAGCCAGTTTCAGCCCGAGCACACTACAGGGGTGGACCAGTTTCTTTTTTGCTATTAGTGATGGAAAAATTAAGTCTATTATTAATTAGTAGTAATTTATTATACAAGACGATAAAGTTAAATTTTATCCACGAGTGAATCGTTTAACTTCGAGACGAAGTCGAGACGTTAATGATTCAAGAATGCATAGAAATAACTTTATCGTTGTGTATAATACAATATTTTTTTCTATAGCAAGAACTTTAACAATTTCAAATGAAAATAAGGACAGTCAATTACATTTCAAAATGTCAGTAGCTAAATTAGGTTGCTACAACATTACGAAGCTGTCATATTTAATTTAAACAAAAGTTAGAAAATTAAATCTACTCTTGCTGTTAAAGTAAAACTTGACATTTTGTTTTGAGTTGGTAAAAGTACACTTTAACATGTACTATAGAAAAAATTAAATTAAATTACATTTTCACTAATCTAGCAAAGTGGACACACAAAGCAAATAAATATACAAATATGAAGACGTGCGAGAAGTATTGTTTCGATATGGCTTGGAACGGTGAAGTACGAACCACAGCATGGACATAAGTATTGTTACACTTTTTCTAAATTATCCAGAAAAGCAGAGTTTGCTGTAAGAAAAGCATATAATTTTCAACTCAGAATTGTACTTTTTATATGATACAATTATCGACTTCCTGATTTTTTCGTTCTCTTCTCGTCTTTATTAAGTTCTGTTTTGCTGTGGTAGGATTTACATTCTCTTGCTTTTGGGACATTATTTTCCCATTATAGTCGAAGAACAAATAAAATAAGTAAATCTAGGCAATGAATTCTCCACTTCAAACGTAAATTCATTAAAAGCAGACAAGTTTAAAGATAGAAAACTTTCATTTGATCATAGTAATATTTACCATTTTACAGTAATATTTAATTAAAAACTGAAACGATTATCATCTTTTTATATTTATCTCTTCTTCTCGATATCATTGTCTCGACTGAAGCTTGTCAATCTCTATATCCATTTGTCTCGCCACTGTATTTTTATCAATCGGGGTCCAAATTTTCTATTTACACCGTTCGTGCATTGCCTATTCATTATGTTGTTAATAGAAGCTAAACTATTACACACAACCAGTTGAAAATGCTAAAATTTTAATTAGATTACAAAAATTTTTAAAATGTTCCTTACGAGATAATATATGGGGTTGGTTGTTCAGACGTTCTTATTGTCCTTCCGTCATCCTCTATACGAATATGAAATCAAATTTTAAAAAAATCGAAACATAATAAATTTGTTTCGTCCTTTTTCTCTCCTCGAACAGAAATTTGTGTTGATGTTGCATTGCTGCTGTAGATATTCTTATTAATTACACGAAATAATTAAGTCAACTATTAAATACGGCTCTCATATGCAGAAATACAAAAACAATAAAAGAAGTTAGGCGCAATGTTTTATTTTGTTTCTAACGCTTTATTCTATAAAACAACTGTTTTCTGAACTCTAATAAATGTGTTTTCTTGTTCCTTTTTTCCCTTTTTAGGACCATAACGTCATCTAAGCCTGTGTGTTTTCTAGTCTTTACGTTCACCTGTGTCGTTATTGTATTAATTGTATGAATATCGTCGAGGAGCGCTCGTAATATTGTTAACATTACCTTAATGACAATGCCACGTATCAATAATTTTGACTTCCAGCATGCGAGACGAAAACTTCGTGGTGGTAATATAAATGGCCATAGTTACTTGGTATTTTATAAAAGCGTTAGTCATAAGGCATTGCATACCACACTTTTGTGTTATAATTTGCGTATAACAATTACTTGCTTGAGACGTGCTTTTAGATGATAACTTTTGGTTTTATACGTAGTAGTGTAGTAACTGTAATAAATATACAGAATGCCTAATAACCCTGCGAAAATAAACTCCATCTATTGGAACACAATATGTCAGAATTACATTTCAACAAAATAAAAATGATTATTTACTGTTTGCTGTACGAATATCATTATCAACATTTTCTCAAAATTAATTTAAAATGATAACAGGTTTTGATGATGTTTCAGTGTTTCTCTATTTTATCTTTAGCAGCAGCTCTGACAAAAGCCAAATCATGTTGCGCTCTACAACTGTACATCGCCAATACTCTAAAGTGCACAGTGGCGTGCGTAAAGACTTGACATAATTCAAACACGTAAGCGCATTCCTTTAGCGCGATTCTAACACAGCCGTAGCGACTACTTATCGCATGAAACTGCAAACATTTCTTACATCGGGTTGCTGATGTTCGTGGCCTACGAATTTCAGTGTTGCACTTGGCTAACAGCTGGCGTCTCACTGCCTGCTAACGTCACGTACCCACGATGAACGTCACGAATATACGTAGTTGCTTTAAAATGTGTGTACTCACCCGGTGCATGATAAAAACTTTAACGCTTCAAGGCTTTGTTAAGCCGCTTTTATTAAATTGTATTCTACCGTAAGCGATTACACGCAATGCACTAGCTGCTGTTTACTTACATGTATTTTGGGGAAAATCCCGATTAAACTCACGATGTTTGAAAGATCCAAATCTAACGTCACACATGCGAAATTGATTAATGCACACACCACAGGATCGAACTCGCATATTTGGCTATCCTAAAATATACTTATTAGATCTACTTAACAATAAAAGAGTATACAACTACAAACTAGCTATAAACGTTAGCATGAAAATGAACTATTCAGCCAAGGTGGTTACATTCCCGCTTCATCGTTCAGAATGTGATTTTTTTATATCTTGCCGAAATTCGCAACCTTACTATAAATGCAATTAAATAACTATCAGACCACCCTCTGACAATTTTGACAAATAATTTGTTTGGAAAGTGCCCTAGTATGTGTATTTTTATACAGGCAGCTCTATTGCTAGAAGCGTTTACTATATCGAACTTCGGGATTTATGGAACTATAAAAATGAGTTGAGTTATAAAGCAAAAGATGCATATTGAACGTAATTGAAGCTGTAAGAAAATGTTATATTAAAATTGCTGCTTATATTTGTTATGCGTACAAGCTTTGGAATGCATGCTTGTACGTTTAACATATAACGAACAAATTGCAAAAATTTACAATTTTCAGAAATTGATCTCTGTCACTAACTTATTGTACACCCAGTAAGACAATTGAAAATGTTAGTTAGCATGCAAAGTTGGTGCAACCATAATTAAAACTACCGCTCACAGGAATGAAGAAAGAAGTAAATTTGAGCATTCAACTTTTATATTAGTATTAAATGTTTGTATCAATTTATTGCTTGTACGTAGATATAGATCCATCATTTTACTTAATAAAAACAATACGTCTGCGATATAAAACACACAAACCATTATAATCAGCTTCATAATCTCCTCTTTATGGAAGACCATCTAACCATGAAGCCATCTCAGTTTGATTTTGCTGCATCGCATTTGTGCGACGACGCATTGGCGTGCTGTAGGTGTACTCCTTTTCGCAGTCGTCCATAGCGTTCAATCAGAAGGTAGCAGTAATACGCGCTGTTGATGTTACTACCATTGTCAAGAAAGACAACAAACAGAGAATCCCTAAAATGCTTGCCCTTCACTCGTATGAAATTGGTTCTAAATTGGTCTGTATCCATGCTTTTGAAACTATAACGTGTTCTTCATTTTTTCTCAGCTGTCAAGAAGCAAACATGTACTTTATTACATTTCTGTAGATGAAATAATACTGAGACCTTGTCCTTTTGGGGATATGCCGTATCAATATTTACTGTAAGCTGAATTAAGATGTGCTTTCGATATAAAACTAGGTCAATGCGCTTCTTATCGACTTAACGTAAATAAATAACGAAAAAACAGCAATGCGAAAATATTTGCTTGCTTCGCAGGGAAAAACACACAGCAGCATAGCATCTGAGAACACTAATTAAAGTGAACGAGTTGATCAATATAAGAAAGAACCCTTAAGGAAATACAAAGTAAAAGAAGTCTACAATAGGAATACGAAAAAAGTTGGTCGACGAAACTCTGAACTCCACACTGAAGTTCCGATTATTTCGAGCAGCGTGTTTTGTGGCGAAAATCGGCCATTTCATTCCGCTGCTCCTCCCCGTTTTTGACTACTTATACAAGGCTGGTTCTTGGGGTTGCTTAGTTTAACTTGCATCGCTGTCGCCCTGCGTGTGCAAGCGCGCTCGCAGCGGACGGCATTGTTTACAAGCAGTGATCAAAACCGAGCCCACCCTTGCAAAAACCGCCCTAACCTCAACTAAAGACGCTAAATGCCGAGCAACCCTTAATACGGTTCCCGCATTACCCCTTGTGTGCTGTTTTGCTCGGCCGCTACAATCATTAATATCGGCCGGCGATTTGGGCGATCGCGGAGCCGTTGACTCCTGCAGGGTCTCAAACTCAAATTTTGAGCTGCACCTGCCGCACATTCCACCTGCGGTCCCCAAAATGTTCCGCGCACCTGGGCAACGACGGGCGGCCTGCTAGATTAATGTGCTTGTGATTAGGCATTTTGGAATAAGCCTGCAGGCGACAAGCTTAACTTTACTTCACTATGGGGGTTAGAAAAGTAAGCGTTGTTTGAGAAAAGTCCAGTCGGAACGATCTTTCTTTTTTATTGTCAAGATATTTCTGTTTACAACTAGGTCTGTTGGAGAACTAAATGCAATCAATATATGGAAAGCGATGTAGACGTCCACTGGTGCATTAGTGATAACTAATATAAGATGATGAAATTCTAGATTTACCTATCAAAATGCTGCTCACACTGTTCAAAATTTTAGAAAAAAATTATAACTGTCCAACTACTAACTAATAATTACCTTCGGGAAATAGAGCTATTAAATTACTTACTTACTAGAAACACATTCCAGCACGGTCATGTGATTTAACATATCAGATTATACGTGTAATCAGTGATGTACCGCAGGGCTCCATAATAGGTCCACTATTATGTCCAATATTGATACTTTTACTTGGCACAAATGCCTTAACAATGTGCAAAACGCAAATGCATCCAAAGGATAACCAATTGTGTGAATCGCTTCCAAGAAATAATTCGACATAGATGCACAAGCGTTATTTGAAGGTTGTTATGACATTTCTAACTTGTCAGATATAAAGTGAAATTAGGTAGGAATTGCATAACATGTGTAATAGCAAAAAGGCATAAACTTTAATTAATGAAAGATCATTAATGAATTGTAAGATTGAGTATACAACCGATTGTAAGTATTAAAAAAAATTAACACTTGATAATAAAGCTATGGCACCCATTTCTTCATATTACTGAACTAATACCTTTATCAGAAAGTGAAGCAAACTAAAAGCCCACAGTCATTAGACCCTAATAGCAGCCGTGTATTGAGCTAGTCGGAGACGCGTGAGCCTTCCAAGGTAAGTTATTAAAAGGGGGTACAATTGTCTTGAATTTTAAGTGTTGTCAATATCAACGATAGTTTATTTAGTTTATATACTTTAGCTGTCATATTAAAAACTAGTTGAATTTAGCTAAATTTTTGTAATTTTGCTACTTTTAAGATAGTTACCTGCTGTGAGCTCTATAAAATATTTTTGAATGCCAAGCTACTTAGTACCCACCTGGAAAAAGGTATGCAGTTATGTTCAATTAGGATAGCTACCGATGATTTAAAAATGCAAGTTAACTGCTCTTTAGTAAATACAAAATTATACCCTGGAAACTTTCGACCAGATGAGAAAGTCCCCATTTTTGGAGATTCTATATATTGTAATGGTTTACTGCTCACACCAATTTTGATTGCTTCAGTAACAGAATGAATAAGGTCAAAATAAGCACAGAATTAAATATTTTATTTATGGCAAGATAATCAGTACTTTACATTAATAAGTGCACTTGATGTGAGCGGATAAAAGTTAGCATGAGATAAGGCAGGTTTCAGAAGGGTTACGTTCGAAAGGGCCAATGCAATTTAATTTGTAACTGACGGATTTGAGCTTAGTAACGCTAAACATAATGTGAATAAAATGGAAAAGCCATTTTACTGTATTAAATTGTAAATAAAAAGTTAGTTGTGAAACCAGTTTTATTTCAAGTTATTCAACAAGTTGCCGCTCATCTGTGAGTGTAATTTTCCCAAGTGTAGGAGCTTCCAAGATAGTGCAAGTTTCTACCTGGTGCGGCGGGGACAATTTTGAGGCAGTTCCAGACATCGGGAGGCTGATCTTTTAGTACAACGGGGAGAGGAAAGCTTTAGCAATCTCTAGGTAGAAGAATTACGACCAGCAACCCATTTCCCAGTAATTGCCGTCGAGTTCTTCCATTCTGCGAGACAGCGGATGACCTCTTCCAAAAAAGTAGGGTTCTATAAAAACCAGACACAACAGCTTCATAGGGGTTGAGGATATTCAAGAATAGCCTTTTGCCGAGAACTTCAACGTGTTTTCAGAATCCCAGGTCCATCCCGCTTCGGGGCGAATTGACGCGGAATTTGCAGCATTGCCAGAAATTGAACAAAAACGAATCACGCCTGAGTTTACGTCACACTATTGACAAAACGAGGTTAACCGTAGCTACGTCACAGAATTAAGTGTATTTACTGGATGCTTTCTTGCCATTCTGATTTTTGAGAATTCAATTTTACACTAGTTTTGCACTGACGGATCATCTTGTTTACAGCACTAAATTTAGAGGTTATTTAAACGTCAGTTGGAAATGGTGCATTTTCCCTAACTATTGAGAGTAATTGTCATACAAGGAGTTATTTTTCATGTAAAGTTTCCTACTTATTTTATGAACCGACCGCACTGAGTTAAGAATTGTTTCATGTTCACCGGAGCTAAGCCTTAATTTATTGCAAATAAATGAAATAAGGAAAGAGTAATAAACCATTTAATTGTGGTAATAAATATTACATTCTTTTAATTTGCCCTTAGTTTTGCAGGTACGTTCTTAATTGAAACTTGACAATTTATAAAGTGTAGCATCCCTTACCATAATTATAAAAATGATATTTTATTCAAAACCCCATCATTTTAAAGCGAGATACTATTACAATATATGCCAAAAGTTACAGTTGCCTCGATCGGAATGCGCCTCTATAACTTTGCAGGTCTATTCGCGTAGTCTATTTTATTTCGCACACCCCTCCCTGTTGCTTTTTGTTTTATCGCGAAACGATGTGGTTTGGCTTCGTTTTCAGAATTTTTTTCTTTTTTTGCTATGATGACCAGTAGATAGCGTTTCTTGAATTGTGCAGTGGTTCTACAGGAATGTGGTCTAGTTTTGGTAGAATTTTTCCTCTGTAATGGTGGGGGCTTGTGGCAACCCTGGCAGTTTCTCAGAAATTAATTCTCACGTCAATTCTGGCTGATCTTCTGGAAACGTACTGTTGTCTCTTTTGCACGTGGCCCAAATTGACCTTGGACAACAGGTTTTGAGCCCCATTTTAACCCCCCCCCCCCCATCATTGCTTTATGGAAGGTTTTGCAGTTTACCTTAAGAGTTATGACCTTAAACCTATGTTGGCTTTGAAGGCACCTGTCGAACCCAGTCTTCTGTGTGCTGTTTGGGACATAACCTCCAACGCTTTATGCCGGTTTAGAGTGGGCCATTTGTTTTGCTGCAGTACCTACTTGGATTCTCCCAGGACACCGTAGATTTTATTTTAGCCTTAACCATCAATTTGCCGTTCGCTTCACGAACCTGATAAATTTAATGTACTTAACGATTGGAGCATCAAGTAACCTCAGTTACATCTTTTAAACTGTTGTGTTAGTATTTAATGTAATTTCAAGTTATACTTTTAAACTGTTGTATATGTTAACTTATTTGCAAGTAGATTTATGTGTTTTGAGGTGCACCTTAATTTTGCCTATATTATCACCTTATTTATGACTTTATTGTCGCATATATTTATTGACTCTACTTTAATAATCTATTAAATGCTAGTAATATATGATCATTATACTTTTTCTTTGGTACTACTACCTGAACTCGTGTATTTTCTTTCAGATTACTGTGATAATTTTAGTTTAGACATTTTCTGGTGCCTGTATACATTTGTCGTTAGATAAAACATTCGTTGGCGCACTTTTCTTCATTTTAATTAATCTGCACGCCGTCTCCATTGAGTAAATTATAGCTGCGCTAAAAATAATACTCTTAACAAACACAGTATTGATATCACTACATATATTTTTTCGCTGCGTCTATGTGCACTCCAGTGCAAGCAAATTTCTAGTGTTTGGATGCGCTCCAAACCGTGATCGGCATTGATTTGACGTCAACGGATACACTGTTTAATCTATTGTCAGTATAGAGTATTAAAGCAATAACAACGACTGTAAGTAACCTAACAAGCTCGACGGGCTTAAGCTGCTTTCTAACACACGGGGGCCGAAATCAGCAGGGCGAAATCACGTGCAATTTGTCCCTGTACTAGTACTTAATTTGAGGCCCAACCCTAGACTTACCCCGTTTGGAATGCACTCAATACTAAAAATTGCGTGCATTATCGAGTGCAGCTAGATACAGTGTTCTTTTTGTAGTGTGCCATCAGAAACAAATATTTTAATTTTGACGTGTTCAGAAGCATATTGCAAAATTAGATTTATTTTGGAATTTACTTATACCTCGGAAGTAAGATGCCATTTAATTCCTGCGTGATTATTCTTTACCCTGGAGATTACATGGTACACTTTAGTCTCTTGGAATATAATGTACTATAGACACCTACTAGAATTTCCAAATATTCGCACACGCTTCTTAGCAATGCCAATATTGGCATTTAATGCTGTCTCGGGTTTCGGCACTTTTTATTTAATTCTGACTCTGCCCTCGGCGCCTTGCTTTACGGCGTCTTTCAGCTAATCAAAGAGTTACAATTGACCTGTGGTGCCAAAATATATGAATTAAATATGCGCACGGTAAAAACCCAGAACACGCCCTTGAAAATATCTTTAATATAGATTGGATTTTATTATCGTGAGGATGCTGCTTCAACTCATATAAAACCTCTCCGTCACACTTTATCAAAAGCTTGACACAACAGCTCAATATCGATTTTTCTCCAAAGCTCTAAGAACTAATTACATAAAACTAAGCCAATACTCGTTATAACATCCTTCAAAGCAAGCACAATAGCAAATTATGAAACCCAAAAATGATCCCGTGACTCCTGCGTTCAACGGGACCCAATAACTAAACTCTTATCTAGCAACCAGATCCATAAAAAAGCCCTGTAATAAAGTTATCACTCGCTAATAGGTGTTTTTTATTTAAAAAGCTTACTCGAGATGAAAAACGGCTTTAAGTGCGTACTGTAGGCGTATGCGGACCATTGCCCCAAGAAAAAACTAAAGCATCGAATGAAATTGCATCACACCAACTTGAATATTTGTGGTTTAACAAACATCACTGCATTTATTTAACTCCCCCGTGTAGGTGTTACTATGACACTATTCACAAACAAAAATCGCGAACAATAATGAATACTCAGCCATTCACTGAATCGCAAATCCCAAAAAAATTCGACGAAAACTACGAAAATAAAAATAGGCTAATATCACCACAATGTGAAGCAATAATACTAAAATTCCTAACAAAACTACGACTCTCATCTGCGAATGTCGGATTAGCTAAGACAACTTTGAACTATTACGCATAAATAGCCATGGCGGTCAGTTAGGGTCACTTTCATTAGACGAGAGGCACAGCCGAATCTTTTTAGATTAAATATCTAACCTCCAAACGTCAAAATTGAACAGATAGGTAATCACCTCAACTGAACTCGCTAATCGACAATTTGCATTTAGAAGGCTAACAAAACTCGCTGAGTAAACGCAGTTGGAGGTCTCTACCATAACCAAAACCACTACTCCGCGATAACCGTAGTGGAGATCACAATTAACGTTTATTTCATCCTTATATAGAATCAAGTGCGTTTAGGGTAACTTAAGTGAGGCATATCTTTTTAGAAATCTGCGCTAATTATAGGCTAACGTCAAAATATGCGCACTAAAACTCCGAATAGCGCAAGGTGATAGTAACCAAAATTAATGTCGCTACCCACTCAGTGTATCTGCACTGCATTGCACTAGAAAACACCCTGTTATTTTCTAATATACCCTGTTGCTAGATCGCAGCATTGAGCTTTGTTTGCTTCCATGCTAATTCCCATGGATTTGATTTCTTTGATGGGGATGCGTAACAAAGAGAGCTGTAGTCAAGCATCCAACTAAGAAAGATATCGCTTAGGCCCAAGCGAAAGCTTCTTATTTCGATCGCCTTTCTGGATTGGTGGTAGCGGTGTTTGCGGTTACTCGAATCTCATGGTAGCTTCACATACTGGGTTGGGGTGTTTATGTTCTCTAATAATTTCCTTAGTATTCCTTGCAGTTGTGTTATGCCCTTACTTATCTGCAGGGCATCGCCTAACTTTACCACTATCTTCTTAACCCTTTCTTTATACTATTTTATTGCGAATAACAATGGGATAGTCTACCTTTTTAGTGTGATTTTGATTCAAATGTGGGCTGAAAAGCTACTATTTGCATAGTAGTCGTTATACTCGTAGTTGTTCAACAGCGTCTTTTGTATCCTTTGTTGTTTCAGAGGGGATATTTAGTGGAAGACGCTCTTCGTGTTATTTCCTATAGAAGTGTGGCCTCGATTAAAGTTTATTCCAGAATATAGTTGTGTTTTGGGTTAAACATATTGACGAGCAACGGAGCACCGTCAACACCAGGTGTCGCCGGCCTACATAAATTATTACCTGGTCCCTTTTGCAATGGGGAAATTTGGGCAATCTGCGACTTTAGCCATATCAATAGAACAATATGTTGTTTTTAGGTGCCTATCCATAACGCGTGAATATAGCCTGGATCCATATTGGGAATGTTTGTCGTCTCCAGCTATGAATTAAACTCCTAAATATGCATTCTTTATTTGTTATGTAATTAATTATTTATTGGTACGTGCAATCTTTCACCATAGCAATGGCCGCTTGAAGATGTATATAAGAAGTGTGTAGACTTTATACCTTATATATGTCCTTTTTGTCCTCCTGCTTGACCATGTGAGGACTTGCATCGTAGACGCAGTATATCGAAATTTTAAAATGCCATCTTTGTGATTTGCATTAATGGATAACTCAACTTCCTGCAATGCTGCATCAAGCTGTTTGCATTCCAGGCTATTCAAGTTATACATCTAAACGATTTTTGCAAAAATTTCGTGTATGCCTGTAGCGTTAACATCGTTTACATTGCACCAGCGTTAATTCTTCGCGTGCGGTAGGTCAATCTAAAATTTAGTATTGAGTGTGTATTGTTATTTTGAGTTGCAACTTAACAAAAATACATTTACAGACTATTGTATTTTTGGAATTGTGCTTGTGGTCAGTTACAGCTTTTGTAATTTCATAATTTTAAATAAAATAACGAGGTTAAATTCTGTGAATCTCCTCTGTAAGACGTCGGTTGAGATTGTAATGTAAGAGCCTCTAGCGTGTGGTGATGCATCGCTAAATACCAGGCTTAGCTACTAACTTACTGATAACTATTTGATCGACTGAAATGCCACTAGCTACTAGAGTTACGCGACTCGTCTATAGATCAATTTTAACCGCTCCCTTAAAAGATCATTCTGCAGTGAGCTCCGAAACCCCAGTCAAGAAGTGCAAGCCCCTAGAATAAGATGAGGGTTGGAAGGTGACAGAAATCAGAAGCGGTCTTTAACGTGTGTATCTACAAAGGCTCCATGACGTCAAAGCGGGGCGTTCAGGTCATATATCACGCTGATCAGGCGAATCGGGGACTTACATGTAGTTTATCGGGACTAGCATTGTAGCTGTTGCACTCTGGAGAAGTTCCAGTCATCGGCAAAGCCGGCTTAAGCGCTCCTCGCCCTTGTGAGAAGAGCGAGCGAACTTGTCTTGGAGCAGCAGCCGCGATCGGAAAAAGCGAAAGGCGATTTATCGCACTGCCGATTAATTAGCGATAGTCTCTCGAAAGCCGCATAACAAATAGAGCCTAATTTGCGGATCTGCGTGGGCATGAATCATAGGTCGCGGACGCGCGGATCGGCTGATCGATTGCCGTTCCTGAGGTGCCTGGGAAGCCGCGCGAGTGAAAGTGAACTGGCAATAATTCGGGATTGACAAATACAAATGAAAACGTTTGCTACTGAATGCTGAGAGGCGGAGGCGCGTGTTTCGAAAAGAACACAGGGGCTGATTGAGGACTTCGACTTGCTAGTTTCAGCAGAGCAATCGTTCAGTTGCTCCTCCAAGATTAAGCGACGCGAGCAGTCGTTACACAGATTAACAATGAAAGAATAGAGAATAACTTATCTACTAACACGTAGTTTAACAAACGATCACTTTCACGATCAGTACTTCCTTACTTTTATAGGAATTTGGAGCCAACCTATAAATATTTACTTCGTAAATAGTGATATAGAAACTTCTTTCATTAGACACTAGAAATTTCCGTAAAACATTACATCTTCCTCCAATCTGTAATTTGGCTTTCTACTAAGTCCTCTATCACAGCCCCTAACTACTTTCTTCTTAGTCTTCCTCTTTTATTTTTCCTTTAGATACTCTCAACACTTTTCTTGTTGCACTCCCTTTATCTTACATATGTTAGATGTGGCTCAACCATTGTAGTCTTCTTCTTCCCCATCACTCTGCTCTTTACGCTAACGCAACCATCTTCTCTCTTTGAAGTTATTTTGCAATTCATTACCCAGATGGGAAAGATGTTACTACTGTTCTCTCTTTGAACTTCTTTATAAAAATATTGATATCACTACTTTATTTAGCGCTTCGACACATGCATTACAGTGCGAGACTACTTTTTTTCACAAACACTTGCAAAAAATAGAAAGATACAGCTTAGACATAGGTAATGATGTAGTCAGTGGTGTGCTATGAGTGTGTAGTGTGGACGGCAAAAGCCAATGGCAAGTGAAGATTACAGTTGAAATGGACGTTGCCGAAGAATTTCGAGACTCGAAAGGGTTATCAATAATGAAGCCAGAGAACTGATGTCCGCAGAAGAAAGTAAAATAGACAGAGTAGAAGTAAAACGATATATATGATTTGGACATTTTTACTGGACAACCACAAATGGCCTGGGTTGGACAGGCTGTAACGATCCAGTTCGTGACACCTTTGCAGTTAATAATCGCCTTGTTATTTAACCAGTATTATGCTAGGAATATAACTCAACTGTATTTTTTACAATGTATCGATTAGCTTAAAATGCATTGTGTATTTAAAACATAACATTCTCCAGCATAAGATTGTGCGCGGAAACCAGCTGGTACAGTGTTGAGTGCGTTTATAAATAGAGAAAAACAAGTCATGCGAAGGCTTAGAGGAGCGAAGAGGTAACATTAAAAGAGACGCTACGCAAAGTATTAAAAAGTGCCATGGAAAGTTTTTATGTTGACCTACATTAAGAGCAGTCGACGCCTCATGGCTCTTGAGCCGAAACTAACTTGGAATCAACACCGACAAATCAATAATTCTTCAGCACCAAAGCCACTTTGCCAGCTTCAAAGAAACAGTCGACCTTGTAAATATACGACATCATTTTAAGCAACTTGAACGCAATGTTAGTCCTATAAATAACTATACCAGAAAATTATGAAGGGTTTAAAACAAATAACGCAACAAATTCACTAGGCAAATTACGCGCCCGAAAGCAACGGCAAGCTGCTGAATCAGCGCGTCAGAACAAAGCGCTGCATCATTTTGTTGACACACCGCTTAAGCTGAGTTCGAGCTAATGTAGCCAGGACTGCATTAAGGGAAGATTTAAGCATTGCAGGTAGATTCAGCATCAAGCTCGTGGACTGTTCCGCGTTAATATTAATAGCACACATAGCATTCATCGATTAACATTGTGTATTCTTTTATGTACTTTCGTGCATGTTTGTTTCTTTTAAAAATTATATATCTTTTCATGTAAACTGTTTGGTTTTCATTTCTGGCAGTGTTTGCATGTATAATTACAGCATTATAGGTGATCACGAGCAGGCTGACAAGAGCAATGTTGACATTGGCCTTAGCCGTGTTGGGGTAAAAGCAGGTCTAGTGCTTCTACGACTGGGCTAACCAGCATTCAAAAGGCAATCCAAATTCACAGTAAAATCGAGTATAGGGCACGAAAAAAAAACACATTGCAGTTTACGGTTTCCAACGGAAGGTCTATATAAAAGTATCATTACAAGACACAGAAAGAAAAGAGGGTGACTTGCAGTCTAAAATCTAACTATTTGGAATGAATATATCGGAAAAACTATCGTGTTTCAAAAAACACTCATTTAGGGTAGGTTGGAAAGAAAGGTAGAAAATCCAGTCAGGTCTTTACCTAAGTCTGTAGGTTAATGTCAGATTGCATTTTGTTTATGAAAACATCTTTCACTGTGACAGCCACAAGTTTACATTGCATTAAGTTTACTTGTATTAAGCAAAAAAGCAACTAAGATGGCATTTACACAACAACAACGAGTGTATTCAGGCAATAAAAATTGTTTTTATTAAGTGTTTTGTATATTTTTAGGACAATAGTTCAAGGTCAAGATGTAATTTAGTTCTCTCTGAGTAGTTCATTTGCTTCAATGGATGTATATAGTTACGGCGAACTTCAATTTGATCATGTTGCGAATAAGTTTTCTTTAAATACGCGATATAGCATCCAGCAAGATCGAGAAGGGTAGAGAATTAACAAAAAGGCAGTTCGCCACTATATCAATCTCGGTATACATATATTTAATATCTATATCTTCTCACGTGAGCCTTCACAATAGGAAGAAGGTAGATATCAGATTTGCAGCTTATCTGAAGCGTTAACCTTCTTTCTTACTTACGTTTTCCAGATTGGTGACATTTCACAACATACAAATAACTGTCATTAGTAGCTCCAAATAATATTAATATTTCGTAACAGTAATCTAAAAAGTATTTAAATTACTTGCAGCTAGGCCTAAAGACCCAATGCTTACAAATTATATTTTTATAGGAAAACCTGATGTCACGAGCAGCTTTTGTTAAAATCAATAATACAAAAGTTTGCTAAAAACTTTAGTGGAAAATGCGTAGATTGAAAACGTGAAATGAAAGAAAAATACTTGTTCCATTTTCTTTACCGCTATTTACATTACGTTAAAGTTTCTATTACTTAATTTCTTTCCTAGACGTTCACTTTTCTACTTTATAATTCGTGACTAGTGTTTGAACGTATATAGAACTAAGTTATCTTCCGCATTATTGTTTATTGGCGGCAGCACTAAACAGAGGCTTTTAAGCCTTTTTAAATATTCCAAAAAATATGCAAGGATAAGATGCCGTCTTTATTCCCTCTCATATTATTATGTCGAAAATGTTTCAGTTAGGAGTCTTGTTGAGACTATGAGAGAGTAAAGTCCGAACTTACTTTTACACGACCCATTTATTCAGCGAAAAAGATTGCCAGAACTGGTAGAGCAATAGAACAAGACAGCAATAGTAAGACAAATAACATAAGCAGAGTTGACTCAAATTCACCTTTAGCAATGACGATCCCCCGATATGCTCTCAGCGAAAACTAGTTAACCATTTTACCGGCGCGACGCTTTAATCAAGTACCGCTAAGTATTTATAAGAGGGCAGTTCTAGTGGCCTCAATCTCTCGGCGTGAGGTTGAAGGTACTAATGTCTTCAGGGATACATAAATAAATATTTGTGTCATAAAACTTCAAATAATAGTATATTATGTAATTAGGAGCAAAAGTTATACTTTATGTGGCGTGGGTGGACGGTTTATCTGCCGAGCTTGCGACGCAGATAAGTACAGCCAAGCCACATAAAGATACTTTTGCTCCGAATAACATACAGTATTTTTCTTCAAACATTTTTATAACAAATTATTTACAACTTTATGAACAAAATTCGAAGAAAATTACTTGATCTCGTCAGCGGCAGATAATATTATCTGCCGCTGACGAGCGGCAGATAAAGATGTCAGCGGCAGATAATAACTCTATCTGCCGCTGAAGTGCGGAAGATAAGGTGTTTTAGATGCCGTGGCAATGAAGTGACAGTTTAGCATCATCAATCAAGCAGTATAATGTCACATTCTACTACCCTTTGAAGAAAAAAAAATACGGCAAAGGAGATGACTACAATATCATATGAAGTGGAAAACACTAAGACATTAAAAAATCTATCCTTCCGGAATTATATCGGAGTTGGTGTCCTTTGTCTTTATTATTACTCTTATCTTAACACTGAACATCAGTGATGACAAATTTAGCGCTGTATTGTGTCTATATTATGCTAGTATTTGCTTGTTTTGCACAGGGCAGCCGAAATCAGTCCAATTTTCCAAACAGCGTTGCCCGTTAAAAATTCCTCATTCAACAGTGCGAATTATTATCTTTGCCAAATTACAACATTCGTTTACAAATTTCATTACTGAACTTAATTAGCCCGCCGCGTTGTGTTATTATTAACTTGGTTTGCTATTGTCGAATTATAATGCGCGGTACAGTATTAATTTGCAATGTTTAACAATTCAAACTAATTTACTAGCTGAAGGTTTATTGGCAATTCAATTTCAGAGGGACCGTTATGTGCGTCTGTTGCGTATTTTTATTGCCAATCGAAACCTCTCACATCGTCCTCTGTATTATGTTTGTTTTTCATTGCAGTTTCTAAATAGTAATCTATCGTGATTTATTCAGGTACTTAAAGCAACGGCGGTGTTCTAATCTTGAAATTTATTTTACGATAGTGTACACGTTTATTCTGGTGTTTACATTTCGAATATGATGGCGAACCCAAGTTTCACACTACAGTTAGAAACCTTCCTAGCTATTCACGT
>OW679201.1:16053206-16201230 GCA_940337035.1 Agriotes lineatus
AAGGTGTTTTCTTGTTCCTTTTTTCATTTTTTAGGACCGTAACGTCATCTAAGCCTGTGTCCTTTCTAGTCTTTACGTTCATCTGTGTCGTTATTGTATTAATTGTATTAATATCGTCGAGGAGGGAAGCTCGTAATATTGTTAACATTGCCTTAATGACAATGCCACGTATCAATAGTTTTGTCTTCTAGCAGGAGAGACGAAAACTTCGTGGTGGTAATATAAATGGCCATAGTTACTTGGTATTTTATAAAAGCGTTTGTCATAAGGCATTGCATACCACACTTTCCTGTTATAATTTGCGTATAACAATTACTTGCTTGAGACGTACTTTTAGATGATAACTTTCGGTTTTATACGTAGTATTGTAGTAACTGTAATAAATATACAGAATGCCTAATAACCCTGCGAAAATAAACCCCATTTATTGGAACACAATATGTCAGAATCACATTTCAACAAAATAAAAATGATTATCTACTGTTTGCTGTACGAATATCATTATCAACATTTTCTCAAAATTAATTTAAAATTATAACAGGTTTTGATGATGTTTCAGTGTTCCTCTATTTTATCTTCTGCAGCAGCTCTGACAAAAGCCAAATCATGTTGCGCTCTACAACTGTACATCGTCAATACTCTAAAGTGCACAGTGGCGTGCCTAAAGACTTGACATAATTCAAACACGTAAGCGCATTCCTTTAGCGCGATTCTAACACAGCCGTAGCGACCACTTAACGCATGAAACTGCAAACATTTCTTACATCGGGTTACTGATGTTCGTGGCCTACGAATTTCAGTGTTGCACTCGGCTAACAGCTGGCGTCTCACTGCCGGCTAACGTCACGTACCCACGATGAACGTCACGAATATGCGTAGTTGCTTTAAAATGTGTGTACTCACCGGGTGCATGATAAAAACTTTAACGCATCAAGGCTTTGTTAAGCCGCTTTTATTAAAATGTATTCTACCGTAAGCGATTACACGCAATGCACTAGCTGTTGTTCACTTACATGCATTTTGGGGTAAAGCCCGATTGCCAATGAGTTATCCCCCATGAACTCACGATGTTTGAAGGATCCAAATCTAACGTCACACACGCGAAATTGATTAATGCACACACCACAGGATCGAACTCGCACTTTTGGCTATCCTAAAATATACTTATTAGATCTACTTAACAATAAAAGAGTAACTACAAACTAGCTATAAACGTTAGCATGAAAATGAACTATTCAGCCAAGGTGGTTACATTCCCGTTTCATCGTACTAATATCGTTCAGAATATGATTTTTTTATATCTTGCCGAAACTCGCAACCTTACTATAAATGTAATTAAATAACTACCAGACCACCTTCTGACAATTTTGACAAATAATTTGTTTGGGAAGTGCCCTAGTATGTGTATTTTTATACAGGCAGCTCTATTACTAGGAGCGTTTACTATATCGAACTTCGGGATTTATGGAACTATAAAAAAATGAGTTGAGTTATAAAGCAAAAGATGCATATTGAACGTAATTGAAGCTGTAAGAAAATGGTATATTAAAATTGCTGCTTATATTTATTAGGCGTACAAGCTTTGGAATGCATGCTTGTACGTTTAACATATAACGAACAAATTGCAAAAATTTACAAATTTTAGAAATTGATCTCTGTCACTAACTTATTGTACAATGTACACCCAGTAAGACAATTGAAAATGTTAGTTAGCATGCAAAGTTGGTGCAAACATAATTAAAACTACTGCCGACAGGAATGAAGAAAGAAGTAAATTTGAGCATTCAACTTTTATATTCGTATTAAATGTTTGTATCAATTTATTGCTTGTACGTAGATATAGATCCAACATTTTACTTAATAAAAACAATACGTCTCCGATATAAACCACAAACCATTATAATCAGCTTCATAATCTCCTCTTTATGGAAGACCATCTAACCATGAAGCCATCTCAGTTTGATTTTGCTGCATCGCATTTGTGCGAGGACGTATTGGCGTGCTGTAGGAGTACTCCTTTTCGCAGTCGTCCATAGCGTTTAATCAGAAGGTAGCAGTAATACGCGCTGTTGATGTTGCGACCATTGTCAAGAAAGACAACAAACAGAGAATCCCTACAATGCTTGCCCTTCACTCGTATGAAATTGGTTCTAAATTGGCCTATATCCATGCTTTTGAAACTATAACCTGTTTTTCATCTTTTCTCAGCTGTCAAGAAGCAAACATGTACTTTATTACATTTTTGTAGATGAAATAATACTGAGACCTTGTCCTTTTGGGGATCTGCCGTATCAATATTTACTGTAAGCTGAATTAAGATGTGCTTTCGAAATAAAACTAGGTCAATGCGCTTCTTATCGACTTAACGTAAATAAATAACGAAAAAACAGCAATGCGAAAATATTTGCTTGCTTCGCAGGGAAAAACACACAGCAGCATAGCATCTGAGAACACTAATTAAAGTGAACGAGTTGATCAATATAAGAAAGAACCCTTAAGGAAATACAAAGTAAAAGAAGTCTACAATAGGAATACGAAAAAAGTTTGTCGACCAAACTCTGAACTCCACACTGAAGTTCCGATTATTTCGAGCAGCGTGTTTTGTGGCGAAAATCGGCCATTTCATTCCGCTGCTCCTCCCCGTTTTTGACTACTTATACAAGGCTGGTTCTTGGGGTTGCTTAGTTTAACTTGCATCGCTATCGCCCTGCGAGTGCAAGCGCGCTCGCAGCGGACGGCATTGTTTACAAGCAGTGATCAAAACCGAGCCCACCCTTGCAAAAACCGCCCTAACCTCAACTAAAGACGCTAAATGCCGAGCAACCCTTAACACGGTTCCCGCATTACCCCTTGCGTGCTGTTTTGCTCGGCCGCTACAATCATTAATATCGGCCGGCGATTTGGGCGATCGCGGAGCCGTTGACTCCTGCAGGGTCTCAAACTCAAATTTGGAGCTGCACCTGCCGCACATTCCACCTGCGGTCCCCAAAATGTTCCGCGCACCTGGGCAACGACGGGCGGCCTGCTAGATTAATGTGCTTGTGATTAGGCATTTTGGAATAAGCCTGCAGGCGACAAGCTTAACTTTACTTCACTATGGGGGTTAGAAAAGTAAGCGTTGTTTGAGAAAAGTCCAGTCGGAACGATCTTTCTTTTTTATTGTCAAGAAGATATTTCTGTTTACAACTAGGTCTGTTGGGGAAGTAAATGCAATCAATATATGGAAAGCGATGTAGACGTCCACTGGTGCATTAGTGATAACTAATATAAGATGATGAGATTCTAAATTTACCTATCAAAATGCTGCTCACACTGTTCAACATTTTAGAAAAAAAAATTATAACTGTCCAACCACTAACTAATAATTACCTTCGGGAAATAGAGCTATTAAATTACTTACTTATTAGAAACACATGCCAAACAGCACGGTCATTTGATTTAGCATATCAGATTATACGTGTAATCAGTGATGTACCGCAGGACTCCATAATAGGTCCACTATTATGTCTAATATTGATACTTTTACTTGGCACAAATGCCTTAACAATTTGCAAAACGCAAATGCATCCAGAGGATAATCAATTGTGTGAATCTCTTCCAAGAAATAATTCGACATAGATGCACAAGCGTTATTTGAAGGTTGTTATGACATTTCTAACTTGTCAGATATAAAGTGAAATTAGGTAGGAATTGCATAACATTGAGTATACAACCGATTGCAAGTATTAAAAAAATTAACACTTGATAATAAAGTTATGGCGCCCATTTCTTCATATTACTGAACTAATACCTTCATCAGAAAGTGAAGCAAACTAAAAGCCCACAGTCATTAGACCCTAATAGCAGCCGTGTATTGAGCTAGTCGGAGACGCGTGAGCCTTCCAAGGTAAGTTATAAAAAGGGGGTACAATTGTCGTGAATTTTAAGTTTTGTCAATATCAACGATAGTTCATTTAGTTTATATACTTTAGCTGTCATATTAAAAACTAGTTGAATTTAGCTACATTTTTTGTAATTTTGCCACTTTTAAGATAAATAGTTACCTGCTGTGAGCTCTATAAAATATTTTTGAATGCCAAGCTACTTAGTACCCACCTACAAAAAGGTATGCAGTTATGTTCAATTAGGATAGCTACCGATGATTTAAAAATGCAAGTTAACTGCTCTTTAGTAAATAAAAAATTATACCCTGGAAACTTTCGACCAGATGAGAAAGTCCCCATTTTTGCTCACACCAATTTTGATTGCTTCAGTAACAGAATGAATAAGGTCAAAATGAGCACAGAATTAAATATTTTATTTATGGCAAGATAATCAGTACTTTACATTAATAAGTGCACTTGATGTGAGCAGCAGTAACTAATAATTTGAGGGATAAAAGTTAGCATGAGATGGCAGGTTTCAGAAGGGTTACGTTCGAAAGGGCCAATGCAATTTAATTTGTAACTGACGGATTTGAGCTTAGTAACGCTAAACATAATGTGAATAAAATGGGAGAGCCATTTTACTGTATTAAATTGTAAATAAATAGTTAGTTGTGAAACCAGTTTTATTTCAAGTTATTCAACAAGTTGCCGCTCATCTGTGAGTGTAATTTTCCCAAGTGTAGGAGCTTCCAAGATAGTGCAAGTTTCTACCTGGTGCGGCGGGGACAATTTTGAGGCAGTTCCAGACATCGGGAGGCTGATCTTTTAGTACAACGGGGAGCTCTAGGTAGAAGAATTACGACCAGCAACCCATTTCCCAGTAATTGCCGTAGAGTTCTTCCATTCTGCGAGACAGCGGATGACCTCTTCCAAAAAAGTAGGGTTCTATAAAAACCAGACACAACAGCTTCATAGGGGTTGAGGATATTCAAGAATAGCCTTTTGCCGAGAACTTCAACGTGTTTTCAGAATCCCAGGTCCATCCCGCTTCGGGGCGAATTGACGCGGAATTTGCAGCATTGCCAGAAATTGAACAAAAACGAATCACGCCTGAGTTTACGTCACACTATTGACAAAACGAGGTTAACCGTAGCTACGTCACAGAATTAAGTGTATTTACTGGATGCTTTCTTGCCATTCTGATTTTTGAGAATTCAATTTTACACTAGTTTTGCACTGACGGATCATCTTGTTTACAGCACTAAATTTAGAGGTTATTTAAACGTCAGTTGGGAATGGTGCATTTTCCCTAACTATTGAGAGTAATTGTCATACAAGGAGTTATTTTTCATGTAAAGTTTCCTACTTATTTTATGAACCGACCGCACTGAGTTAAGAATTGTTTCATGTTCACCGGAGCTAAGCCTTAATTTATTGCAAATAAATGAAATAAGGAAAGAGTAATAAACCATTTAATTGTGGTAATAAATATTACATTCTTTTAATTTGCCCTTAGTTTTGCAGGTACGTTCTTAATTGAAACTTGACAATTTATAAAGTGTAGCATCCCTTACCATAATTATAAAAATGATATTTTATTCAAAACCCCATCATTTTAAAGCGAGATACTATTACAATATATGCCAAAAGTTACAGTTGCCTCGATCGGAATGCGCCTCTATAACTTTGCAGGTCTATTCGCGTAGTCTATTTTATTTCGCACACCCCTCCCTGTTGCTTTTTGTTTTATCGCGAAACGATGTGGTTTGGCTTCGTTTTCAGAATTTTTTTCTTTTTTTGCTATGATGACCAGTAGATAGCGTTTCTTGAATTGTCCAGTGGTTCTACAGGAATGTGGTCTAGTTTTGGTAGAATTTTTCCTCTGTAATGGTGGGGGCTTGTGGCAACCCTGGCAGTTTCTCAGAAATTAATTCTCACGTCAATTCTGGCTGATCTTCTGGAAACGTACTGTTGTCTCTTTTGCACGTGGCCCAAATTGACCTTGGACAACAGGTTTTGAGCCCCATTTTAACCCCCCCCCCCCATCATTGCTTTATGGAAGGTTTTGCAGTTTACCTTAAGAGTTATGACCTTAAACCTATGTTGGCTTTGAAGGCACCTGTCGAACCCAGTCTTCTGTGTGCTGTTTGGGACATAACCTCCAACGCTTTATGCCGGTTTAGAGTGGGCCATTTGTTTTGCTGCAGTACCTACTTGGATTCTCCCAGGACACCGTAGATTTTATTTTAGCCTTAACCATCAATTTGCCGTTCGCTTCACGAACCTGATAAATTTAATGTACTTAACGATTGGAGCATCAAGTAACCTCAGTTACATCTTTTAAACTGTTGTGTTAGTATTTAATGTAATTTCAAGTTATACTTTTAAACTGTTGTATATGTTAACTTATTTGCAAGTAGATTTATGTGTTTTGAGGTGCACCTTAATTTTGCCTATATTATCACCTTATTTATGACTTTATTGTCGCATATATTTATTGACTCTACTTTAATAATCTATTAAATGCTAGTAATATATGATCATTATACTTTTTCTTTGGTACTACTACCTGAACTCGTGTATTTTCTTTCAGATTACTGTGATAATTTTAGTTTAGACATTTTCTGGTGCCTGTATACATTTGTCGTTAGATAAAACATTCGTTGGCGCACTTTTCTTCATTTTAATTAATCTGCACGCCGTCTCCATTGAGTAAATTATAGCTGCGCTAAAAATAATACTCTTAACAAACACAGTATTGATATCACTACATATATTTTTTCGCTGCGTCTATGTGCACTCCAGTGCAAGCAAATTTCTAGTGTTTGGATGCGCTCCAAACCGTGATCGGCATTGATTTGACGTCAACGGATACACTGTTTAATCTATTGTCAGTATAGAGTATTAAAGCAATAACAACGACTGTAAGTAACCTAACAAGCTCGACGGGCTTAAGCTGCTTTCTAACACACGGGGGCCGAAATCAGCAGGGCGAAATCACGTGCAATTTGTCCCTGTACTAGTACTTAATTTGAGGCCCAACCCTAGACTTACCCCGTTTGGAATGCACTCAATACTAAAAATTGCGTGCATTATCGAGTGCAGCTAGATACAGTGTTCTTTTTGTAGTGTGCCATCAGAAACAAATATTTTAATTTTGACGTGTTCAGAAGCATATTGCAAAATTAGATTTATTTTGGAATTTACTTATACCTCGGAAGTAAGATGCCATTTAATTCCTGCGTGATTATTCTTTACCCTGGAGATTACATGGTACACTTTAGTCTCTTGGAATATAATGTACTATAGACACCTACTAGAATTTCCAAATATTCGCACACGCTTCTTAGCAATGCCAATATTGGCATTTAATGCTGTCTCGGGTTTCGGCACTTTTTATTTAATTCTGACTCTGCCCTCGGCGCCTTGCTTTACGGCGTCTTTCAGCTAATCAAAGAGTTACAATTGACCTGTGGTGCCAAAATATATGAATTAAATATGCGCACGGTAAAAACCCAGAACACGCCCTTGAAAATATCTTTAATATAGATTGGATTTTATTATCGTGAGGATGCTGCTTCAACTCATATAAAACCTCTCCGTCACACTTTATCAAAAGCTTGACACAACAGCTCAATATCGATTTTTCTCCAAAGCTCTAAGAACTAATTACATAAAACTAAGCCAATACTCGTTATAACATCCTTCAAAGCAAGCACAATAGCAAATTATGAAACCCAAAAATGATCCCGTGACTCCTGCGTTCAACGGGACCCAATAACTAAACTCTTATCTAGCAACCAGATCCATAAAAAAGCCCTGTAATAAAGTTATCACTCGCTAATAGGTGTTTTTTATTTAAAAAGCTTACTCGAGATGAAAAACGGCTTTAAGTGCGTACTGTAGGCGTATGCGGACCATTGCCCCAAGAAAAAACTAAAGCATCGAATGAAATTGCATCACACCAACTTGAATATTTGTGGTTTAACAAACATCACTGCATTTATTTAACTCCCCCGTGTAGGTGTTACTATGACACTATTCACAAACAAAAATCGCGAACAATAATGAATACTCAGCCATTCACTGAATCGCAAATCCCAAAAAATTCGACAAAAACTACGAAAATAAAAATAGGCTAATATCACCACAATGTGAAGCAATAATACTAAAATTCCTAACAAAACTACGACTCTCATCAGCGAATGTCGGATTAGCTAAGACAACTTTGAACTATTACGCATAAATAGCCATGGCGGTCAGTTAGGGTCACTTTCATTAGACGAGAGGCACAGCCGAATCTTTTTATATTAAATATCTAACCTCCGAACGTCAAAATTGAACAGATAGGTAATCACCTCAACTGAATTCGTTAATCGACAATTTGCATTTAGAAGGTTAACAAAACTCGCTGAGTAAACGCAGTTAGAGGTCTCGAACATAACCAAAACCACCACTCCGCGATAACTGTAGTGGAGATCACAATTAACGTTTATTTAATCCTTATATAGAATCAAGTGCGTTTAGGGTAACTTAAGTGAGGCATAGCTTTTTAGAAATATGCGCTAATTATAGGCTAACGTCAAAATATGCGCACTAAAACTCCGAATAGCACAAGATGATAGTAACCAAAATTAATGACGCTACCCACTCAGTGTATCTGCACTGCATTGCACTAGAAGACACCCTGTTATTTTCTAATATACCCTGTTGCTAGATCGCAGCCTTGAGCTTTGTTTGCTTCCATGCTAATTCCCATGGATTTGATTTCTTTGATGGGGATGCGTTTGATTAACAAAGAGAGCTGTAGTCAAGCATCCAACTAAGAAAGATATCGCTTAGGCCCAAGCGAAAGCTTCTTATTTCGATCGCCTTTCTGGATTTGTGGTAGCGGTGTTTGCGGTTGCTCGAATCTCATGGTAGCTTCACATACTGGGTTGGGGTGTTTATGTTCTCTAATAATTTTCTAGTATTCCTTCTAGTTGTGTTATGCGGTTACTTATCTGCAGGGCATCGCCTAACTTTACCACTATCTTCTTAACCCTTTCTTTATACTATTCTATTGCGGATAACAATGGGATAGTCTACCTTTTTAGTGTGATTTTGATTCAAATGTGGGCTGAAAAGCTACTGTTTGCATAGTAGTCGTTATACTCGTAGTTGTTCAACAGCGTCTTTTGTATCCTTTGTTGTTTCAGAGGGGATATTTAGTGGAAGACGCTCTTCGTGTTATTTCCTATAGAAGTGTGGCCTCGATTAAAGTTTATTCTCGAATATAGTTGTGTTTTGGGTTAAAAATATTGACGAGCAACGGAGCACCGTCAATACCAAGTGTCGCCGGCCTACATAAAGGAATACCTGGTCCTTTTTGCAATGGGGAAATTTGGGCAATCTGCGACTTTAGCCATATCAATAGAACAATATGTTGTTTTTAGGTGCCTATCCATAAAGCGTGAATATAGCCTGGATCCATATTGGGAATGTTTGTCGTCTCCAGCTATAAATTATTCTCCTAAATATGCATTCTTTATTTGTTATGTAATTAATTATATTGGTACGTGCAATCTTTCACCATAGCAATGGTCGCTTGAAGATGTATATAAGAAGTGTGTAGACTTTATACCTTATTTATGTTTTTTTTGTCCTCCTGCTTGACCATGTGAGGACTTGCATCGTAGACGCAGTATATCGAAATTTTAAAATGCCATCTTTGTGATTTGCATTAATGGATAACTCAACTTCCTGCAATGCTGCATCAAGCTGTTTGCATTCCAGGCTATTCAAGTTATACATCTAAACGATTTTTGCAAAAATTTCGTGTATGCCTGTAGCGTTTACATCGTTTACGTTGCACCAGCGTTAATTCTTCGCGTGCGGTAGGTCAATCTAAAATTTAGTATTGAGTGTGTATTGTTATTTTAAGTTGCAACTTAACAAAAATACATTTACAGACTATTGTATTTTTGGAATTGTGCTTATGCAGCTTTTGTAATTTCATAACTTTAAATAAAATAACGAGGTTAAATTCTGTGAATCTCCTCTCTAAGACGTTGGTTGAGATTGTAATGTAAGAGCCTCTAGCGTGTGGTGATGCATCGCTAAATACCAGGCTTAGCTACTAACTTACTGATAACTATTTGATCGACTGAATTGCCACTAGCTACTAGAGTTACTCGACTCGTCTATAGATCAATTTTAACCGCTCCCTTAAAAGATCATTCTGCAGTGAGCTCCGAAACCCCAGTCAAGAAGTGCAAGCCCCTAGAATAAGATGAGGGTTGGAAGGTGACAGAAATCAGAAGCGGTCTTTAACGTGTGTATCTACAAAGGCTCCATGACGTCAAAGCGGGGCGTTCAGGTCATATATCACGCTGATCAGGCGAATCGGGGACTTACATGTAGTTTATCGGGACTAGCATTGTAGCTGTTGCACTCTGGAGAAGTTCCAGTCATCGGCAAAGCCGGCTTAAGCGCTCCTCGCCCTTGTGAGAAGAGCGAGCGAACTTGTCCTGGAGCAGCAGCCGCGATCGGAAAAAGCGAAAGGCGATTTATCGCGCTGCCGATTAATTAGCGATAGTCGCTCGAAAGCCGCATAACAAATAGAGCCTAATTTGCGGATCTGCGTGGGCATGAATCATAGGTCGCGGACGCGCGGATCGGCTGATCGATTGCCGTTCCTGAGGTGCCTGGGAAGCCGCGCGAGTGAAAGTGAACTGGCAATAATTCGGGATTGACAAATACAAATGAAAACGTTTGCTACTGAATGCTGAGAGGCGGAGGCGCGTGTTTCGAAAAGAACACAGGGGCTGATTGAGGACTTCGACTTGCTAGTTTCAGCAGAGCAATCGTTCAGTTGCTCCTCCAAGATTAAGCGACGCGAGCAGTCGTTACACAGATTAACAATGAAAGAATAGAGAATAACTTATCTACTAACACGTAGTTTAACAAACGATCACTTTCACGATCAGTACTTCCTTACTTTTATAGGAATTTGGAGCCACCCTATAAATATTTACTTCGTAAATAGTGATATAGAAACTTCTTTCATTAGACATTAGAAATTTCTGTAAAACATGACATCTTCCTCCAATCTGTAATTTGGCTTTCTCCTAAGTCCTCTATCACAGCCCTAACTACTTTCTTCTTAGTCTTCCTCTTTTATTTTTCCTTTAGATACTCTCAACACTTTTCTTGTTGCACTCTCTTTATCTTACATATGTTAGATATGGCTCAACCATTGTAGTCTTCTTCTTCCCCATCACTCTGCTCTTTACGCTAACGCAACCATCTTCTCTCTTTGAAGTTATTTTGCAATTCATTACCCAGATGGGAAAGATGTTACTACGGTTCTCTCTTTGAACTTCTTTATAAAAATATTGATATCACTACTTTATTTAGAGCTTCGACACATGCATTACAGTGCGAGACTACTTTTTTCACAAACACTTGCAAAAAATAAAAAGATACAGCTTAGACATAGGTAATGATGTAGTCAGTGGTGTGCTATGGGTGTGTAGTGTGGACGGCAAAAGCCAATGGCAAGTGAAGATTACAGTTGAAATGGACGTTGCCGAAGAATTTCGAGACTCGAAAGGGTTATCAATAATGAATCCAGATAACTGATGTCGGCAGAAGAAAGTAAAATAGACAGAGTAGAAGTAAAACGATATAAATGATTTGGACATTTTTACTGGACAACCACAAATGGCCTGGGTTGGACAGGCTGTAACGATCCAGTTCGTGACACCTTCGCAGTTAATAATCGCCTTGTTATTTAACCAGTATTCTGCTAGGAATATAACTAAGCTGTATTTCTTACAATGTATCAATTAGCTTAAAACGCATTGTGTATTTAAAACATAACATTCTCGAGCATAAGATTGTGCGCGGAAACCAGCTGGTACAGTGTTGAGTGCGTTTATGAATAGAGCAAAACAATTCCTGCGAAGGCTTAGAGGAGCAAAGAGGTAACCTTAAAAGAGACGCTACGCAAAGTATTAAAAAGTGCCATGGAAAGTTTTTATGTTGACCTGCATTAAGAGCAGTCGACGCCTCATGACTCTTGAGCCGAAACTAACTTGGAATCAACACCGACAAATCAATCATTCTTCAGCACCAAAGCCACTTTGCCAGCTTCAAAGAAGCAGTCGACCTTTTAAATATACGACATCATTTTAAGCAACTTGAACGCAATGTTAGTCCTATAAATAACTATACCAGAAAATGATGAAGGGTTTGAAACAAATGACGCAACAAATTCACTAGGCAAATTACGCGCCCGAAAGCAACGGCAAGCTGCTGAATCAGCGCTTCAGAACAAAGCGCTGCATCATTTTGTTGACACACCGCTTGAGCTGAGTTCGAGCTAATGTAGCCAGGACCGCATTAAGGGAAGATTTAAGCATTGCAGGTAGATTCAGCATCAAGCTCGTGGACTGTTCCGTGTTAATATTAATAGCACACATAGCATTCATCGATTAACATTGTGTATTCTTTCATGTACTTTCGTGCATGTTTGTTTCTTTTACAAATTATATATCTTTTCATGCAAACTGTTTGGTTTTCATTTCTGGCAGTGTTTGCATATATAATTACAGCATTATAGGTGATCACGAGCAGACCGACAAGAGCAATATTGCCATTGTCCTTAGCCGTCTTGGGGTAAGAGCGGGTCTAGTGCTTCTACGACTGGGCTAACCAGCATTCAAAGGGCAATCTAAATTCACAGTAAAGTCGAGTATAGGGCACAAAAAAAACACATTGCAGTTGACGATTTCCAACGGAAGGTCTATATAAAAGTATCGTTACAAGACACAGAAAGAAAAGAGGGTGACCTGCAGTCTAAAATCTAACTATTTGGAATGAATATATCGGAAAAACTATCGTGTGTTTCAAAAAACACTCATATAGGGTAGGTTGGAAAGAAAGGTAGAAAATCCAGTCAGATCTTTACTTAAGTCTCTAGGTTAATGTCAGATTGCATTTTGTTTATGAAAACATCTTTCACTGTGACAGCCACAAGTTTACATTGCATTAAGTTTACTTGTATTAAGCAAAAAAGCAACTAAGATGGCATTTACACAACAACAACGAGTGTATTCAGGTAATAAAAATCGTTTTTATTAAGTGTTTTGTATATTTTTAGGAAAATAGTTCAAGTTCTCTCTGAGTAGTTCATTTGCTTCAATGGATGTATATAGTAATGGCGAACTTCAATTTGATCATAATGCGAATGATTTTTTTTAAATACGCGATATAACATCCAGCAAGATCGAGAAGGGTAGAGAATTAACAAAAAGGCAGTTCGCCACTATATCAATCTCGGTATACATATATTTAATATCTATATCTTCTCACGTGAGCCTTCACAATAGGAAGAAGGTAGATGTCAGATTTGCAGCTTATCTGAAGCGTTAACCTTCTTTCTTACTTACGTTTTTCAGATTGGTGACATTTCACAACATACAAATAACTGTCATTAGTAGCTCCAAATAATATTAATATTTCGTAACAGTAATCTAAAAAGTATTTAAATTACTTGCAGCTAGGCCCTAAAGACCCAATGCTTACAAATTATATTTTTATAGGAAAACCTGCTGTCACGAGCAGCTTTTGTTAAAATCAATAATAAAAAAGTTTGCTAAAAACTTTAGTGGAAAATGCGTAGATTGAAAACGTGAAATGAAAGAAACATATTTCCATTTTCTTTACGGCTATTTACATTACGTTAAAGTTTCTATTACTTAATTTCTTTCCTAGACGTTCACTTTTCTACGTTATAATTCATGACTAGTATTTGAACGTGTATAGAACTAAGTTTTCTTCCGCATCATTGTTTATTGGCGGCAGCACTAAACAGAGGCTTTTAAGCCTTTTTAAATATTCCAAAAAATATGCAAGGATAAGATACCTTCTTTATTCCCTCTCGTATTATTATGTCGAAAATAGTTCAGTTAGGAGTCTTGTCGAGACTACGAGAGAGTAAAATCCGAACTTTCTTTTACACGACCCATTTATTCAGCGAAAAAGGTCGTCAGAACTGGTAAAGCAATAGAACAAGACAGCAATAGTAAGACAAATAACATAAGCACAGTTGATTCAAATTCACCTTTAGCAATGACGATCCCCCGATATGCTCTCAGCGAAAACTGGTTAACCATTTTACCGGCGCGACGCTTTAATCAAGTATTTATAAGCGAGCAGTTCTCGTGGCGTCCATCTCTAGGCGTGAGGTTGTAGGTATTAATATCTTTAGGGATACATATATTAGGAGCAAAAGTTATACTTTATGTGGCGTGGGCGAACGGTACAGCCAAGCCACATAAAGATACTTTTGCTCCGAATAACATATAGTATTTTTCTTCAAACATTTTTATAACAAATTATTTACAACTTTGTGAACAAAATTCGAAGAAAATTACATAATTGATCTCGTCAGCGGCAGATAATATTATCTGCCGCTGACGAGAGGCAGATAAAGTGTTTTAGATGCCATGGCAATGAAGTGACAGTTTAGCATCATCAATCAATCAGTATAATGTCACATTTTACTGCCGTTTGAAGAAAAAAATATTACGGTAAAGGAGATGACTACAATATCATATGAAGTGGAAAACACTAAGACATTAAAAAATCTATCCTTCCGGAATTATATCGGAATTGGTGTCTTTTGTCTTTATTATTACTCTTATCTTAACACTGAACATCAGTCACGACAAATTTTGCGTTGTATTGTGTCTATATTATGCTAGTATTTGCTTGTTTTGCACAGAGCAGCCGAAATCAGTCCAATTTTCCAAACAGCGTTGCCCGTTAAAAATTCCTCATTCAACAGTGCGAATTATTATCTTTGCCAAATTACAACATTCGTTTACAAATTTCATTACTGAACTTAATTAGCCCGCCGCGTTGTGTTATTATTAACTTGGTTTGCTATTGTCGAATTATAATGCGCGGTACAGTATTAATTTGCAATGTTTAACAATTCAAACTAATTTACTAGCTGAAGGTTTATTGGCAATTCAATTTCAGAGGGACCGTTATGTGCGTCTGTTGCGTATTTTTATTGCCAATCGAAACCTCTCACATCGTCCTCTGTATTATGTTTGTTTTTCATTGCAGTTTCTAAATAGTAATCTATCGTGATTTATTCAGGTACTTAAAGCAGCGGCGGTGTTCTAATCTTGAAATTTATTTTACGATAGTGTACACGTTTATTCTGGTGTTTACATTTCGAATATGATGGCGAACCCAAGTTTCACCTACAGTTAGAAACCTTCCTAGCTATTCACGTCAATATTTACAAAAATAAATTGGTCTCAGAAGGTAATAGTCGGATACGTATTTGAACTGGCGCCCATAAGTCGGGACTCCCATAGAAACCCAAACCCATTTAAAAGTTGTTGCACAGTTCCATATACTATATACATAGTAAAGCATTAGTGACGAAACCCACTGCTCAATGTAACCAATAAATGAACGGATAAAAATCACAATGCAAAGCTTGAAAATAACACCTATCTAGAGTAATAGTACACATAGAATCATTGGGTAAAAAATTAGAGGAACAGGAAAATTGTGTCCAAGGAATTCGTATTAGATACAATTAAATTGATTCTTAAGTATAAAAATGAGTGACAACGTGTCAATCAGGTATCGCATTAAACAAATACGAGAAGATACGTTTCACTTTGTTAATCTTTAATGTGTTAATTTCGTTAAATTACTAAATAGAGCGGTGACAGTAGACTTCAATCGTAGCATAGCGAAAACGAAATATTTTATAACAAGGGTCTCGCTCTAACGAATAATGCACTAGCTGCAATACGAGGAGTCATAGAATCAGTGAAGTGTTACAGTTCCTTCCAGTGCACATTGCTTGAAAAGTGGGCCTTTGTCAGCTTTTGCGAGAAGATTTCATATATTGTTCTGTATCGACTTACAACGTGGTTTATTTATTTACGGTTGTGCCCCACAAACACTTTGCTCCACAAATATAATTATTCACACGTTGTTGACGTTATATGTTATAGCTATAAGGTTGTGTCCAACTATTACAATTTGCCCCACGTTGTTAGCGACATTTATTATGTACTGGCTCCACGTTGTGGCGCCTATTTTCAAGTATAATTGACTATGCTATAATGATCTTTATGTATGAAAATGGTTTTATGTTATATCAATATTAATTATTTTAGCTATCACATTTGACTTTTACTTTACTTGCGAGACGTGGGTCACATCATCAAGGATGAGAAGTAAAATATAAGCCACAAGATGAGATATCTGAGGAGAGTGAAAGAGATAACATTAAAAGATTGGATAAAGAATGATGTAGTGAGGGAAGAATTAGGAATCGAACCAATACACCAATTTATAGAGAAGAGAACAACTCAGCTGGCGGGGGCCGCCTACAACGTATGGAAGACAGCAGACAGGTTAAGCAAGTATTGAATTCAAAAGTCATCAAAAAAAGAGACTGAGAAAAGCCACGAGAAACGTGGGATGATGTAGTGTGAAAAATATTAGGCAAGAAAGGAAAAACATGGAAAGAAACAAGTAGCGTTGCGAAAAATAAAAAGAGTGAAGTTCGTTTGTGCACCAAAATTAAAATTATTGTGGGTGAAAGTGATGCTCAAAGTTAAAGTTTCGAGGTAAAAGATGAACTTAATTTTATGTACACAGAAAAATAGTTGAGTTATTTTGATTAATTGTAAGCAGTGAAAGTTGAGTTTAGGAAATATTATGTATCTATAAGTAAATGTAATTTAATTTGTTAAAGATGTAAAGGTAACCCTACACCAATTGTAGAAGAGTGTTACATACATACATATAATTTTACTTTACTCTAGTTTATTTTCAATAAATTCTTTTTTAAAATTCTATTTTAATTAATCCATTTGCCTTTTTACAATTCTGGATTATCAATATTATTCAAAACTCTAACTCCGTAGAAAGCATTTTACTCTTTCATAATCTAGGCCGCTTTTATTCCTGAAATTTAATTCTTTTATTTCATGACCACTTGTACGTCTGTCACATGTCACTACAAATAATGCCAGTGCAAAATCAATTAGAAATACACTCTCGTTACATACTTGTCATTCAACAATATCAAATAGTAAGTACTCTCATCTTTAAAGTTACCTTACTTTACTCTTTCTATATTTTTTCAGTTTTTACTTAAATACCTGTACTCTGTCATCTGTTCATGGGCCTCGATACTCTCCTTTACCAAGCCAAACACATAAGCAATCTCACAGAGACCTCCCAACGTCCAAACAAATCCCAGTACGAACTCCACCAAAACACCTGGATCCGCAAAGACCCCGGCCAAACACGATGAGGCACCTACCAACTTTCTCCAGCAGAACTGTCAGCAGCAAACTCCATCCGCGTCTTCCTACTTAAATCCTCAAGCACCGACGACCTAGTATCACAAACGTCGACTAAATGCAAGTTATAAGACTTTAATGACAATCCTGTCGAATTAGGACTCCATTAGATGAAAACCTCCTATCTACCCCATAAAACGCTCACTCTGCTAACAACCTCGATGTAAACTACTTCCAGTAAAAACTATTCCCTGTAATCAAAATCATATGATGTAATGTAATTTGATAATAAACTTAGTTCGGCATCCCATTCCAGAAATTTGCATTTGTAGATTATAACTGTATTACTTAGGTATTCTCATTACATCCATTTTCTTCATCCTTACCGTCTTCACATTTTTTATCTTTTAAAATGTATTTTTTATTTTCTCCACGCCATTTTTATTTAATTCACAACTCTTTTATATTCCAAAACAGCTTATAACTTTTATAAAGGGTTTATTTTCGTAATTTTAACCGCTTACACATGTGTTACATTTTTTTGTACCAAATTATTTTTAACATACTCATAAATATTATTATTTCCTTAGCGATTTAGTTTAGCATATATTTTTAAAGTTTAACACTCTATAGACACTTTATTATATTTATCTCGCACCCACTATGTTGAATGATAAATCTCGAATAAGTATTTGCTATTAATTCTCCACCACATTTCAGATAAGAATTTAATTATCTTAGAATCTTACTGTTTCTTATAGAGCAGAATTCAATTTAATTTTAAATCTCATTTCTTTACCAAATACATTTTAATAATTTCGATATCCTTCTAATACTTAAATTCATCTTTGTTATTTACTACCGTATTCTTTCTAGCTTTTTAATATAATATTAAACCCTTATACTAAAGACCATTGCAATATATTGAAACGAGTTTGTTAGAGGTTCTTTTGTTGGGAATCAATCTGTAACGGGTTTTTATAATCCTCTTCGTGTGGGGTCAGATTGTAACATGACAGTTTGTAGCCACTAGACTTGTAAACTAATTTTTGTCCTCCCTTATTGTCAGTTAACTTAATAACAAAGAGATCTTTCTTATTCTGCTTACCTTAGATCGTGATTAATGAAGGTGAATGAAATAGAAGCTGACCTATACTCGTGCAAAGCTGAAAATGTTAGCTCCAAACACATAAATCAGCAAGAAATCACTATATTTGCTGTAACGCTAACTAGCAATAAACATAAATATTAGATCCGGAAGTAAATATTTTAGCAGTGATGTCACTCTACCCACACAAAGCTGCTTCCACTACGCATTTATATTAACAATGATGAAATTGCATAGCCAACAGCTGTTTTTATTATTACTCTATGTTAGTAGTCTACTGCGCAGACGCCACAGTGCGAGCGCTTTGACCACTCATGTTAAATCACTGTTACAGCTGTTTGAACTACACCTTTGTGGTGACAGCTTACTGCTCCTGTGCTTCATCGCAGTAACCACTTAATACAAGAAATCGAGCGCATACGTATTTTGACGAGCGAGGTGTAGCTCAGCAACTGCTTCTGCTGCAATCTATTTCCCAGTCCAACGTCGTACACGACGTATAATGTTGCTATAGTCCTTTATTTAAGATAATGATGAATAAACTTATAAATTTTTATGTCTGTCCATAATAAGTTTCCAAGTTTCACCGTCATACAGAGGGACAGATTTCGCATTGCTCCTAAAATGACGAGTTTGGTAGCTGTTGTTCGACACACTGGCTACATTAAACTTTAAATATAGCAAGCTTGGAAATATAGAACATCCCATGTATTTCCACTATGCAGTAGAGACGAAACTGGCGCTAAATGGCGGGAAATTTAAACCTTGTAGTCTAAAAGTAACTGACCCAAATTTCTCGCCTTTTTTTATCAGCGGAAAACCAAATAAACGAAAACCACATCTTGACTGATTACGCAATTGATAGGTGTACGCACTGGCATTTTGAAGCTATCTAACCTTAAACATTTAGCTGACAAGCTGTGACGTTTTCTTGATGTAATCTCGACGGCTTCGTCAAGAATTTATTGTCAGTTGGCACAATAATGGCGAGTATTGAGATGGCCTATATTTCTTGGTAATACTCACCGCATGTAGTCTTAAGACAAAATCTAGTTCAACGCCCTCTAGATAAAGTTTTTTACGCACTTTAGAAGGATGCCCTATGCAACAGCATTTTTCTACTAATATTCATCCAACCTGTCTCAAGTAACTTATGTGATACATGGTGGTATTGCGTAATCCCAAAAATTAAACGAAGGATAGAGTTCTGTACACTCTGTGTCCTCCTGGTATCATATAAATCCCGATAAGCACCATACAGATTTTCACAATAATTAAGTTGTGAGAGCACTATTCATTCACATAGAGTTGTTTCTAATTTAGTATTTCAATAATTACAGCTGCAGTAATTTAAAAAAGCTCAAAATATGAGTTTATCGACATGAGTTTTAAATCGCAACTTGGCGTCCATGTGAAGACCAAGGTGTATTACAATCTTGTATTTACAAAACATTATTACCGTTTTATAGCTGTACTTTCCTGGGATCAATTTCTTAAATTATCTTTGCCAAAAATTATGACTTAGCGGGGTTAATTTTAAGCGAATGTTTGCTAGATACGGTAAGCATCAAAACGTCTTCAATAAGTAATACAAATTTATACACTTTACTTACACAATCCGCAATAATTATTTGTAAATAGGAACCTTTGGAGTCTCGCGTCAATGTTTCACAGTTTACAAAATGAAATGTTGCATATTGCAGTATCGCATTTTGTTGCATGAAACAAACATTTTGAAGAATGCAATTTAGCAACGTACATTTCGTCGTTACTTTATTATTTGTAATTCTTCTTCGACAAGCACTACTTAGTATTGGATAAGAAAATGGCGAATCAATGGGTCAATTCTAAACAAAAAATCCAAGATTTACGTTCGATCTAGAAAACGAAGAACAGGTAAGGCAAGTAGGTAAGTACCGCTTAGAAGAGTAAAAATGACCAAAGCTCATCTATTTAAATCATTCTTAATGTGAGTAACTGCATTAGCCATTTCTCTAAGTGAGAAATAATAACAAGTGTGAGCATCGTCCGCATAATAGCAATAATAATAGCAATTTTATTGCTGTGTAAAAGTTACATGTATATAGGACACAAAAGCGGTCCCCACATAAAACCCTGCGGAACACCTCCATCAGGAATTAAGGCAGGCGACACAGCGTCCTCCAAAACAAGCCCATGGCTTCTGCCATTCAAGAAATTAGATATAAGGTTATTAGCACCAGCTTCAATGGTGCCAATAGCCTATGAAACATAGTATGGCTTTGATTGTATCATGGTTAAGCATATCAAAGGCCTTTAGTCCAGAGAAATTAGACAAAATAAAAGCAAAACTTCGGAAAATTTCCCGGAAAGCTGTATTTTGGTATGAGCCTTGCTATTGTGGTTCTAAACAAAATGTTCAAAGTCCTCATCGATCCGAGTGCCGCTAAAAATTTTAAAGGGGGGGCAAAGGTCACCAAAAACGGTATTTCGTAAATATCTCGTTAACGGTCACTTTTACAGAAAAAATATTGATTATCAAATTTGTAGCTTATGAAATTTTTAACAATAACGATATCATGACTTTTATTCTTAAAAGTAACCGTTTTGGAGATAATTCGATTTACAGAGTTGAAACGTGCACTCTTTTCCACACCACTTCCGAGGTAGAGTACAAAGTGCGTTTTTTTTTCATGTGGTGTCCCCAGTAGGCATATTCCACGTTTATTTTTGTTTGAAAAATGTTTATTTATTGCAAATGAAAAAACTTTCGAAATTTTGGAGAATTTAATAAATGTCTGCCTCAGAAATGAATGAAAATATTAAGTAAGCACCTCCGTTGAAAACGAAATATCACTCAATACTAACGTATAGAAAATTTTCTTCAAACGTCAGTAAAATGTGACATTATACTGCTTGATTGATAATGCTAAAGTGTTAAAGTTATTATCTCCGCTGACGAGATAAAGTATTTTTTTTTCGATTTTGTTCACAACGTTGTTTATAGTGTAGTCATAGTGACGCTCACCAAAGCACCCCACATTTATCAGTCTACCCAATCCTCTACCTTAAAATAATTCCGGGTTTCTTAAAATTTCTTAAATAATTTGTTATAAACGTTTGAAAAAAAAATACTATATGTTATTCGGAACAAAAGTATCTTTATGTGGCTCGGCTGTAATTATCTGCCTCGCAAGCTCGGCAGATAAACAATCCAGCAACGACAAGTAAAGTATAATTTTTGCTCCTAATAACATAATATACTATTATGCTCCTACACGAATAGCAAGCAGATGTCCCTTGAGGTTTAAGACAACGGAGGGGAACTTTTCGGTTCACATTCCTTCTCTAGCTAGACTACAGTGTACTATATATGTTTCTTTCTATTTTTATGGGCTCTGAAAAAAGGAAATTCTGGAATATTTCAAGTCGCAAATCCAATGAGATATACATGCCATTGAGGAGTGCAGCTATTCGTTACACTCTGTAAATCGAATGATCTCCAAAACGCTTACTTTTACGAATAAAAGTCATGATATCTTTATTGTTAGAAATTTCATAAGCTACAAATTTGATAATTAATATTTTTTCTGTAAAAGTGACCGTTAACGAGATATTCACGAAATACCGTTTTTGGTGACCTTTGCCCCCCCTTAAAATTTTTAGCGGCACTCGGATCGATGAGGACTTTTGACATTTTGTTTAGAACCACAATATCAAGGCTCATACCAAAATCCAGCTTTCCGGGAATTTTTCCGAAGAGCAGTGTCTAATTTCTCTGGACTACTTGGAGTAATCGACTAGAACAATTATTTTATTTCGATCAGTAGCAGTTCTAATATTATTAATTATATCTGGAACGCTGTGGTACAGCTAAAGCCACGTCAGAATCCAGATTTTGTCCAGATTTGATCTGAATTGATCTAGATATAATCTAATCTGAGATTCAATTATTTTCTCCAAGACCTTTAATAATACACGCAAAATGCCGATTAGCATCAGATCATTATAGCCGCGTGGGTTTTTTATTTTTGGAAGTGCAGTGATAAGCGCTTCCTACCAGGACATTGGACGACCGAGTTATTAAGGCAGTGTTTCATAATGGGTGTAATGTCTAATACTACCAGAAAGAGGCAGCACAACTTTATAAATTCGATATTCGAAACCCAAATATTTAGATTTTATCGTTTATATTACCATTATAAGATTCTATAAAATACTCATTACTTTATTCTCATTCATTTTTCATAAATCACTCCACACATCCCTGAGACTTACTATTAATATAAATTCTAAAAATGCTTTTTTTCTGATTGTATTATCGAATTTCTAAGATTACGTAATGGTATTTTAGTAGTTTTTACTCTCCTTATGGCTGTATTTCTTGAGGATATCATTAATTTAATGTTATCCATTAGCCCCAGCCCATAGGATTTTTTGAATTTTTTATTTTTCGTAGGAGCACGAAAATTGAATAGTTGCAAAACTATTTTATATAAAAACTCCATTTTACTCTTAGTCTATCATATTCAAAATCAGCCTCAGAAGCCAGTGCCGCCACTCCGTAAAGCAGATGGATCATGGGCTAAAAGTGATGCCGAAAAAGCTGAAGTTTTCGCAAATCACCTCAAAAAAGTTTTTGAACCTGAACCTGGCATCCCTGGAATAGACGAAGACGAAATAGAACGCTATCTAGAGGCCCCGTTACAACTTACGCTACCAATTAAAAACTTCAAAATGAAGGAAGTAAAAACAGCCATAGCTAAATTGCCAGTAAAGAAATCTCCTGGATATGAACTTATAACAGGGCGTATTCTAAAAGAGCTACCGAATAAAGGACTTAAGTTGTTAACACTTATATTTAACGCCATACTACGAACTGGACACTTTCCTGCACAGTGGAAAGTTGCGAAAATAATCTTAATTCCAAAACCCGGTAAACCCCCAAACATTGCAGAGTCCTACAGGCCTATAAGTTTGCTACCTGTTACCTCTAAGCTGTTTGAAAGACTATTGCTCAAAAGATTAATGCCCATAGTAGAAGATAAACACCTTATACCGGATCACCAGTTCGGATTTAGGGCCGAGCATTCAACCGTAGAGCAGGTCCATCGCGTGGTAGATATTATAAATGCATCCTTCGAAGCAAAAAAGTACTGTAGTGCAGTATTTATCGACGTTAGTCAAGCGTTCGATAAAGTTTGGCATAAGGGTCTGCACTATAAACTAAAGAGATGGCTACCGGATAACTACTATCGCATTCTAAAATCCTATTTACACGATAGGTTATTCCAAGTTAAACACGAAGATGAACTCACTAATCTTATGTCCATAAATTCTGGTGTGCCCCAAGGTAGTGTCCTGGGGCCGCTCTTATACCTCCTCTACACAGCTGACCTACCGACTTGTGAAACTACTACAACCGCCACGTTCGCGGATGATACTGCGCTGCTAGCTACCGACGATGACCCAATTAGAGCATTAGCAAAACTGCAGAACAGGCTCAATACTGTTTACGATTGGTTTAAGAAGTGGCGCATCAAAATAAACGAAGTGAAATCTGTGCACGTCACATTCACTAAAAGACGTGGTATATGTCCGCCAATAATGCTCAATGGACAGCAAATCCCGCAGGCCGATTCGGCTAAATATCTGGGAATACATCTCGACAAGGGCCTCACCTGGAAAACGCACTTATGGAAGAAAAGACAACAACTAAATCTAAAATTCAGCAAGCATTACTGGCTACTGGGTAGAAACTCGAAACTTTCTCTCGACAACAAGCTGTTAATATACAAGGTCATCTTTAAGCCCGTGTGGATGTACGGTATCCAGATATGGGGAACTGCTTCATCCTCCAATATCTCGATAATTGAAAGATTTCAGTCAAAAACACTCAGAACCATACTACATAACCAATGCCGACATTTACAGTGATCTAAAAATAAGTTCAGTGAAAAGTGAAATAGTTAAAAGCAGTGAAAGATACATCAACAAACTAGAACTACACCCCAACCATTTAGCATTAAACCTACTAGATAGCAGTGAACACATCCGCAGACTTAAAAGACAATACACCTTGGACTTACCCTTCCGGTTTTAGTACTAGTACTCTGACATTAAGTTACAGCAGAAGTGACGTTAATGAACGTCAACTTCCACCTAAACCCACGCATATGTAAAATATTTACTTATTGCTTTGCAACAGATTGTAAATAGTTATGTATCTGATTATAAAAAAAAATATTCAAAATATCATCTGAAGAAATGAAAAGCAGATATGGGTGAAATGCATCAAAATTAAAATGTTTAAAGCTACGGTAGGTAGCTAATTTATTAAGGTGCCCCACAGGAAATCGCGAGGGACCAAGTTGTGGTCAGTGAGATAATGCATAACTACAACCTCACATTCTAGAACATCACTATTGGCACTTGTAAGAATTAGATCAACAAGAGTCGAGCAGTTGAAGTAGTACGTGTAGATTTATCAATTATTTGCTTTAAATCTAAAGATCTTAAAATTGAAGACATGTTAATAGTTAATTAATTACTATGTTGGAAATAGTTACAAGTTAAAAGTTAAAATCGAAAAGTAGGTTCATCTTAATACAAGGAAAGCTTACATTATTTTTAATGTATTACAGGCCCCTACACTCAAGCAGATTTGCCTTTAATAAAAGAAATATGATTGGAAACGGGGTGCCCCTAAATTCACATATTTCAATAAGAATATTGCTGTCCGTGCCCGATTTTAGGCTTACTGAAAATGCAACTATTTTACTCCAAAACTAAATTATTTTAGTGCCCTTATTTTATTTTAATTATCTGCAATTAAATTCGGCTGCTCCGGTGAACACAAAACTCTGTCTCGGGTTGGCTGCTAAATTCGAACAACTGAATAGAGCAAACTAACTTTTACTAGCTCCAATTTACTAGGATTATTCTACTTGTGAACGTACCACAACTACATTTGACGCAGCTAACCTCAAAATCTGACATGTAACACGAAACAGTGTGCCTCGTACAATTAGCAATAATTTGAATTAAATCAATCCCAAAATCGGCGAATTCACCGCAGGTAAGCAATGTTTAACCTCGCATAGCAACAGTGCTAACGGCTTTTCTTATCTCGTGACTTAAACTGACTCCAACTCTTATTTGTTTTTAGTTGCAAACGAATGGACAATGTTCCTATAATTTCTGCAATTTCTACTGACACCACATCGATTTTTTAATTCTGGAATTCTCTGGACAATGAGGAATTGCGGCAATGCGTAGTGGGAACCCCAATCTTGCAGGATCCAGCGATATAAACAAGCTTTTGGTGATGGAATTTTCGAAATACCTGGTTTTTATGAAACTTCAATTGCTGGACCGAACCTCTCGGGAGACGCCACCTCGTTTCCTTCGCTACAAAACGCTTGGTGTCTCGGATTCTTGCCTGATGTATTGCGTGGAGGACCCCTTTAAGTGTTGATGGTACCAAGCGTGGCTCCAACGCGCTCCTGCAGGTGGCATCGACTCCAAAACGTAGCCCTTATTCGGATCGTCACTTACCTGGATCTATCGAAGACGAATATGCACCAAATACAGCACTACTACTGGCAAACAGGTTCTAATTATGCCCAACACTTTACTGGTTAAATAAAACCAACACTTGTACTTCAAAATCAAAATTAAACTTTTAATGGGAACTGAAGTGAAACAGTGTTGGGCAATAATGCAATTCTTTTTGTATATGGTTGTTAAGCAAAAGACAATCTCGTATCATAGCAACATCACACCACAATTCTATAAAAGAAAATAAGGTTTAATACTTAAAATTGACTTATAGGATAAGGTTTTGCTAACATTAATAATTCTTACAGGCTCAATAAATGTTTTTGTTAGGTTAGAATGCAATCACTAAATACTCTGCTATTTCACTGTGTTTCTAACTGCACTGCTATGTTCTGTAGTTTTAAATGCACTTAATAATGTCCTCCGTTCTATCCCCTTGCCATTCGTAGGTTGCTCTTTTGCAATATTTCTTGTCGGTTGCATCTTGCAACGGGTTTAATCCTCGTACTTCATTGCTTTCCCTTCAGTTACTTTGCCATTCTGGTTCTAACTTTCTGACTACTATAATGCTCATACTTTGTACGTATGCAAACCCTTTCGTAGGATAACAAATGTAATACTGCAAAAGTTAATTCTACAATCGTCAGATACAATCTAATTGCATTCGCCCTTCCAAAACCTCGTCAAATCTGAGCCCAAGAACGTAACCCTTTTGAACTTTTCATGTTACCGTTGCCTCAAATTGTAAAACTCAGCTGCACACATCAGTGCATTTATCTCAATAAAAGTAAGCTAAGTTGCAATAATTAAAATAATTAATTCTGTGCCTCGGTTTGATTTTATTTCATTCTAGTTCAATTGGCTAGCAGAATTGCTGCTAATAGAAAACCATCTCAGTATAAAGCAACACCTCTTACTCTCGTAGCGATTTGATTTTCATCTGATTGCCTCCTTAGACTAAAATGAAATTAGTATCGTCATAATAAATGACCTAAATTGAATAACAAATTGCTTAACTTGTTAACTCTTCCAATTAAATGAGATGCAAAATTTACTGGTGTTAGGCTTGATATAAAAATATAGTTCACCAATTTTTACAGTTAATTTATACAAATATCAACGGATCTTTTTGTATCAGTGTTGATCCATACTATACCATCACGAGTCCAAACGTTCGTTTCTTTAAGGTTTGCTGTGCTTCTCTGTATATTGCAAGTCTGGATTTTGTCAAATCCTACGTGATGACTATACCTGCCTTCAGCATATATTTCCAGGTGAATACCACGACAACTTATAAACTTTAGAATAATATGACGACCAGTTGCTTCATCTTCGTCTATTCGATGCGATCGATCAATACAGTCTCAATTTCGTCGGCACCTTCGTCTTTTTGATAAGGGTTTTCAAAATTAGCAGATTATTATCGTAGAAGATCATCGCCATTGAGTATTAAGTTATTATTAACTTTAATTAGTGCTTCATTCTGTTGACCTAAAATATCCTTTATTTTATTTACAAAAACGTACTAGCACTGATGAATCATCTATCGATGTTTAACAAACTAGCCAACAAGACCAGCAAAATGACCATAAGGATCACCAAATACACCTTATTCGCTCGATTTCATGAACAAATGAGTCTGTAATCGATTCTGCATCTTCAATTGCACATATTTCTACCAAGTCGAAGGCTTTTTAAAAGTCGACGAGCAGTTTAAAGAGAGATTGTATGTCTGATCGTGTGAATATGATCAATAGTAATAAAGTACTATCAATTGATGCTGTTCAGTTGGGCATAAGTATAGAAAATTTCAAGAGCAAGTTGAAGATTACAAAACAAGATCGATTCTCTTGAACAAAAGTTAATGAAATCCTTTTAAAGCTCCCAAATGCGAAGAGGTCAAGTTTTGGTCATAATGTCAAAGGACTTTTCGAAGTCTACGATAGTACCTGACTACTCAGGTATTCTGAGCGTTGTTATATTGCTATACGAAGGGTCTTTATTTACGTCTTTATATACTATTTAGTAATATCGTAGAAAACAGTTTGCTTGGGGTTGAGTGCAGGATAACTGCGTCACCTTTTTTGGACATTAGTAACAGACCAATCTTGCCGTTACTTGGCATCGTATTCGTTTACCATATTTTAACTAAGGGTAGATGTAGAATGCATACTGTCATTTTCTTCCTACCTTCCTGTGTGGATTGATAGCCCTCAAAGAAGGAAATAATACTTTATTATTGCTAGTGTGAAGAGACATGAGACATCCATTGAAAATCATGAATGAAAAGCAACCTTAATAACATTTTGAGTGCTTCCACTTCCTAGACTTGGGTTATATCAACTTCCAAGTCACAGGTGTGCAGTAAATACGAGCCGCACTGCCATTCATCACCACAGGAGCAGAGAAATCTCAGCAGGCTTTGCCTGTAGTCGGAGTTATTTGGGACCGCTGATCCGGCCATGAATACAAACCGAAACGGCCGGTTTACGACGGGCCCAGATTTTTTCCCTGAATGGACCAGATGCTAATTAGGCTGGAATGTTGGACAAGGTAAACGGCGATGCGCCCTTTGGCTGCGAGGAGCGTTACGGCCTCTCGCGCGCCGAATTTAATTAATAATAACGGCGCGAGCAGCACTTTTCGATAATGACGTTGCAAGCACGATAACAGCACTCCAGAGCCTTCCGGTTTGTTTGCCTGCAGTGAAAACCTTAAATTGCTTCGGGAGGTGGTTGCCTTACAATGGGAATTTTAACGGCGGCCGCTGGACGTGGCTTTAACGCTTCGTGGAGAATAACTCCGGAGTCCCGTCGCATAGGAAATTTATTTAGTTGGTGCTGGCTCTCGCACTGCACTCGATATCGACCATTTTTATCCACTTGTTGATTTTTTGTGCAATAAAATTTTCTTGTGCAATTGTAAAATAACCCCAGCAGGAGTGGCTGAATAGGCCGCCGCAGAAGCAGTTTATTCAGGTTCAGCTATTGTGAATTAAGGAGGCAAACGTCTGCACAGATATCGATGGACAGCACGAAGTAGGCCAATTTTTCACCGACTTCTTCCATACTGCGCTATCTGTTCCGGATGCTGCCTATCATCATGGCCATTTGGATTTTATTGCACGCTCTTAATAATAGTTCAAGCTAAGCCACAGCTTTACCATTGTTTACGCTCTTAAACCTGCCATTTCGAATTGTTCTGGTGTGTTTTCGTTTAGTGTTCAGATGCAGTTTCTAAATAATGATTATGTTCTGCCCTTAACATGTGGTTATTAAAATTCGAATTGCAGTGCAGCAATACAGAATGAGCGACGAAACTGCAAGCCTCTTACTTCTTGTGAATGCAAACCAACAGAGTGGAACTACCATATTAATATGTTTGGTAAGTACTGAAGGAATGGAAATTTGATAATCGGACCCTTGTTGATCATTTCTGCTAGAATGGTCATTGTGAGCAGAAAAACCAGGCTAAACTTCGCTTTAACACATTTGTAACCTACGTCAAATCACGAAGAAGTGCATATGACTATGGTTAAAACTGTATTCATTGGTAAGAAACAAATTCTGTATGTATACACATATAATAATGGTGTGGCGCTAACACCCCATGAAGGGGCTTGTCCTGCATACACCATACTCTAAGTTCAATATGACTGTGCATTTGTCAATTCAACATGATCTAGTAGGATAACCTGTTAAAAGTGCTGTTTATGAATATAGGTAGCAGAAATTGGTAATTTTTCAAAATCTTAACTTCTTGATGTTGTGACACATACTCTGTTACGGTTAGTTTGTATGTTTTGTACGCTACAGAGTACACTTTTCTCCATTTAATTTGTAAAGTGGTCTTGAATTCCCCTGTAGCTGTGGCATCTTTTGTTGCACTTAAAATTCTGGATTATAGCTACAAATGCCTTTATGCTTATCTTTTGTAACACTCAACCCCGATATGTACTAAAATCCAGAAAAAAGAGGATTTTTTCACTACATTCCTTCGTTTTGTATTACTTTGGTTTAGCTCGCATAAGGTTGCATTGCTGGTATTTGTTTCGTTAAGTCTTTGGATGACTTACCCATTGTGGGGATCTAAGAGTAACGAAACCTCTTAAGAGTTTCGTATTTTGAGATTCTTTGATAGTACTATTAAGGGCATTACTGTATATAGATTAGGTGTAGGGAGGGTAGGGAAGGTAGGGAGGGATGCCAGGTAGGAAAGCTAATATAATCTCGGATAAAAGTAGCAGGGTTATATTTAGCTACAAAACCTCCTGGATCTTTTCAATAATCCTTAAAATACTATTAACAGTAAATTATAACAATAATAAAAAGTAAAATAATAATAATAAAATAAAGAATAACAATAAAAGGAAATTCTAAGCAACGAACAAATAAACACATGGAAGCGTGGAAGCTTCGTTGATTTAAAAAGTAGACGGGATCAGCCGAATAAAACTGACTCTCCCGGCAATGTCTTCCAGTGTCATGTAGTTATTTGTATGTTATAAACTTAAAAAGTCTAAGTATGTTCACAACTACGAATGTGCGAAGTCGACATGTGACCGAGCACAAGAGTTTGCTGCACGTACAGGACCAGCGTAGGTTGTGGCGGCGAATGGCAGCAAGGCCAGGTTGCGAACGCCACTAAGGGTGTGCAAGGGTAGATAAGTGACCTAGCACGAGAGGTTTCTGCACGTGTCGGACCATCGTGGGTAGCAAGGGCAGGTTGCGGTTGCGGCCGTAGAAGTGGCCGAAAAAGGAAATTTGCGTAGAATGAGACGACGGTGCACAATAGCACGGAAACGTAGGTGCCTGGCATGCAGCTGCACAGCAGACCTGCCGGAACAAGACGGCTATGTCTGAAAATATGAATTACATGCAGGTGAATTTAAATTGTGCCAAAATGAAATAAATTTGCCAGAAGAAGGCTATGCATATTTACATGTGATTGTACATGGTTTGCATGCAGATTCAATATCTGGTGGATCATAGAAAGATGGCGAAGGATGTATTTGGACTACATGCAAAGGAAAAGAATGGTGTGGAAGCAGTCGGTGCCCTTGTCCGGCCAGCGTAGGTCATGGACGTGAATGAACAGCGAAAGCAGGCCGCGCGAGCGGTGCTGCACGCGTCCGGTCAATTAATATAGGCCATGGATAAACGCGACCGACGAAAGCAGAAGAAGGCTGTGCACGTGTGCATGCAAACAGACTGATTGTACAACATGCTACAGTGAATTTTGTGAAAATTAACCTTTGTTCGATATTAAACGAAATTAATTATACTGTTATAGTTGATAATAGTGTTTCTATATATTCTGAACCTTGGGTAATGCAAGTAAATGCTTTGCAAAGACTGGAAGATTATTGTTCGCTGTTTGGAGAAGAACATAGTTTATTGCACTTGGTCGCATGATTTGCGAGACTTGTGAACAAACGAGGTTGTCTTGAAGGCGCAGTACTGCGAGCGTCGTGAAATGTCAATTGTCAATTAAAAGAAACTAATATTTGAAGACTCTGGAGTTATATGCGGATGATTTTGTTGAGCTGTTTAGTAACGATAGGAGAACTGTACAGAAGGTTTCGTGAAAGTTCCAGAAATGACCTATCGATTATTATTATGCAATAGTTTTGGTGAGTTGAAATGCAAGTGACATTTTTATAGGTTTATAAATGAGCCCACTTAGGTTCTTAGTATTGTTTACTGTAGCAGAAGGCATCCGATAAGTATTTTTAGCTGACTTCTGCTCGTTGTGGATGGGATTCCAGCTAAGAAAATTGCTGCAGGAGTTCTAGGATGTCTCCAGTGGCTGCATACTCCCGTGTCGAAGGACGTGTTTTGAAGAACTCGGCTGTCTAGAGTTCTGTAAATGGTCCAGTTTTTGGTACGGGATCACCAGATATTAAGGGTTTTACTATATATAGATTATGTGCACATAAAAACCTACATTTTATCACTATCAAAAATTGTTTATCTTCAATTGTTTCAGAGTGGTGACGTTACATGCAATTTTTTTAAATGACACTGTATATATTTTTTTACATTTTCTGGTAGAGGTTTTTTTCTCTTTTCAACAATATAAATATTTTATGCCCTTACATGAGAAAATTTTCGAGAAAAATTAAAAAACTTTTTTATCGGCGGGAGGCCACGATACAAAACTATAAACAAAAGTGTAACTCAGAAAAACAAAACAATAAACACTTTAGATTATTCTGAAATCTGACAGTTAAAGCGTTTGTTTACTATTTGTTTTGTTTTTTTGAGTTACGCTTTTGTTTATAGTTTTGTATAATGGCCTCCAACTGTGAAAAAGTGTTTGTAATTTTTCACGAAAATTTTTTTATGCAAGTGCATGAAATATTTATATTGTTGAAAAGAGAAAAAAACCTCTACCAAAAAATGTAAAAAAATATATACAGTGTCATTTAAAAAAAATACATGTGACGTCACCACTCTGAAACAATTGAAGATAAAAATTTTTTGATTGTGTTAAAACGTAGGTTTTTATATGTCATTTGATTTGATATAAGGTTTATTCGGTCTAAAATAAATATTAAAGTTGCTAGAAGGCGGGGCCTTTTTTGTAGAACAGACTGTATATTGTAATGATATGAATACAGGGGTGTAAAAATCAATTTTTAAATAGGATTAAGGGATTACAGCAGTTGGATATTATAGAGGTCAATTTGAATATGAATTGGGTATTTGAATAATAGATAGGTAATTAGAAGACGATATAGAATTTGCAATTGAATAAAATGAGGCTAATTGAAAAACAGAAGGTTTCGAAGTTAATGTAATATCTGAATTTGAAAGTCGACCCTAATGACAAATACTTAATCGAAATAGATTATTGCACTTAGTGGGTAGAAATCAAAAAATAAAGATATAGTGTGTCGAAAGGAGAAAATATGATATCGTCCAGGACTTAGTTTTAATTATGAGAAGAACAAATTTTATAAATGTAAAGCTGTAATAAATTTTTTGTAACTTAAAATTATGAAATAAACCCTATTTAAAAAGTAATATGTTTATAAAATGAAAGGGTTACAATAGAGAAGGAGTTCACTTGGTAAAATAAAAAAAAAGTTTTAAAATAAGAAGATGAGATACTAAATGGAGGAAGATAGGAAGTATATGGTGAGAAACTAAACTAAAATCAGGACGAATCTGCAGAGGAGAATAAATAAAGAGAAATACTAAATTAAGTTTATTGAGGAATTGCATTTGACATTGCACATCGATTGAGTTGGATTGCAGCGAGCTGTTGGCACGAAAAGAGAGTTCCGGGAAGATCGTTAACAGAGGGAACATTTTTGAAGGATCTAGTAATTGAGTTTTGGTGTCTTGTACTTATACCAGGGTCCTTGGTGCCGGTCGTGGAGTACTTTGGAAGAGTGATTTTGGATACTGCATTGGAGATAAGTGACTACAACTGGGGTCTGTTTGGGTCCATGCTGTGAGGGACCTACTGTTCCTGATTCTAGGCAGTTTTGACATATTGATTGTCAGTGGACTATTTCACCGTGTTTATTGAATGGAGCGGTTGTGATCGGTAGCAGAGTGGGACAAGTTGGTTTATGCTGAGGACATTGATAAGTTCGAGTGAAAGGTGGGTCATTATTAAGGAATTACTTACTGTTTGATATTGGTATATAACAAATGTAACGATCTGGTATTTGTCATTGAATTTTCAAAGTTGTTTGACGTATCATTTGACAGAAGTTATTTTGAGTTGTCAAAATTAAAATTAAAACATCAAATTTCGGAATAAGCAATCTAGATAAAAGGAATCCACCCCTGATTTTTCGGGAGCTAGCCAAAGGAATAATTTTTAATATTCAAATAATAATAACCAGGGCAACTTAAATTGATTAAAAGAAAATTTATAAACATATACTCATAGGTATAACGAAGTAAGAGCCTAAATCAATTCAACATATACCGTCTTATATTCTAGGATAAGTGCGTCATTGCTGTGCGCATTCCATCTTTGCTAAAGCTATGTAATTTTTTATGTATCGCTTTTTGTATGCGAAAATGTTTAGGTATGGGCAAATTTTGTATATACAAAAACCTGTCAGGGAACGAACATAGTCTTTGGTAGTCCCCTGGTTCGGTTAGCAATGACTGGGTGCTGTCTCACCAATCTCTGCACCTACAGGTATCCCAATAGAATTGCCTGCAAATCCAATACCTGGAGCAAGTAGGCCATTCTGTTTGTCATCGAGTCCACGTTCGAATTAGGTACCATGAGAGCTCCTTTGATTAACATTTTCTTGTGTGGAACTAAAGCTGCAGGTAATATTTTAAAATACTGCTTTATCCATTACTGATTATTGATTATTGTATATTACTCTCTGGGGCAATTTCATGGTTACCACCTGGTTACAGATTTCTCTGAGCATCTAATCACTTTGAGCCTGAGTTCTTCATTGATCAGTTTAATTGAGTTATTTGAATCATTTTTGGTACACTTGTAATGCTCCTAAAATGGTAGTTTAGAGCGCCCAGGAACCGACTCAAGCATATAGATGAATACTTCATCTATAAAATCAAAGTATCTATTGCTCTGTAAATTACATAAGTCAAATTCTTTTAACATTAGTTATATAAAATTTTAAACAGGAAAATACGAAAATAACGTTATTTATATTTAATATCAAATGAATATTACAAAATGTTGACTGCTTTACTGATCTGCCTACTTGTAAATTGTGTAGGGCAAGATTTAGCCTTGCTCTAGGCACATTTTGGCAACCTCGGGAACGCGGTAGTGTGAGTAAATTTTCCTGGAAGAAGCTACTTGCAATGAATAGGCTGCAGCAAACTGCTGACTGTATCGGGGGCTTGGATTTTGTCTGGAAATGTTGCAAGGGCCGAGATCTGGAAAAATTCCATCGTTACAGATAATATAGGCCCTTAACTATTTTCAGTAATAAATTTGACCTGCTGCACGGTTTGTCGGCGGCGCTTTGCGATGTGTGTTACGGACGCCTCGGTAACGTGATCATGTCATTTATGGTGCTCCATGTTGGAGTCCTAACCCTTAGGAAAGCAGAAAATGGTAGCCAACCCTCAGCTGCTAGACCGCAACAAGCCACAAAGTTTAGTTTTGGGGGTTACGATCAGGTGCTGAAATCAACAAGATACTAATACGACTTGGAAAGCGGTTTCATGGCAATATTTGCAGGTGCTGGAACCAACAAACCACACATAGATATTAGGAGATTTGGAGTTCGGAATCGGGTCTTCTTAAAAGATTTTCTAGGTGGGTCTCGATACTCACGGCTTTTACGGTTCTGAGCGGCTTTTTCAAAGAGATCTCGGACTAGCGGCTTCACTCAGAAGGCCTAGGAGCTGGCGGGTCTTCCTGTTAGAGCTGCCTAGGCGCTGATTTGAAATGTCTATAGCACGCACAAGCTACAGCTTTAAAGTTATATTACAATTGCGACTGTATATAACTGATAACATGTCATTGCATTTTCTTCACCTTTATGATACGTAACATATTTTAATAATTTGCTACGTCGTAAATGTATTTCTATCCTTCTTAGCATACACATATATGCCGAGGTAGACATTTAGTTGTTTTTATACGTGTCTTTATGATTGTTGAATTATATTATTGGTATTGCCTTTATATTCTGTTGTTATTATGTTATTGGCTGGCATTATTAATAGAAGAAATTGTCATAATACATATTACTTCAGGTTTCATTAAATGTTATTATTGGTTGTTTGGTATATCACTACTTTGGGGAGGTTCGATCTAAGGAAATTTGTTGTGTTTTCTTTAAACCCAAAAAATATTAAGCATAAAACAAAATTATAAATTTAGTGTCCTGTAAAATTTATCTCGTCAGCCTGAACTTCCTACAGTTTATTATAAACGGCGGAAAAAGTAATCAACTCAATTGTGTAGTATCAATGTTAATGGCCCGATTTTCGGATTAGATCTTCATAATGAACCTGGCTCAGGCAAGTCTTGTAGCAATAGGCCACAAGAAACGGGGCTGCCCGATTCGCACCCAAATTTATGAGGTGGTGAGCTTATCGCTGGGTATCAGTTCCAGTATCAGGAAGTCCTTCCTGCGTCAAGACAAGCAAATTGTAGCTGATGACTCGAGGACGACGCTGGCTACTAAGCTGCCGGTGACGAATTTAACGCCTAAGCCAACGGATTGCGGACGCAATGTTCATTAGTTAGCTGCTGCAGAGTCGGAAATTTTTTGGAATTCCGTTACACCTGCTGCGATCGGCTTAATTAATGGAGTTTATTAATTACGGCCGCTCCGCTCCGAATCCCGCTCTCGTTGCGCACTTACGTCCCGTTAGTTTTAATTTCAGCGTTTTGTTAGCGCCAGTTGTGTATAGTTTTGTTAACTCCGGCTTCTGAGGTAATTAGCGTGAATTTCCAGACAAATCGCGCTTTTTGCGCTTCCTGAGCAACTGCTAGCTGCAGCCTTGATAGCTACTGCAAATTTGCCCTCATTTTTCCAGACTCTGCTTAACACTTAGGAGCAAAGCTCCAGAACAACTTTGTGCTTAATTGAGATTTTTCATCTGTTTTATAATAGCTTGTAATTTCAGCTATATTAGTCTGTTATATCGTATAGGGTGTTTTGTAGACTTCCAGTAGACTTTTGAAATGGTGGAACTATGAACACTACTAAGCGCGTTGTGGGATGACAGAATCGACTCACGTTATGTAGTCGAAAATCAGCGAATCAATGCCACAATTTATTTAAAATTAAGTAGATAAGAAAAGGAAAACCAAGAAAATCTCAATAAGAGGAGAGATAAAACAGGAGGTTACTATGTCCGCTAAATTATCCACGTTAGTTATGGAAAATGTCTTTAAGTTACCAATATCGAACGAAAAAAAGCTATCGCCCTAAGAAGCTCAGACGAAAACCACTCAGAAAGTATGCAAGCAGAACTAAACATCACTTTGTTATGTGTGAAATTACTAACAAAACTAATTCTATTCAACTAGTTAGGTTAACTGAAACTTACTTAAAAATTAAAAAAATCTATTATTAAAAACTAATGAAAGGGAGCAACTAAATAAATATTTCACTTGAAATTAACCCTAGTAACTATTACTGACAAATACTTAAAATTACTATCCATATAACAAATTAGAATAATTTGCATGTATTGGTTGCTGCATATAATGTATTCTCTGAGCATGGATATATTTTGAAAAGACTATTACATTTTCATAAATTTGCCTAATAATTATAGCCCCTATCTACTTCATATCTAGACACCCTTTATCTGTCGTTGATGTTGTAGAGACGTGTTGATGTGGAGCCCGAAAATTAGTTATATTAATTAAATTTACCACACTAATACAGCTGATACATACTTCCACGATTTTATGTTTGCAGTAAGCGCTTACACCCACGTAAATCAGAAATTTAATAAAGCTTTACATGCTTAATTAATAGAGTAAACAACGAGGACCTTGATGTTGAACCTTGTAACAGTATACCATACTTAATAATATTCACACTGCCAAACAATCCATACACTTACCGAATTGCTTATTCGATTCAAATGTTGCTTATATATTTCAATCTAGTAATATTCATATCATTTAATTACAAATTTCGTCACTAGGTATACATTAAATGTATTTCTTCAGTCTTACTTTTTAAAATTATAGATTTTTGCCCGCTATTACTTTTCATTCTTTTAACGATTATTTGCTTGTTTTTATGAATCTTTAGTTAGTGAAAACTTTAGATTCCAAATGATCCATCTAGAGTGTTCTTTGCCATTGAGGGAATATTTATTTGTTTTGAGTACATTTATTAACTGCGTTATCTTCCACTCACAGACTAAATTTAAAGCTAATGGCAACTATGCAATCAAAACTGTCCATCTGGAATGTCCTTTGCCATTTAGGAGGTATTTTTATAAAATATTATGAAGTGAGTGGGTGTAATCTTGAAGGAAAGAACCAGAAACACAGAAAGCAGATAACAAGTAGAGCAATAGGTGTTAGAAAACGCATAGAGAGAACAACCAAGAACAGCACTGCAAGACTTTAAAAGTGATCAGTCGACTCTTCGTTTTCCTCGTAACACTAAGTGTGATTTGATTAGCTGGCTTCGACCCGGATAGGTGGCCAGCCTAATCCGTTAAGAATGAAGAACGTCCTTTCACAGAGGTCACGATAGCCGAAGAGCGTTGGATGTAGCCAACTGCACAGGCGTGAAGTTACGCTCATTAGCTGTCTACTGAAAACGCTTTATCAGCGGGCTATACACTCTCATATCGATGGGTCGACGATATCAAGAAAAGAGCAGGGAGAGATTGATACCAAAGAACCAAAGACAGAGAATCCTGGATAATCTATGGTAGGCTTGAGTCCAACAGTAGACAAATGTAGACGGAAGAAAACGAATCAAGATACATGTGCTATCGATCCCTTAATCTACACCTTTCAATCTTTTCTTTTCTAATGAAACCCTTCATGGAATTCGAGATTCGTAATATGTAACCAAAGTATCGAAGGAAAGATTGGCTGACTTTAGTCGACAGTCGTTCTTGCTATCGCCAAACGCGATAATGCGACGTGCTATATTACTACAAAAGAACGTATATGTAACTTCAAACAACAATTATTGGTGGTACGAGAGACAAGTGTACTCTAGGTTCAAAATTTCGGCCAAAATTTTGAGTGACGCCTATGCCTGGGCTCAGTGGACTTTGAAACGGGGCAATTCGTGCCACCTGTCTTTATATATTTTATACCTCAATCCTATTATACACTGTTAGCAATAAATCTTAACCGTATGTTTCATTATGCCTTAACCAAGTAAGTACGTAGTATAAGCAGTAACAGTGCATAAGCGGCTCCGTATTATAAGTATCTGTACGCGAGATCACGAGTGCAAACGTGAGTGAATTTTCGTATACAGCAGCATAATTCCGGGTAGCAGAGTGATAAGTAGAATTGCAACAATGTCGCGATCTCCCGAGGGGGATTCATTCGCACCCAAACCAGTAAAAGATGCGGGTCGTAAGCGAACAAGCGAATCGCACGTACTAATTAAGAGAGGTGCGAAGCGTGCTAATAACAGCCCTAAAAGTGCTCTGTGCAGTGTGTTGTGGTCGGCATTATTCGCCACCGGCACACAGGGAATCCTGAGTGTGAATCCAGCGTCCGAATGCAGCGATATCCTGTTGCATCAGCGCCAAAGGCTGCCGCCGCTGCTAGAAGAGAGCTATAATTTCGACGCCCTAGGAGTAGCGCCTTTCTTGTACTACTACGAAAACATTTGAGAGCAACCAAAAGCCAGGTTAGTTGCTACCTGTAACCACCGTGCAAGGTGAGATATTATTGCAACATCTGGGCTCATCATTCTCGTGTTTGAGAGCATGGGATAACCCTTGCAACCAGAGCACATTTTAAGAATAGACAGCTTCGCACGAGTTTATTTGTGCGCGAAATTCCATTACATTTCACGCTAGTGGCATTTGACTTTGCGTTGATAGCTGAACTTTAGCGACCTATTTAAGTCGTTTTGATACATGTGGCACACAACCTTTTTATTGCGTATTTGTTTATATGTATTTTCTTGTTTTGTGCTTTTCTTACAGGTTATATGTTGTTGTAAACTGTTGGGTTTTTACTGCCGGTAGTGTTTGCATGTGTAAGTTCAGCATTCCAGGTGACAACGAGCCAACCCAAAACAGCATTATCTTGTTCTTAGCCACACTGGAGGTTTTAATAGAGTGTTATACCTCCCCGACTGAAAAATCTAGCGACCCATGGCATTATAAATTAATTGTACAGTATACAGTATAGGGCTAGGTAAAACGCCGCGTTACAACTTCGAACCGGAAAAATAAAAAATGGGTTGACAGCGCTCGACTATAAGGCGCCAATACAAAGATAAAGGCCAGATGGTGCAATGACAGCGGAATTTAGTGGTGCACCTGTGGCATCCGAAACAATGTCAAAGTTGAAATTTTACGATACAACAACGGGGCGCCCACAGAACATGTAATATTATACCTAGAAAACTTATTTCGAGTGATCAAGTAAATTTCAAATCTAGTTTGCTATGGATCTATATATACATAATGAACATCAGTTAACTCAACCTGAAATTTATTTGATCACACATCAGGCAAAAAACTGTAGATTGCCACTAGAGTAGTATCCCAATCGGCAAATCACATCGCACTCAAACTAAAAACTACACATTGTCTCAACGCTGATTCAGTAGCTTCTGACGGGTGCCTCTTGACGTTCGCGATAAAAAATTCAATGTAAACTCCTCCGCTGATATGAAACCAGTGGTGGAGGCGTCGGTATTTCAAACGCACATAACATGATTTTAGTAGTTATAAATATTAATCCCCGGACTCAAATTCAAAAGCAGAAGGGGATAATATCCCCATGAAGTCGTTGTTTTATTTATTGCATCATTTAAAACTACTCGTAAAACCTTCTTGGATTTCAAGCAACTATTGATTTCTTAACACGATTATAAAAATTAAAAAAAAATTTACATAATCGATACAGATAATGTTCCCAACTATATTTTCTGTCTCAATTTCTGCAGAAACATATTTGAACATATTTTTTTAAACTCTGGAGTTTTACCTCCAGTATGTGTAAAACAAATTGCGCAACTTTAATAATGCTTACATAATAATGATATTTATGACGTGTGTAAGTACTGGATGGTTAAAAAAGTCCAGCGATTCATATCAATTCAACCCGTCCGAATTTATTATTTCATTCCACGCAGCTGTCGCTTTTGATTGACATTATCAGAGAACTTTTTAAACCTAAATTAGGTTTCCGCTGATAACGTTATGTTTACTAAATCCATGTTAATTTATTTTTTTGAACTATCAGTTCCTTGTTTTAGTTAATTGTGTATACGAGTATCATCCTGCTCGCTTAGTTTTTGAATAGAATTTGGCTGAAATAAAAGACATTCACGTAATTAAATTGAAGTACAGAGATATTTTGGTCAGTTTTCTCACCCATGTACTTTTTATTGGAAAGCTACGCCTTAAAGTCATTGTAGGAGTAACCTACAGCTGATACCAAATGATCGAATACTTTTATCCTGAGGGCTGTCGATTATTTTTTTTATCTTCATTCATCACCCATTACTGCCAACACACAGTTCATAGCCATCTAGAGGATAGACACATTCGATCCCATGGTACTTATCATCAATGTGTGTGTTTATATTTTTGTAATTAAGGTGTTGAAAAACATTTTTCAAAGCCACCGGCCACCGGCGTTATTTGTTTTTAATATTCTTCTATTCGTTTCTAAATATTGATCTATTTTCAGGTAGAAACTTTAATAAGCAAATATCTTGAGCGCGTTTTTGCATTATCCATTTCCAGTGTACGAAATTTTCATTCTACCTGTATCGTGGTGGTATATGACATGATAAGCTTACAAAGAAGTTCCAGACCTAAGTTTGGAAGCCAAAATAAATTAATAAATGTAGAGCGGAACATGTGTAGTACATGCTGTCCGAGAGAAACCTAATTGGTGGACATCCTGACTGGTCATAGGAAGGCCAACGCAAATAAAAGGAAAGTGAAAAGAGACTGCTACAAAGACAAATAGATATTTATTTATCCAGGTATTTTACTGTGTTACCATAGGGTATGGTTGGTCATTCTTACAGGGATGTACTGCATCTTTGTTCGTAAAGTTTACATGACTTGATTTGATTTCTTTTAGCTTTATTTGCTAAGTTTTAGTCAAAGTGTTCATGCTATTCAAGGTTTTTGTAATTTGAGAGTTCCCGCTTCTACATTGTTCTCAAAAGTCATTGTTTCCGTGTCATCAGCGAACGTTACAATTGTCACATCTTCTAATTTTGGGAGGTCACTGGTATACAACAAGTAAATTATTGCTTCTAACAGGCTCCCTTGAGGAACAAGTTCTGGATTTGGTGTTAGGCCTGAGTATGCGCTATACTGTTTAACCCAGAAATATTACTGACGTAGGTAAGATTTTAAAAGTTCACTGAATTCGATTGGCAGGGCTTGTTTCAATTTGACGAACAATCTATTATGCCACACTCTATCAAACGCTTCTGCTATGTTGTTAGGTTAATGTCTATTCTTCTAGAAATTAGGTTCTTCAGATTTCGATTCGTGGTGCAAACTTAACTAGCGGCGCCATGAAGCCCGATCAGTTGGCATCGAAAAACACGCACATAAGCGGACACTTTCGCTGCCGTTAATAACGTGTGCACAGTTTCATGAGAACTTACATTTTCTGCCGTTATATCACGAGCAAGGAAAAATGCATCCTTAGCAACATAATATTGAAATTGAGTCAAAAGCATTCGAGGAAACAAGTTTTTAGTGGTGCGGCGGTTGATAGTTGCGTAAAAATTAGGAGGTTATCGTGAAGTCATTCTTCAACTACGGCTAACAGCCGGATCAACCTTGGAGGCTCCTTAATAATTACTAATAACCAATGGTAAATGTCGTAGCAAGTGCCGTTGAACAAGTTATCTTTTGAACGGCATGTTGTGGATATAGTAGCTGGTTTCCTTTCCCAATGTCTGCTTTTTGAGACAACTCGGTATGAACCCAGTTCATACAACATCGCTGTTCTTGTCTAACAACATCTTCAAAGGCCCATCGTCGAGATGTGTAAACAATGCCGCACGCAGCAAGGTAAGCTTTGTAGTTAGCTGCTTTGTAATTATTTGAATTCTACATTTGGAGCGAAAAGTGACGTTACCTACAGAGTATTGATGCATATAGCTCTTCCAGCGACGCTTTGTACTCTAATTAAGACAGAACAGTAGTTTCTTCTAGGCAATTCGTGCTTAAATCATTACTATTTAGGCACTCGGACATTGTCTGCGTAATATTATTAGGATTAACTTCATTGCGTCCATGTCTTTTTTTTATTTATCCGATAGATACCTCGTTAAAATTACCCTTTTCGTTTTAATATGTATTGTATTAATTAATATACTGCAGTCGGCTATAGAGTGTCGAAAATAAACAAAATTAGGTTTCTGTGAGCTAAGAGGGCACATCGTCCCCTTGAAGTATTGTAATAATTCCGCCCTCTGTTTCAAGTTATGGGGAAGGGAGATTAAAAAATAATAATAAAAAACTTGTGGTGCTTCAGCCAAACAACATATTGTATTTCGTTAGATACCTCCTGGTCTACCGTTGCACCCCTTTATCCTGACTGATATCTAGCTGTTCGGCTTTTGTTGCATAACGCTGGGATGGGTAGCTGTTCGATTAATCAAAATATCCGATTTGACACTCCTTAAAGGGATTTTAGCTTTTACATTGCGATCAAGCGCCGCCCTACCTACCTTGGGATTGTGCGAGCTTGTTTGGAACAAAAAAAGGATTCAAATTGTTGTGATGGTGAAGTGATCTAACTTCCTTCTATATTAATTGGTTTTAGTGTCGTCAATATTAACTGTTCAAAGATTTTGTATATTACTAACTGTAAATAGTTTAATGCTTTGCAGAGTTTGAATCATTATCACTTCTACACATTTCCAGTGTCTGGGCCCATATTTTAGTGAAAGTGCAGAGTTAAATAGGTTTCTTAATTTTACTATTGCCTTTCGAGAATGTTTCTTTAACATTTCTTCACTTACTGGGTTATACTTGGGGGTCTTCTTCAAGCGTCTGTTGATTCCTTGTAGTTTTTCTGTTTAAAACTTTTAACTTTATTCAAAACTGAAATGTGTTTTCTTAATTGATCTCTTCCATATTCTACCTCCGTTGGAAGGTGGTATTTGGGCAGTATTGATCTTCTGATTCGTTTTGTTGTTTTCCAAAAGGAGTAATTAGTAGAGGTATAGTCGGTCGTTTCTTCGAGAAATGAGCTAACAAATGCTTGTTTGAGCTTAGCCATTACATGTCTGATTTGAGTCGTGTTAGCTGATAGATATCTGTTTGATTCCCATCTTTTTCTAATTTTTTGTCAGTAATTAAATGTTATAGGTAACTCTTTCTTTTTATTCTTTTAGGAGTCCATGTGTTGTTCGGCGAATTTGTCTGTCGTTAATGTTTTTCTGGAGTTTTGATGGAAACAGTCTGCTTGTTTATTTGTCAGTGTGGAACTGGCTTTATTTTTATGAGTCTTTACTCACAGTCATTACTATTGGTGAATGATGATAGCTTAGGGTGAATTCCTCATCTACTTTGATTTGGATACTTAGAAAGGGTATTGTTGTTGATAACGATCACCACAATTTATAAATCAAATCGTTTTAATCGTGTCAATCTCAGGGCTCATTAAAATGATGTAGCAATTACCTGCTAAATAAATGGTATTACGCCAACTACTTACTCCAACTGCTTCCTGTGAATGTTTACCTTTGGAGTGGTGCTCCGATGCCGGCTCTCACAATGAAGGGACGCCACGGCAATTACGGACTTGGTGATGGCTCTTTGCTCCAAATTTCTGCAGCCAGGTATTCAGGGAAGGCTGTTCTACACGTTGCACATCAAATTCTTGCTGGCCGATATCTCCAAGTAGTCGATAAGGGTCTTCGAAGTGAATCACCCAAGTAACACTAATGCTCTTATTGCGATCTTCAAGGTAAAACTATACAATAAAATTTCGAATAAAACCAAATAATCTTCAAGACAGCCTCAAGACCACCATAAAGCAGCTCTTAGCCAAAAAGGGCCCATCGTAAAAGGGCCTTCAAGACTAAACTTTAAAACTATATTAAAACCATTTAGTTTTAATTTTATATTCTTAAAGAGTTCTTCAAGGAAACTTTAAATTTATGTATTAAAACTTATTAACTCACGTTTTGCATTTAAAATATACTTGCGGCAGACTAAATTATCTTGAGAATCATAATTTATCCTAAAAGAGTTTTATTAAGTCGGACAACTTTTGTGTTTTTATAATGGCAGAGTGGTAATATTTTAAACGTAACGCATACGTATACAAGCAGATCATAAAGTAATATTCAAATGCAAACTATTTTGGCGAAGAATTTACCAACGGATGGCACTTTTCTGACAAAATATAATAAAATACTTCTACATAACTCGAGCGCCATCAATTTAATGTGTTTTTCTATTATTAAAAAAATATTTTATAATTACATCGTCAAATTTTTTTTTCATCTAAACATCTAAATGCTTTTTTTATTAAATTGCATGTTTGGACACACCGTTCTTCAGTTATTTAAGAGGATCTAAGGCGCATATATTTCAATAATATTTTTTTCTTTGCCCATGGAAAATGTCCATCATGGCGGAGTCTGTATTTCATATAAAACATGGCGTGATTAAAACTGATTGCAAATTTATAGAACATTTTAAATCTTACAATTTTTTTACCACTTCAAGTACAATTACTCTCGCATAAGTCTGTTTACATTTCATTTTAAAACCAAGTTGGTTTAATATGTTCAAACTGGTGGCCTTGATTTAAAGTGCTCTTGCGCACGAATTAAATCCTAACCTCACAATTTTTCCATAATTATATATGTGTTCTAATTTTCTTTCACGTTTAAAGTAGGTACACGCGCGGACTGCACTGGTTCACTAAATTACCTTATTGAGAAGGTGGCGTTTTCTCCGAATGTGGAGGGGGTAGAATTAGTTTTAATAAAGCCATCAAAAATCTAAAAGGCATTTATACCAAATAGACTAAATTAAAACCTTTAAGTTTTAAAATATTCTTGATGTACTCTTTGAAAGATAAAAATTATGTTTTTGGATTTACTGTGGAATTTTATTGAGTATATAGGCTTAAGATAAAATAGTTTTCTTAATGGGTTTTAATGAATACATCAAGGGTACTCCATAAAACTACATTAAAACTATCTGTTCCAAAATGGATTGCTTTAAAACCAACTTGCTAGTTAATCCTTTAAAATAGCAAATTCGTTTTAAAATAGCCAACGTCAAGAGAATTATAAAACCAGTATAAGATCAATAGGACATTAAGAGCAAATAGTTGTTTTAAATTTTAATTTAAAGAGTGCATTAAATCCTTTGCATAAGAATAAGTGGTCTTTCAGATATTTTAGTTATCTTTAGGTAACTTTGAAACCAATATCGTTTTATTGAACATATTAAAACAATTTTAAAATCTATATAAATGGCAAGTGGCTTAAAATTGTTCCTTGGGCACACTTGGGCAAATCTTGCAGCTGGCTATCCCTCTTCACTGAGTGCTGTTATAACTATGGAAGTTATAGTCAAAGATACCCTACACACTGGTGAATATGGAAAACACTTTTTAGCTGACACAAATAACTTTTTATTCAACATTTTTACACAAAACTGTGAACTCTTCTTGTACCCAACATAAAAGTTACAAGCTTATTTTCGATATCAAACAATTTACTATCTCGTATCCTAATAACCTAGATTTACAATTGTTTTTATGAAAAGGGTTTTGATATAATGTTTTTACTTATAAACTATAGTTTTGATATACTGTTTTTGATTAAATACTAAACTGTCTTTTCTTGGAAATTGTCCAACATAACACTTTTAAACTTTAAATCTCTGATTTTTAATCGATTCACTTTTAAATGCACCGTTTCACATGTTTATTTTTGCACTGCACAATGTCTGTTTTCTTTGATAGGTTTCCTAATTGCTATTTGCAATCTTTACTTCCTCGTACTGCTTTGCACTGTTTCTTCACTTTCAGTTGTCTTGCCGTTTGCGGGCAATACAAACTTTTAATGATAACGCTCATATAATGTTTGTAAGTCACAAACCATATCTGTATTATGTTAAAATTCATATCATTGTATTTCACCCAACTCAAACCTCTCAGCTGCATAAATTAAGCTGCGTTTGCCATAACTAGCATCAAACGTTAACTGAAACGCTGAACGTAACCCTTCTGAATCCTGCCTTATCTAATGCCAACCTTTTTCACTCAAATTATAATTACTGCTACTTCTCTTAAGTGCATTTATTGGTGTAAAATTACTGACCTTGCAATAAGTAAAATATTTAAGTATGTGCTCATTTTGAAATTATTTATTTTTCATGTTAGGCAACCAGAATTGCTGTGAGCAGTAAATCACTGCGCTATGGGCCAGCAAGTGTGTTTACCTAAAGAATGTGCTCTTCTATTGTCCTAAGTAGTTCTTTTAGAACTCCATATAGGCTCACGGCGTTGAAATCTTCTCCAAAGATGAACTTTGCGTAGAAGTTGTTTAGATTTAGATAATTTTGTGATTTTAGGTTGTTTGGAAAATACACAAATTGTCTGTAAAGTTATTCAGCGTTTGGCTATGTTAATTTTAACCGATTCTTTGCATTCTTCATGCTAATGAATGTGTTGTTTAATGAGCACTTCTATCTCCAACTACTTTAAATATATAAACAGTATGATTACAAAGATACCCTTTTAGTTTGAAGTGGTCTTCTATGTGACAAGCGTCTCAGATGTGAGACATGTGCCTACTTTTTGGGTGATTAGGCTTGCTTGAAGTTTTTCAAGAAGTGCTTGCAATTCACTCTTTTGCATTTAATGTCATGATTTGGAATTAATTTGCAAGCGTTGGGAGTCTTGATTTATAATCATGTTTTTATACTCTTCTTGCCCCAAAATGTTTATGATCATCTGCAGTATCTGCACATTGTGATCAAATGTGACTTGAATTCCTAAAAGCCAACGAAAGTTACTACGCAACCGTGCCTAACCTCACGGCAACCCAAACACATAGCCTCATGAAATAGAGCAGATAATACATAAAAACCCAATTAGAACACGTTCTATCAACTAAGTCAGTAGGGATTATCACGCTCAAACTGACTGTATACGTCAACCTACTCATCGGTGGACACGAGCTGTCAAGCAGTGTTACTTCTGCGATAGAAGTGACACCGCCCAAATCACCACAGTCACGTCTCTACCTAACCTTTAAAATGTGACAAGTAGCCACCCCTAATTATAAGTCAAACAGGTGAGTATGCAAATTATCAGAGCTAAATAAACGAAATATTTCTTTCCTATTGCTAATCACAACCAACAGACCCCTCAATAACTTTAATGGAAGATACTGCAAAAAAACACATTATAACCATGTTATAATATCATTACTTATATCATTTGGCACCTAGGGCTAGCGTTGGCAAATAAAATCAAGTAAACTTAACAGAAGCCAAAATAGTTTTAATAACAATTTATGTAGTCAAATCCTATAGACCTGGTATTATAGCAAGCTAAGAAAAGAAGCAAATATTTAGATTTCCGCAGCGCCGAACTCATCTGTACAAAAAGTGTGTGTGCGTTGTAAACCCTGGGATTTAAAATTTAGGCGCCCCCGTATATTTATGTTTTTAAAAGGGAATTAATCAAAAGCGCGTTACGTTTGATAAAGTGAGTCCGACTACGAGCGGGGCAAAAAGCATAATCAGTTTTTCCGGTATCCAGTCTCCAGAAGTGCGAGCAAATTATTTGTGTTTGAGTTCGAATTTAGCTTCCTTGGCGTTTCATTTCATTCCAGACACTTCTGTCTTCAATTTATGCTGCCGGCGCAAAACGAACACAGCAATTTTTTGCTCAAGTCGCCGGGCTGCAGCTTTATAAATCTAAACGAAAAATTCTTGCTTATAAAATATTATACAGTTGCGATGCCCCTTTTTTAATTTCGGAAACCCACTCGGCGTGTTTTCCGAGCAAATAGGCGGTTGATGGCTCGCGATATAACCGTATCGATTTGCATGAAATACGGGAAAGTAATTGAAGCTCAAACAAACTAACACACCTTATGGCCGATTGGTTTTATCGCCGCGCACCGGACTTTAAATTGCTCAACGGATAAGCACGTTTTGAAAGCTTAAGATCCATCGTCGATGTTTTAAGAAGCTCAACGCCTTAAATTACAACCACCTTTTCGTACTTACTTATCCTAGTTAAGTTATCAAACTAAATACAAATAGCTCTTGGATCTATAGAGTCAAACATGGGAACTAATAGAACCATTATTGACTAGAAGTCAGCCATCGATCCCACATAGCGATGGACACACCCACGGGGTGACGGAGCGATATTTTCTCTAATTTTCGCGATTACCAACTCACGGTAGTATCCAGTCGTAAATAAAATTTTTGATGCCTTCTGTTTATTACAGTCAACTAAATCCAGTGTAATTCCAACTATAAGCCATCCTATTTCACCCCAAACTAACCGGCTGATTGTACCCAAAATGACATCCAGGTGTTTTCCAAGTACGCTCAGCGACGATTATAATGAGCTGGATGCAGGCTGACAAAGCAAAACCGAACTAAGCCATTGTTAGGGCAGATCGCAACAAATAGCGGTCTGGCCAAGCATTCAAACAAGCATCTTACAAAACCTAAATTACCCTACCTCGGAAACAGTTCTATTTATTACCTCTGGCTGCCGCTGCGGTAAAAAGGGCCTGCAAAAAGAGAAGCCGGTAAGCTTGTGTCCGAGAAAACCGAGGTAAAACCCTTCCTGTCGAGCTCTCGTACTAATCTACCCCTGACAGCCAGCTGCAAGGTGGTGCAGGACGTCGATTGCGTATTAACGGCCGCTGAAGCACTTGTTAGCGCAAGAAAATGCGAGTTTTCCTGGAACTGCTCGGCAGCAGGAAGGATCGCTAATGAACTTCCTTACATCCAGCCTGCACACCCCTTGCATTTCCTGAAACACAGTGCGCCCTTCGACACTCACCCACGCCGCAATAGTATGGAGAATCAGTCTTGATTTTTACTCTTTAATTCGAACTGCATGGAAGCGAGGACTGTTCGATGCGAAGTTTATTGGAATTATTCCGACGGTGGCTTTGCTTGCAATCACAGTTTGAAGAAGTCTTAGAATCTAAATTTCTTTCTGTGATTTTATTTGAATCAATCGCCCAGCAGTAAGTTGGTGGTAATGCAAAATATCGTTTATTTCCATAATTTGTTAAAAAATATTTCTAAAAGTCAGTTTCTAATTTTCCTCTAAATTATACAACCTAGTACCGTTCTGTAAATATGTAGTTACTAATGGTATCATCTAATCAATAAACGAAAACTTTTAATGCCAACGTTATTGTTTTCGATTGCTAGTCTGGTGTGTTTGTTTATGGTTTCAATTATTCTAAAACAAAATTTGTTGACAGCAGAATATTACATTGCCACACAGAAAACCGAACAGACAAGCTTATTATACTTTAAAACTACTCGTACGGATGTTGGAAATATTTCTCTGTCTTCATGAACTGTGACAAAATCATTTAGAAGTTGTACCTAAAAATGCATTATTTATTTAACATCTTTCATCTACCAAGGCGTTTAAATACTACGTAGCAGATTCCCATCTCGATCCAATAATATACCATTAATATGACGTGTGATCTCATTTAACTGACATTAAATAATGTTTACAAGGACATCGCCTTCTTCAAAAATGCTCTCCTTAGAAACGTCTCTATAGAGCAATACCGGCATAGTTCCAGCAAACTTTAAACTTGTTCGAACTACTTTTATCCCGTTTATATGACCTGTAATCGGCAGCTGCACTCTCTTTGAAACGACATTTATTTCATTAAAATTACTTGAAATATTATTTTACTACTCCCTCCCTCATCCAGCAAAACTATTCTAAAACTTGATGAATTGATTAAATTCTGTATAAACGGGGTTTCAACTACACTTTAGTAATTTTTTATCTTGTTAAAACAATATCGTAAAACTAATTTAAGGTCATTAGAGGTATCCCGTTAAAGTATTATTTAGCTTCAGCGATCTTAAAGCTAATTAAAATGTAGCATAGGAGCTTAAATTCTGCATAAACGACTTGGAACTTCATTTATGCGACTTTTTAAGATCTTAAAATGCATATAGTTACAGCGATTCGAGCTTATTAGTACATTCCGTTAAAGCCCTATTTACCTAACATCTTAATTATGGCTAACTTCACTTATGCGATTTTTAAGCTCGTTAAAAGAATATAGCCAAAGCGATTCGAGTTTATTAGGCATATTGAGTTAAAGCCTCTTTATCTAACTTCGAAGACCTTAAATCTGTCTAGCACGTAGTATATGAGCTTAAATTCTGTATAAACGACTTGGAACGTCACTTATTCGCTTTTTAAGCTCGTTAAAAGAATATAGTTAAAGCAATTCGAGCTTATTAGGCATATTCCGTTAAAGCCCTATGAATCTAACTTCGAAGACCTTAAATCTGGCTAACACGTAGTATATGAGCTTAAATTCTGTATAAACGACTTGGAACGTCACTTATGCGCTTTTTAAGCTCGTTAAAAGAATATAGTTGAAGCAATTCGAGCTTATTAGGTATATTCCGTTGAAGCCTTATTTATGTAACTTCAAAGACCTTAAATCTGGCTAGTAGTATATGAACTTAAATTCTGTATAAACGACTTTAAACTTGACCTACGCGATGTCGAGTATCGTTAAAAGAATGTCGTTAAAGTAATTTATCCCCATCGGTGTTGTAGACTATTAACCAAATTAATTTTAGTATCGTTAAGAGCTTCATTACCGCGAATATTACCGCACTCTTTTTATATCAAAAAATACATTCAACCAGAATTTATTGATGAAGGTAAAACATTGAACAATACACATTTGCTTACGGCACTTAACGAGACTCGTTTCGTTAAGATATTCATAATCAAACTTCTATCTGTAATATTTATAAATTTCATTAGAAATACCGGGTGGCCATAAATATCTGATATCACATTACCTTTGGAATCAACACCGCTTTATTAAAGTGATGAATCCAACTAAACTAAATGTCATTAATGTCATCACACCTAAAATTCCTATCTGTCAAACATTATTACAGATTGCAATAAGTAATGGAGTTAGAACAGGAGATTTTTCTAATCGAGTCGTAGGCTAAACTGTAGAATCCGGGGCACATTCCCCTTCTCTTATTGCATTTCATTACATTACATAGTTAGCAATACTTATTGTAATTGCAATATAATGCTAACCAACATTTATAAGTAGCTAATTCCATGGCTACCGGGATCTCAGATATTTATGGCCACCGGGTATATCGTCAGAGCATTATTTATCTAGCTTCGACAACTTTAAAATTCTTACAAAAACGTGGGATAGCAGTTTAACTCGTATTCGATTTTGAATCTTGTTAAAAGAATATTTTTAGAGTATCCGAAGCTCATTACATATATTTTTTACCTAGCTACATGTGCTTAAATGTCGTCAAAATGTGGAATAGGAGCTTTAATTTTGTATAAACACCTTTCAAATTCACTTACGCGATTTTTAAGTTCGTTAAAAGGATATCGTTATAGATATTAACGATACAAGTTTGATTATGAGCATCTTAACGACACGAGTTTGATTGCCAAAAACGAGGCGGTGAGCCGAGTTTTGCGGCAATCAAACGAGTCTCGTTAAGTGCCATAAGCAAAACGTGTGTTGTTCAATATTTGTATCTTCATCAACAAACTCTGGTTCAACGTATTTCTTTATACAAAAAGAGTACGGTAATGAAACTCTTAACGATACTAAAATTAATTTGGTTAAGAGTCTATAACAACACTGATGAAGATAAAAGCAATTTAAACTTATTATATATAGGTATATCCCTTTAAAACTGTTTAACTTCAATGATCTTAAATATCGTCAATACGTGGCTAAGGAGCTTAAATTCTATATAAACGAGTTTAAATTTTCCATATATTATTATTCAGTCTCGTTAAAATAATGCCGAAAGTAATCTTATTTCATTACAGGTATTCCGTTAAAGTATTATTTATCTAGCTTCAACGAATTTAAACCTCGCCTAAACACGTGGGAAATTAAATTCTCTATAGACAAATTTCAACTTCACCAGTGTGATTATTAATATTGTTCCTAGAAGATCATTTAGTAATTTAAGCTTAGTAGATATAATCCGTTAGAGAGTCATTAGTCTAGCTTTATCATCCTTAAAAACGTGCCATATCAGCTTGAATTCTATATGAACGACTTTCAACGTTACTTATGAAATTTTAATCTCGTTAAAAGGATGTCGATAAAACAATTGAAGCTTATTAAATATATTTCTTTAAAGCGTTATTTGATCAGCTACAGTGACTTAAACCACGTCAAAACGTGGCATGAGAGCTTAAATTATGTATAAATGACTTTCCACTTCATTTATGAGATTTTTAGTCTCGTTCGAAGAATATCATTAAATTAATTTAATCTCATTGGAGATATCCCATAAGAGTCTTATTTAATTAGATGTGGAGACTGTTAATCTAGCTAGAACGTGGAATATTAGCGTAAATTACATAGAAACGACGATTAACTCCACTTGCGCGATTTTTAATCTTGTTAAATGATATCGTTAAAGTAAATTGTTGCAGCTCATTGAAGATATTCTTTTAAATCCTTATTTATTCTGCTTCAGGTACTCACATCAAAATGTGACATAGGAGCTTAGATTCTGTATAAATAACTTTCAACTTCATCCATGCGATTTTTTCTTCTTCCCAAAGAATATTGTTACAGTAATTTTAAGGCATCCCGTTACATTTTTATTTACCTAAAATCTCATCAGATTGTGGTATAGAACATTATATTCCGTATAAAACATTTCCAACTTCAATTATGCAAATTTTAGTCTCGGTAGAAGAATATTGATAAAGTAACTTATGCTCATTAGAGATACCTCGTTAAAGTATTCAGCTTTTTTAGATCTCATCAAGAGGTGGCATAAGAGCTTCTTTCTGTATAAGCGACTTTCAACTTTACTTATGCGATTTCTAATCCCGTTAAAGAGATATCGTTACATTAATTTAAGATCACTAGTGATATCCCGTTAGTCTTATTCATCTAGATATAGTGACCTTACATCTTATTAGAATGTGACATACAACCTCAAATCCTGATGCTCATTACAGATACCCCGTCAATGTGTTATCTAAAATCAAAACGTGACATATGAGCTTTATTTTGTCTAAACGACTCTTAAGTTCACTCAAGCGATTTTTAGTCTCATTGTTGTTATCGTTATATTAATTCGAGCTCACTAGAGATAACCCCTTAGAGTCTTATTTAGCTGGAGGTGGGGACCTTATATTTATTTAAATGTAGCATGGGCCTTTAAATTATTTATAAACAACTCCCAACTTCAACTTATGCAACTTTTAGTCTGGTTAGAAGAATATCGTTATAGGAATCTCTACTCATTAGACATACCCCGTTAAAATTTTATTAGCTTCAGCGTTCTTAGATCAAAACGTAGCATAGGAGCTTCATTCTGTATAAACGACGTTCAAATTCACTTAGGCAATCTTTAGTCTCGTTAAAATGATATAGTTAAATTAATTTAAGCTCACTAGATATATCCTGTTCGAGTCTTATTTACCTAGATATCATCATTATCATCATCAATCCTTCTGCTCCATTGAAGCATAGGCCGTCGGTTTTCGACGATTCTTCGGCATTTAGCGACCTTAAATTTCATTCGAATATGTCATAGAAGTTTAAGGTCTGAATAAATCACTGGCAACTTTATCTTTGCAATTTTTAGTCTCGTAGCAAAATATCGTTAAAGTAATCGATATTGCTTAGACGTACCCGTTGAAATGTTACTAGTTTCAGGAGCTTCATTCTGTAGAAACGACTTTCAACTTCACTTATGCAATTTTTAGTCTCATTAAGAGAATATTGTTAAACGAATTTTAGCTCACTGGAGATATCCTGTTCAAATCATATTTATCTAGATATAGTAAGCTTCAATTTCATTATAACATGGCTTAGGAGTTTAAGTTCTGTATAAACCACTTCCCATTTCACCTATGCCAATTTTAGGCTCATTAGAAGAATACCGTTAAAGTAATTTATACCTACTTATTGGGAATACTCTGTTACTGTTAGCTAACACTTATGCCATTTTTAATATCGTTATAATCATATCGTTAAATTTACTTCAAGTCATTAGAGATATCCCATTGATCTTATTTATCTAAATACGGCAACCTTGAATCTCTGTAGAACGTGGAGCTTATATTTTGTGTAAACGACTTTCAAATTCACTTATGCGGTGTTTTGATCTCATTCAAAGGATATTGTTACATGACTTGTAGCTCGCTAGAGATATTCCGTTACAGTTTTATTTATCTACATAGAGGCACCTTTATTCTGCGTAAACGACTTTCAACTTCACTATTTTTAATCTCGTTCGGAGAATATCGTAATAATAATTCATGTACAGAACTATTATTGCGTTAAAGTGTTATTTATGCAGTTTGAGCGACCTTAAATCTCGTCATACCGTGTAAAATAGTATATTAAGGAACGACTTGTAGGACAGATTCAATTGCACGAGTGCTTTAAGTGACAATTTTTCTCTTTTTATGCCATTTTTAAATACAAAAATACAGTTACAAAATCTAGGGATTGGTGACGCTGATATGGCAATTTATTGAAAATTCAATGTAAAGTTTGAGGTTGTGCCACTTTTTTTCTATATTTCTATTAAATTTAATAAAAAATTGGTTTAGAAGAAAATCTTTCAAGTATACATCCTGAAATACGAGAAATTTCCTAAAATATCGTTAACAATTTGATGTTGGACAGTTATAGATTTAAAAGCTACCAACATTGGAAAAGTAAATTGTACTAGCTATTAAAGCACTAAAATGAGCTATAACTGCATCTGTAGGGTGCTTTAATAGCTGTATCGTAGACGCAAAACGGAAAAAATAAATGTTAATCTTACCCTTTATCTCGTTAAAACTACTTTAAATTCTTAATCATTTATTTAATTATTTTAGTTTCACTAAAATACTGACTTTTCTAAACCCTGATTTAAGTGGGTTTAAATACTATGCCAATTACATAATTCTCATTTACACCCGGTACAAAATAGGCTATATTAATGTGTTATTACTATATGTAGCCCTGTCGAAGTGTCTTTTATAAATTATAATAATATCTAATATAGCTCTTGCAATTATATTAGGTTTACATTTATTTTAGTGACAGAACATAATGGACTCTTAGTCTCTTTCACCAATTATTAATCCTGTATTAACTACTTGAACCACAATTTTAAGTAAGTAGAATTGTATTAGTGTCGTAAAGGTCTTGTTGAATATATTTTTTCTTATTAAAGTTGTATTAATCTGCTTTCAACAACTTCAATCTCGTTAAAACGAATTTTAAGCTTCTAATGTAAATTATAAGCTAGTTTAAGAACCCAAATTCAGTTTAAACGTCTTTTATCTCCTTAAAATTGCTATAAACGTTTTTATTTATGTGATTTTTTACTTTAATCACCGTATATCTCGTCAAAACCTTTGTCTCTATAAAACGAATTTGAATTATTTTAAACGTTATGTCAATGACCTTGCTCACTAATCTGTTATGAACGTACACTTGTCGAAATTCAAACAACTCAATTTTGTTTAAATGACCTTTACTGAATAAAACGTTTTTTGATGAACTTCTCCTTGCTTTAATTAATTTTAGTTCTGTATAAAGGACTTTAAGTCCAGTCTATATGACGTTTAACCTTTTCCATACAATATAAATTCTCGCTAAAAAAGATATCTGAAATGTTGTCACCCTTCTAGGATGTCATTAATGTGATATTTATTTTATTTAATTTGAGAGATTCAAATTCATCAAGATGTTTTTTGCTCCAATAAAGAAAAGTTTGATTGATCGTAGGCCACTAATAGATACTTACTTACATTTTAACTGTAATCATCATGCAAGTATATGTAAAATTTGTAGCTACCAACCAGGTTGTATTTATTTTGAGCAAATACCAGGTGAAGGACGCGACGCGTCAAACTTAATTTCAAAAAACCAAGCTAGGCAGTTCAAATTCCGACGCAAATAGCCGCCTTCGTGCGCTCGTCAGCTAATATTTTGTTTGGAACGTTTGGGGCTGTTTTCTTCGACTTTTCAGGCTTTCGAAGCAGCCTTTGAAGGCACGATTTAAATCAGCATTCGATAAAAGCAGAAAATAAGCGCTGAATTGTTTGGGTTATTTTTGCTTCTGCGAAGTTTTCACAACAACTTCGATGACAGAATTAGCGTCTGTATGGATAATAGGGCTCGAATGGATTTTTTTTTATTTATGTGAGTACCGGTGCGTGATGGCAGAGATCCATTTTTGGTTGAAAGTGAAGTGTAAAACAGCATCTGTGGATTCGACTGCTTCGTCACGAGAAGTACCATCGCATGCACGTAGTATAAAACAGATTTATGGGTGAGAAACAATGCATTTTACACTAGGTTGTAGAAAAATTACGAAAATTATAAAAGTGTCTTATATACGGGCAACGCACTTTGTAAATCACGAGACGCATCCCATTTTTCCCAAGTGAAGCAACAAGAAAATCCATGACTAGTGGATTCATAATTGAACTGCATATATTTCAACACTAGCTCATTTAATACTTTTTAAAAACATGAAACTCAAGTTGGGACATGCATTTACAGTTGTTATTCTTGTGAAGAAGGAATTTCGGCCCAGACTGCGCAGTCTTTGTGGATGAACGCCCAGTATTTTCCAGCTTAATGTGCATGGCACCTTGTGAACTTGAGTAAGAATCCACGCGATGGCCATGCTCTTTGGTGGCTCATGTCGTTTGAGTATCTTGAGAACGAGAATACTTAGACAGATTTACCTTTGTTGCTATTGGTGCACAATATTGACTAATGTTTCGCAAAACATTCCAACTTACATCATCAGAGTGAAAGTCGTACTAAGAACTAAAGGTCGGCTTGGAGGTATTTATAGTCCTCTATGCCAGTCGCTAGGAGCGACGTAACGCTGATCGGTCATTTAAGTGCAGCGCAGATTAAAACCATTGAGCGTGGCCATCTAACACACAGTGGTTGTAACGCCTTAGATCGTGTATCACAGGAATCCACGTTTTACTAAGCTTAAAGCCATCCTCTATGGCTTGACATATCACTCTTAAGAAGTGGTAAAGTATTCTGGCAAGTACTCTGGCGTGCTCCAATTCTAAGGTGTGCCCATTTGTAAATGTATGCTCAGCTACTGCTGATTTTGTAATGCGTTTATGTTTGCAAACGCTTTTATATTCTTGAAGACTTAGATTAATGAAACGACCAGTCTGTCCAATGTAATTCGAGCCGCAAGAACAAGAAGTATGATATACTCCAGCGGTTTTTAAAATATCATATCAGTCGAGCCTTTAACGTATGGTTAAATTGCTAAGTCTTCCAGGGATTCTTCTTTAGCCGTTTTCGTTATAGTCGTGCCTAGAGCTTTCCGTATGGCGGTAGTGGTATATCTGTTCATTTGTAAAGAGTCAAATAGATGTACCTTGTGTCTGTCTATTTTCTCTAAAACTGAGATACGAACGGCTCAGGTTGCCAAACTCTTAAGACCTGTTGTTTTTTTTTATTGGATGATGGTGTGGGTTGGCATTTAGATATCTGTCCGTGTGTGTTTTCTTTCTATAAACTGCATGTATTAACTACCATCTATTTATGTTTTACCAGAACGTCTGGAAACGGAATCCTGCAATTTTCCTCCACTTCAATTGTGAATTGTATGTCGTAGTATCACTCTTCACGATAATGCCGGTTGATGAGGTGCTAGTAATGCTCAATAATCTCTTGGCCACCGACCGAGTTTAACTTGTAGTAATTTGCTTGAAAAACACATACTTCAGTTGGAACAATAAAATATACGAACAAGTCAAAAGAGCGACTATGGGTTCACCGCTATCATCTGTTATCGCTAATATTTACATCGAGGCATTTGAAATCAAAGCTCTCAAACAAGCGCAATTAAAACCCACCTGCTGGTTTAGATATGTAGACAATATTTTTGTCATCTGGTGACTTGAACAGGGCTGATGGCTTTAAGCTTAGTAAAACATGGACTCTGTGGTACTCGCTTTAAAGCATTATAAACACTGAGCGTTAGACGGCCACGCTCCGCGTTGCACTTAAACGAACAATCAGCTTTACGTCGCTCCGAGCGGCTGGCACAGAAGACTCTAAATAGCTCCACACCGACCTTCAGTTCTTAGTGCGACTTTTACTCTGGTGATGCAAGATGCAATGTATTTTCAAACGTTAGTTGGGTGCATGAACAGAAGCAAGGCCAAATCTGCCTAGGTATCCTCGTTCTCAAGGTATTCAAACAACAAGAGCCACGAAAAAGCGTAGCCATCGCGTGGATCCTTGCTCGACTTCGCAAGGTGCAAGGCACATTAAGTCAGAAAATGCTGGACTTTCGTCTACAAAGACTATGCGATCTAAGCTGAATTTTCTTTTCAACAAGAATAATTCGAGTAACGACGAGAGCCTCAGACAATATATTTATAGTTGTTGTAGATTTTAAATTACCGTTGTTGTTTAAACTATATATCGGTTATGTAGATTTCCTTCATATAAAGTGTACGTTAACAGCTAATTTAACATTTCAACTCAACAGCCCTTATGGATATATACTTCTCAAAATATTTCAAATAATTATTAATTAGAGATTACATCTTCATTTATTTATCATAAATATTTTCGTTCAACATTTCTTCCCAATCTTTGATATACAACACTAGTCTCACTTTTTTTAAGACGCTCTCTGGTAGCAGCTCACAGCAATTAGGAAGTTCTTTGCTACATCCAACTGATACACCTCAATCATTTCACAGCAGTTCCCTCCATGCATTTCATATTCTGTGATGCTGACTTGCTGACACTTCATTATTTGGTATATGACAATTAACAACACTATTTATTTTAAATATTACTTTAATTAAGAAAATATTCAATATAATCTATCTTTACATTACATACACGTGTGCAAATTTTTTTATCGAAAATTGTATACCATTTATTATTTTTAATTAGAAAATTCTTTTAACAGATAGCCTACTTGCTGTTTAAATTTTGACATTTTAATAAAATTTGACATAATTACAATTATTGAATTATTTTTTCAAATATCAAAACACAACTATTCGTCATATTTACTTTACAACTTCCTACAACGTCCACAAATCCACAGATATTGACTATGCTCTGCACATCCAAAAGTTCATATTCCAAAACTGAATCGCTTCTCATTTCTGCTTACCCTTCAACCAAATACGACTTTAAAATTTTTCTTCATTCCTTGTCCTATGCCTTATACAGGTTCCTTAATTACAGGTCATCCAGCTGTTTGTACATACATTGCTTCACCATTTACGCAACGTTATGAAAATAAACAGAAAGTAAATTGACCCGTCACTTTCCAGTGAAATTAACTACGATTTCCATTTTTAGTTCTACTTATCAATCATAATAAAAAAAAATAATATCATGCTTGTGAAAGTAAAGTATTGTTGGGCTGGCAAATCTAAATAAGGTATCTATCCATATCTTTTTATTTATTTATTCATATAATAGTATATGCCGAAGCAGAGAAATATTGGAGTATTTGTAGAGGAAACTTTATATAATTGAAAAAATGTGAATAGATGACGAACGGCGAAGGTTCATTCTTGAGACCTTGTCCGAAATTTGTAATTGCGTTAGTGAACCAAATCGCAGTGCCCTTCATCATCCGCATGCCCAAAAAACGGGAGGTGCAAATTAGCTGGGAGATGAAAGGGGCAAATTAAGCCGAACTCGAGTAAATCACGGCGCCAACTAATACAGCCCACAATGGAGCTCGAGCCCGCCTCAGCAGCCACTACACAACATCTTTAATACATCAGGAAGGTGATCAATATTCAAAGCAGAAGGTGGAACACATAACGGCGCCATTACACTGCGGCGCCCTAATATAATGTTCTCCGCTGGCGCACTTGCACTAATTTCTATACATACGCTCTGGGGGAGTAATCCACCATCTATCATCAAATAAGTGAAGGCCAACAATGTGACACCGCGCGTGGGAATTACTCGCGAATTACGAGGGGTAAGCCCCAGATCCACCTCGCAATCTGAATAATTACTCGGGATCTTTCCAGCCCTTTGCGAAACATAATATGGAAAGAAGTCAAAGGGGATTCGGATTGACATCCATACCTCCGCAGGCTGCAGGAAACTGACACTTCCATTAAATGCAGCCCCGGTTTGGCAACTAAGCCTTTGAACCGGCGAGATCCAGGTTCTTGACTCTATCATTTCTCATCTAAATATAGAGCTTTGATTTTAATGCGACGGTAAACGCTCCTTTTACTGCCGATTCGCTGTTGTGTAACCAGTTGCTCCGGGTTATTACTTGCAGTACCTGCTGCTCCGGGCGCTGATCAAATAAACGCGGATTAGGGTTAATTTATTTCTTGTTATCGAATTATCTCCCTAAGCGGACTGAACTTTTAACCCTTGTACTCCCTCGGGAGCGTTTAAGCTCCCGGTCTCGCGCATTAAACAGGTGTTTTTATAAAGCCCCGGGAGCTGCGTAGCCACCTAAGGAAAATGGAAGACATCTTGACACAGCGATTTTATCATGCAACTTACGAAGCATCGTCGTAGCTTGCTTATGGAAGTAAAAGCTACCGAAATGTGTACAAAATTAATATCTTTTTGGGTAAAAAGTTCAAGACATTGTTAGAAGTATTATTAAGTAAGGTTTAATATTATCATCGTGGTTGATAATAAATCGGCTAGCTTATAAATGCGGGGAAGTGGATGTGGGGTAAGTAATTCAGACTAGTAAACAAATCGTTAGTAGTAACTACAATAAGGAACACGGGGCGCCAGACTGGGGACTTTAAGTAATCAGTCTCATAGAGTCATTTGAGTCAGTCAAAATTCGATTAGAAATTGGCTCTAATGAAAAGGCACAATAAATAGTACCGAGCCAGAAACACTAGACAATTTTTAGTAACAATTATTTGTTTATTCAAGAAAACTGGACGTATAATAACAAGAAAGAATCGTTATGAGTGGAAATAATAAGTCATATAGGGCGCCAGCCCCGGGACTTAAAATAATCAGTCTCGTCTCTGTCTGAGGCAGTCCGAATATAACTAGAGAGCACCTGTAAAGAAAAAGAGAAAGTAAGTAAGTAGCACCCAGAACGAAATACTGGCAATTTGTTAGTAACTAGTTGTAGCTCATATAAGCTACAAAAAAGTCGAATGAGCGTCGTTGTCCACGACGAGAAGGTAAGAAAAACCGTGCCTAAAAGACGATATCTGCTGATATCTGGCTATTTCTTGCCATGTACAGAGGTAACATCTAACTTTAAGTAAGAAATACGATTTTAATGTTTGCTTTCGGCAGTAGGAAAAATCGAATAACAACGACCCGGTGTAAAAATTTGCCAAAATCAGTATGCAAAGAGCATGTGATTACCTTTACTACTTTCCTGGATTTCTATGGATATACTGAAAAACAAGCAAGCTACGTGCACCCTCTTAAACATATATCTTCTCTATTGTTGTAAGTAATAAGTTTTCTATTTAGAACAGGTGGTCAAATGCTAACCATACTTAGCCACGATAGATTTAAGCACAAAGAGTATAGTAATAGCTTTTCGATTCCGTCTACTGTGGAAGGATTTGCGCAGCGAATTTCTGTTTAGAATTTTGGGCCCTTTAGGTCGTACGCCCGAAGCGCCACTGTCTTGGTCCCTCGCGAGACGTCCCTGTAACTAATTGCGCATCATAATCACCCACTCAAGTAAAAAGCACATTCCGTGTTCTGCGATTTACGACCTTACATCATCCGCAAATCTGCTCCGCTGCTTCCGAGACAACTGTATAACAAATTTATGGCGGCTCTCAATCTAGCTTTGTCGCGGGCTCGGACTTTTGGCAGGAAAATTTCCTGATATTAACAAATCGGCCCGCCTGATTGAACAGCTACATCTCGATCGCATGTGCTTCTCATTCGAGTTTGAGTGGCTCATAAATAAGACTAACAAACCTCTTATTTACTCCGCGCTCTTTTATCTGTTGCTTTCGCATTTACCTTCAAGCTCGACCACTTTTTTTTACGCCATGCTAATAGCGGGTATGTGTCAGTGAGGAAATTTTATCGTATGAGAAAATGTGTATGATTAACATAATGTAGTATTAGATTTATCGCTTAGGCATTTCCACCTGCTGCTGCCGTGAATCCGTAAGCCAACTTTTTGAAAATTTTGAAAATCTTTATTCTACTTTTGCTATACTACATGGTTGTTCAGGATTTCCTGATTTTTCCAGAAAGATGGGCGACAATATAAAGCAATGTTAATGGTTTGGTGAATTGCTGTATCCATCTGGTTGCCTCAGGATATAATAGTATTTCAGAATTAAAATATATTTTGATTGCGAGAAATCTAAGGTAGGATTTGGTGCCCTCTGTTTCACCTAATCGAAAGCTCAGCTATATTTTTTTAAATATTCTACTCTCTTTCTGTTTGTTGAACTTTTGATTTTGCATTTCACGTTGATGTTCTGCTTAAATTGCCGATTTAACAATAATTGTAGTTTTTACTCAGATACCGATAGGAAATTCAAACCTATAGCAGCAATCCTCTTTCTTCCTCAGTTGGCTACCATTGCGTTTTCTGTTTTGACTTTCTAATTTTCTATATTTAGCAATCACGGCCTTGATTTATTGCTTAATATTAATATTAACTATTATCTATTATATTATTTCGCATTTCTATTCTATTATTTCTCTAGCTACCAATCTTTCCACTCGTGCATTTCACTGAGGCATTTCTTTGTCAAATTTTTGTTGTAGAGGAAAGCACGTGCTTTTCTAACCCTTTCGGCAGTAATTCTCCCCCGTGTCACTGGGGGTGGCTTGTTTACATCCCGCATAAAAATAAATTAGGAGTTATTTAATAACGCCACCGCCAAGCAACAAAGAAGCTGTGCAAGCAGAGCGATATAATTTTTTCGCTTCTTGTTTTCTCCGCATATAAACAAGTCCCGAAAATGCCGAATATGCAAATTTGTTAACATGCAAAGGATCAGGTTGAATTTATAACGAGCGCTCCTGTACACGAGAAGGCGCATTCTCAGCTTCTCTGCGCTCGGAATTCAGCCGATGTAAAACATACGCTACAAATAAACGAAGAGTGGCCTCATGAGCAGCACTTGAAATGTGGGAAAACTGTCCGCACAAAGAAATTTTAAAATTGGATGAGCGCAGCCTCGTGTAACTACTACAAAATTTTACTTCCAACTCAGGTCTATTGTATATTGATGCATGAATTAGTTATTGAGCTTAGAAGTCCGACAAAAAAAACTTGAAGACAAGTACGAATATTAGAAAGTTCAACATAAAGGTTTGTTAAAACCCCTTACCAATAGCTTCGAAACACCCCAAGATTGATATCCCCTACTTTGTTTAAAATATTCATTGAACATACTTTAAATGCTAGAAGATAAGTGTGAACGCATTGGAATCTCATGAATATAAATACTAATAACAAAATTATAGCACACCAAACCGAATAAGAAGCGATGTAACACAGAAGGGTGTAGGTAAAGAGATACTAAATGCAGTACAGACAAGAATAAGATAATCATCATCCTCTTCTTCTTCTTCGTCCTTCTCTTTAGACTTCTTGGTCTGTTGCGTCTTCCCATTGCCTTTAATCTCGTATTGTTGGTGATCTACCTGGATTTCTTTTACAAAGGGTTGGTAAGTGTAAGCCATCTTCAGTATACAATAGCTCTCCATTCTTTATAGAAAATATTTCCTCTATTGTAAGCAATAGTGTTGTCTCGATTATAATTGTAAGGGAGTGTAAAAAACCGATATTGATAAGTGGATAAGGAAAGTCCTGACGTAATGAAGTTGGAAGATGGAAGAAATAAACCTAGAGCATGGACAATGGGAACGTGGACAAGGTTGAAGAACATGAATAAAATAAGGAAAGACGACACTAGTTTTTGTACTCGTTCAGGTACTCAAAAAGAAAACATAAGCAGGTACTGCTTGTACATGTAGTTATTACAATCAAAAGTATATATTTCATCAATAACTAGAACTTCTGACGATGGTTAATTGTAATAACAACGATGTGCTACAGAAAATAGCTGTAAAGCACTTGCAAATGCTTCACATAAACAACTCTACAAAGTTAATTATATCTGCTCTCAATTAATCGAGAAAGAATGGTCGTTGTAGAATTGAGCTCGGAATTTTCAATAGCATTTCTCGACTCGACAATGCAGCAACAACAAACCTTTAAAGCTTAACAATCGTAAATCCGATAAACACAGCTTGCCGTTCGTTATTTTGGCATTACCTTCTTGCGCGTCTAATTTTAAACATCTGCCCGGCTTTCGATATCTGTCCCTCGTCTTCGTCTCCGAGCGCGGGTGGTATTCGACATTCCCTGTCGACATTTAGCAGTTATTTCGCTTCCTCTGCGCCCTGTTTCTCTGATCGAGCCGTCTTTGATGTTCTTTGATGTAGCATTTAATCAAGCATTTGTTGTGGCCAATAAAGGATTTGGTGCGTTCACACCGAGAAACTCGTTTAGTTATTAAGAGCGAGGCAATTATTGGTACCAGGGTTTCGGGAGTGGGTTCGTAGCCATGGCAGTAGACTCAGTTCATCAATTATTAATCGCTTAGATTACATTTCACATATTACGTTTCGAGCCTCTTTGTCGCCTGAAACTGCAACTTAACGTGATGTGTCATAAGCTTTTATTGCCTTAGAGCTTTCAGAAGGCTTTGATCATGTTAAAGGCAAGCATTAACACCCTCTCAGCCCTCTCAGATAAGGTGTTACGTTCACAAACACTGCTCGGGCTTTGATTATGACAATGTAGATATATTGAACACAATACAAATAATAGCACAGAGTAAAATTCTACACCTTAGCCAATCCCCGAATTTGAAATATAAAATATGGGAAGACCTATAATACCAAACATACAGAAAATACAACAGCAAGAATCAGAATTCTACTTGAAAGCTTCTCTCTATATTATATTTTCTTACGTAGTTTGTATTGAATAAATCTGGAGCGTTACTAACTTGTAACAACAATAAAAAAGTCTACAAACCCCTTTTATATAATTGAAAAAGAATAAAAATGCATACACATTTGTCTCAAAAGCGTTTGTATAGTAAAAGATGCATTCAACTGGAGCAAAAGTTAAAAAATTAAATCACTACAGGGTAAAAAGCAGATTGGTGGATATTCACAAAGCCCATGAACTGATTATCTTTGTAATGAAGACGCAATTTTCAAGAGCGTGGGGCTAAGGTACAATGTTATCAAATTTTATGTGCACATAGTGAGAATGGTTGCAAAGAAATGCTCGAAATAAGTGCTACAAGCTTAGGAATAAGAGAGAAACACAAAGGAAAAGGAACAAACAGATGTCGTGGTTTCCAAAGGCTTGAGGAAAAGAAACCAAAAGAACAGTGGTTTTAAATGAAACGAACATATGCTGAGAATGAGTGCAAACTGATACACGGAATAAGTGCCAGAAGCTTATCAAAGGCATAGGAATACAAAGAAAAATTATAAACAAGTCGCTGCTTTAAAAGGCTTAAGGAAACGGTCGAAGCAGAACACTGATGTGAAATGATATGTGCACATAGTGATAATGGGTGCAAATAGATGCACGAGATACATGATGGAAGCTAAGAAAATGACAAAGAAACACAAAGAAAATGGGACATGAACTGGTTGCTTGTAGGGGCTTAAGAGCAAGGAACCTAGATGACACTAATATCAAGTGATATCGGCACATGGTGAAAATTGATGCAAAGGGATGCACTAAAAAAGCTTAAGAAGCTTAGAAAAAAGAGGAACAAAATAATACAAATAAAAATGTCGTTGGTTTTAAGGGCATGGAACAAAAAGAACAAAGGTTTGAAATGATATAGACATATGGTGAAAACGAATTCAAACAGAAGAACGAAATAAGTGTTACAGACTAGTAAATACAGAGAAACAAATAGATAAAGAAGTCGTTTCCTCCAAGGGCACGAAAGAAAGGAACTATGATATGAAATGGTATTAGCACATGGTGGTAATGGGTCCAAAGAGATACACAACACAAGTGTTAAAAGCTTACAAATGATAGAGAAACACAAGGAAAATGGATAAAGGAGCAGTTACTTCCAAGGGCATAAGGAAGAGTAACAATAAGAAGACTGGAAGGAAATTATATGGGCATATGGTGAGAAAGGGTCCAAAGAGATACGTGACATACGTGTTAGAAGCTTAGAAATAATACAGAAACACAAGAAAAATTGATAAAGGGGTCGTTGCCTCCATGAGTATTAGAGAAAGGAACAATATGAACAGTGGAAGGAAATGCTATAGGCATATGGTGAGAATGGGTCCGAACAGATACACGAAATAAGGGCTACAAGCTTAGGAAAAATAGAGGAATACCAAGGAAAATGGATAAATACGTTGTTGTTCCCAATGGCATAAGGGAGAGGAGCAAAAAGGACACTGATATCAGGTGATATGGGCACATCGTGAATATTGGTAGATTGGTTACAGGCAGTAGTATATTCTAAAAAAAATTGTACAGGAACGTTCGTGATCAGTGGCGCATTTAAGTTTTCAAGGGAGGTTCACTACATACAAAAAAATAAACATTTATTGCAAAATTAATATTTCCTTCAAATTCAAGACGTGCAAAAATATTTATGAAAGTGTGAAAATTAGTTTAGATGGTCATACTGATGAGTTTATATTTGGATATTTGGAAAAAGGTCCGGAATGCTTTTCGTTTCTACGAACAACATCAGAACTGGTTAGAATCTTAAGAACTAGAGAGCAACAAATGGGAAATAGGTTAAGAAGGAGTTACCTCCAAAGGCATAAACGAATGGAACAAAAAGAACAATGGTATGAGATGATATGGATATAAGAGGAGAATGGGTATAAAGAGATACGCGAAATAAATAGTAGAAGCTTAAGAAAGGCAAAGCAGAACACAGGAACATGGATGAACATGTCGTTCAAAGACAAAACAAAGTAAAATGTATAAAGCAGTCGTTGCTGCCATTGACAGAATTAACAATTGTATGAAATGATATAGGTTTACGGCCATGCTTATGTTAGTCAGCAAACCATAAAGGAGTCGTTGCTTCCAAGGGCATAAGTGAAAAAAAAACAAGGAATTGAAATATTATGGGCATATGGTGAGAATGGGTGTACATAGGTACACGAAGTAAGTTTCAAAAGCTTAGAAAAGACAAGGAACACAAAAGATGATGGACACAGAAGGCATAAGAGAAATCAAAAGAAAAGTACTATCACTTTACCTGTTTGTATCATCACCTAATTGATTATACATCAATTATTAAAATCAGTTTTTAGGGTTGTAATATTGATATTGATAATACAATAAGTCAATTTGAAGGAATAAGCCCGAGAATTATGCCGCTGAAAATAGAACTCCATGGAAAACTAAGTATGATACAAATATATGTACCATTAAAGGGAGCAGAAGAACAAGAGGTTTTAGATTTCTACTCCGATTTACAAATACTGTTAGATAAAATTAGAGAAGAAAATTACCAGGTAGTGATTATGGGCGACTGGCACGCAATTGGAAATTGCGAAAATAAAGGTATGGGTTGCATGGGAAAATATGGAGAAGAAAAAGTAAATAAAAATGAAAAGAAAATTATAGAGTTTAGACAACTAAATGATTTAAAAATAGGAAATACTGGAAACAACTGCTAGAGGATAGATATACATTCATAGCGGAAGAGAGAAATGCTAGAAGTGTAATTGATTATATAGTATATACACAAGGAATGGAAAATAAAATAAACCAGATTAAAGCAATGCCAGAGGCGGAAATTAACACCCACCACAGATTAGTAACAGCATTAATAAAGGAAGTAGATCTAACATGGGAAAAACCAAAAAAATATGACAAAATACCAATACATAGGCTAAGAAGTGAGGAAACAAGACAAGAATATCAAGAAGAAATAGACATTGAATTAAGTAAACAGGAACAAGTGGAAGAAAATTGGACACTAGAAAAAAGGTAGAAGACTCTTAGCGAAACAATACATAGAATAGCAAAGGAAACATGTAAAACAAAAATACATAAAATCCAGAAAAAGAAAACTGTGGTGGGATGAAAAAGTGAGAAAATCGATCAAAAACAAAAAATGGCATGGAAAAGATATAAAGAGACAAAACAAGGAGTAGACAGACAAAAATATATAAGTAAAAAGAATATAGCAAAGGAAGTAGTAAGAGAAGCAAAGAAGAAAAGCTAAGAAGATTTCGATAAAGACCTCGAACAAATATATCAAGAAAAGAACAGGAAATTTTGGAATGCTGTAAGAAGTATAAAAAGAAACAAAAATAAAATAATAGAAGAAATAAGAAACAAAAACAATGAAGTTACAAAAAGCGCCCTTCGACTCAACACAGAGGAATATAATATGGGATTGCCTAAAACTACTAAAAGTACTAAGGAAATTAGTAAGGGTAATAAGAAGTATATATAAAACTGTAAATAGAATAGTTAAACTAAATGGAGAGGAATAGGGGATAATGAAAGCCCGCTGCTCTTCATAGTAACTACGGACAGATTGTTAAAAAATACTAGGACAAGAACCAAACAAAACCAGACAGTAGTAGGGTTAATAATATAATATCAATAAAAAATTACTGGCTACTATATGCAGACGATATAGTGCTAATGGCAGATAACCACAAAAAGATGAAGCTGTTGACGAAAATATGGAGCGAAGAAATAGGAAAGCTAGGAATGGAAATTAATATAAATAAATGTAAAACAATGATCATAAATTGTAAAAACAAAGAAGAAAATAGAGAAATATACATTAAAGAAGAAAAACTAGAAAATGTAACTGCGTACGAACATTTAGAAAGTGTAATAAGAGAAGATAGGAAGATAGATGGGATATAATCAACAGGATACCTAAAAGTGTAAAAATCTATTACGCGTTATTTAAGACAATTTTCGGAAAATGAAAAATAGACAAGAAAACTAAAATAAGAGTGTACAACACAGTGGTAATACCAGTTCTTACATACGCGGGTGAAACGTGGTGATTACAAAATAAACAAGAAGTGAAAATTAATGCGGCATAAATAAAATTTCTCAGAAGGATAGCGGGAAAAACAAAGATGGATAGAAAACGAAACGAAAAAATAAGACAAATGACGCAACAAGAAACAATAACAACGAAAATAGAAAGAAAGCAGCTGAAGTGGTATGGCCACATAATACGGATGAATCAGAATAGATTTGTAAAGAAGATGGTGGCAATGGGCAGAGTAGGTAAAAGAATAGTAGAAAGATCTAGAAAGAGCTAGATGCAAAGAATGGAAGGAATAGGAAAAAGAACAGGGAGACGAAAGCAGAAATTAAAATACTAGCACTGGACCGGACGGGATGGAAAAAATCGGTTAACAAATCAGATGAAATTTAATCCGACACCCTTAAGGGTATAAGGAGGATGGAAGAAGAAGTAAAATATTGATACCATGAGAAGAGATCAGATAAGTTAATTAGAAGGATAGCATATAGAAATACCCAGAAAATTACTATCTCAGCACTAAACACAACCATAATTTTTAGAAACTTTTAGAATCTCGTAGGGTTTAAACAATTATTTTCACGTAATCTTTGCACTTAAATGTTAACTGTAGAATATTCATAAAAACGACACCCCTGCAGAAACGTTATAGGATTGTATAAAAGTGATTCCTAAACTGAATCCTTGTTAGAAGAAAAAATATAACAAGCAATGGTATTTTCGGAATTTTGTTTGTATCCTATGGCTTATGATAGGAAGCTTGGTGTCAAAGTTTTCAGGTTGCCCGAGCACCTCTGACGTAACCTAACGACTGTCACCGAAATGACAATCAAGACCGAGGGCTTAACGTGCTCTCCGAGGCACGGCTGGCTGCGATTTTACTACCACTGCAGGTCGGACAAACAACCAAGTGCGACGGATGTTAAACAAACTAACTTGCTTTAAATGGTCCTAGTAGACAATCATTGTTTTACAGTAGAATTCAATTCAAGCAATAATTTGGCGTTTGCTCTGACACAATGTCGTGGTGGAAGCCGCTCTTGGAGAAATGCAAATGTGGTGCAGCTGGATTAATAATTAGAGGTGCTATTACATGTCAGTTACTTAATTTACCATGTGTATGTGCATAATATTTTGATTGGAATAATTTATTAGCAGCTCGTTTAATGCTCAAACATTAAACTAAGCACTATTTGTAATCAAACGCGGCATGGAAGCGCCACGGCTGAAATCGCCCAGCCCTTTTAGAGCCATCTTTTAAGCATCGTGTTTATAACCCCCAAATCAATATCTATAAAGCAATTTCAGCAAAAAATCGGAAAAAGGAGAAATAGTCCCAGTTTGTTTAATATATCGTGCCGTGAAGGTGCGTTTGAGTGAAAGCGGCCGCACGTCGGCTTATGTCGCCCTTAAAATAAACATCGCCAAGAAAAGCCCGGAAAAGTGATCTGCAGCGGCCCTCATCGAGATGGAGCCCGCGTCATGACCCCTCGTTTCCATGGAAACACCTTCATTTGTCATGTATTCGAGAGCATCCAGTGTTTTCAGATTGTCTGGTTCTTTTCGTGTTTCTATGTTGTCGTCTTCTCTGGCGACACGGGAGACCGTCACGCGTAAATTCCTCGGGTTTGTACCTCTCACTTCCATCATTCGGATTAAATCCTATTCCGTCCCGGATTTACTTCCGCTAATTGTTTCCGGCTAGCGTGTGCCTTGCATAAAAAGAACGGATTAGGCGCAATGTTTTCCGTTTGTACCTGGCGCCCGCGAGCCTCGGCCATTTTCGATTTAATTGAATATTAATGGGCGTTTCCGGCAAAAACTGAAAATACGCCAAGTTCAACAAACTTCGCCGGAAACTAAAGGGGATGCGCACCTTCCGAGCCATCCAGCGTTCTAATTAAATATTTTATAAACGCGCCATAACTTGTGTGCGCCGGGCGTTAAGCCTTTGAGAAAATGTAATTAGCAATCGCGTGGCTCTGCTTCGATTGTGCAGACATTTGTACTGCAGTTTGCTGTATCTGAGCAGGAACAATCCACCACCCTTCAATGCGTTTGTTTCAATTTATCGTATCACCAGATACATCAAAAAGAAGTAAACCAAGTGAAAAGAAGAAGGGTATTGACGAATGTCTAAGGTTTCAGAAGAAGAGACATTTGTTACTTTAAATATACAAAAAATGTGAATATAATACACCATACGAGGATAATATTCTCTCATAATCAAAATGATCATAGAAAAAGTGATCGAAAAACTACGATCATTATTAAACACAATGTAGACAAAGGAAAAGTTTCTCAACTGCATGGACTACACCACATCAGGTAAAAGCTGCTAAATATGTGACGTAGCTTCCGACTAACCTATTTTCTTTCAGATGACGCAAACAGACGCTCTGATTGGGTGGCTACAATAAACACAAATAATTTTCTTTATTAATAATTTTAAACAAACTGGGAGCTGTACTAGCACACAGCCTAACTGTTACAAGCTTTTATTTGATCTACTTTTGTATTGACATCCTCGTTTCCTAGCAATAATGATTTACATTTGTTTATAAGAAAAAAGGATTGATTTACATGTTTATTTATGGACCATAGTATTGATAAAATGTTCTAACATAACTACTAAAATGTCTTTTTCTTTGAAATTGTTCACGTAGCACCTTGCTCTGCTTTCAATTCACTTAGTTTTTAATTGCACTTAATCACATGTGTTTATTTAGCACTTTATCACTGTCTGTCTTCCGATAGGTTGCCTTATTGCTCTTTGCAATCTTTAATACTTATAACGCTCATACAAGTTCTGTACGTTGCAAAACATTTTGTATTATTTTAAAATTCATATCATTGTTTGACGTTATTCAAATCAACCCTGTCAGCTACACAATTCAAGCTCCATTTGCTATTCCAAACATTAATTATGACTGAAACTCCGAACGTATCCATTCTGAAATCTACTTATCTCATGCCAACCTTTCTTACTCAAACCATGATTGCTACTGCTCATATCAAATGCATTTCTTAGTGTTAAATTACTGATTTTCTTGCCATAAATAAAATAGTTAGTTTTGTGCTCATTTTTGAATTTATTCATTCTTGTTAACTAGGCAATCAGAATTGCTGTGGGAAATGAACCATTACAAGATGTCCAAAGTACTTGCGGTATTGCTAGCTTACGAAGGTCGACATTCTCGTCTTGATCTCAAGCTGACCCAGGATGGACACGTTCGTACGGCGTCAAAATTTAGGGAATATCCTTGACCTTCGATCGTGCGTTACAGAACGAGGCGACCGTGCCGTTCTGGGCTATTCGGAAACTGCTATAAAATGCTATCAAAATTATACCTTATCCATTTCAAAAATTTTCTAGTGTCAGTTTAGGACAAAACCACCAGAAACGTTTGTCTCATCACATCAGCATATTATCCTCGGACATAGAAGTACCATAGCATTAAATAGAAAACTTTGTTTTCATAATAACTTTATTAAAAAAAGTTAAATGGAGCTTACATATACATGAACAATGAAATATGTCTTGCCTATCTACTTGTTACACCATAAAATGAGCGGCTTATATATATTGCACTGATATGATATAGTTAATTAAAGAATTTTATAAAATAAATGAGTTTACAATCTCAAAAGGGTCCGGTCTCTACATCCTAGCAAGTATTATTAAATACTAAGAACTAATTCAAATACATTTGCTATAAAATTCAATATTTGGCTTCTTTTATAATAATTGTAAAAACTAGAAACTACTACGATGGTTTCTATGCAGAAATTGTAGCTTATGGGACTAGAGTAGAAATTATAACGTTCCATCCTCACAAATTGTATCAAACAAAATCCTTTTATTTAAGAAACAGTTTAGTTCTACGTCATTATATGTGTCCTTGGCGACAACAAAAGCGTAAGTAAATAAACGCCACAAAACAAAACAATTCAACGTTCTTGCATCAAGTTGATATCAAATAGACGCTACTTCACAATTATAAGAATAATGCCCCGTCGCTGTAGGCTCCCGCGCTAACAAATATGCCTGAATAAGAACCCACACACCCGTTTCATTTTCACCGGTGCCTTCCTCTTCTGCTAATCTGCATTACTCAATCTTTTTCCCCATCCTAAGGTTCCAAACTGCTCCAAGAAAAGCTGATGCCTCGTTCACACTCTCCTCAGACTTCAATTACGCTGCCTGCTCGTCCAACACTCTTCGAAAACCACCAACTACTGATCGACCAACTTCGACGCACTATTTTACTTGGAAGGAATAAATTACACAACTTTTTAGTGAAAACTGGAATATTTATTTATTGTTAATTTTAGTTTTAATTGAGGAAGCCAAACAAAAAACAGCCACCAAGCTTGCCTCGTACTCGCCAATATGATTTCAATACAGTTTTTGACAAAATGATCACCACATCCATAGAAATATTGTGCAAATGTGAAAATACAAATCAGCACAATATGGAACATTTTTAGATATTATTCGCCATTCATGAAATTTTATTAGTTATATTAATTAGTAATAATTATGGAGGCTTAAAATTCTATTCATGGCAATATATAGGGTACTTAAAAAATCGTTCGGATATTTTACCCCCTTATAGATCCCATCAATACAAACAAAACATCTCTAATAAACATGGGTCCGAAAATGCTTCGTTTCTGAGATACAGAGTGATAACGTTTTCAAAAAAAAAATCCCGGTTGCCCCTGAAATAAATAATGTAAATCTAAGTGTGCCAAAACATGATCATTAATACCACCAGTAAAGCTCTAAAGTTTCACTAAAATCGGCTAAGGGGTTTTGATATATTGAAGCATTTTAGTTTTTGTCTTAACAGGTTCAGAGACGTGCAAAAATATGGACTTTAATTTGTTTTCTTAAAAACGAGGCGAGATCTGAAAAAATCTCGGGAGACAAGAAAGTTGCGTTTTTAGTTGCTTGATATGCCCCGTTGGCACGTCCCTGGAATTACTACATCAACTGTAATAGGTACAAAATATACCTTATAAAGTTATAAACACACAAAAATTTTATTAAAATCCCTCAGAACGTTTCTAGACAACATAAAAAACAAGATTAAAAAAAACTTTAGCACCCTGTATTTCGGAAACGAAGCGTTTCTGGACTCATGTTTATTAGAACGCTTTTGTTTGTATCGATGAGATCTATCAGTGAGTAAAATATTTGACGTTTTTTTCAGCACCCTGTATAAAAACACTCTGTCGGGATGCATGAAAAAGGTATTGCAGTTTTGAAAAACTACTCCTTATTCTTCTTTTTGTAGTGATTTGTCTGTTAACAAATGATCATGTTAGTGACAACTGCGGAGCGGAATAGCTAATCTTAAACCACCCCCTTAGGTTTTTGAGCTAGGAAGTTCTTTTTTTACCCAGCAACCTTCTTTCTTGTACTTTCCTTTGTAGTATCTATCTTTTTTATTTGCCCTGTTGTTTCATAGTCTCAATATATGTGCGTGGTGTCTGAGCTTTCTAGTTTTTGCAGTAGCAGCAATCGCTTTTTCTCGTCGAACTCTTTGTACAACATACTCTATTGTAGCCTGACGGGCTAGTTTAATTTAATTTAAATACTACAATCACCAGCCTGAAAACTGGTTGCTCAAAGTTAGCTCAAAAAGCCAAGATCCAAATCATAAGCTCAGGTAGTAACGTGGAAAGAAACACAGGATAATTTCTTATTATTATATAATAACGTTTAACTGGATACATTAAATTAAACTGTATTAAAACAACGCGAAACAATAGAATGTAATAAAAATAAAATAACTCTTCTAACGGGGGTTCGTTCATCTGTAGTCGAGCGGTGGCACACTATTGCGGGACAGCCTGTACATCAGTCCTCTCGTCACGTTGGCAACACGCCGGCCCTGAACAAGTATTATGACAGATTAGTAGGCCGCCAATAATGGCGGACGACAACAACACATTTGATCTTAAAATCGTTCAATAAACAAAACTGCAGTCGAAATCAAACTAAGTTGTGTGCATACCTAGTGCGTCTGGTGGTGAAACTCCCATCGTTCAAGTGGCGGACGATGCGTTTGATTCGCTTTACTTGCCAACTGTTTTGTTTCCCCCAGGTGAGTGAATTTTGCTTAACTGTGTACCGTTTCTTGCTGACGGAGGCGGCCGCTGGGTTACCCTAGCTCCGCGAGTGCGTGCCTATGGACGGTGGCCTCGGGCTCGTTCGACCGGGACCCCTGGTGCACGCGCCTCGGCCTCGGGAATACGAAAGTCGCCCCAGACGCGATTATCGGGGCTAATTACATCTGCGTCGCCATCCTGGTGCCGGGAAATTTGCTTCGCGGACGGCGTCGTCACCGGCGAGCACGACTTGGCCTCCCGTGTGCCTAAACTTTGGAGGGCGTCGTCAGCGAGTTCGGAAATACTCTGCTTACGTCCAGGTGTCTGACACCGTCGCCGTTGGACCTGGGGCAGTCCTCTAGGTCGCTAGGTGCTCGGGAAATAACGTCGGAAAGTAAATAACAATCCAAACGTGCAGGGATTCGAGGAAGTAACGTTGGAAAGTATAATATAACAATCCAAACGTGCAGGAGTTCAAAAGAATAACGTCGGAAAGTAAATAACAATCCAAACGTGCAGGAATTCGAGAAAGTAACGTTGGAAAGTATAACATAACAATCCAAACGTTCGGGGTTCAGGTAGCTGGTCGGGATACCCTCGAAAAGTCCTGGGGGACACTCCTGAGAGTACAGGTGAGACTAGAAGAGTGGGAAGATCTAGGAAATTCTAGGAAATTCTCCAAGATGCTCGAAGAGCCCGGAGGCTCTCCTGAGCGGAATCAGGTCTGGAAGAGGTTCGGGAAAAATACTAGGAAATTCTGTCTTGTCTGCGCTCCGAATTCTGCTTTTATACCTGGTGCGAGCGTAATCGGAGGTCGTTGAAGAGGGGATTCGTGCGCAGTGGTGTTAGGACGATCGCTTGCGGTGACGTCACGTCGTCCTCTCGGCGCGGAGCTTCGGTCTGTAACGTGGTGCACGACAAGGGGGAACGCGCTAATTAATTTTTAATTTACAGAATCGCGTTCGCGCTGGGCGTAACGTTACACATGATCCTCCCCTCGGAAAAATGAAGGACCACCGGCGGAGAAAACATCAAGAAGAATACCTGGAGGTCGGTTGCCGGTTCGTCGGTACTAGTTACAGGGTGATTAATTTCTGACGAGTTAAATATAGAAGCTGCTACTTCAACACATACTCCTTTCGCACACTCTCATCCAAGCTTCGGCGGTTTAAGACTACAATATCATGCCGTAATCCGGGTTCACGGTGGCAAGATCACGCTTCAAGATAAGACTGCTGTTATCAGGAACTTTCCACGTGCGAAAAAGAATACGACGTACAAATGTCAAACTAAGGCAAGCGAATTGCCTAACGGGCGGGCCGGAACATACTCTCATTTAAATATTCTGGGACGAATGTCGGGCGGCGCGATCGGCGCGCAAACATTCAAACTCTCTGGAGCGGAAGCAGGGGCCGCGGTGTCGGCGTACAACCGTTGATACTCCCTGGAGTTAGTGCATATGCCCCGGAATGGGCATGCAAGTATTCATACGTCCTGGAACATGTTCAGAGCCGCGGTGTCGGCGTACGAACGTTCTGGAAATATTTAATCATGCGAAGACATTCTGGTTTCAGGACAATTTTACTTTCACACAATTAATCAACCGGAGGAAATCACAGAGGCCGCGGAGTCCGGCGTGCAATTTCCAGGAAACAGGGAAACAGGCGCATCGGATTCCATTTACAGGCGCTGGCACCGGAAAAAGTGACTTCCTTTCTACATTCTCTCCTTCAAGCTTCGACGATTAAGTCTACAACCTCCTGCTGTTGCCCGGGTTTACGGCAGCAAATAGAGTACGCTTCAGAAGTGAGCACTTTCAGGGTAAGCTTTCATACTAACTATGGCGGCATTCACAAAAACTTACATGCATAATTTTTCAGGTATACATCAGGCGCTTACACACGGATACATGCGGCTCTGGGACTGGAAAATTTCCACGGATACGACAGGTGCTTACCGGCGGAGCTAGTATGGAAAAATTCCACGGATACAACCGGTGTTTATCGGCGGAACTGGTACTGGAAAATTTCTATGGATACACTAGGTGCTTACAGGCGGATCCAGTACAGGAAAATTCCTACGGAGAGACATCTGGATTGTCTCGGAAGGTCCGTAGTATTTTCGGCCATTTGCGGATCTAGTCTTGGAAAACTACCACGGAAGGACATCTGGATTGTCCGGGCGGTCCGTGGTCGGAGTCTTCCGCCATCTGCTGGGGTACCTCGGGGTTGCTGGGCCCGTACCAATACTGAAGAATAGTATTGGTCCCTGAGGGAGAATTTCCTAGACTAGACGGGATTTCTGGAAGATCTTATCTGGACGGGAACGGACGTGGACGGGGATTTCGGAATACTAAGCTTGAACGTTTCTGTTACTGGGCACTGGTACATTTTCTCTGACGGCTAAGCTGGAACAGGTTTTGTACATTATTAGATTTTACTTACAACATTTACTAGTTCGGTTTTTAACAGGGTTTTTTCCTCGGGCGCCATCTGGATAATCTGGATTCTGGACTACTGGAATATCGGGCTAGCGGAATACTGGAATACTGGAATATCGGGCTAGCGGAATACTGGAATACTGGAATATCGGAACGGCGGAGTTTTTATTCTGTTTCTTTCCTGGTTACTGTCTGAGTTTTCGTCCCTGCTCGCGTGCGTCAAAATGTAGCCTGACGGGCTAGTTTAATTTAATTTAAATACTACAATCACCAACCTGAAAACTGGTTGCCCAAAGTTAGCTCAAAAAGCCAAGATCCAAATCATAAGCTCAGGTAGTAACGTGGAAAGAAACACAGGATAATTTCTTATTATTATATAATAACGTTTAACTGGATACATTAAATTAAACTGTATTAAAACAACGCAAAACAATAGAATGTAATAAAAATAAAATAACTCTTCTAACGGGGGTTCGTTCATCTGTAGTCGAGCGGTGGCACACTATTGCGGGACAGCCTGTACATCAGTCCTCTCGTCACGTTGGCAACACGCCGGCCCTGAACAAGTATTATGACAGATTAGTAGGCCGCCAATAATGGCGGACGACAACAACACATTTGATCTTAAAATCGTTCAATAAACAAAACTGCAGTCGAAATCAAACTAAGTTGTGTGCATACCTAGTGCGTCTGGTGGTGAAACTCCCATCGTTCAAGTGGCGGACGATGCGTTTGATTCGCTTTACTTGCCAACTGTTTTGTTTCCCCCAGGTGAGTGAATTTTGCTTAACTGTGTACCGTTTCTTGCTGACGGAGGCGGCCGCTGGGTTACCCTAGCTCCGCGAGTGCGTGCCTATGGACGGTGGCCTCGGGCTCGTTCGACCGGGACCCCTGGTGCACGCGCCTCGGCCTCGGGAATACGAAAGTCGCCCCAGACGCGATTATCGGGGCTAATTACATCTGCGTCGCCATCCTGGTGCCGGGAAATTTGCTTCGCGGACGGCGTCGTCACCGGCGAGCACGACTTGGCCTCCCGTGTGCCTAAACTTTGGAGGGCGTCGTCAGCGAGTTCGGAAATACTCTGCTTACGTCCAGGTGTCTGACACCGTCGCCGTTGGACCTGGGGCAGTCCTCTAGGTCGCTAGGTGCTCGGGAAATAACGTCGGAAAGTAAATAACAATCCAAACGTGCAGGGATTCGAGGAAGTAACGTTGGAAAGTATAATATAACAATCCAAACGTGCAGGAGTTCAAAAGAATAACGTCGGAAAGTAAATAACAATCCAAACGTGCAGGAATTCGAGAAAGTAACGTTGGAAAGTATAACATAACAATCCAAACGTTCGGGGTTCAGGTAGCTGGTCGGGATACCCTCGAAAAGTCCTGGGGGACACTCCTGAGAGTACAGGTGAGACTAGAAGAGTGGGAAGATCTAGGAAATTCTAGGAAATTCTCGAAGATGCTCGAAGAGCCCGGAGGCTCTCCTGAGCGGAATCAGGTCTGGAAGAGGTTCGGGAAAAATACTAGGAAATTCTGTCTTGTCTGCGCTCCGAATTCTGCTTTTATACCTGGTGCGAGCGTAATCGGAGGTCGTTGAAAAGGGGATTCGTGCGCAGTGGTGTTAGGACGATCGCTTGCGGTGACGTCACGTCGTCCTCTCGGCGCGGAGCTTCGGTCTGTAACGTGGTGCACGACAAGGGGGAACGCGCTAATTAATTTTTAATTTACAGAATCGCGTTCGCGCTGGGCGTAACGTTACACTATTATAATTCGGTTCATCTAGCTAGTTTTTTACATTTTTCTACATATCTACATTTAAAGCGCTTCGAGGCGCTTCAGTTACACATTAGAAACTGTCCACATTCAACTCTGTATGGAAAAATTGAGAATTAAAATCACTAAACACGGAAGTTTTAATCTTAGGGCCATTTACAGGTCTTTAAAGCATAATACGTCTTTTTAGTTTGATGAATCTTCGTTTTCCAAAATTGTAGGTTTTTTATAAGCAGGTACTTTTTTCTGGGTTGAAAATTTAAATTCACCTCGTTCCTTATAATTCCCAAATTTTTATTTTGAAAAGGTACAGGTTGCTTGCCCAGGTTTACTGATACCGGAATCCGGCTCAGTATTTTTCTTATTTTCTTGCGTGGTAGTTCATCAACTGATTCACCTTCGATCTCAAAGGCAGATTCTTTAGCTGAGTCGCCCCCATCACATACTCGTATGAAATCAGTCGCTCTAGTCAGTGTTAGAAAATGGGTTTAGCGCAGCATCTGTAATAGATATTTCTTTTGCAAGTTGAGCCAATTATTTGCCTCTTCCTAGCGGATTTATCTTAAAAACACAATTCACAACAAACTATCCGACCTCCCAACGAATTGGAGGTAACTATTGGGACATATACCTATCGCAAAACAATTATTTTTAGAAATTTTCGAACAAATAATTCACTAAAATATGGTATAATATTTGGTAGCCCTTGTAAAGGCAGTTCAGTAGTTTGTACTAAAATTCATTAATAAGACAATACAATTACAGTAGAACTCGGTTATAACGAATTCCACGGGACCGCTATATTTGTTCGTAATAACCGTTATTCGTTATACCCAAGAAGGTCATAATTTGAGCAAATTTCCAACTTCCGTATAATTTCTACTTTTTCGGAAACCGATAAAATTTTCCGTTTGACTCCCGACATTTTTCCACAACTAGAAAATGCGTAGGTACATACGGAATGTCAGTAAAGGAACGACCAAGATACATCCACCTGAAAATTTTTGCAACTCTTTTTGTTGCGTTATACGCCAACGTCTTATAGCTATTGTATTTTTAATCCTGTAAAGGGTTTTGTTAAATACAATAGCTAAGACGTGGCTATGACGCAACACTTTCGTTTTGCAGAATGCGATAACAGAACTGAGCCATAACATCGGGCGAAACCCATTATCGCTTTTCGAAGAACTGGATCCTGCAGGTAGCTGCTGGATTCTAAGAAAAATGGAGTTGCTTACAATGCCCACTATCTCGCGCTATTGTACAGAGTGCTAGAGAGAGCTAGAGAAAGTGGCCTACTACGAAATTTAACTGACCACTATTTTCCTAGAAAACCTTCCTTATTATAATGTTGCCACAACAAAATACCTAATATCTTTCAGTTACATTTTATTGGGAGATGAAAAGGATCAGTTCTGAGAATGTATTCTTAAATTTTGGTTCGTTATTCCCGTGAAACGAATTCGTAATAAACATGAAATACATGCATTAAATCAAATGTAATTCAAATATACCTTCATAATTATTCGTTATAGACGTGAATTCGCTGTAACCGTGATCGTTAAAAGCGAGTTCTACTGATAACAAAACGTTGCAAGTGCAAACGTAGCCGTTCGTAACCACACAGTTGTGAATTCAACTTATGAGGTCTAGATTCGAACGACACGTAAGAAACATAATAGAAGAAAATCCATCAAGAAGTACAAGAGGTGTAGTACACGAGTTGGGTTTAGACAGAAAATTAGAGTGGACGAGTATCAACATCCATTAACACTTTTGAGGCGTGAATTCCGAAAAACCCTGATCTTTTACCCGATTTGTAAATGAAACGGATTTGCCTAATTTCAATTTGTTACTTGCAGTAGCTTTGTAGAGATTTTTAAAATAACATATCAATCCCATTTAACCTTGACCAAATTTTAACTTCTTAGGCGACCGGTCAAACGGATGAAACCGCAGTAAATAAAAAGCCATTTTATCTCTTTTATACCCTTTCAGGTTAAAATTTCGATAAACTCCGTCTTCGTAGGTGTGTACGCTGTAAGTAAGTGAAGCCTGCAAATTTGTATCTTTCCAACTTTTGCGGCTATTGAGACTCTTCCCGCTTTTAATTTTTACTTTCCTTAGGGGTAAAATTGCAAAAAAACCTCCAAAAAGGATTTTAGAAATAGGATTACCTGTTAGAAAGAATATTCTCGCTCAACAACTGCAGGAGGTACGGAGCGTTCCATAATTTTCGTCAAACCCACATTCGCATCTTTAGGTGTTGATTACATAATTTCACTTCTTTGGGGAGAGGGGTAAATTACGAAAACCCCAGAAAGACGTTTTATCCGATTTATAAATGGAACTGATGTGCCAAATTTCAACTTCCTAGATTGCCGGTCAAGCGGATAAAACCATAGTCAATAAAAGCCATTGTTACCCCATTTTTACCGCTTTTATCACCCTTGAGGTTAGAATTTCGTAAAACCATGCCTTAGTGGATGAGGTCTGCATTTTTTTTTAGATTTTCTGATTGTCTATCAGTGTATCAGTTAGGATGTTATATATTAGATGTAGATTTAAAGTTCTTTGACTTGTTACTGTTTCACATTTAGTTACAGATTCCCCGTGACCGGTTAATGTTCACTTTTTATGTTTTCGTTTTGTAGAAATATCAGTAAATATCATGATTTGTATAATTAGTCTAGGTATCTATACATTGTAACGTAACCTCACTAGTTTCTAAACCCAAATTGGTATTTAATTATATTTTGTTTATACATGTTTGTAATATACATGTGATTCTTATACTATCCAAAGAGACATTACCTCTTTTGGAAGTTGTCTTATTGACTTACCTTTGTATTCCAGTAGTACTTATAACAACTTGATAGTATGTCATGATAAATATCCCTATTGTAACCTCGACTAACTAGCTCGGAACAATGAAACTCCTTTCTTTCAGCTGAATGGGGTTATGTTACTTTTAAATATATTAGTTATTATAATTTTTTAACCTTCATTTATATTTAATCAACAGTATACAATACTGTTACAGTATTTGAAGTTTTAATTCAAATAATTTCAAATGTTTTACTTAATATCAAATGTTAAACATTGACTTTATAATTATTTGGTGTTTGATCTGACATTATAATAAAAACAAATTCAAAGCAATTTTAATCACTTGGTCCAAATAATAACATATACAACCTAAATCAAAATCTTCTTTACTAACTTCAAAATCTTCAATTGCTAAATATCAAAGCCGAAAACTATTCAAGCTTAAATTAACGTACAATTTAGAAGACCCAATTTTCTAAATACCTTTGTTAATTCTAAATACAGTCCTTACTAAATTTCTATCACAACTTTTACCAAAAATAATCAAAAATGGTCGCTGACCTTTTCTTGTAATGACTGTTTAACAGTATCTTTATACTGTTGAAGATTGCCTCAGCAAACCCTTAGTTGCTCCAGTTTACCTCAAAGCTCGTTGTAGCTCTCCACCATTCTATTATTTCTAATATACTTCCAATCCAGTACATCAGAACACTCTTTAGCACTGGCTTTACGTTATAAATTGTATTGTATTATTTTTAATAGATAATATAATGTCAAACAACTTTAATAACATTGACTTTTATATTGAAAATAATAATAATTGTGATACTTTATCATGTTTCATTGCAGAGAAAGCTATTTTACTACTGCCAATTCAAACTTTCAATTAAAGGAATCCAACCCTCAACGTGATTTTTACGTGAATTATTTTCAATGTTATTTTCATAATTGTTATTTCGAATAGAAATTCATTTGGTTTCCCTAATAACTATACCAGTCATGCATACAACTGTTCTATTCACGTACTGTATTAACCAACTGGATATTAAAAATTAAAATAAATCCTACATGCTCTTGCACGTTGCATTACAACATTTCCAACGTCAAACGCTAAATGAGAGCAGCTATCAAGACACCAGTGAATAGTTAAAAATTTTGACATGCGGTGAATTATAGGGGGCGCTGTAAGTGGACTGTCGTTGTCGAGCGTATGCAAACAAATATTTTTTTTTCTATAGCACATGTTAAAGTGTGCTTTTATCAACTCAAAACAAAAAGTCAAGTTTTACTTTAACAGCAAGGGTAGATAAAGTAGCACTTTAACTTCACGGATAGATAATAGCTATTAACATATCTAGGAATGTTATGAGTATCATAACTGCCGCAGATGTTTTGAAATCCGAGCTCGTAGAGCGAGGATTTTAAAACTTCTAAGGCAGTTATGATTCATAACATCCGTGATTTGTTCAATAGTTTATCGGTTGCTATATGGTTATGGTTGCCATGTAGGGTAATATTCTTTAACCCTACAGATAAGTTATGATCTAGTTACCAGCCTACTTTTGTATATGTAAACAAAGGCTTAATATCCTGAAACCGATAAAGTAATTTAATTTTCTAAATTTTGTTTAAATTAAATATGACAGCTTCGTATTATCGTAGCAACCCAATCTAGCTACTGACATTTTGAAATGTGATTGACTGTCATTATTTTCTTTTGAAATTGTTAAAGTTCTTGCTATAGAAAAAAATATTGTATTATACACGACGATAAAGTTATTTCTATCCACTCTTGAATCATTAACGTCTCGACTTCGTCTCGACGTTAAACGATTCACTCATGGATAAAATTTAACTTTATCGTCTTGTATAATAAATTACAAAAATTTATGCTTTTAAAAATATAAAAACCCTTAAAAAATTAAAAGTGAGTGTTGGCTAATCTACAGAATGAAAGAATCAATACAAAAAATGATGCAAATCGCTCTTGTAGAACAAAAATCACCCTTCTGTTTTAAATATATGTATTGATTATTAGGAACACTAATATGTCATAAATGTGATGTTAATCCAAGAAAATCTGTTAATTTTCTTATTTAATGCCATACTATTCTGCTACTGTGCTATCGTTTCCACAGTTTGAGAGTCTGAAGTTAATATTAATCTACTATGATTTGGATTTGTGTACTTTCATACAGTCGAATGAAACTTGTATATAAGTAGAACAACCGGGTTTTGAAGAACAAAATTACTATCATTTTATTCGATATTAATACTGGTGCCTCTACCAATGAATATTAAGCTATCTCACCGTAATAGACAAACACCGTCTACTTACAATTACGATTACTCAATACAGAAGGCTAGATAAGCAGGAAAAAGGAGTGACTGATACTTCAGATGTAAAACTGTATTGAAGGACAGAAACTAAACATATAGTAGAGTATTATTTAGTTCAAACTCTTACATTTTCGAGATATTGCATAATAGTAGAGCATCATGGTTTTAAAAAATAAAATTAACAGTAATCATATTTACGTGATACTAGTACTAGTGCTTCTACTGGTGAATATTAAGCGCTGCATGGCAGCAACAGACAAACAGAGTCTACCGACAACTTTGATGACTCAATACAGACGGTTGGATAAGAAGAGAGAAGAAGTGAGAATATCTCACTGTATCTGCGACATCACTTCAGACACAAAACCTCGTGAAATAGAACAAACATAGTAGATTCTTATTTAGTTGAGACCCTTAAACTGTTTTAAAGAACAAAATTAACAGTAACCTTTCTATTAAGCTCATATTTATCTGATACTAGTACTGGTGCTTCTACCGAGAAGTATCAATCGCTGTATGACAGTAACAGCCAAACAGAGTCTACTTACAACTTCAATTACTCAATCTTCTTCCTTTTCGTTAGCCTACAAAGGCCCACTGCTGAACGTAAGCTTCTCCTGCTTTCATACATATTTCTATCTTCTGCTTTCTCTTATTTGACCTTCATACGCTTCTTTTTGTTTGCTTTGACCTTCATCTTAGCATTTTGATGTCTATCGTGCCAAGCTAAGTGTCCAGTTCATTGCCACTTAAGTTGATCAATCCTTTGCATGACGTCTGTGATGACTCAATTGATGGTTAAATAAGGTGAAAGAAGAAGTGGGATTATCTAGTGGTATCTGCGCCGTCATTTCAAAAGTGGAGCTTAGTCGAAGAGCACAACTTTAAAATATAGTGCATTTGTATTTAGTGGAGACCTTTAAACTGTGTCAAAGATTGCACAGTGGAAGAGTAGCATACTTTAAAAAAAAACTAATAGTAATGCTTCTACTATAATCACACTTATATAATACCGGTGATTTTACCAATAACTGTTAAGTGCGACATGACAGTAACGGGACAATATAAAAATCAATAATTCGATAGTTAAATAAGGATAAAAAGGGTATCTGCCCGGCACTTCAGGCGTGGATCTTTAGAGAAGTTCATAAATCGACAAGATAAATATATTCTTATGTAGTTGAGACTGTTAAATTGTGTCAGAGAGTGTACAGTTCGTAAAAGAATACGGTTCAAGAAACAAAATTTACAGTAATTCTTCTATTAACATCATTGTATGTTACACTAGTTCTGCTGCTTCTACCAATGAACATTAAGCGCTATATGATAGTCATGCAACAAAATAGTTGACTTAGAACTCCAATGGATCAATATAGACGGTTTACTAAGAACGAAAAAGAATTGCAGGCATTCCAGACGCAAAAATTTGTAAAAATGCACCAGTCGACAACAATTAGCTTATTATTCAGTTGGAACTTAGATTCGTCAATTATTGCATTATGGTATGATAGCAAGGTTTTAAATGAAAAAATTAGCACACATTTTTTTATTACCATCACATTTATGTATTATTAGTGCATCAATCACTATTAAGCGGTATATGACAGAAAGAATACAAAGAGTCTACTTACAACCTCACTGGTGCAACACCGACAGTTAAATGAAAAAGAAGGGAAACGTAGAGGACACCTGGGAGTATGTGCGACGGAACCTTAGACGTAGAACTCCATGATAGTACACAAATCGGTCTCACAGTAGATTCTTATTTAATTGATACTTTTAAAATGTATCGAGGATTGCATGGTAATAGAAAAGTACCTTGTCAAAAAGTCAATTAACAGTAATATTACTACTACTTCAACATTTACGTAATATTAGTGTTTCTACCAATCACTATTAAGCAGTGTATGAAAGTAAGGAAACAACAGAGTCTACTTATGATCTCAATGGTGTAATGCAAACGGTTAAATTAAAAGAAAGGAGTCAGGAGTAGAGTAAACGTATTGTATAAAATAAGATAGGTATAAGAATTTACTATGTTCTCGATTTGTGCCGCTTCACAAAATTCTACGTCAGAGGTGACGTCACAGATACCATTACGTGTCCTACACTTCTTTATCCACCTTATTTAAGCATCTGCATTTAGTCATCGAAGTTGTTACTAAACTCTGTTTGTCTGTTACCTACTGTCATACAGCGCTTAATATTAATCGGTATAGATGCCGGTACCAGTATCACATAAATATTATGTTAATAGAAGGATAACTGCAAATTTTGTTATTTAAAATCATATTCCTCTACTACTATGCAATCTCTGACATAGTGTAAGAGTGTTTGCTATATACTAAACTTCTATATTTTCGATTGTGCTCGTACAAGAGGATCTACGTCTGAAATAACGTAATTTATACTAGTGATGGGCTTATTCGAATGAAAAACAACCGGTTATCCGGTTATTGAAATAACCTATGTAACTCGGTTTTCGTTTCAAGTATTTGAATGAAAAATAACCTCATGCTGATACGTACTACGCTTTGAATATAAAACCTCTATTCAAAGGTACTACGTGCCATATCTCAGCGACCTACGCAGTGCTCAAAATTCTGTAAATATAAATACGTCATAACTCATAAACAAAGCAGGTTGTACTGAAAACACAATTTGGTTATCGCGTCTATCATAAAAAATATCAAATTATCAAATTCTGGGGACCTGAAACCTGAACGCCTAAAAACTGCAAACGCATCAAGCTATAAAATAATTTTTTATTTGCTTACATCTCCAAAGGTTCAAAACAAGAGGCGCCTTTAACCCGCCCGATCAATAAAGATAAACGTTTTACCACTTTTTATTGCGATTAGCAAGCAGTCCCGCATATTTCTTTCTTTCTACACTTCTTAATAAATACCTCTTAATTTCCAATACATATCACATAATGTACGGTCGGCGCCTTAGAAATCGGGCACTACACACTATTATGATATATTTTGCGTATATTTTTTAAGTGTATAAACTGGGTTTTTACAGTTATTATTAAAGCTGATATTATATGGCAAATGCATATTTTGTATAATTGATATGCCGGCGAAACTTTTTGCATATGTATACTAATTATGTGAAAACAAATCGTTTAAGCCAAGTTTCATTTTGCATATTTTGCATATTTATACGTTTTTGAGCATACTTTCTGGATTTTGCATATTTGGTTATATTTAGCAATAATTTGTAATGTACCTATGAACTTTTTGAGATTTTTTTGTAAAATTTACTATTTCATTAAATTTATTCATAAAATTTTTATCTGCAACTGAGATATACAGTATGTCCAAGATAGAGATATACCTACAGTATGTCCAAGATAGGAGGGCCAGTATGGTGATCTCGGTAATTGTACGAGATACAAATTTGGTTAACGGGGAAGAAAGTTGCGCAATTAAAGGACAAACAAGGTGACGCCTAGAAACCCTTGATATGATTTTTGGTTTTTAAATTAGGTATCTAAAAAAACCGAATTTTTGGATTTTTTATTTTATTTTTTTTTCTGGCGTTAATATTAAAGTTAGAGCGAAACTGACAAAACTTCTTTATAGCAACTTTTTATGGACACAAAGATTACGTTATCAATTTTTTTTATCCGATACTTTCAGTTTCTACCGCTGGAGTGCAGTGCGCGTATAGAAATAAGCAGAGGAAAGGGGAAGTTCCTGTTAAAATCTTTGACTATATAAACATAGACTACCAGCAACCCCCACTTTTTTCATAGAAGCAATGTATAAGGAATCAGCCAACATAAAATCCATTTCAAGAGTGTTAGTCTGGTAGGGTTAGGGGAAATCTCATTTTTATGTTGGTTGCAACGTGAAGTTGGCGTTGGCAGTCCATGTTTATACAGTCAAATGTTAAAATGAATAAAAATTAGAGACATAATATACTCATAGAAAATAATAAAAAAAATTACATTATTTAGAATACTCCTACTTATTTTAAAAAAATGAGGGCATATTATGTGCATATATTATAACTTTTGGTGCATATACTCAACAAAATGTATGCATATATATGCGCATATTTTCGTACATTTGAGTGCATATAATTATCAGCTTTAGTTATTATGGTTTTAATTGTTACGTTAGATTGTTTATTGTTTGTCAATTTGTTAAGTCATTTTGCTATTTCAGATGCTTAATTGCATTTCACGCCGTTAGTTAGGTCATTTTGGTATTTTGAATAGCCGCCTAAGCTTAGAGCAGCGCGCCCGTATGCTAAGCCCTTTTAGCTCTTTATTTGGCTCCATCGCCTAATTCCAGAATCACGATTTCGCACATAGTTAGCCTAAAAAGCAGTATTTGTCGTCGGTTGGAGCTCTCCTCTGATGGCGTTTTTCTGAATTCTGAATAGCACGCTGTGGCGGCGTGATACCAGCGTGGCCCGCATTGGTTTGTTTCATGTAGCACGCTGTGGCGGCGTGATACCAGCGTGGCCCGCATTGGTTGGTTTCATTTCATCGCCTTGCGATTCGCTGTGGTTTAGTCACGTGGGGGACGCGGCCAAGGTGACCTTTTGCCAACGCTTCCCTCGTGGCATTCAGCCGAGAGCCGTCGTTAAAACAAGAGGTCGGATAGTGTATGTGAGTTCGTGCGGCGCTCCCGCCATTATGGCGGGGGCGTCAGTCGTTTTCCCGTCGGGTGCTGCTTCAGCAGTTATGTTGCGGGCGTTTTCGCCTTAAGTGGAGTCTTCCAGAGCCCGTGGCAGAGAGCGCTTGTGTGTGGTGGTGGTGGTGATTCGAAATTTGTCGAGTGATCTTCGGCGTAACGTGGGTGTTTTGGAGCCCAGTTCCTGCTACTATTAGTGAGGGGTCGTGCCCCCTTCATCTCGACCTACGAGGATTTGGTTCAGCAGAACGAGTGAGGCCCCCATTATTTTCGTCGTCCCGTTGTACGCGTCTTGACGCGTCTCCCGTCGCCATTGAGGCGGTTATGCATTCACCCCCTTTCGCCGTTGTAACACCGAAGGTACCTACCACCTACGATTGCAGCTCGTCGCAACTCAGCTGTACCAGGCTCCCTCGCCGCCCACGCATTAAGGTATGTGCCTTTAACCTGATTACCGTTGTGAACGCGAGTGTTACTCATTACTACTCATTACTACGCTAGTGTATTCATTCAGACTGCAGACAGTTCAGGCCGTGAAGGCTAATGTAAATCGTCGCTGCCCTTGCATAAGGCAATGTGTATCTTTGTACCTATTCATTACTACGCTAGTGCATTCATTCAGACTGCAGACAGTTCAGGCCGTGAAGGCTAATGTAAATCGTCGCTGCCCTTGCATAAGGCAATGTGTATCTTTGTACCTATTATTGCTGTTCACTAATGTTCAACATCTGTCGTTAAGCTTAGAGCGCGCGTGCCAGCTGGTGCCCTTAATTATAGAGTAAGGTTAGATACAGGGCGACGCATTCTGCTACCCCATTGTAACTCGAAGTGAAATATATGATTGGTTAGTTAAGGGAACTATTGTTTGTTTCGGTTTGTGCATGTTCTGTTACAGATAGACGCCCCTTTATTGTACGAATTATTGTACGACGGAACGAGGAAGCTGTGAGCGTGCAGGTGAGTGGGACAGCTGCGTAGTCGTGGTCGGATGGACACCTAATCACAATCCTTGCTTAAGGCAATCCCGAAGTTGTTGTTTGACCTTGCAACTCTTGAATAATCTTATTGGCGGAGTATTTTTGCATGCTTCGCTCCCGTCTAACCGTCCAGGCCCGGTTAGCCGGGTTAAGACAGGCTTGGTGGCGCCCTCATAATTTCGACATACCCTGTATATATTATGCCACAACGCGCTTGCCCAGAACGTATCGTGTGACTCACGCCCGACTCCCTGAGCGTTCCAGCCGTGGCCTATTAGCCTATTTCGAACCGATCTCAGGGCAAGTGTGTCATGTTTTCAGGACTGATTCCGTGGTGCGATGCTCACCTTGGGTGGGTGTCGTAAAGTCCTTTTCATACCGTAACAAATTATGAAATGCCATATCACATTAATGAAGTAACCGGAGCAAGAATACTCCAAAGACTAGAAGAACATATTACGTGTCCCGATTTCTAAGGCGCCGACCGTACATATTATGTTTTGGTTCCTCTGCTATCTGCAAGTTACGATGTCCATGCAGATGACGGTGAACCGATGTCGATGCAGATGACAGTGAACCGATGTCGATGCAGATTATGGTGAAGCGCCAACCGGCAAACCGGCTGACTTAATCGAAACGAATCGAGAGCCCAAATTTTTTTCGAATGACTATTCAAATAATCATTCGGTTATTAATATAATTCGAATGCAAATAATTCGGTTATGAAAATTGTCCGGTTATGCCCATCACTAATTTATACCTTTAGATATCCATCACTTTCTCTTCGTCCTTATATAACTGTTTGTATTGTGTAGACTGCGTTTGCCTATTAGTGATATAGCGGTTAATATTCTACGGTAGAAGCTCCGATACTAGTATCACATAAATATTATGATAATAGAAGATTGCCGTTAGTTTATTTTTTTAAAACCATGCAATTTTGGTCACAGTTTAAGAGCCTTAACTAAATAAGAGCGTACTGGGTTTTCGATTTGTGGATTTTCATGAACTTCTACGTTCGAAGTTTTGTCGCAGAAGTGTTTACGCAGCCTCTACTTGGTCTTCATTCTTATTTTAGCATTCGTATTGTACCATTGAGGTTTTAGATAGATTCTTTTGTTCTGATACTATCATATAGTGCATAATATTCATTGGTATAAGCATGAATATAACATAAATGTGATGTCAATCGAACGATTACTGTAAATGTTCTCTTTTAAATCATGGAATTTTACTACCGTGCAATGTCTGATCTCAAGTAAGTGAGACTCCACTGAATTTTCAATTTTTGTACAGTCGTGTGCAAATAAATCTGGGACAGTGTTTTTTTCACATGCAGATTCAGTTAAGAATTGAAGAATATCGCCATGGATTTCCTGCTATCAGAAAGAGTTACATTAAACTTTAACAGGTACTGAAACCCGTAACTCTCTCTGATAAGAGGAAATCCATGGAAATATTCTTCAAATTCTTAACTGAATCTGCATGTGAAAAAAACACTGTCCTAGATTTATTTGCACACGACTGTACTTTTACAAACTTCTGCGTCTCAAATATCATCGAATATGCTTAAGTGGCCTCCAATTCTTCTACCTCCTTATTAATTCGTCTATATTACACCATTTAGTTTTTACGCATGTTATTTTGCTCAGCGCTTAATGATCATTGGTGAAAGCACCACTATCACATAAATACTATGTTAGTCTCTAAACTTAAGTATCAGTTCTTCAATTGAAGATATGCTTACTTCTACTTTAGTTGTAATCCATTGCTACTATTGCAGATATAACATTTTTTGAAAGGAAGCAATAAAACTCAATAGTCTTCTCCACGTACATTTGTTTAAATTGGCGACATGTTTCGAAACCAAATTAGTTTCATCTTCGGGCCATAATAAAGAAATTCACTTACTGGTAGTAAAAACACGTGTAAAATGTCTAGGTTAAAATGAGGTTAGGTAAAAACGTTGAAGACGAGGTAGCAATAAAATTTAAAAAAACACACCACATTGGAGAAGAAAAATTAATTAACCAGCAAACTACGTTATAAAGATGGTTATACTGGTTAATACATCACGAAATAAAAATTAAAACAAGTTAAATAGAGCTTTCGTTGAGGACGTCAGCTCTAAGAATGGATTTTAATACAAAAGTAACTAGCAAACAGGTCAAAAAATCCCTAGATTGAATGGCACTGAAATTACCAGAGATGGTCTAAAAGTAAAAAAACAAAATGGAAACCAAAAAAGGCAAGAAATTGGCAAAAAACAAAAAAAACTATTTAATATTCAGGAAAATGTAATTGGTATGAAAATTCGTCACCTTATTGAGTCTGGATTCATTATTATTGAACATAATTTCAAAAATTTCTAGTAAATTCAACAACCTACCTTTGTTAGCTATATGCAAAATTTTGTAATCTTTATTAGGATCAAAGTTGTGGTTGTATTCCAAAATGTGATTAGCAAAAGCCGATTTATTAGGTTGGTTGGTATAAAATATATTATTATTATATTATTACTATTATTATTTGTTTAAAAAGTTTTAGGAGGATTGCTAGCACATGGCGTTTAATGACCGTGAACTGAGTATTATTAAATTCTTTCCTTAAAGCCAAGGCATTTAGTGATTTAGCTCCTATCGTCGTCGTTAAATGCGTTGAACCAAGCGGGTTCAATTCGTTCTTCCAACTTTTTAATTTCTATTCTGCAATCTTCGTGTTTGAAGAGTTTGTGCTCTGTCTATACTGATTGACAATTCATGCTTTCTGTAATATGGCCTACTAAATTATCGCCTCGAGCACTTTTATGCCTGGAGTCCCTAAAATTGATTTCCAAGTTATTGTCTTTTTATACGCAATAACCCAATAATGGGCCGTAAACGTTTGAAAGGTTCGAAATTAACTCCGCGTTAGTTAAAAATTGTTTAATGCCCTCCACAGGCCCCGACAGAGACAGATTCCCGTTTATGGGGCCGTTTGCGGCACTTATCTGCGGCATAATTTCCCTTTGTGCAGAATGCACTATCGCCGCGCAAACGGAAAGCATCACTACCGACATAAATAAGCTCCCCTCTTTCAATTTATTTATGTTTTATCTCTTCCAGCAAAAAATCGCTACCCCATTATGTGCGCTACCGCTCATCTCGCCATAACGTGTGGCTGAATTAAATATTTCCACCTACCGGGGACATCAGTGGGAATGGGGAGGATGCGGTGGGTGCGTAGGCCCGTATTTATTGTTGTGCGGACGTCCCCCGCTTTCTATATTTTAGAAGTGGACGTCAATGACTCGATATGAATGACATTAAATTGGGGTGCACTTCTTGAGCGCACTGCTGGCTTAGAGAGCAAAATCATCGTAAACAACCACGCGGAAGAATGGTAGATGTTCTACAAGTTTAGAAAATGAAAGTTTTTAAGCGAGTGTAAACTTTTAAATTACGAACTAACGCAGCGAAGCGAGTGGATTAATTTTACACGAGCATGAAACAATCACTTTTCCAATGTGATGCATATGATATTTTTCGAATACCATTGCAAAATGTAACAAAATGAAGTGTTGATGTTTAACTTACTTAACTACTAACTTCTTAATTAGAATGCACAGGAATCTAGAAGTTGTGAAGTGTACGTTACCACAACAGTATAACAATAAACATAGGTACTTTTCTGTGCTATAAATAAAACAGTTATTTACGTATTAATGGCGTAAAACAGGCGTTTTTGGCCTGCAGCATGAGAGTTATAGCACCAAAGTTTTAAAAGGGCAGATTCAGATTGTATGAAACATTGGGAAAGCACGACAGTTTTTACAATTATTTTAGCTGGATAGTACCTTTGTAACTAGGTACGGTTTTCATTAATATGAAACAATTTTTTTGGCTTAGCCTGATTGTTTCGCCATTTATCCAATTATTTCAGGCTTAACCTGTATATTTTTAGTTGAATTATAAATCCTTTTGCATTTCAAATTCTTCAATTTTCCAAACCAACGCATATTGTGCCTGTATCAAGTTCTTTTCGTTTGCACGATGCCCTCTCGACCTCCGCTATCTCTTATCAGAGTCCGAGTCTTTCTGTGGGCTCGAAATTTTCGTACCTGGCACTTGCTGTCTTCGCTTGAGCCCGCCGATACCGGCGCGGCCGAGGTTTGATTTTAATTATGTCAAATTACGTGCGCTCAACCAATTTTAATGAGCAGTTTGTTTCCTAAGGGCTGATTATGATCAGGTACGATTGCGCTTTTCTGTCTTATTATCCCCATAGTAATTATATTTTTCTTAACTCTTAATTATCAGTTTCAACCACGAGTTTATCTCGGAGGCCAAGTCGCTAACCTCATCGCACTTTCGACACCCGCTGGGTTCGGCGTATTTGCCGTCTTTTGGAGGTGCTTTGAAGCAATTTTCGGCGCATCCATGGCGATTTCAACAAGGGTTGTTGCCGTTTACGTCCAGCTTATGTTTCGAGGTTAGTTAGTGCTATTCCGGAATTATATATCAACTTGTTTTTGATACCTGGTTTTTCCATTTAAACATTTTAAACCCGTAATGATTTGAAATTTAAATTCATACATTTTGCCATTATTTACATGTAACGTTTAATTTCATACATGCTCGGGTTTTACATTTAAATTTTTATGCTTATATCTAATTATGCTGTATTTAAAGTTGCTATTTTGATGTGTATTTCGACCCTCTGTAAAAGGTATAGTCACGCTTTTTTATTTCAATAGCCTAAACAGAAGGTATTATTAAATGATTGAGGTATGCATATCCCATGAATAATTTGAATTTAGAGTTATTAAAATAACCCGAAAGGGGTTTTTAATTTTATGCGTGTCGCAACCTTCAGTTCACGTACACAATGTTGTTATAAAATTGTTTGAATTTTAATTATTCTGATAATTTATTACTGACACTACAAGTCTTTGTTATTGCTTATTAATTAAACGCTAGCCACTTGTAGTTTATTTTCTCTTATTATTCGAAATCTTTTGATTTCTGGCGCCCATTTCCATTTCCTTTCCTTTTTTGAAGACATTCCAGGGTACATAGCTGATGATTTGAACCTACGATCTAAGGCCGCCGATATTTGAATTACCTAGGGCCATTGCGGTGAGTAAAGAATTTTTTTGAGCTGCCGTGGTGTATAAACGGTAGGGGGGTTGATCTGCGTTTTTTTTTACTACCATCAATTATTTTAATTAGTCAATCGCAGGTCGGCTTCTTTATTTTTTCAAATACGCGTTAGTAAACAATACCTAAAATGACGTCAACTGGCGGCAAAATTCTTTTACGCCCTCTAAAACGACGTCAGGGGGCTACAACATTTTTTAACAACCGCTGTTGTCATTTAGCTGGCGAAAAAACTAGCTTTACGGTTGAAAATGATGGACCGTACATAAAGTAACTTTTTTCACTAGTGGAGAAAGTATTTTTCACAATTAAAATGACACTTCAAAAGTTCTACATCTCTTAATGATATTGGAAAATAATATATCTGTCGTTGTTGGTTTAGGAGGTTTGAAATGGCGGAATTGAAAACTTAAATTTGTCCTTAACCTTTAACATTTCCGCTTCATATCTTCATAAGAGACACATAATGTTTGGTTTAAGTGTGTGTGTCTCTTTTTTCTGTCTCTTGTACCCTTGCTGGTTTCTCTCAGCAATGAGACAACAAATGATTCAGAATTTTCAAAGTAGTTTCCAAATTAGGTCACCTTTAATTCGAGTAGTTATTAAAAATGTATAATTTTCATATATTACTTTTTAGGAATTTTGTGTTATTGGGGTCAAAACGATTCCCAAAGCATTTCGCCTTACAAAGGCGTTGCTAAGGAAGCAAAAGAGCATGGTGCTATATCAGCGTCTTGCTCCATGTTAATGAAATGTAAGGAACATTAAGATCTCGCTGCATGCGTAGTAAAATATTAAGTAATCCTCGGGATTAAGCGCCGTGTAGGACGCGAATTAATCGGCGTTTCAAAGAAATTCCCCTGCTTCGCCATGTTTAATTATAGCCTAAGCAGCAGCGAAGTGCTTAATGGGGCCGCGCCCCACCTGCCGAAAGCGATTTTTGTCGTTGGGGTCGTGAGGCGCCGAGTCATTTCGTAAGTAAATAACACGTACTCGATAACAATAACATAAAGTCGCGCACAAACAGAAGGGCAGGAAAGTTCCAAAGGAGCCCCTGCATATTTTACCCCACGCCGTCAACCCCGTTTCCGGGCGGCGGCGTTCGGCTCGCCCATAAAATCTGTTATAACACAGATCTAATGCCATTTCGGGCCGTGTAAGACGGCACAATAGGAAACCATCCCTGATTTTGTTGTCTCGGCATATTCTTTCCCTGTATTTACATCCCGCCATACCTTCCGCATTAAATACGACCCCTCCGACGGTTCGTGCCAAAATTTAAACCCGCGCTGTTTCCAAAATGTTTAGCGGGAAAATGGGATGTGTGTACGCTCGCCGTCTTGCTCCTTTTAATACCGGCTCTTCTCCTCCCCCGCGAAAAAGATAATAAGGCTTTGTGTTGCTTCTTTAATTACCAAGAACCTCGCGAATTATTGCTGAAAAGGATGATGTATCGCCGGGTAAATTTGCTCTTTGTTTTTGCATCTCCATTACTCCCGGCCCAAATTAATCCTTGGTGAGTTTTAAATTTAAGGCCCCGCCTCAGGGCGCTCAGTACAAGGTCTGGCGTCCCTCTTCCTGTTTTCGGTTTTTACATAAATCCACGTACCTTTTCGTTTCGAAAATCGATTCCCTGTTGAGTAGTTTGGCCACACTAAAAATATCAACATGTTGACTGCAATCGATTTTAGGCAATGCATATTCTGTGACGGCAATAAGAAAATAACTAACAAATCTGAGATCAAATTAAATAGTTAGTAAATATATTCCAGTGATTATAATTGATTGCAGATCCAGATTACCTTAGAAAAATTAAATTCTTTGCTGTGTCATTATACTGATGGGCTCATAATTATACAGTGAATTTATTTTAATGTGCAATGTAGTCTTGCCATTTCCATTAGGATTTGATTGTTACCTAGTGGTTTCTAAGGATACGCCACCCCCACACAATGTGTAAATGCGTTTTATTTAAAATCTAATACTTATATGAACCGTAACAACATTGAAAAATAAACATCACAAATAATAGCAAAGAGTGTGACATGTAATAACAAACATACTTGTTTTAAACTGAAGTCTTTATATTATTTGATCAACAGAATTCCTTCCTCCATAAAATACATTCTTTTTTTTTCTATTCAGTAACGTTTCCATATTACATTTAGAAACTGATAAGTCAAATCAACATGGAGATGGGAAGATCACATGGCTCCTTAAAATAGCATGAACAAAAAAAACAGAATGCTTGAATAAGAATACAAAATATATATTTTAGTAGGGATATTTAGGTGACACATGTCACAATTAAAATGAGCGCCAAACCTACTCAAATATGTGCATCTATGTATAACTGTATCTTATTCAAGTAGAGCATTCTGTTGTTTGTTCATTGTCCAATGTAAGGTTATGTCACTTGTGTGTAATAAATCTTATTTGTCAAAGTTATAACAAATAGGAGTGTGTGTGTAGGTAATTGTAAATAGGTCATTATTAGATTACCATGCTATGACGTTCACCGAAAATGTTGTAGCTTTCCAGAGAGCAATCACATTCTATAGATTAGCTCTGGGTTTTAAAATTTTCTATCTGAGTTGTGCACAAGCACCCCTAAAACATATAATGCAATTAAAAAATTATAAAAGATTATAAAAATAATTGTATTAAATGCAAATGCTGGCAGAAAACGATTTTAATATTTATTTCGGCCCATGAAACGGCTAGATGTTGTAAATAAGAAGATTTAAATTGTTGTCATCTGTCGAACTGAAAGAGTCTTATAATTTCTACACTTTAATTCAGAGTAGCTTACAACGTATCTAATAGGGGCAAAATAAGGTGAGCGTTGCAATGTAGTTACTTAATAATAAAAGACGAACTAATAATTATTTACTTCTACACGATCCTTCCAGAGCAACCGATCTAGTGGTGTAAACTTAAATTTCATATTAACTAAGTTTGTTCAGTTAATTTAATAAATAAGTTTTTCGCTGCATAATTTAGAATTCATGTTAGCAGTAGGGAAAACTTAGCGGCCAATTAAATTAATGCTATAGCAATCGTTTTGAAGAAATTGCAGTAACTATACAAGCGTTCGCAAAGCTGAGCTTGGCTTCTTTCCATATTTTGCTTGTTTAAGGAAACATGCTGATTTGTGTATCTAAAAATCAAATTACTGAGTCCAGGTCCAGCGATTTTATTATAAAAAGTTGGGTTAAGAGCTGTGAAAATAATTTAACGATTGCCCCTTACCTGTGTTTATTTTACTTACAACTTGTCTTTCGAAAGCAGCAATGTTAAAATTCAATAATTGCAACAAGTTGAGGCAATCTGTGAGGTGACACGATTATAATTTGATAATTTGCAAAAACTACCTAAATGGTAGCAATGAGAGAGCTTGTAGAGCTACTAGACTATATCGTTTCAACGCAGAAAATAAAAAGGCTGATAAACATCTGGCCAGCGATGGTTTACAATTTCGGGTGGACGAGCAAGAACAGTTTACCGCAACGATCTTTAAGCAGCCATATTGCATTTGTAGAAGAAACAAGGCTGAGGTCCCTTTATACTTTTGAATGTTACTTGTGGGCTGATTGCTTTCAATTTTTGTGGTTTGAGTTAAATAACAATTTAGAAAAGAGTCTCAAAGAGGTCAGTGTTTAGAGCGATAAACCTAATAGAAAATGATATATTGAAATAAATTTGCCAAATTAAAGTAATACATTAACCTTACATAGGTTGACACTCATATCTGGTTAAAAATTAAGAAAATTATTTATTTGATAAAAGCCGATATACACGGTATCCATCAAAGGCGGAAACATTTTCCCAAAAATAAATCTAAACCTAAAATTAAGAGAAAAAAATTGATAGACATATGTCCGGGAGTAATTCGTTTACAAATTATACCCTATTGAAGATTACGAGCAACTCGCAGCTATAAAACCACTAAATTCATTTAATCAAATACACAAGTTCGCTGGGTGTTTAATGAAAGTCAGATACTTTTTTCTTAATGGATCATGAATCCAAACAAGTTTTACATATTGAAAATTACCAACTAAATATGGAAAGACTGTAATTGAATTTAAACAGTTTGTAATTACAAGAGATATTCAAAGCGATTTCCATTAATTGTAGTGCAAGCTAATTTTCTTTAATAAATTAATTAAGAATATTGTTAGGTAAAAATCTGCGATGCTACATGGACTGGGTCGACACCAAATAATCTCTGTGCTCTATTCACAAATTGTGATTCTAAGAGCAACTTAATTAAAAGCACTTGTAACCAGATTCACACTTCGTCATTCATAATTATTAACGAACCTCCAAAAGGATCACTTCAAGATAAAGAGGGCTCCCAATCTGTACTCAACTAACAACAGCCGTGCCACGCCGAATTTGTTCACTTGAATTCCTCTGGCTCTATAACAAGATCACCGGAAAACGACGGCTTCGCCGAAGCGGCCTTTGCCGCGGGTTATGCCCCATTGTAGCGACGTGCTGGTATCAACACTTAAATCCGAATGCCAATCGAAAGGCAGCATTTGCAATTGATAGAATGCATTCCGCTCACGCGGGGCGTAACGGCTGAACAAAATCATTTCCCGCGAAGCTATGCAGACGCAGACTGAACGGCCCTACGTGCCGCTATTTTGGGCTACATCATACACTAAAGTCTACAGAACTATATTAGCAGGACCGGCTTAGCTATAAAAAGGTTAATTTTCACAAGCAGCGTTAAAAATAGAAATTGACTTAACAATTAATCAATTTAAATGAATTAATTAAGCCTTGGTGGGATCCATGCAGGGACCACGAAGTAAATATTGATTTGAGGAATGTTGTCGAGGCAATGCGCCTTAAACATAGTAATATTGAAATCTGTATGGGTGTACAAAATGGTATTATAATAAATGGTAGCCGAAGAATTGCTGGATGATAAGTAACTGGGCTAAAACGATTTAAAGTACAAAAGCAGCTTACTGAAAATTTTTATGGAAGATATAATTATTATAAATGAGAAACCAGGACAAGCAAAGAAATATGTTCTTAAACTAGTAGTTGAAGAAACAGTAAGCTTTAATAGTGAATTTGAATCTATTCCGTATCCATTAAAGAAGCAAGTTAATCATAAGCGTAAACTTATATTGAATGATGATGGGATTGAACATTCTAGAACAAATTATGTTAATCCTCTAGTTGCAGTAAAAAACATGATGGATCACTTCTTTTATGTTTACATGAGCGTAGAATTAATCAAATTACAAAACCTCAATATGAAGCACCGTACACCTTAGATACATTATTAAGCAGAATATGGAATAAATATGTTTTAACAGAATTACATTTAAAACCCATTCTGTCTTATCCCATTAGATGTTACCTGCAACGGCTGTTATCGATTCGGTATAATAACAATAACATAATGAGGTTCGGAGAGTATGCTTTGCTAAAATCTACCAAATTAGTTTCCATTTCTCTAACTTGTTTGAAGCAGTATTCGAATTATTTGGGATATCCACAAGCTTAGATGCATCACTGACGTACCTAATAATCTTCCCGTTTAGTTGTAATATAGCATCGATAAATGGTTGACGACTAAAGATAGCAAGCTTGGTTATATCTATATTTATTTTGAGACCCATTTCCTCACTCACCTCATTAACATTGTTTAAAGAACCATGCAAACCTTCAAGATTATTTGTCAAGATAACCGTGTCTTCCGCATATTAACCTTTTTAAATGGAAACAAAGAGAAATTCGGAACTTAAATACATAGTTTTTTCGAAACAGTACTGTTTCAAACTGATAGCTTGCTTGTCAATCATCTTCAGACACCTACGAGTATCTCGGTTTAAGCACAAAATATAGCACATCTACCTCTAGCCGATCGAAGCAAACATAGATTGAGTTCTTCAAACACAAGGCGCAGCACATTTACATCTTCTAGATGGAAGAACAGATCAAGTAAAGTCTCAAATAAATCGTTTTTCCCCAGTTACTGTTTCTTCAAGCTGGCAGCTAGTTTGCCATTCTGCTTTCGAAGCTTATTCCGTTGTTAGAATGGCAATTTTTTTGATTGCGTACTTTTCTTAGTCTAAAAAGTGTTGTTCTTGTTTTGCAATTATTGTCTGATTGTGTAAGATGGCTTTGACATAATTCCGGTTTTAATCGTATATTCTAGTTTCAGGCCTTACTGAATTTCGTGACAAGACCCTTCTACTGCTGTAACTATAATAACTCAAATTGATGGTATTAGGGTGAGCCATATTTTTTCTGAAGTATTTTCTGAAGATTTCCAGAACTGATTCCAGAGTTCGGCAGCGAATTCCGCAGCTCCGTAAGTTTAATTATTGATACGAATTACAAATGCGAGGCTGGCAACAAACTGCAGAAACGCTATTTCTGATTAAAAAACTTCCAGCCGCTCCTTTGTCCGAACTTTCCAAATCTGAATAAATAACGAGAGCGAGAAGAGCAAAAATAATAATTGCGCTTCTTAAAATCGAGTTTCGCCCATAAAGCCCGCGTCTAGCAAAAGCCGGCTACGTTTGCTAAATAAAACCGCGGATTTTTATGAAACGGCCTCCCTGATGGAAAAGTTTACCGCGTCGTTTGCGAACTTGCTGGTATGTAATAATAATAAGAATGCTTGCTCCAAAGTTGATAAACATCGCGGTTCAAGAGCCAATTCAGCTCTGGGTTACACGGCAAACTCGATGTTTTGTACGTTTACGCCTTTCGCTTCAGGTAGCATCAGCTTGAGCTAATAGGTGGTAAAAGTGAGGAGAGTTTGCAAACTTTGCAAGACTGCACTTCCGCAAGCAAACATTGCTAATTCGTCTAACTTTGAGCAGCAATGGTACCCCATGCGTAACATCATTTCCTGATTTACTCAGATTAAGTAGACTGTCATTGATAACGAGCAATTCAACGCATGTAGTTCTGTTTGCGACACTTTCCATATTTTGCCATTATACCAGAAGAAAACATATAGTTTTTTCTTTATAATCTTTCATCTGTTTCATCTTCTTATTCTACTGTTACCAGGCGTATACAAGAATATGCCTAAAGTTAAAACAAAATATTTAAGACAAGTTAGCCACCATCTAGTAACATGTGCTTTCACATGTTTTCCGTTTTAACAGCTAACCACACAAACAAAAAAAGAACATTCCGACTACGTTTCTTTCTTTAAATTAACTAATTTATCAGTTTATATAATCAATATTTAAATTATTAGGCTCGGATACACCAGACTATGCAAAATCTTTAAATATACTAGACTTCTGTTTCAAACAGCTCTGCTATTCAGTTAAAACGGTATGTTTTTTTTCCAGACTTAAACATTACAAGCTGTTGGTAAGTACTTATATCAACAGCAATTTTCGGAGACCATCGTTATAAATGCTTGTATGATCAACTGTCAACAGAATTTGAAATATGAGGTTATGAAAGTGTACTAAATTCAACTGAGTCAATTAATACTGTTCGCTTACGTACTAACTTTAAGTTCAAGGTTAAACATTTAGAAGCCGCCATTATATCAACCGCAGCAAACTTAAAAGGTTATGTAGTAGCAGAGTATGCAAAATATTTAAATAGGCTATAGACCTGTGTCTGTATATCTGTGATACATATTCAGTGAAGCAGAATCTGGTTGTATGTCAACAGTTAATAGTAGATACCTACGTAAAAACTTTTATATAATTGATCGTTTACAGAATGTAATGTATGAGGCTCTGTGAATATCTTAATACACCAGAGTTGACTTTGTAAATTAATACTGTGTATTAAGTAACTTTAGTTTAAGCTTAACTACACGCATGCTCGTGATGTATCATCAATATTTAACTTGATACACTGTGGAATTTCAGACTATGCACACCTGCTAAAGATGCTGGACTTCTGTTTCGATAACTCTGTTCTTCAGTTGAATCTACATGTATCAAGCTCCGTACGAAATCTTGACAGCAAGAGATCGTATATGAAAAAGAATCTGGCTAGGCCAGCTAGTTACCTACAATTTATACAAGTGGTCGTTAACCGATTCTGAAATATGAGATCATATAAACAACTAAATACACGAGATTCGACTTTGTGAATTAATACCTACTGCTTATTCAGTGCACCTATCGCTAACAAGTTTAAATTTAAATATACGCACGCTCGTATTGTGTTATCAATATTTAACTTGATCCAGTGGAATGTCAAACTAAGTACCTACACCTTCTAAAGATGCTAGATTTCTGTTTCGAATAACTCTGTTATTCAGTTGCATTAGTTTGATCCAAGTTCTGTATCAAACTTTGACAATTCCTTAGTTTGTATTAACGGGAATCTGTTAAGGCCAGGTAATAATATATTGTGATAGTTGCAAATCAGGACTGCCAATTTATTGTTACAAAAATTAATTACTAGATAGGAAGGTATTTTGAATAGAAAAACTATCTAATTATTAAAAGTAAAATCAATCGGAAAATAAATCAGAATAGCTATACAAGAAGAATTTTCTAAAAAATAAATTAAGATTATTATCTTTGGATTAAGATGAATAGTTATTAAAGGTAACAGAGAGCAATTTATAGTTAAAAGGTAAATAATTAGAACAAACTATGAGTTAGTCTGAAATAATATTCAAGTTATAAGCTAAATTAATATTTGAATAAGTTGTTGGAATGTATCAGATTAATTAAGAAAATATACTGTATGTAGTTAAAAGTAATCCAGAATGTTAGTTTTAAAACATTATATTAAAATTGAGGATTGCTATAGTAAATTTTATTATTAGGCATAACAACTTATTTTGATTTCTAAACTATGAACATAAGTATTTTATATCGATTTAAATTAACAGAATAAACCCTGTATAATTGAAAGTTTATTATTGGATGGATATACAAGTGTGCGAAAGACAAAATTAGTTGAAATAAATGGAGTAAAAGCGAATTTGAAAACTGAAACAAACTTTGATGAGAAGATGGAGACCATTTATGTGATTAAGGAAGAATAACGAATATTTCAACTGATGAAAGGAGTCCGTCCTAGCATGGATTATTGTGGGAGCTGTAATAGATATTTTCTGTCAATATGCAGATATCTGTAACTAATTTGAATGGGTATGCTGGCAAAAAGTTATTAATGGAGTAATTATAACCCGAACTTGGGGTTGCTGGTTCGAGTTCATACAAGTCACAGTTAAGTGGAGGACATTTGGAAATTGGATTTTAATTGGGCTTGCTGTCACAAACTCATCATTTAAGTCGGTGTTTGTGGAATGGAATTGAAGGATTGGATTCCATGCTGGTTGCTGTAAAGAGGACGACATCTTAGAATTGCAGTTGACTGCAATACATAGTGTCTACCATCTAGGAGAGCCAGTCGGCTGTTGGGATTATAGCATGACACTTTAATAGTGTTTAATTCATTGTTACACCGTGGATTCTAATTGAAGTGGGGTTCCTGGTTGAAGATGCAAAAACATGTGACAAAATAGGTTGGTTATATTTGTGCTGTTTTTTACAGGAGAATTGAATCCATTCAAGAAGGGGAAAATAACCAGGTATATATGTATATATTAATTAATATTAACAGTGAAATAATGAGTTGCATACATAAATACTTACTCTTGTTAACATGTTGGAACTGATATGTGTTGATTAGATATAAATTCAGCTTAAGTGTCATACTAGTAATTTGACAGTGACAGTTGAAAAATATAAAATTATTCTGAAATAACTTGTCAATAACCAAACATTTTGTACAATTATTTTGATAGATTTTTCTAACGCAAGTATCCACTGAGATAAGATGTTTTTTATAACCTGTGCTAGTCAAAGACATAAATGATTTGATTAAATAAATTGGAATTAGGGCAAATATTTTATTTAATATATTTTGAAGAGAATGGATAGGAGTAGTTTAGCAGTCTAGTAGCTATTATTATCATATTGGTTTACAAAGTAGAGTGAATACTATAATAATATATAAATTTTTATACATTTGATCGTTACAAAATATGAAACAGGAGGCAAGGTAAACATCTAAACATAGTAGACTCAACTATATAAATCAATAAGGTTCATTCAGTGTACCCCTCGATATCAAGTTCAAGCTTAAATAGATACGAGGTCTCATTGTATAATCAATATTTTACTTAAAGCACTGTGGAATATCAGACTGCACACCTTATAGGTATGCTAGAGCTAGACTTTTGCTGTGAAGTACTTTATTATTGAGTTGAATCAGTATATTTCAAAAGGCAATCAAATCGGACGTATGAAGCGACTTTAACATCAAATACATTAGTTCTAACTGTGCAAATTAATATTGTTTATTCAGTTTGCGATCACTATTAAGTACCCGCATAAATACAAAGAAATTGCTGTTATATAATCAAAATTTAATTTGATCTAGTGTGGAATATCAACCTATGCACAATTTATAAATATAATAGATTTTCGTTTGTAATAACTCTGTTATTCAATTGAATCCGTGTGATCCAAATTTCGCATAAATCTTTGACAATCCCTTATTGTTTATTAACGGGAATCTGACCGGTTGGTCATAGATGTACATTTTTACATACTTGATCGTTCGTAGATTCTGAAATATTAAGCCGTGTAGACATCTAAATACACTAGATTTAACTGTACTGTGACCATCAATAACAAGTTGATGTTTAAATGTCTAACTTGATTCACTGTGGAATTTTAAACTATGCATACCTTCTAAATATGCTAGACTTCTGCTGCGAATAACTGTTATTCGATTGAATCAGCATAATCCAAGCTCCTTATCAAACTTTAAACAAACCCTTACCCTCTGTTAACAGGGATCTGTTAAAGCCAGCTAATCATAGATGTAAATTTTTATACACTTGATAGTTGAAGAGAATAATACAAAGGAAGTCAGGTAAACAGCTAAACACACTACCTTTAACTGTACAAGTAATACTATTTATCCAGTTTCACCCTCGAAAACAAGTTTAAGCTTAAATATAGACAAGCTCATGTTATACCATTAACATTTTACTTAAAGTAATGCGGAATAGCAGAATATGCACACCTTCTAAAGAAGTTAGACTTCCGTTTCGAATAACTTTGTTATTCAGCTAAATTAGTATGGTCCAAGCACCGACAATCTTTTGTTGCATATCAAAAAAAAAATCTGTTAAGGATGGCTAATCGTAATCATATACATACATTTTTATGCAACTGATACCGAATCTGTAATATGAGGTCATCTAAACATCTAAATACAGAAGATTCAACTTTGCAAAGTAATACTGTTTAGTCAGTGTACCCCTCAGTAACAAGTCCAAGCTTAAATATACATAAGGTAGTGTTGTATCATCAATACTTTACTTGACGTACTATTGAATTCCAGAAATACGCATCTTCTAAACACTCTCTACTTCTGTTTGGAATAATTCTGTTATTCAGTTGAAGCAATATGTTCCAAGTTCTGTATTAAATCCTGGCAATCGTTTATCGTATGTTAACAAAAATCTGTTAACGTCGGATAATCATGGATACACTTTTATATACTTCAACGTTAACAGAAACAGATATAGGATCATGTAAACGTATAAATGCAGTAGAAGTAACTTCGTAAATTAATAGTGTTTATGTGGTGTATTCATCGATAACAAGTTCAAGCGTCAATATAAAGGGTGTATACAAATTGGCGCAATATTTCCAGGTAGCGATATTCCTTGTAAAATTCTGAGTCGAAAATCTTATTACGAACATGTTGAATTGGTCTTCATGGGCCCACAGGAGCGGTAGATAGAAACAATTGTTTTTTCAGATAAAGTACCCCTTCTGCTTTAAATACGACAAAATGTCATCAGGAAAAGTTGTTCAAAATGTAAAATAGTGGTCTCATGCAAAATTTCAGAAATATCGGCTTACTTTTCCTGTTCTATCATTAATATTTAATTTAAAGAACTCTGGAATATCAGACTATGCGCTAAAAATGCTACCTTCAGTTTCGATAAACTCTGTTATTCAGTTGAATGTTCCAAGCTTCGACAATCTCTTGTAGTATATCAAAAATAATTTGTCGGCTGGCTAATCGTAGACATAATTGTTTTGCAAATGGTCGTTAACCGAATCTGGAATAAGAAGGTATGTAAACATTTAAATGCGGTAGATTCAACCACGTAAAGTGGTACCGTATATTCAGTGTAGCCCATAATAACTACTTCAAGTTTAAATACGCTGTGGTTTTTTTATCTCGTTACAACACATACTACGTCCAGTGTTTTTTCATGAGTGTTTTAACATTTTAAATCAATTAATTTCACAGTTATCGCTACGGCAACTATGAAATTTATTTAAAATGTTATCAAAATGTTAAACACTCATGAAAAAACGCTGAACGTAATATGTGTTGCAACGCGATAAAAAAAGCCACAGTGTATATACTAGCTCGTGTTCTATCATTCATATTCCTCTTAAAGCTCTCTTGCATATCAGACTATGCGCTAAAGATGCTATATTTCTGTTTCGATTAACTCTGTTATTCTGTTGAATCAGTACGTTCCAAACATAGACAATCTCTTGTAGTATCGTATATCAAAAATAATTTGTCTAATGGCTAATCGCAAACATAATTGTTTTTTTACTGGGCGTTAGCCGAATCTGGAATAATAAGTCATCTAAACATTTAAATGCGGTAGATTCAACCTTGTAAAGTGGTACCGTTTATTCATTGTAGTCCTCGATAACAACTTCAAGCTTAAATATATACCAGCTCGTGTTCTATCATTAATATGTAACTTAAAGCACTCTGGAATATCAGACTATGGGCTAAAGATACTAGACTTCTGTTTCGATTAACTCTGTTATTCTGTTGAATCAGTACGTTCCAAGCATAGACAATCTCTTGTAGTATCGTATATCAAAAATAATTTGTCTAATGGCTAATCGCAAACATAATTGTTTTTCTACTGGGCGTTAGCCGAATCTGGAATAATAAGTCATCTAAACATTTAAATACGGTAGATTCAACCTTGTAAAGTGGTACCGTTTATTCATTGTAGTCCTCGATAACAACTTCAAGCTTAAATATATACCAGCTCGTGTTCTATCATTAATATGTAACTTAAAGCACTCTGGAATATCAGACTATGGGCTAAAGATACTAGACTTCTGTTTCGATTAACTCTGTTATTCTGTTGAATCAGTACGTTCCAAACATAGACAATCTCTTGTAGTATCGTATATCAAAAATAATTTGTCTAATGGCTAATCGCAAACATAATTGTTTTTCTACTGGCCGTTAGCCGAATCTGGAATAATAAGTCATCTAAACATTTAAATGCGGTAGATTCAATCTTGTAAAGTGGTACCGTTTATTCATTGTAGTCCTCGATAACAACTTCAAGCTTAAATATATACCAGCTCGTGTTCTATCATTAATATGTAACTTAAAGCACTCTGGCATATCAGACTATGCGCTAAAGATGCTAGATTTCTGTTTCGATTAACTCTGTTATTCTGTTGAATCAGTACGTTCCAAACATAGACAATCTCTTGTAGTATCGTATATCAAAAATAATTTGTCTAATGGCTAATCGCAAACATAATTGTTTTTTTACTGGGCGTTAGCCGAATCTGGAATAATAAGTCATCTAAACATTTAAATGCGGTAGATTCAACCTTGTAAAGTGGTACCGTTTATTCATTGTAGTCCTCGATAACAACTTCAAGCTTAAATATATACCAGCTCGTGTTCTATCATTAATATGTAACTTAAAGCACTCTGGAATATCAGACTATGGGCTAAAGATACTAGACTTCTGTTTCGATTAACTCTGTTATTCTGTTGAATCAGTACGTTCCAAGCATAGACAATCTCTTGTAGTATCGTATATCAAAAATAATTTGTCTAATGGCTAATCGCAAACATAATTGTTTTTCTACTGGGCGTTAGCCGAATCTGGAATAATAAGTCATCTAAACATTTAAATGCGGTAGCAACCTTGTAAAGTGGTACCGTTTATTCATTGTAGTCCTCGATAACAACTTCAAGCTTAAATATATACCAGCTCGTGTTCTATCATTAATATGTAACTTAAAGCACTCTGGAATATCAGACTATGGGCTAAATATGCTAGACTTCTGTTTCGATTAACTCTGTTATTCTGTTGAATCAGTACGTTCCAAGCATAGACAATCTCTTGTAGTATCGTATATCAAAAATAATTTGTCTAATGGCTAATCGCAAACATAATTGTTTTTCTACTGGGTGTTAGTCGAATCTGGAATAATAAGTCATATAAACATTTAAATGCGGTAGATTCAATCTTGTAAAGTGGTACCGTTTATTCATTGTAGTCCTCGATAACAACTTCAAGCTTAAATATATACCAGCTCGTGTTCTATCATTAATATGTAACTTAAAGCACTCTGGCATATCAGACTATGCGCTAAAGATGCTAGATTTCTGTTTCGATTAACTCTGTTATTCTGTTGAATCAGTACGTTCCAAACATAGACAATCTCTTGTAGTATCGTATATCAAAAATAATTTGTCTAATGGCTAATCGCAAACATAATTGTTTTTTTACTGGGCGTTAGCCGAATCTGGAATAATAAGTCATCTAAACATTTAAATGCGGTAGATTCAACCTTGTAAAGTGGTACCGTTTATTCATTGTAGTCCTCGATAACAACTTCAAGCTTAAATATATACCAGCTCGTGTTCTATCATTAATATGTAACTTAAAGCACTCTGGCATATCAGACTATGCGCTAAAGATGCTAGATTTCTGTTTCGATTAACTCTGTTATTCTGTTGAATCAGTACGTTCCAAACATAGACAATCTCTTGTAGTATCGTATATCAAAAATAATTTGTCTAATGGCTAATCGCAAACATAATTGTTTTTCTACTGGGCGTTAGCCGAATCTGGAATAATAAGTCATCTAAACATTTAAATGCGGTAGATTCAATCTTGTAAAGTGGTACCGTTTATTCATTGTAGTCCTCGATAACAACTTCAAGCTTAAATATATACCAGCTCGTGTTCTATCATTAATATGTAACTTAAAGCACTCTGGAATATCAGACTATGGGCTAAAGATACTAGACTTCTGTTTCGATTAACTCTGTTATTCTGTTGAATCAGTACGTTCCAAGCATAGACAATCTCTTGTAGTATCGTATATCAAAAATAATTTGTCTAATGGCTAATCGCAAACATAATTGTTTTTCTACTGGGCGTTAGCCGAATCTGGAATAATAAGTCATCTAAACATTTAAATGCGGTAGATTCAACCTTATAAAGTGGTACCGTTTATTCATTGTAGTCCTCGATAACAACTTCAAGCTTAAATATATACCAGCTCGTGTTCTATCATTAATATGTAACTTAAAGCACTCTGGAATATCAGACTATGGGCTAAAGATACTAGACTTCTGTTTCGATTAACTCTGTTATTCTGTTGAATCAGTACGTTCCAAGCATAGACAATCTCTTGTAGTATCGTATATCAAAAATAATTTGTCTAATGGCTAATCGCAAACATAATTGTTTTTCTACTGGGCGTTAGCCGAATCTGGAATAATAAGTCATCTAAACATTTAAATGCGGTAGATTCAATCTTGTAAAGTGGTACCGTTTATTCATTGTAGTCCTCGATAACAACTTCAAGCTTAAATATATACCAGCTCGTGTTCTATCATTAATATGTAACTTAAAGCACTCTGGCATATCAGACTATGCGCTAAGGATGCTAGATTTCTGTTTCGATTAACTCTGTTATTCTGTTGAATCAGTACGTTCCAAACATAGACAATCTCTTGTAGTATCGTATATCAAAAATAATTTGTCTAATGGCTAATCGCAAACATAATTGTTTTTCTACTGGGCGTTAGCCGAATCTGGAATAATAAGTCATATAAACATTTAAATGCGGTAGATTCAACCTTATAAAGTGGTACCGTTTATTCATTGTAGTCCTCGATAACAACTTCAAGCTTAAATATATACCAGCTCGTGTTCTATCATTAATATGTAACTTAAAGCACTCTGGAATATCAGACTATGGGCTAAAGATACTAGACTTCTGTTTCGATTAACTCTGTTATTCTGTTGAATCAGTACGTTCCAAGCATAGACAATCTCTTGTAGTATCGTATATCAAAAATAATTTGTCTAATGGCTAATCGCAAACATAATTGTTTTTCTACTGGGCGTTAGCCGAATCTGGAATAATAAGTCATCTAAACATTTAAATGCGGTAGCAACCTTGTAAAGTGGTACCGTTTATTCATTGTAGTCCTCGATAACAACTTCAAGCTTAAATATATACCAGCTCGTGTTCTATCATTAATATGTAACTTAAAGCACTCTGGAATATCAGACTATGGGCTAAATATGCTAGACTTCTGTTTCGATTAACTCTGTTATTCTGTTGAATCAGTACGTTCCAAGCATAGACAATCTCTTGTAGTATCGTATATCAAAAATAATTTGTCTAATGGCTAATCGCAAACATAATTGTTTTTCTACTGGGTGTTAGTCGAATCTGGAATAATAAGTCATATAAACATTTAAATGCGGTAGATTCAACCTTGTAAAGTGGTACCGTTTATTCATTGTAGTCCTCGATAACAACTTCAAGCTTAAATATATACCAGCTCGTGTTCTATCATTAATATGTAACTTAAAGCACTCTGGAATATCAGACTATGGGCTAAAGATACTAGACTTCTGTTTCGATTAACTCTGTTATTCTGTTGAATCAGTACGTTCCAAGCATAGACAATCTCTTGTAGTATCGTATATCAAAAATAATTTGTCTAATGGCTAATCGCAAACATAATTGTTTTTCTACTGGCCGTTAGCCGAATCTGGAATAATAAGTCATCTAAACATTTAAATGCGGTAGATTCAATCTTGTAAAGTGGTACCGTTTATTCATTGTAGTCCTCGATAACAACTTCAAGCTTAAATATATACCAGCTCGTGTTCTATCATTAATATGTAACTTAAAGCACTCTGGCATATCAGACTATGCGCTAAAGATGCTAGATTTCTGTTTCGATTAACTCTGTTATTCTGTTGAATCAGTACGTTCCAAACATAGACAATCTCTTGTAGTATCGTATATCAAAAATAATTTGTCTAATGGCTAATCGCAAACATAATTGTTTTTTTACTGGGCGTTAGCCGAATCTGGAATAATAAGTCATCTAAACATTTAAATGCGGTAGATTCAACCTTGTAAAGTGGTACCGTTTATTCATTGTAGTCCTCGATAACAACTTCAAGCTTAAATATATACCAGCTCGTGTTCTATCATTAATATGTAACTTAAAGCACTCTGGAATATCAGACTATGGGCTAAAGATACTAGACTTCTGTTTCGATTAACTCTGTTATTCTGTTGAATCAGTACGTTCCAAGCATAGACAATCTCTTGTAGTATCGTATATCAAAAATAATTTGTCTAATGGCTAATCGCAAACATAATTGTTTTTCTACTGGGCGTTAGCCGAATCTGGAATAATAAGTCATCTAAACATTTAAATGCGGTAGCAACCTTGTAAAGTGGTACCGTTTATTCATTGTAGTCCTCGATAACAACTTCAAGCTTAAATATATACCAGCTCGTGTTCTATCATTAATATGTAACTTAAAGCACTCTGGAATATCAGACTATGGGCTAAATATGCTAGACTTCCGTTTCGATTAACTCTGTTATTCTGTTGAATCAGTACGTTCCAAGCATAGACAATCTCTTGTAGTATCGTATATCAAAAATAATTTGTCTAATGGCTAATCGCAAACATAATTGTTTTTCTACTGGGTGTTAGTCGAATCTGGAATAATAAGTCATATAAACATTTAAATGCGGTAGATTCAATCTTGTAAAGTGGTACCGTTTATTCATTGTAGTCCTCGATAACAACTTCAAGCTTAAATATATACCAGCTCGTGTTCTATCATTAATATGTAACTTAAAGCACTCTGGAATATCAGACTATGGGCTAAAGATACTAGACTTCTGTTTCGATTAACTCTGTTATTCTGTTGAATCAGTACGTTCCAAGCATAGACAATCTCTTGTAGTATCGTATATCAAAAATAATTTGTCTAATGGCTAATCGCAAACATAATTGTTTTTCTACTGGGCGTTAGCCGAATCTGGAATAATAAGTCATCTAAACATTTAAATGCGGTAGATTCAACCTTGTAAAGTGGTAACGTTTATTCATTGTAGTCCTCGATAACAACTTCAAGCTTAAATATATACCAGCTCGTGTTCTATCATTAATATGTAACTTAAAGCACTCTGGAATATTAGACTATGGGCTAAAGATGCTAGACTTCTGTTTCGATTAACTCTGTTATTCGATTGAATCAGTATAAAATTTTTTATCCTGTATTCTTTGTCAGTATGTTCCAAGCTCCGATAATCTCTTGTTGTATATCAAAAATAACTTGCCGGCTGGCTAATCGTAGACATAGTTGTTTTGCAAGTAGTCGTTAACCGAATCTGGAATAAGAAGTCATCTAAACATTTAAATACGGTAGATTCAACCTCGTAAAGTGATACCGTTTATTAATTGTAGTCCTCGATAACAACTTCAAGCTTAAATATATACCAGCTCTTGTTCTATCATTAATATGTAACTTAAAGCACTCTGGAATATCAGACTATGGGCTAAAGATGCTAGACTTCTGTTTCGATTAACTCTGTTATTCGGTTGAATCAATATGTTCCAATCTCCGATAATCTTTTGTTGTATATTAAAAATAAGTTCTCGGATTGCTAATGGTAGACATAATTGTTTTGCAACTGGTCGCTGACCGAATCTGAAATAAGAGGTCTTTTAAACCTTTAAATGCGGTAGATTCAACTTCTACAGTGATACCGTTTATTCAGCGTAGCCCTCGATAATAACTGCAAGCTTAAATATATACCAGCTCGTGTTCTATCTTGAATATTTAAGTTAAAGCACTCTGCAATATTAGACTATGCGCAAAAGATGGCACAATTCTGTTTCGATTAACTATGTTGTTCAGTTGACGCAGTATGTTCTAAGTTCCGTATCATACTTTGGCAATTCTTTATCGTATGTTAGCAGGATTATAGCTATACATTTTTATATAACTGATTGTTAAGTGAATCTGAAATAGGATGTCATCTAACATATAAATACACTAAATGCAACTTCGATAATTAATGCTGTTTATTCACTGTACTCAGCGATAACAAGTTCAGGCTTGCATATATAGAAGCTTGTGTTGTATCCGCAATATTTAACTTGACTGGACTTGTGTTGTAAATGGCTCCATTATCAAGTAAAATCAGTATTTGCTAAGTTCCGTATTAAACCTTGACAATCTTTTGTTGTATATCAATAGGAATTTGCTAATGTTGGCTAACAATGTTGAATTCAGGAAATGACCAGGAAGGATACTCCCCCCCCCTTCTGCTGTACAATGCAGAATTCCCTCTCGGGAACATTACCACATGATATTGAGGTTTTTTAAATAGGTAAGAGGATGGATTAGTATTTCCATTTAATTTTGCTATGTTTCTATATATTAAGTAATCACAGTGTATCTTTGTATTTTAATTTATAAATCATACCTCCCAGAAGTTTTGTTTTTCCCTCCGGTATAAACAGTCTTAATTCGACACCGGCTAACCATATGTATGTACGTGTAGTATTGTATACAACATCGTTAACAGAATCTGAAATATGAAGTTAAATTAATACTGTTTATTCAGCTAACACGTCGATTTTGAATTGAAATTGTAATATCAACAAGCTGCTGTTATACCTCAATATTTACTTTCAATTGAACTGCAAAAGTTTTAAGCATTCTAGATTTCGGCTTCGAATAACTCTGTTATTGAGTTGAAGCGGTATAGTCTAAATTCAGTTTAAAGCTTTTACAAGCTATTGTATATCAACAGGAATCTGCTAAAGGCAGCTAATCATAATTATGCAAATGTATATCAGTGATGTGGATACATTTAAATGTGTTATTACGTTATTCAGTTTCCATGTTCGATTTGGGTTTGAAATAATTATATTAAATATCTACAAGCTGCCGTTACTTCATCAGTTCTAAAGCAAATAGATTTTGAAGATTACGTTAGATTTCCATGTTCAATAATTTTGTTGTTCAGTTCAAACGTTATGTTTTAAAATTAAGTTTAAAAATTTAAAAGATCTTCCTGTACATTAACGGAAAATGCCAAAAAATTTGAGCAGAAACAATATTTGCGACAAATGAAAAAAGTTAAATAAAAGCATCTAAGGCTATGGTTTAAGAAAGAATAAAATAAAAACAACTATACATGAGAACGCTTGAAAAAAATCGATATGTAACATTACCGAAAGAATTTTAAGAAGCAAGTAACTGATAAAAATAAATCAGAATATCATACAACCAGCCATTCAAAAAGTACCTAAAACAGTATATAGTACTTCATACATAATAATATGAAAGAGTACTTTCAAATATCGAATAGGCACGTAGCAAAAGCATATGTTTTTACTCACTCAAGAAGATAATTGAATAAATGAATTTCGCTATTATCTTTGTGACATCTGTACAGTCTATGTTTTGCATTACCGCTAGTACATATCTATGCTAATTACAGAGGACCATGGTGGGAACCCTACGGTATACCTTTACATATTTCTCATTCTAATGCTGTTGTTCTACTTTAAACATTGTGATAACAATTTCTTTACACTGTTCTAAAGAGCATATTCAACTCTTTAAATTGAATATCCCTGGCTGTATGCTATGCCGCAAATTACATAATTTATTTTCAAGTGAACGTCATTACAAATATGAATAATCTCTGTCCTGAAAAGCAAATTTCTGAATTTATGAAAAGCAATATTATGGCATGCCTCGCGTCCTTCATAAAGCGCACCACAAAGCAAATTTTAATATGTACACAGGGTAAACACGCTTTTGAGGCCATTATTTTTACTGCAACAAGGCCGAAGTTTCGATTCGCCGCAGCAGCGGGGCTCGGAGGGTTAGAAAAATCCGAAGCATCCTTTAGGGTGGATTTTTGATCACTCAAGTGTGTAGAGTACACGGCGAGGTTCAATAAACTGAAGTACCTTTCAAATAAAATCGGGTTTCATAGGGCATCAATATGAGATTAAATCAGGGGCAAAAGCGAAAACAATAAGTGCGCGTTTAGGCTAGGGCGGCGCAGGAAGGGGCGCAGAATAAATTGAAACTTAAGCCTAGCTTTGATAAGGTGGAAGTTATGTCGTACACAGCTCAGCCATGCAAAATAAGGGCTAAAGTCCGCAAGTATAAACATAAATTGCGCCCTGCTTCGGAAAAACTGGGGCAGGAGTCGAAGACTGGGGACTGGGATCCTTTAAAACTTTGCTCAGGAGAGGGTTAGGCTTGAGGAGGTTATGGTCGGCGACAGCGTTAAAAATTGAAGCAAATGCCTGCAAAAAACCGGAAACCGTAAATGCCTACAATGTTGCGCTGATACATTGCAAATTTCCTAGTTCCCAAGTGCACTTAACCATATAACGTTTGTAACAGGCTGTGACTTATAAATAAAACAGTCCTTCTACTCTTTTATAGACAATTAAATCAGGATGTTGGATCTACTCTATCCGATGCAGGCGCACCATAAAATCGTGACGGCTTGTTACGTGGAGTAGCAAATCGATAGCCATTTGGCTCCAAACGTAAATAAATTTAGATCCACTTTTCTAAAATAGTCACTTGCACGTCGTTAAACGACGTCCTGTAAATTCATACTTATAGCAGCTTGGTGTACGTATGGAGGTTTGTCCGTACATAATTTACTAATTAAAAACATTTTTAATTAACGTTGCATTTACTAACTTCTTAGAATTTTAGTTAATTAACAACATGTTACAGATGCCAAAGTATGGAGCTGGTTAGCCAGTCCTGTTGCTTTATTATGGTTTGCAGCATGGAGTCCCTTTTATGGCTCAGTGTTTAACTGCTGCAATTACTTCTGATTAAAAACTTGTCTGATTAGTACCCACCAAGTTTGAATTTCTGCCATACTTAGAGCTGAATGGGATTTAAAATGTGATGTTTTCGGAGACTGGTACATTTGTATTTAATAAAATTGTACGGCACTGGAACTGTACTTTATATACGTTTTAAACTCCCAGACGCTTTGATGTTGTTGGAAAGTTTAGAGTTTCCTTTAAGATTATTTAAAATATCAGTGCAGGCATACGGCTAGTAATGCCATCTCAATAAAGTCCTCAAAGATACTAATTTTTTCTACTGTTGCAGGTGAACCATAGATCTGATCCTTCAGTGAACTTTATGATGTTTCCGCTTGTGTGAGTACAAAAACCTACTTTTAGTAAATGCATTATTTTGGGAACCATAACGTGCTTTTACCTCTTGCCTTTTAAATCCCCTAACATTTTAAATATCTCGAAGAAATGTATGGTGCCAGTTAAGTCCAGTATATCAATTTCTGTAATCCGTTTCCTACAACTCACCTCCAGTGAGTTGTTATTTTTCCTTAGCTTAATATTGCAATTGACCTAAATGTACTTAAAGTTAAATAAATTACAAATTGATGAAAATAGATGCATAGTCCGTCCTTTCTAAATCTACTCGTATTTAAAGTAATTCAAAATTGGATCAGTATTTTTTATTCAATATTTTCAATTTTATAAATTGTAAATTGTATTTTCCGAAAATGAGTCAGACAAATTGTATGACTCTGAGTAACGGAACTCCATGGCCCCTATTTCCTTTTTGAAATTTATAAATCGCTTTATCTCTTAAATAGGTCAGACAGGTTTTATAGTATTGTTTAACGAAAGTTGATGATCTTTCTTATTTTTTTCTTGATAATTCGGTGTTATCTCTAACATGAGCCGAACAGGCTGTATATGGCTTCTATGAATTTTCTAGATAGTCGAATCTTTCAAATGAATAAAAAAATATATTTTTTGTTTAACTAAAGTGTAGTATAACCTCCTTGATTTATTTTCTTAATTTATAGTTCGCCATATCTCTAAAATCTGTCAAACATGTTATATAGTATGGTCTAAGTTGCCGAATTTCTAAAAGGAGTCAAGTAAATTGAATGGTATGATAACTGATTCCTCTTTTACTACTTATAGAACGTCTTTTCTAAGTTGTATTGCACTATAAAAGTGAAATGTACGATCTTTGAATTTCGTAAATTGAAAGAAAGTTTAATGTTGCAGTTTATCTATACTGTATGATGTCATTTAATTGTTTTTTAGAATTTATAGATCTTCTGATCTCTGAAATGGACCAAATTATTTTTATGGCACTAAGTCAAATACATGGTTTTTTAAATTTTTTAAATTGTCAAATCCCTAAATTGATGCTTAAATTTGCATGGCATTATATAAATGAACTATATTATCTTTATCTACGACGGTGTGTAAAATTGCCTTTTAGTTGGCAGTTTTAAGTTTGTAAAACAACTGTTTAATAACATGTTTTCATTAGTTTACGTCGTCAGTAGTAACGTGTTTAGAAGATTTCATTAGGCACGTTGTCAGTAGCAACGTCTTTTAAAATTTTTAAAACACCCAAAATAACGACCGGTTGCTGGTAAACCTAATTTACATTTAAATTTTTCTTATATTTACCGTGTTTTCTAGATTCTATCGTAGATAAAATATTGTACGATACACATGCGTAAAGCATCTTTAGTCACTCGCGGGGCTTAAAACGCTCGCTCACTCGTGTTTTAACTCTACCCCACTCGTGCCTAAAGAGTAGCTTTACGCACTTGTATCGTAAATTACTATTATTTGTTTTTTTTCAAATTATAAACCGTCTCATCTCTAATATGATGCACGAAGGTTGTATTGCACTATTAAAGTGAAAGGATCTTCATCGAATTTTCTAAATTGTAGAATTTCTAAAATTAGTCCGTAGGTACTATTTGGTTGTTTGATCGTTTAAATAAAGTGTCTAATCAGTTTTGAACTTCATAAATCGTTCCGTTATAACTAAGACCTGTGATTATTATTTCTATTTTTTTAAACATATGAATCATCTTCATCCTTCAAAGAGTGATACAGATTGTATTGCATTATCAAAGTGAAATGTATCAGCCTGTTTAAGTTTTCTAATTCCTGGAATTTGAAAAATGACCCAAAAAATTATATGGTATCGTTTAACGGAAGTATATAACCCCTTTTATTTAATTTCTAAATTGTATAGATTGTCTTATCTTTATATTATTTAAGCAGGTTGTACAGCAGTCTAAGCGAAGTTTATGACCAATTTTGACTTTTATAAATCTCCACAATGAATCAAACAAGTGAATGCTGCTGTTTTAATTGAAGTCAATGGACCTTATTTATTTTATAATTTATAGATTAACTTTAAAATGAGTCAAATAGGTTGTATTGCACGATCAAACTAAAATATATGAATTTTGTAATTCGCAGAATCTTTAAAATGAGTTAAACGAAACGTATGGTACTATTAACTGAAGTCTATTTATCGCACATCCGAAGTGAAGTAGATACACGATATTTTTTTATTTTAAAAATTGTCTTTTCAGTTGGTATGACACTGTTTAAATTGTCGCATCTATAAAATGAGTCAAGAAAATTGTATAGTACAGTAGCTGAAGTCTATGTCCTTTGTTTTTTGAATTTTCTAGATCGTTTGTTCTCTAAAATTAGTCACGAATGCTTTATTACAATATAAAAGTGAAATGTATGTTCTTCTTTGAACTTTATAATAATCATATTGCCTTCTTGAAATTTGCAAATCATCTTAACTCTAAAATGAAGCAAGTCAGTTATAGGACATCGACTAACTCAGGTATCTTCTCACTTTTAAAATGAGTCAAACGGGTTGTATGGTGCTGGTTTAGCTGGAGTCTATGGTCGTTGATTCCTTTTTTTGTATTTCGAAATCATCTTAACTCTCAAATGAGTCACACAGGTTGCATTGCACTGTCAAAGTAAAATGTATAACTTCTTAATTCGTGGAATCTCTAAAACGAGTCACTAAATTGTATTATGCTATTAAATGAAGTCTATGAACTTCTACAAATGCTTCTTGAAATGTATACGTTGTCCTATTTCTAAAATGGTTAAAACAGGTTATATTTACTACACCTATACTGTGTCATATAACAATCTTAACTTATTTTAAATAATTTTTAAATTTTATAAATGTATGGACGTGTAGCACTGTCTAAAGTGTCGAATTACTAAAAATTGTATGGCATGATAGCTGAAGTTTATGTTCTTTTTTATTTTTCTTTTGAAATGTATAGATCGTCTCTTCTCTAAAATGGGTCAGATATGTTGTATTGCACTATCAAAGTGGAATGGATAATCTTCTATGAATTTTGGAATTCCTAAAATGAGTTAAAAAATTATGGTATTGTTTATCGGAAATTTATAAACTCCTTTATTTTCTTCTTGATATTTATAGATCGCATGAGTAAAAAAATATGGCGCAGTCTAAACGAAGTGTATGATAATTACCTAATTTTGGAAATCGTCTTATCAGCACTGTCTAAATTATCTAATCTTAAAAAAAAGTCAAGCAAATTGTATGTTATGATAGCTGAAGTTCTTCTTTATTTGTCTTTTGACAGTTATAGACGTCTTGCAAAAGCGTTTTCAAATTCTCCTGTTCATCTTCGAGTAAAATGCTCTCTAAAAGTTCTAAGCAGTATGAAACGTTTCCAATTAAATGTAGCATGTTTAATTGAGGATAATAAACCAGTTCCCCACTCTAAGACTAATTATTTTCCACACTACCCTAAAACAGTTCTTACAACCTAAAACCTAAACATCCTAAAAGTAATTTTGTCGCTAGATAACTCGCTTTATATTTAAATTCGAGATCGTCCCATAAAGGATGGAGGTTTAACGGCTGGTTCCGAGGAGCGCACATCAATCATACGATGTGGATGGACCGGGCTATTTCGGCGAAAATAACTCCTCTCGTGTAAACAGAGCCCTGAGACAGTGAACGAGTAATTCGCGAGCGTGATATTTTGCTATTTGATTGGCCCTTCCATCTGTCACGGTGCCTGGTGAACCGTAAATGAGAGAGGCTTATGATTCGGAGATGAAAGAGAGGGATCTTTGGGGCCTTAATAATTTACTGCGATCTAAAGGATGGCGCTCCTAAGACTACACGATTTTAAATAATTACAGCGTGGTGCACAGGGAGCTGGAATTGTGGCGTCTGCGTCCATGGCTGCGAAAAGATGTATTTTTAATACCGCCCGCTTGCAAATACGCAAAACGAAGATCCCCCGGCTATTACACGGCATTTCTGTGGGATTGTTTCGTTTTTGCGGCCGAGGAGGAGCTTGAAAAATTAAGCATTGTTTATGGCTAGTCCGCGAAAAAGTTCTATACAAAGGTTTCTCTGCATTGGGGCTTAATTTCGCTTTTAAGTGAGGCTTTTGTAGTAATGAGATGTCTACATTGCCTTCATTGAGGACACGTGGCTTCTTGGGAGCTCCTTTGGGGGAATGTAATAAACCTATTTGACACTGTCCTTATCAGATCTATAATCAAGTCTATTTGGCAGTGTGCTAACCATGATGTTAACTTCTTCAAAAGTTCTGATTCACATCTCTTCAGTGAAGTTACTATTAGATGATATTCAATAGTGTCTACAGATTGGTAAGGCGAGACGTGTTGGTATTGAGGAATTTGTCGTTGATCTTAATTTTATTCTTACTGTTACTGCCAGAGCAAGAATCTTAAACTTAGTCTTGCTTAGTTCTACCATAAAGTAGTCGTTAATTTCTTAGGGTTCAATTCTACTTTAGAATCTTCATCCATCATCATCAACGGCTGTATCGTCTACAATGAACATAAACATCTTCTAACTGTCTACATTAAAGCCCCTATGCAGTTGAAACGGAAGTCTACTAGGATAACTTGGACAACATAAAGACATTTAACCTGCACCAGAAAGAGGAACATCTAGATCCAACAGTGCGTAAAAGCTGAAGAGGAAGAACAGGAGCTTAAGAACCTGTAAATCTCGCCTTGTTCTTCCTTTCTCAAAGCTATAGGCACTGCTGAACATCATTGAACCGCAACATAGCTGAAAAGTAACTAGCTTCAATCTCAAACAAACTTCTGAAAAAGCTGAAGCCAACGCGACATAGGAGTAGGTAGCCATATTTTTGTTAAACCACTGCGAAAGTAGTCATTTTATTCTTTGATGGTACCTTGCCTGTTGGAAAACCAAAGCGATCGGCTACTCCAATAATTTGCACAATCTAAAAATTCATATTGTAGCAAAGCAAACACTTTAAGGCACTTTATTAAATTACTGGAAACGTGGGCTGTGCAAACAGCTCCTGGCAGTTTTAAAATAGAAAACGAATCGTTATTATGAACTCTGCTCTTTCGCAAATCAATGGAACGTTGCAAATTTAATACGCTGTTTATTGTCAGTCTGCTAGAATTGTTTCAAGGAATAGGCGTACCAACCCTAGATTAATTCTGATTTTTGCTCCCATCATCGTCTTGTAACAACCGCGGCTTACAGCAGCCACGGCCCGGTCATAAATACCGATACGAACGAGCGCGACGCGGAGAAATGAAAAGAGACAAGGACAATTAGCGAGAGGTGATAAAAACGGAACAGTTGTGGAATAAGCCATGAGGGAGTAGCAGCCGTAAAATAAACACGGCTGTGACGAAAGGCGCACAGGTTGGAAGCATTGGATGCTTTTTACGGCTGCCGTAGTCGGCTGGGAACCATTTCGTGTTTAGGCACTGGGCGTTCTGGAAATTTTCTTACAAGAGTTCCGGCTCTGACTTACAATGTCTGTTCTCAAACATTTTTGGGAAACAAATGTTCCAAACAACGTCGTGTATAATCAAAAGGACGATTTAATGGAAGACCGATGCATATGAAGTTCTTCGAATACGATCTTTATATTCAAATCAAACGAATACATGTTGTCGCGAGGTGAGTTAAAACTGCAAAGAAAGACGACAATAAATATGTTTGTAAACTGACTAATAAACCCACAAAATTAATTCCACGGCTGCTCTTAAATATACAAAATAAAATTGAAAGTACCAGACCTCTTTTAGGGTCTGGAAGTTGGAAATTACCCTGGCTCCGCTGATCAAAATATATACACGAAAATGATTTAAAATTTAGTTTTTGTTACGTTTCTGGCACTCCAGTTGACGGTAGAGTAACCGCAACCTCTTTTCCTCATTAAGACGGCAAGATGACCACCACTGTTGTCTCACTCTAAGCTCGCTTCCGCGATGACAGCAAACCACGAACCTTGAACTTGAGCCAATTCGTGCCGCCTGTGTTTCCATATTTCATACCTTTTTATTATATACACGATTAGTAACAAAGCTTAACAGTATGTGTTATTATGTCTTATTCAAGTAGCAGCGCAGTATAAGTAGAAACTCTATGCGGCAGCGTACTATAAGGTTCCGAATGCGGACTCATTAGTGAAAACGTGAGGGAATATGTGGACCCTGCATTATACAGGGTGACAATTAAGTTCTCTCGCCAAGGAAAACGAACGGTAGTAAAGTTGATCTTTATTACTTTTTCATAAACTTGATATTATTATAAATATGAAACCTTAACAGCTAAAATAAACCCAAACAGTTTCAAAAATCCCCCGCGTGCCCTAATGCAGGCCTTCAGTCTTTTCTTAAAATTATCCACCGTGGATCGCAGCACTTCTTTAGGAACTCCAGCCCATGCAACTCTTACGAAATGCGTTAGCTCTTCAATACTAGCTTGATGTCGTACACATGCCGCTGTCGATAGAATAGACCACATAGCGTAATCCATTGGAGTCAAATCCGGTGAAAATGAAGGCCAATCTTTAGGAGAAATAAAGTCTTGAAAATTCTCACGAATCCAAGCAATAGTGTTATTCGCTGTATGGGGCCTTGCGATTTCCAAAATGTTGACTTGCCCATGGTTCTACTACAGCCTCCAATACGTTCGTACGATACGTTTCTGCCGTCATTCTAATCCCCTGGTTGAAAAACACCAAGGGTGTTTTTCCATTCACGGTAATTCCTGCCCAGACGAAGGACGTGCTGATTTAAAAACATGTCTACTTCTATCACTACCACCTTCAATTGTACGACCAATTCGAGAATTTTGTTTATTAAACTTTTCATCTATAGTAAATACTTTCTCATCTGTAAGTAAGACCGATCTGTGCCAATTTCCAACAGCGTGCCAAAGCAATCTCCTATACTTGGTCAGCCTGTTAGCCGCTGTATTTGCAGGCAGTAAATGAACTTTTTGTCTTTTATAACACTTCATTTTAAGCTTCTTTATAACAATAGTCCAAACGCTCTCTCTGCTTATTCCAAGCTCCACAGCCATCTTCCGCATTGATCGTCTTAGATTTCGTCAAATTCTGTCTCTGATGTTCGCAATCGTTTGACGTGTGACACTAGTTCGCGGTCGCCCGCTTTTTACATGGTCACTCATGTTTCCCAACTTTTCGTAACGAGAAATTACTCTTTGCACTGTTTTTCTCTAGCAATTTAATTCACAGACAATGTCACAAACGATTTCCGGGCTCATAATAACGGGTGTTCATTAATTTGTTAAGCCATTTTGCCGTCGGCAGTAATTTGAATTACATTTCACGCCTTTAGGGCAGTTTAGTTATATCGAAAACCTATTTTTAACTTTTAGTCACAAACGCAAGCTCATTCCGTGCTCATTCGTTTCCGAGTACCCTGTATGTAGACGCGCTTGGATCTTTTGGAACACCCTTTTGAACGCGTGTGACTGCGAAGCCTCGCGCTCTCTTTGTCACCGGAACGTATTTGTTTTATTGGGCGCATCGCCATTGGCTGTCGAGAGTCACGTGGTAACGCCGTTTTGGGCTCACGCCACTTCCGGCGTCGTAACGCTTCTTGCTTGGCAGTTCAGCTCAGGCCGTTGATCAAGGAGGTCGCAGAGTGTGTGTTGGCCCGGCGTTCCCGCCATGGCGGAGACGCCAGCCTTTTTCCCGTCTCGTCCTGCTTCAGCAAGTGTTTGATAAACTGTTTCGCCTTAAGCGAGGGTCGGCAGGAAGCTCCTGTGTGTGACGCACGTGTCGTTTTGTGAGCGCGTTTTCCTTGGCGTTGTTGTTGGCGGCTACGTCCGGCCATGTCGTAAAAAGAAGTGGTTCTTTCATTCCTACAAGTTGTTGGGGACTCGCTGCAGGACGTGAATAAAGCCCATACGTTTCTGTCACACCGATTCCATGTGAGCGACTACATTGAAATATTACGCCATTATTCGGCGGAATCTTTGCCCAAGGAGATGTGCTTGCAAATGCAGGCGCTGCTGACTGCCACCCGTACTGCTCAGGAGAAGTCCAGAATGAATACCAGGTACCATTTAAAGAAATTATGTAACTTAGTGACCCCTTTTACGCGAATGTGCCGTGGTAGCGATGGACTTTGGTCGCATTCATTCAGTAGTACATTCTTGGTTTGTAACTGTGCAAACATTGACTTTCGCTGCGATGCTAATTTTAGGCGTTTCGAACGCCTTCTTGTAATATTCTATTTGGATATTGTTTTTGTGTGTAACATTTGTACGCTCTAGTTATAGTGCGATTACCTCCAGCTGGGGTGTACGTTAAGCCCTAGGTTTAGTATGGTGACCCATTCGTTGCCTGATCCTGTATAACGTCATTCAATAGACAATAGTGCAAGCGCGGGGCTTAGTACTGTGTACCCCCCTGCATGCTTTACTTTTTCAGAATAAACAGCTAGTGTCACGATTAGATGTACGACGACCTCTGAGCAGGTAAGTGGAGCAGCCGCCCCCGCAGTGGCAGCACAAACCCGAACTAACGATTCAAACCTCAAATTATCGATTTTGTCATCCGAGTTCGATACTTCTAGAGTACCCTTATCAAGTAGTAACTAGCGTACTTGTTGCCTCGTCTAACCGCCCAAGCCCGGTTACCCGAGCCCATTTAAAGTCATGTTTGGTGGCGCCCTTATAATTTTGACGTACCCTATATATGCCTCATCACGCTTGCCCAGAACGTATCGTGTGACTCACACCCGACTCCCTGAGCGTTCCAGCCGTGGCCTTTAGTCTGTTTTTAGCAAATCTCAGGGCAAGTGTGCCAGTTTTCCAGGACTGATTCCGTGGTGCGATGCTCACCTTGGGTGGGTGTCGTAAAGTTGTTTTAATACCGTAACAAATTATTCCGGTCAAGATGCTTTTGAAATATTTGTTGTATGATTAATATGTTGGTGGCACTGTAAGTCATTATGACAAGAGCTCACAGTTATGTCAAATTCGAGGTTAGCAGGTTAGATTTTCTGTCAGTTATGACACAAACTGACGCAAAACCTAACCTACTAACCTCGAATTTGACATAATAGTGAGCTCGTGTCATAATGACTTACAGTGCCACCAACATATTAATCATACAACAAATATTTCAAAGGCAACTTGACCCGAATAATTAATGAACACCCGTTAGTATATTACATACCGAGGTGGGAAGCGTTTCATTCCTGTCGAGAGATTAAGTAGTTAACCAAGACGCGCAGCGTCGAGGTTAACTTTATTTCGAGACAGGAATGAAACTTTTCACCGTGGTATGTATACTATTTTATTCGCAATCATCTAATTTTAAAAATTACTACAATTGAATTCTGAATAATAGATGTCTTGATGTAGCAAATATATTTGTTACCATGAAAACAACCCACTCAATATTTTTTTTACCATGAAAACAACCCAGTCTTCAGGTATGTAATATTTTTCGGGGTATGTAATAATTTTCCGGCTAGTTTCAGTAATCTGCTAGTTCCCAGCTGTTGACATGTCATGAAATTTACACATTGCAATGTGATTGCGAATAAAAGGTTATTATAGCTGCACATTGCATTTGGCCTTCTGCATCTTATTAAATGTTTTACGAAGTGTCAAGAGACTAGGCCTACTTGTTAAATACATTTCAAGAAAATTTCTTTTATTCAAATTATGTATACATGTCAACTACACTTGGTAGGTTTACAAATATTTTTATTATTTTTTCAACATATTGATACATCAGATTTAAATTTTAGGGAAAGCATGCAACAGTTAGATCGCAATTTTTTTACAAATTAAGAGCACTAAACATTTGTAACTGCGGTTTTGTTCTTAAATGCTTGCTCCTGATTGGCTGATAGAAATTTGAAACGTTTCACATTAACCAATAGCAGCAAAGCAACAAATTGCAGAAATGTATACAATTTTTATTTTACACATTAGCCACTTTAGCCAAAATTAACATACGGTATTAAATTGTTCGTATAATTCCTTATGGTTGAATATAAAATATAACCTACTTCGGAAAATTATTGACATACTTTGGCTATTAAATGCAAGTAACACAGTTTAGCTAATTAATAGTTTTAAACTATAGTCAAACTTACTATTTTCTGAATACAACCTAACTACAAAGTTGTACTGAGTTTTCAGCTCAATTTACACTAATATGAACATTTTAACTTTTGACAGGTGCAATACCAATGCACTTTAAAAATTTTACTATAAAAGTACGTTACGGCCTAAAATTAGTATCAAATTCCGCTTCATTACAACTACACCTGAATAAGATTTCACACCATTCGGATGTGGTCCAGCTGAGAATTCGTAAATCGTAAATATTAAACCAACAGAACACAAAAATCATATTTTAAGGTAGAATGATTAATGCTTCCTACTAACCGAACTAACCCATTACTTCGAAGTTAAAGTAGTTATTAACAATTCTAACCATTTACAAGATTTTTTTAAATTAAAATTGAGTTAAAAGATTTTGAAATTTTTAATTGAATTCATAATTTGACAAACAACCTGCACGATTTTTGAAAACCACCATAAACTTATTTACTGTATTTGCAAGTTTGTTACGTGTAATTTTACATTTAGATACAGTTAAGGATTGTTTGGATAATTTATTAGCTTAAATACATTCATAGTTAGATTCACCTGCATACGTTAGGTGTAGCTTTGGTTGCATACTCATTTTTGCAAAATCCTTGATTTTTAGGGAATTTTGAGTAACAATTTTGAAAATTGTTTTGATAGTGCGATTTCCGGCGACCATTTTTAAGTTTTCCTTTTTGGAGCTGCATGTGATCTTTGGAAATTTTCACTTAAGTGGATTACATAGTTTCCATGTTTCTTTGAGGAATCTGCCATCCAGAAATAGGAAATGGGTGTTATATTGCTAAAATGAATCCGATTGTATTGGGATAAATATATATTTCTGCAATTTACTTACTCGAGGCCGCATTACAACTCTGGTATGTTAATTTATGATTGCCGTAGAATATTTTTCGATAACGTCTTGTATTTAGGCCTCCTCGTCCTAGTTTGGCCTCCTCGTCCTAGTTTGCTGTATCGTTCTCCGATTTTTCGGGATCTATTATGCCTGTGGCATTGTTGTTGCTTGGCTAAGGCACCTGGAGCAACAATTCCGTTCCAATCCGAGCCCCTCAGCACATGTGATAGTTCGCATGCAAGGCTTCTCCCCATGGTGACTGCACTCGACTGCGTTTCTCACCTGCAAAGTTAGATGAAGCCCTGACTCTTTGGAGGTTACTCAAGCTGGTGGACATCTTAATAGCTATCCCCCATAGCTGTTGATGTAGCGATCTTTCTGTGCACAATCCAGGTATCTGCAACACCTAGTGTTATCTACCTTTTGGTGTTTATTGAACTGAAAATATCGTTCGTTATGGCACTATGATCTTTACTTTATGTATTGTACTTACCTAGGTATATGCTAGCGAAATTCATGTCGTTTTACATGCGAAATATTGTATAGCTTCGTTGTACATCACGTGCAATTACTTTGGTGTAATAGGATAATGTCATTTTATGCATTTAATATCTTTACGTTTGGTAGTACTGCTTTGGTCGCATTCGAGTGTCAGATACTTGTCAATGTTCAAAATTTAAACCATTATTGGCGAGGGTCTCCGGGAGCATCAATTTAACATTTAACATAATATGAGCACCGTAAATACACCATGTTATGTGTATTAGCACTCCCCTAGGCGAAATGGTACCAATTCGAAGAGGTTCGCGACTAGATAGAGTATTTACCTAATTAATCAAGCGATTTAGAACTTACTATTCTCCCGCATTCCGGTATCGCTGTTTTTAATTATATTTAAGTCACTATCGTAGTTGATACACGGGTACTCGAACGAATTGCGATTATCGTAGTTACCTTTTCGACTTTATTAATATAAAATCTTGTACATTACATACCACTAAGATTACATTTACAAACTATTCATTTAATCACAGAATTGTGTTGCCTTTTCCAAGTATGACACAGAATTTTGAAGGTGTACAAAACTGTAAATAAATAACTAGGTTATTTCGAGTCTTGGTGTTTTCTGTCTTTTATTATTTTTTTTTTTGTGAAACAGCTAGTGGTTTAGGAATTTACACGGCACCTGTAGGTTTTCTGGTTTGGACCGTCTCAAACCAGTGGCGCTTCGGACAACCCACCCCATCCTGCTCAGGACCTAGCTTGGCAAACGTTTGCTACACGACTAGACGATTCCTGTACCACCCTGCTGTGAAGTATTTATAATTTTTGTTTTTACGTGCGAATAATTTCCGTGTGTAGCAAATGTAATAAATTTGGCGCCTCTGACGTGGAGCCTTTGGTTAAGTAGTTTGGCATTTAGTGCAATATAGAGTATTTGATTAGTATCGATTGGTTCCTTGTCGTATCGGTAATTATCGGATTATAGCCATTTTGTTGCATATCTTGAGGAATTTTGTTAGAATTTAGGAATCTGTGTTTAGATTAGGTACAATTTTTGGCATATTAGTAGGTATTAGTATTATTAGTACTGAAGGGCTATTTTTGTTTTTCTTTTGTGCTCTTATTAGTAAGGTTTAGTATTTTTAGTATAGGTATAGATTGTTTAGTTACGACAATTACAATGGATGTTGGAAGATTATTGGCGGACGAGCTAACGTATGAATTGCTAATTCGTGGATGTCCAGTGGGTTCGAACGTAACCGAGAAGAGATCAATTTTGCGAGACGCTATGCATAGACAGCAGTTAGGAACGCTAGACGTGACAACAGGAATTTATTTCGAGCCTGATGAAGAACTGAAGATTTGTGCTACAAAACTTCACGAACTGCAAGAGGCATTAGAACATTTTGATGTCAATAACAAAGATAATGAAGTACAACGCATTAGGGCAAGAATGTATCATCTTTTAGGTCGCTTACGTCGAATTAATGCCGAAAACAACATGCAACAACAGCATCAGCAAACACTGTCTACCCAATTAGGTCAGTTATCTATAGCTATCGATCAAGCTTATTTAGGTTACCACGAACAAACTATACATGAGCAAGCAACAGTTCAGTCTCAACAACAATCTATTCTAGATGAGCCTAATTTACTACTTCCAGTTACCACATCCTTGGCAACTACAGGTGCAGAAGAAAATGCAACTGCCATCGGGCAACTCATTGATCATGAGATGTCGATATTTCCAACACAATTTGAACCATCGAAACGTCGAGTGAGCTTCCATGAGTCAACGCCAGAGCGTAACGCTGACGTTTCCCATCACGACAGCAACTTACAGCAAAAACTGAAGTCCATGGAACTGAGCGAGATTGTAAGACCTACAACAAGCTGAGATAGACAAGCTGGAAACTTACACATACCTACCGCTGAAAGTAAGATATATCCAGAGTGTTCTCGACCTGTGTACAGCAACTTTATTCCCATCAGCAAGTGGAACATTCATTATGATGGTGAATCGTCCAGTTTAACAAGCTTCTTAGTGCGAGTAGAAGAGCTAAGAGAAGCACGTGGAATTCCAAAAGCTCAATTGCTTCAGTCAGCAGTAGAAATTTTCACTGGAGACGCACTGATATGGTACCGAGCAGTGAAGCGTACTATCATCGATTGGGACGACTTGATTAGCAAGTTGAAAGCAAACTTTCTCCCTCACGATTACGAGATCCGCCTTTGGGACGAAATTCGAAGCCGCACACAACACCCATCCGAAAAAGTGGTTGTTTATATAGCAACCATGGACAACTTATTCAGCAGGCTGCCTCAACTTCCATCTGAAACTACAAGATTGGCAATAATTAAGAAGAACTTACAGCCGTATTATGCTATGCAATTAGCATTACACCCGGTTTATACTATCACTCAACTTACTCAAACTTGTATGGCTTTAGAAGATGCTAAGATAGCTTCGACTAATTTTAAAGCACCTCCTACGCCTAACTCATACTTACTTGAACCAGAGTTAGCTTACTGCAAGCGTGCTGGAAAGCCACCGATTTGTGCAGTCGAAGAAAAGCCTCTGATTGACTTCAGCGAACTAGAGCTTCCAACAAACACTTCCCAGAACCACCTAGCCAGAGAAAAGACTAGTAATAAAATTACAGAAGCCCCAACTGCTATTGCAACACTTACTTGTTGGAATTGTTCCAAGTCAGGACATCGAGCCATGCAGTGTACTGCTCCTAAACGGATGTACTGTTATGGATGCGGGCAAGTAGGAGTAACCAGCCGCACTTGTAAGAGATGCTCGGGAAACGAGCGAGGAGCACGGTAGGCGACCGGACCCGGTGCTCTAAAACAAGGAAGAAGCCGGTCAATAATTTCAAGCAATTTTTGCCGTCAAAGCCTGTTTCCAGATCGGATTATGTGGTGTTAACCATCGAAGAACCAGCACCCATTCGAGATCATTGGTATCGGAAGCTGAGAACAAAGATTATGTCAAAACCATTGCAATTTCCACAGTGGCGAGTCGAAGATAATATAATCTATAAATACATCAAATGTACCTACCCGCAGCTGAGAGACGATAACGAAACATGGAAAGAAGTGGTACCAAAAGAAAAACGTCAAGAACTCATCCACGAACATCATGACGCATTAACAGCATGCCATGCAGGCATCTTCAAAACCTACGAACGCCTGAAGAATCGCTTCTATTGGCCGAAAATGCGATCTGATGTAGCCAACTACATTCGAAGGTGTAAGATCTGCGCTGCCATGAAACCTGAACAGAATCGTCCAGCTGGTCTTATGGGACAGCGCCCGAATGTCACAAAACCTTGGCAGATGATTGCAGTAGATATCTGTGGTCCCTTACCTAGATCATCCAGAGGCTACAGTTACATTTTGGTTATTTCAGACCAACTTACCAAGTTTGTGCTACTGTTTCCACTCCGTCAAGCTACAGCTGCCGCTGTAACCAGATTAGTTGAGGAAAATGTTTTTCTATTCTTTGGATGTCCTCAGTACTTAGTATGCGATAATGGTGTGCAGTTCCGTTCACGAGAATTTATGCAGTTATGTGACAGCTACCATGTGAAAATTATTTTCACTCCTGCGTATCATCCTCAAGCTAACTTCGTAGAAAGAGTTAATCGTGTCATCAAAACTATGTTGGCTTCATATGTTGCAGATAACCACAAGAAATGGGAACAACTTTTGCCTAAAGTGGGCTGCGCTATCAGGAGCTCGGTTCATGAAGTTACTAAAGTGACTCCATTCTTTGCCAACTTTGCAAGTGAACATGTTCCTAGGGGTGATTATTTTAAATCAGGTGTAAAGGCTGAAACAGATAAATGTGAGACATCTGATAAACTTAAAGAGTTAGACAAGCTACATCAAGATATCCATAAGAGACTTTTGAATGCTCATGCCAGATCTAAACAACGATATGACCTACGACGCAGAGAAGTGACATATAATGTGGGCGACAGAGTTTACCGACGCAATTTTGTGTTGTCCGACGCCACCAAACACTTCACCGCAAAGCTCGCTCCAAAATTTATTGGGCCTTTGATTGTACGAAGGAAATTATCACCTGTTACGTACGAGCTTCAAGATGAAGATGGGACATTTCGCGGCACATGGCATGTCAAAGACATAAAGCAACACCCGCCAGATGAAGAAAACTAGATTCTGTTGGATTGTCGTAACGAAGACAAACTTAGCATTGGACTTTGCATTCGAGTTTGGCATTAGGATTTTGAATGTTAGGTTAGGCTTTAGGGACCAAGGGTTTTTTGTTGAACCTTTGGGTGGATGGTTGGGCTTGAAGGGAGGACTCTCTGTTGGGGAACTCTATCATCTCGTTCTTTTCCCCTTTTGTTGTAAAGTCTTGGGTGGATGGTTGGGCTGCTTGAAGGGAGGACTCGCTGTTGGGGAACTTTATCATCTCGTTCTTTCCCCCTCCTTGTGGGACAGTGACGTTCCATCATACAGGAGTGAGACATTCTTGCAGTCTCATTTCCGGTGTTCTGCCATCTGGTCACTGTGGATGGTGTTTCAGTGTGTAGTCGATCCTGGGCTGCACACTTTCCTTGACTAGTAGGGTGTAGGGTTTTTATTCTGTCTTCATGGAGTATGGTTACCTATGATCGCGGTGTATTCTACGGGGTCCCGCGCCTGGTACCTGTATTCTGTGGTGACTTCAAAATTTTTCGGCTATTTCCCACTTAGAAATTTTCAGTTAGCTTTTCTTTATACCACCCTACGTCGACTGACTGACGTGACATCGGACTAATCCTTTCTCATCCTTCTTCTGTGTTGTCCCCAATTCTTTTCTGGAGCTTTTGATCCCATTCCCCTTTCCTGCTATTCTGTTTCGTTTTTCTTCTTCTTGTTAGATAGTTTTTCCAGTGGACGTTGTCTCGAATTGGGCTTGGATCAGTTCATCCACCGGCGCGCCTTTTACACCCAGCAACGACGGATGTTCTGATGTCCTTTTCGGAGCGGCATTCATTGTAAGAGCTATTTATCCCTTCCTTCTGTTCTTTGGTTTTGCTGTTGTTCTTTTTATTTGTGTGGGTTCGAGCTTAGATTGTTGAAATTTATTTTGGATACCCCTTTGAGGTTTTCGATGTGTAGCTGATGTTGTCGGGTTGCCTTCAGCTGTACGTTTTGTGTTTATTTATGTTGTGGTATCCTTTCGCGCATGCGGATTCTTGTTTCACAAGCGAATCTCATTCCTGGTTTACATTTTGTTTTCTTTTGGACGTGATTGGTGATTGAGGACGGTTTCTTTTGCGCTTTTGTAGTGTCAACTTTTGTTGGATTCATGAGCCGCCTCTTTTGCTAAACCACGGTCCTTTTTCTGAATTCTATCTTTAACATTCCTTTGTAATTTCCCTTTTTCCTTTCGACTTCTATTTTGCGATTCTTTTAGGCTGCTTATCCTTTTCTAAATTATTTGGTACTACCGTAGTTGTACGTGGTGATCTTTCTTTTGTGTTTGAGGTTTGTTGGATATCATCGTAATACCTGTAAAATTTCGAAGCTTCATTATGGTGCAGGCATAGGTTCTACGTCGGTAAATTCAGTGAATTTACCTATTTTTAAGTGAGGGGAGAGTCTGTTACGTGTAATTTTACATTTAGATACAGTTAAGGATTGTTTGGATAATTTATTAGCTTAAATACATTCATAGTTAAATTCACCTGCATACGTTAGGTGTAGCTTTGGTTGCATACTCATTTTTGCAAAATCCTTGATTTTTAGGGAATTTTGAGTAACAATTTTGAAAATTGTTTTGATAGTGCGATTTCCGGCGACCATTTTTAAGTTTTCCTTTTTGGAGCTGCATGTGATCTTTGGAAATTTTCACTTAAGTGGATTACATAGTTTCCATGTTTCTTTGAGGAATCTGCCATCCAGAAATAGGAAATGGGTGTTATATTGCTAAAATGAATCCGATTGTATTGGGATAAATATATATTTCTGCAATTTACTTACTCGAGGCCGCATTACAACTCTGGTATGTTAATTTATGATTGCCGTAGAATATTTTTCGATAACGTCTTGTATTTAGGCCTCCTCGTCCTAGTTTGGCCTCCTCGTCCTAGTTTGCTGTATCGTTCTCCGATTTTTCGGGATCTATTATGCCTGTGGCATTGTTGTTGCTTGGCTAAGGCACCTGGAGCAACAATTCCGTTCCAATCCGAGCCCCTCAGCACATGTGATAGTTCGCATGCAAGGCTTCTCCCCATGGTGACTGCACTCGACTGCGTTTCTCACCTGCAAAGTTAGATGAAGCCCTGACTCTTTGGAGGTTACTCAAGCTGGTGGACATCTTAATAGCTATCCCCCATAGCTGTTGATGTAGCGATCTTTCTGTGCACAATCCAGGTATCTGCAACACCTAGTGTTATCTACCTTTTGGTGTTTATTGAACTGAAAATATCGTTCGTTATGGCACTATGATCTTTACTTTATGTATTGTACTTACCTAGGTATATGCTAGCGAAATTCATGTCGTTTTACATGCGAAATATTGTATAGCTTCGTTGTACATCACGTGCAATTACTTTGGTGTAATAGGATAATGTCATTTTATGCATTTAATATCTTTACGTTTGGTAGTACTGCTTTGGTCGCATTCGAGTGTCAGATACTTGTCAATGTTCAAAATTTAAACCATTATTGGCGAGGGTCTCCGGGAGCATCAATTTAACATTTAACATAATATGAGCACCGTAAATACACCATGTTATGTGTATTAGCACTCCCCTAGGCGAAATGGTACCAATTCGAAGAGGTTCGCGACTAGATAGAGTATTTACCTAATTAATCAAGCGATTTAGAACTTACTATTCTCCCGCATTCCGGTATCGCTGTTTTTAATTATATTTAAGTCACTATCGTAGTTGATACACGGGTACTCGAACGAATTGCGATTATCGTAGTTACCTTTTCGACTTTATTAATATAAAATCTTGTACATTACATACCACTAAGATTACATTTACAAACTATTCCATTTAATCACAGAATTGTGTTGCCTTTTCCAAGTATGACACAGAATTTTGAAGGTGTACAAACTGTAAATAAATAACTAGGTTATTTCGAGTCTTGGTGTTTTCTGTCTTTTATTATTTTTTTTTTGTGAAACAGCTAGTGGTTTAGGAATTTACACGGCCACCTGTAGGTTTTCTGGTTTGGACCGTCTCAAACCAGTGGCGCTTCCGGACAACCCACCCCATCCTGCTCAGGACCTAGCTTGGCAAACGTTTGCTACACGACTAGACGATTCCTGTACCACCCTGCTGTGAAGTATTTATAATTTTTGTTTTTACGTGCGAATAAATTTCCGTGTGTAGCAAATGTAATAAATTTGGCGCCTCTGACGTGGAGCCTTTGGTTAAGTAGTTTGGCATTTAGTGCAATATAGAGTATTTGATTAGTATCGATTGGTTCCTTGTCGTATCGGTAATTATCGGATTATAGCCATTTTGTTGCATATCTTGAGGAATTTTGTTAGAATTTAGGAATCTGTGTTTAGATTAGGTACAATTTTTGGGCATATTAGTAGGTATTAGTATTATTAGTACTGAAGGGCTATTTTTGTTTTTCTTTTGTGCTCTTATTAGTAAGGTTTAGTATTTTTAGTATAGGTATAGGATTGTTTAGTTACGACAATTACAATGGATGTTGGAAGATTATTGGCGGACGAGCTAACGTATGAATTGCTAATTCGTGGATGTCCAGTGGGTTCGAACGTAACCGAGAAGAGATCAATTTTGCGAGACGCTATGCATAGACAGCAGTTAGGAACGCTAGACGTGACAACAGGAATTTATTTCGAGCCTGATGAAGAACTGAAGATTTGTGCTACAAAACTTCACGAACTGCAAGAGGCATTAGAACATTTTGATGTCAATAACAAAGATAATGAAGTACAACGCATTAGGGCAAGAATGTATCATCTTTTAGGTCGCTTACGTCGAATTAATGCCGAAAACAACATGCAACAACAGCATCAGCAAACACTGTCTACCCAATTAGGTCAGTTATCTATAGCTATCGATCAAGCTTATTTAGGTTACCACGAACAAACTATACATGAGCAAGCAACAGTTCAGTCTCAACAACAATCTATTCTAGATGAGCCTAATTTACTACTTCCAGTTACCACATCCTTGGCAACTACAGGTGCAGAAGAAAATGCAACTGCCATCGGGCAACTCATTGATCATGAGATGTCGATATTTCCAACACAATTTGAACCATCGAAACGTCGAGTGAGCTTCCATGAGTCAACGCCAGAGCGTAACGCTGACGTTTCCCATCACGACAGCAACTTACAGCAAAAACTGAAGTCCATGGAACTGAGCGAGATTGTAAGACCTACAACAAGCTGAGATAGACAAGCTGGAAACTTACACATACCTACCGCTGAAAGTAAGATATATCCAGAGTGTTCTCGACCTGTGTACAGCAACTTTATTCCCATCAGCAAGTGGAACATTCATTATGATGGTGAATCGTCCAGTTTAACAAGCTTCTTAGTGCGAGTAGAAGAGCTAAGAGAAGCACGTGGAATTCCAAAAGCTCAATTGCTTCAGTCAGCAGTAGAAATTTTCACTGGAGACGCACTGATATGGTACCGAGCAGTGAAGCGTACTATCATCGATTGGGACGACTTGATTAGCAAGTTGAAAGCAAACTTTCTCCCTCACGATTACGAGATCCGCCTTTGGGACGAAATTCGAAGCCGCACACAACACCCATCCGAAAAAGTGGTTGTTTATATAGCAACCATGGACAACTTATTCAGCAGGCTGCCTCAACTTCCATCTGAAACTACAAGATTGGCAATAATTAAGAAGAACTTACAGCCGTATTATGCTATGCAATTAGCATTACACCCGGTTTATACTATCACTCAACTTACTCAAACTTGTATGGCTTTAGAAGATGCTAAGATAGCTTCGACTAATTTTAAAGCACCTCCTACGCCTAACTCATACTTACTTGAACCAGAGTTAGCTTACTGCAAGCGTGCTGGAAAGCCACCGATTTGTGCAGTCGAAGAAAAGCCTCTGATTGACTTCAGCGAACTAGAGCTTCCAACAAACACTTCCCAGAACCACCTAGCCAGAGAAAAGACTAGTAATAAAATTACAGAAGCCCCAACTGCTATTGCAACACTTACTTGTTGGAATTGTTCCAAGTCAGGACATCGAGCCATGCAGTGTACTGCTCCTAAACGGATGTACTGTTATGGATGCGGGCAAGTAGGAGTAACCAGCCGCACTTGTAAGAGATGCTCGGGAAACGAGCGAGGAGCACGGTAGGCGACCGGACCCGGTGCTCTAAAACAAGGAAGAAGCCGGTCAATAATTTCAAGCAATTTTTGCCGTCAAAGCCTGTTTCCAGATCGGATTATGTGGTGTTAACCATCGAAGAACCAGCACCCATTCGAGATCATTGGTATCGGAAGCTGAGAACAAAGATTATGTCAAAACCATTGCAATTTCCACAGTGGCGAGTCGAAGATAATATAATCTATAAATACATCAAATGTACCTACCCGCAGCTGAGAGACGATAACGAAACATGGAAAGAAGTGGTACCAAAAGAAAAACGTCAAGAACTCATCCACGAACATCATGACGCATTAACAGCATGCCATGCAGGCATCTTCAAAACCTACGAACGCCTGAAGAATCGCTTCTATTGGCCGAAAATGCGATCTGATGTAGCCAACTACATTCGAAGGTGTAAGATCTGCGCTGCCATGAAACCTGAACAGAATCGTCCAGCTGGTCTTATGGGACAGCGCCCGAATGTCACAAAACCTTGGCAGATGATTGCAGTAGATATCTGTGGTCCCTTACCTAGATCATCCAGAGGCTACAGTTACATTTTGGTTATTTCAGACCAACTTACCAAGTTTGTGCTACTGTTTCCACTCCGTCAAGCTACAGCTGCCGCTGTAACCAGATTAGTTGAGGAAAATGTTTTTCTATTCTTTGGATGTCCTCAGTACTTAGTATGCGATAATGGTGTGCAGTTCCGTTCACGAGAATTTATGCAGTTATGTGACAGCTACCATGTGAAAATTATTTTCACTCCTGCGTATCATCCTCAAGCTAACTTCGTAGAAAGAGTTAATCGTGTCATCAAAACTATGTTGGCTTCATATGTTGCAGATAACCACAAGAAATGGGAACAACTTTTGCCTAAAGTGGGCTGCGCTATCAGGAGCTCGGTTCATGAAGTTACTAAAGTGACTCCATTCTTTGCCAACTTTGCAAGTGAACATGTTCCTAGGGGTGATTATTTTAAATCAGGTGTAAAGGCTGAAACAGATAAATGTGAGACATCTGATAAACTTAAAGAGTTAGACAAGCTACATCAAGATATCCATAAGAGACTTTTGAATGCTCATGCCAGATCTAAACAACGATATGACCTACGACGCAGAGAAGTGACATATAATGTGGGCGACAGAGTTTACCGACGCAATTTTGTGTTGTCCGACGCCACCAAACACTTCACCGCAAAGCTCGCTCCAAAATTTATTGGGCCTTTGATTGTACGAAGGAAATTATCACCTGTTACGTACGAGCTTCAAGATGAAGATGGGACATTTCGCGGCACATGGCATGTCAAAGACATAAAGCAACACCCGCCAGATGAAGAAAACTAGATTCTGTTGGATTGTCGTAACGAAGACAAACTTAGCATTGGACTTTGCATTCGAGTTTGGCATTAGGATTTTGAATGTTAGGTTAGGCTTTAGGGACCAAGGGTTTTTTGTTGAACCTTTGGGTGGATGGTTGGGCTTGAAGGGAGGACTCTCTGTTGGGGAACTCTATCATCTCGTTCTTTTCCCCTTTTGTTGTAAAGTCTTGGGTGGATGGTTGGGCTGCTTGAAGGGAGGACTCGCTGTTGGGGAACTTTATCATCTCGTTCTTTCCCCCTCCTTGTGGGACAGTGACGTTCCATCATACAGGAGTGAGACATTCTTGCAGTCTCATTTCCGGTGTTCTGCCATCTGGTCACTGTGGATGGTGTTTCAGTGTGTAGTCGATCCTGGGCTGCACACTTTCCTTGACTAGTAGGGTGTAGGGTTTTTATTCTGTCTTCATGGAGTATGGTTACCTATGATCGCGGTGTATTCTACGGGGTCCCGCGCCTGGTACCTGTATTCTGTGGTGACTTCAAAATTTTTCGGCTATTTCCCACTTAGAAATTTTCAGTTAGCTTTTCTTTATACCACCCTACGTCGACTGACTGACGTGACATCGGACTAATCCTTTCTCATCCTTCTTCTGTGTTGTCCCCAATTCTTTTCTGGAGCTTTTGATCCCATTCCCCTTTCCTGCTATTCTGTTTCGTTTTTCTTCTTCTTGTTAGATAGTTTTTCCAGTGGACGTTGTCTCGAATTGGGCTTGGATCAGTTCATCCACCGGCGCGCCTTTTACACCCAGCAACGACGGATGTTCTGATGTCCTTTTCGGAGCGGCATTCATTGTAAGAGCTATTTATCCCTTCCTTCTGTTCTTTGGTTTTGCTGTTGTTCTTTTTATTTGTGTGGGTTCGAGCTTAGATTGTTGAAATTTATTTTGGATACCCCTTTGAGGTTTTCGATGTGTAGCTGATGTTGTCGGGTTGCCTTCAGCTGTACGTTTTGTGTTTATTTATGTTGTGGTATCCTTTCGCGCATGCGGATTCTTGTTTCACAAGCGAATCTCATTCCTGGTTTACATTTTGTTTTCTTTTGGACGTGATTGGTGATTGAGGACGGTTTCTTTTGCGCTTTTGTAGTGTCAACTTTTGTTGGATTCATGAGCCGCCTCTTTTGCTAAACCACGGTCCTTTTTCTGAATTCTATCTTTAACATTCCTTTGTAATTTCCCTTTTTCCTTTCGACTTCTATTTTGCGATTCTTTTAGGCTGCTTATCCTTTTCTAAATTATTTGGTACTACCGTAGTTGTACGTGGTGATCTTTCTTTTGTGTTTGAGGTTTGTTGGATATCATCGTAATACCTGTAAAATTTCGAAGCTTCATTATGGTGCAGGCATAGGTTCTACGTCGGTAAATTCAGTGAATTTACCTATTTTTAAGTGAGGGGAGAGTCTGTTACGTGTAATTTTACATTTAGATACAGTTAAGGATTGTTTGGATAATTTATTAGCTTAAATACATTCATAGTTAAATTCACCTGCATACGTTAGGTGTAGCTTTGGTTGCATACTCATTTTTGCAAAATCCTTGATTTTTAGGGAATTTTGAGTAACAATTTTGAAAATTGTTTTGATAGTGCGATTTCCGGCGACCATTTTTAAGTTTTCCTTTTTGGAGCTGCATGTGATCTTTGGAAATTTTCACTTAAGTGGATTACATAGTTTCCATGTTTCTTTGAGGAATCTGCCATCCAGAAATAGGAAATGGGTGTTATATTGCTAAAATGAATCCGATTGTATTGGGATAAATATATATTTCTGCAATTTACTTACTCGAGGCCGCATTACAACTCTGGTATGTTAATTTATGATTGCCGTAGAATATTTTTCGATAACGTCTTGTATTTAGGCCTCCTCGTCCTAGTTTGGCCTCCTCGTCCTAGTTTGCTGTATCGTTCTCCGATTTTTCGGGATCTATTATGCCTGTGGCATTGTTGTTGCTTGGCTAAGGCACCTGGAGCAACAATTCCGTTCCAATCCGAGCCCCTCAGCACATGTGATAGTTCGCATGCAAGGCTTCTCCCCATGGTGACTGCACTCGACTGCGTTTCTCACCTGCAAAGTTAGATGAAGCCCTGACTCTTTGGAGGTTACTCAAGCTGGTGGACATCTTAATAGCTATCCCCCATAGCTGTTGATGTAGCGATCCTTCTGTGCACAATCCAGGTATCTGCAACACCTAGTGTTATCTACCTTTTGGTGTTTATTGAACTGAAAATATCGTTCGTTATGGCACTATGATCTTTACTTTATGTATTGTACTTACCTAGGTATATGCTAGCGAAATTCATGTCGTTTTACATGCGAAATATTGTATAGCTTCGTTGTACATCACGTGCAATTACTTTGGTGTAATAGGATAATGTCATTTTATGCATTTAATATCTTTACGTTTGGTAGTACTGCTTTGGTCGCATTCGAGTGTCAGATACTTGTCAATGTTCAAAATTTAAACCATTATTGGCGAGGGTCTCCGGGAGCATCAATTTAACATTTAACATAATATGAGCACCGTAAATACACCATGTTATGTGTATTAGCACTCCCCTAGGCGAAATGGTACCAATTCGAAGAGGTTCGCGACTAGATAGAGTATTTACCTAATTAATCAAGCGATTTAGAACTTACTATTCTCCCGCATTCCGGTATCGCTGTTTTTAATTATATTTAAGTCACTATCGTAGTTGATACACGGGTACTCGAACGAATTGCGATTATCGTAGTTACCTTTTCGACTTTATTAATATAAAATCTTGTACATTACATACCACTAAGATTACATTTACAAACTATTCCATTTAATCACAGAATTGTGTTGCCTTTTCCAAGTATGACACAGAATTTTGAAGGTGTACAAACTGTAAATAAATAACTAGGTTATTTCGAGTCTTGGTGTTTTCTGTCTTTTATTATTTTTTTTTGTGAAACAGCTAGTGGTTTAGAAATTTACACGGCCACCTGTAGGTTTTCTGGTTTGGACCGTCTCAAACCAGTGGCGCTTCCGGACAACCCACCCCATCCTGCTCAGGACCTAGCTTGGCAAACGTTTGCTACACGACTAGACGATTCCTGTACCACCCTGCTGTGAAGTATTTATAATTTTTGTTTTTACGTGCGAATAAATTTCCGTGTGTAGCAAATGTAATAAGTTTTAATTCGAAAAGCCACTTAAATTTGCTCAATACTTCGAGTGGAAACCTTTCGAACTCAAAAATTCTAAGAACGGAAAGATTATTATTTTAAAAAGCTATTGATATAGGTTTCCTTGGGCATTTCTGTGTATTATTCTTATTTCTAGAGTCATATTTCAGGTGAAATATTAGTTCTGTATTGTTTTGTTTTCATACAAAAGCTTTATTTAGCATGTTTTCTAATATTGAAGCAATTATACAATGCCTATGTTTTCTTTTATTCATAGCAATATAGAAGGTTGACCATTTACTTTTCTTATTTTTAGCATCACATATTTCGTAATTGATCTATTAGCACCAATCAGTAGAAATGGCAAATATTAAAACTATTTGATCTTTTAACCTTTGAAGCGATATATTCAGACACAAAAGCCGATTGGCATGAGAGAGACTATATACGACCAATTGTCCCCGATCTAGTTGCCTGTGAATGTGGATATTCAAGTTTTTGACGTTCTTGCAGGTAAAAACTGGGCACAGCTAGTCAATGGAACATGGCGTGAGTCAATGTTGCTTAAGGTAATGATGCTCTCTAACACAAAATAGAACAATCTCGGGGCGGATGATGTAGTTGAAACCAGGCAGCTGCGTACTTACCTTGCTTGGCCACCTATTAATGCTCAATGTGCTCATAAATACACCTGAATTTAAACAGAGGGTGTACTAAATAACAACTCAGAAGCAAGAGGAAAACACTGTACGTACCTAACGATGACGTGAAGTAACTACGAACTATTTCTAACAAAACCTATTAGGCCGGACACAATCCTACCTGTATTACAGACCAGATTCGAGGCATTCCTATTTTGGGGAAGGCCTAACCACAATAATTTTATGTATTAAAACAGGTGGCCTCTAACTGTAATGTCTTTCAACGTGGATACCGGCATAAGAGCGAGATGTGCACCGGCGGATGCTAGATGACAATTTCGGAGAGAACTTCGACTTTACCGACAATTCTTCGGAAAACAACTTCTTAGAAAGATCGCGACAAATGAATGTGCATACAGTGAGAGTCGGGCGGGATGCTGAGTGCTGAGCAGCCTGCCCTCTCAAACTGATACGGGACGACGTGATCATTTCCGCTGACGGGGCGAGATCATATATATATATATATATATATATATATATATATATATAGCGGGGTTCCTACAGCTTTTGCCGCATCCAGCATTTCGACCGCCATAGCGCTCTATTTCTCCACTCGTCTTCTCCTATAGCTCTATCTTCCATGACTTGTCTAATTCCTTGGCTCCATGTTATTTCAGGTCTTCCTTTCCTTCTTCTATTTTGTGGTGTGTATTCTAATGCTCTCTTTGGCCATCGCTCTTCCCCCATCCTCATTATGTGGCCGTACCAGAGCAACTGTCTGGTTTCTATTCTGTCGGCGCTTGTATGTACCCTCCCTGTCCGCCTTCTGATGTCTTCGTTCGGTATGTGTAGCAGCTTTGATATTCGGCATGCTCTTCTCAGGAAATCCATCTCCACTGTTTCTATAGTCTTCTTATCTTTCTTTGACATTTGCCAACACTCCGAACCATAAGTTAGAATTGGTTCTACAATGACTCTGTATATCATAATTTTCGTATTTAATTTTATCTTGTTCGACCACAATAATGAGTTGAGCATACTGATAGCTTTTCTACCTTGATGTACTCTGTCTTTTATGGCATTCTTTGACGTTCCCTCCTCCGACAAAATGCTCCCCAAATACCTATATTTCTTACATTTTTGGAGTTTTCTAATTTGCAGTTCTGGATCTTCTTCTGTTTCCCCTACTTTTAGATATTCAGTTTTTGTCATATTCATGCTTAAGCCCCATTTTTCGTACTCCTCTTCTAATTTTCTCATCATATAATCCGTATCTGCTTCGTCACAAGCTGTAATTACTTGATCATCAGCAAATAGCAGAGTTGTCAAACACCAGTCATTGATAAGAATCCCCATCCCTGCAGTCTTTCTTTTCCAATTTCGCAAAGCTTCCTGAATATATATTTCAAACAAAGTAGGTGACAGACTACATCCCTGCTTTAGTCCTTTTGTTATCGGAAAAAATTCCGAAATGTTACTTCCCAGTCTAACTGCACTCTTTGAATGTAAGTATATATTCCAGATGGCCCGAACGTACGTCTTATTGAGGCCAATCTTGATCAACGTTTCAAAAAGCTTTTTCAGGGGTACCGTGTCGTAAGCTTTCTCTAAATCAATAAATAGCAAGTGAGTAGATAGATTTTTGGCTTTCCGTTTCTCCATTATTTGCTGCAATACAAATATGTTGTCAACACTAGATCTTCCAGCACAAAATCCGCTTTGTTCTTCTATTTCCTCTATATTATTTTCTATTCTCTTTTTCAGTATTCTACAGTACAACCTTCCCATTGCGCCAATCACAATTATGCCCCTGTAGTTCTTGCATAATCTTTTATTTCCCTTCTTGTAGATTGAGTTCACATATGCTAAGTTCCAGTTTTCAGGGATCTTGTCAGCTTCCATCATACATTTATTATATTTCAGCCAGTACTTCGATTAATACCTCTGGTCCGTATTTTATCAACTCAATGGGAATGTTTCCAGGCCCTGCCGCTTTTCTATTTTTTGATTCCTTTAAAGCTTTCCTTATTTCGTCTATTGTTATTTCTGCTACTTGCGTGTTGGTAGCTACTTGAATATCTGTATTCTCTATTTTAAATACTTCTCTATTTTCGGTTAGCAGTCTTCTATAATACTCTTCCCATTCTTCCATGCTTATTAGATGTAATTGGCTTTTCTCTCTTTCGTCTTTCCTAAGATTCTTTATTGTCTTCCATGCTTCCGAAGCTCTCGTTCCTCCTATATCTCTATCTACTTCTTCATATTTCTTTTCCCACATTTCGTTTTTACTCTTTGTTACTTCTTTTTTTACTTCCCTATTCCCGTATGCGTAGGCTCTTCTATCTTCTTCTTTATGAGTACGAAGCCAATTTTGGTAAGCCATCTTTTTCTTTTTGACCAGTTCGTCTGTTTGTCTGGTCCACCACTCCGGATTTTGTTTATTGTGTTCCTCTTGTTGACCTAACGCTTCTTCTGCTGCTTCATGTATACATGATTTTATCTGATCGTATAGGTCTTGGGCGTTAATTTCTCTTCGTACCTTCTGTAGTTTGCTGGCCAACCTTAGTTTGTATAAAAATTTTATGGAGTCTTGTTTAAGGCTTTCCAGATTATATTTATGCTCGTCTATCTTTTTATGTTTGTTCTCTTTGTCATCAGAAGATGATGGTCTGAACCGCATTCTGCTCCACGGTATACCCCTACGACTGTAGTGTTAAGTTTTGAATTTTGTCGTTGAATTACATAGTCAATTATAAAGCAGAGTTTTTTGGTTGGTTGCACCCATGTAAATTTATGATTGTTCTTATGAGGGACGAACCCATTCATTATTTTTAGCGACATATTCTGACAAAGCTCTATTAAGCGTAACCCATTATCATTAGGGCTACTTCACCATGTTTACCCACCACTGAGCTGTTTTCTTTTGTTCCAGTACGCCCGTTTAGGTCTCCTAATATGTATATTTCTTTATCGTCTTTAATATTTGATATTATATTGGATAGTTTATCATAAAACTGGTCTTTGGTTAGTCTATCAGTACCATCACTGGGAGCATACACTCTTATTATTACAATATGTCGGCTGTTTTTCTCTATCTCGAGTATTATTATTTGCTCATTTACTTCTCCCCAGCTTTTTATGTTTTTCTTAAATTTTTTATGTATAACTACTGAGACTCCTCTTTTAGCTTGTGCATCCTTTGGTACACCACTGTATATATGAATGTAATCCCCCACTGTCTCATTTCCTTTTCCCTTTTTTTTAGTTTCTGTGAGGACACAAATATCAATTTTCATCTTCTGTAATTCTTGGAAAACTTCTGTTCTTTTTGTTGTTAATCCTTGTATGTTCCATGTAGCCAATTTCATAGTCCGTTTTCTTTGCAATTGTCGTCGTCGTTTTGTTCCATCCTGATTCCGAGGTGAGTCGAAATTATTTTTAGTATTTGTCTTTTTTCCGAAAACTGAGGTACTGGCCCAGCGTTCCAACCCCCATACTTGGAAGACCAGGGTATCTCTACTTAGTCTGGCTCCTCACCTTCAACCTATCCTACAAGGGAGATCCTGCCAGTAGCTAAGCTACCGCCGGCATAGCTCAAAGGGTCCTTAGAGCACGCAAGCCTCCTCGCCCGGCAAA
>OW679201.1:16201330-16295564 GCA_940337035.1 Agriotes lineatus
GCAGTTCAACAAATAAAAATGGCCACATTATCTGCCGTTGTTTCCCAAAATTTAATTCCATAACAACCATTTCTCATCTTTATTCAATAAATTGTAAGTAGAATGACCTGTGTAATAATATAATTACTAATTATTTGAAATTTCTTGTAGCTTCCTGCTTTCCACGTATATTATCCGCCTTTACAAATTTCAAATGGAGTTTTTCAATCAAATAAAACAGTAATTAAAATCTTCTCAAAATATATTCTTTCCACATAAAATAACCACGTAAGTTCTTACGTTATCAAATTATCTTAAGACAGAAATTATTAAAACAAACCTATATTTACAGATGAATCAAATATTGAAAGGAAAAGTTTTTACTAGAAGATCTTACATAAATATCATTCCATGATGAGCCAACTCATTGATATTAACAATTTTAAGCCTCAATCAACATTTTAATTCCCCTCGGAAAACTCACAATTGTTACTTATTACTATGCACCTAAATGGGAACTTCTTAAAGGTATTTTTAACACAAAATCATAGTATATAAAAACAAACTTAGTTACAATCTTTTACCACACATATTTTACAGATATTTGTGTAATGGAACGTTACGACTACATCACAGAATATAAACAAATCTCTATTTTAACAATTGAAGATTCTTTTTACAACGCTCCATTTAATTCTTACCTTTTGACAATAACTGTTCTAATCTATAACAACAATTGCAAGAAGGGTAAATGTTTTATTATTGTTATTGTTTAATTTCTTTCTACATTATTACATTTATTACAGATTATATCATTACCTCTTGTGAAAACACTCGTTATTTGCGTTACTAATTAACAGTTCCAGACTCATTGCTACAGGTAACTTATTTTATATTTGTTGTTTAAAATAACTATATATAAATATTTTAATTTTCTACTATTGAAAAGTTTGAGAAAATTAACTAAATCTATAGTTCGTTAACCAGGGATTTTATTACTAATGTAAATATTTTATTATAGATGTTATTTGTACCTTTTATATGAACATGATGTACTGAAGAAGGGCCAAGAAGCCTGAAATATATATAAAGAACACTGCAACATTTTCCAATAGTTCCTATACCTAGGTTCTAATTTACTATGTAAACTTCTAGCTGATGCTCCTTAGGCAACACATTTTAGTAATTAACAGCTACTTTTATTAAATTAATTTATGATCAATTTTGACTTTTATAAATCTCCACAATGAATCAAACAAGTGAATGCTGCTGTTTTAATTGAAGTCAATGGACCTTATTTATTTTATAATTTATAGATTAACTTTAAAATGAGTCAAATAGGTTGTATTGCACGATCAAACTAAAATATATGAATTTTGTAATTCGTAGAATCTTTAAAATGAGTTAAACGAAACGTATGGTACTATTAACTGAAGTCTATTTATCGCACATCCTAAGTGAAGTAGATACACGATTTTTTTTTATTTTAAAAATTGTCTTTTCAGTTGGTATGACACTGTTCAAATTGTCGCATCTATAAAATGAGCCAAGAAAATTGTATAGTACAGTAGCTGAAGTCTATGTCCTTTGTTTGTTTTTTGAATTTTCTAGATCGTTTGTTCTCTAAAATTAGTAACGAATGCTTTATTACAATATAAAAGTGAAATGTATGTTCTTCTTTGAACTTTATAATAATCCTATTGCCTTCTTGAAATTTGCAAATCATGTTAACTCTAAAATGAAGCAAGTCAGTTATATGACATCGCCTAACTCATTTTTAAAATGAGTCAAACGGGTTGTATGCTGCTGGTTTAGCGGAAGTCTATGGTCGTTGATTCCTTTTTTTTTGTATTTCGAAATCATCTTAACTCTCAAATTAGTCACACAGGTTGCATTGCACTGTCAAAGTAAAATGTATAACTTCTTAATTCGTGGAATCTCTAAAACGAGTCACTAAATTGTATTATGCTATTAAATGAAGTCTATGAACTTCTACAAATGCTTCTTGAAATGTATACGTTGTCCTATTTCTAAAATGGTTAAAACAGGTTATATTTACTACACCTATACTGTGTCATATAACATTCTTGACTTATTTTAAATAATTTTTAAATTTTATAAATGTATGGACGTGTAGCACTGTCTAAAGTGTCGAATTACTAAAAATTGTATGGCATGATAGCTGAAGTTTATGTTCTTTTTTATTTTTCTTTTGAAATGTATAGATCGTCTCTTCTCTAAAATGGGTCAGATATGTTGTATTGCACTATCAAAGTGGAATGGATAATCTTCTATGAATTTTGGAATTCCTGAAATGAGTTAAAAAATTATGGTATTGTTTATCGGAAATTTATAAACTCCTTTATTTTCTTCTTGATATTTATAGATCGCATGAGTCAAAAAATATGGCGCAGTCTAAACGAAGTGTATGATAATTACCTAATTTTGGAAATCGTCTTATCAGCACTGTCTAAATTATCTAATCTTAAAAAAAAGTCAAGAAAATTGTATGTTATGATAGCTGAAGTTCTTCTTTATTTGTCTTTTGACAGTTATAGACGTCTTGCAAAAGCGTTTTCAAATTCTCCTGTTCATCTTCGAGTAAAATGCTCTCTAAAAGTTCTAAGCAGTATGAAACGTTTCCAATTACATTTAGCATGTTTAATTGAGGATAATAAACCAGTTCCCCACTCTAAGACTAATTATTTTCCACACTACCCTAAAACAGTTCTTACAACCTAAAACCTAAACATCCTAAAAGTAATTTTGTCGCTAGATAACTCGCTTTATATTTAAATTCGAGATCGTCCCATAAAGGATGGAGGTTTAACGGCTGGTTCCGAGGAGCGCACATCAATCATACGATGTGGATGGACCGGGCTATTTCGGCGAAAATAACTCCTCTCGTGTAAACAGAGCCCTGAGACAGTGAACGAGTAATTCGCGAGCGTGATATTTTGCTATTTGATTGGCCCTTCCATCTGTCACGGTGCCTGGTGAACCGTAAATGAGAGAGGCTTATGATTCGGAGATGAAAGAGAGGGATCTTTGGGGCCTTAATAATTTACTGCGATCTAAAGGATGGCGCTCCTAAGACTACACGATTTTAAATAATTACAGCGTGGTGCACAGGGAGCTGGAATTGTGGCGTCTGCGTCCATGGCTGCGAAAAGATGTATTTTTAATACCGCCCGCTTGCAAATACGCAAAACGAAGATCCCCCGGCTATTACACGGCATTTCTGTGGGATTGTTTCGTTTTTGCGGCCGAGGAGGAGCTGGAAAAATTAAGCATTGTTTATGGCTAGTCCGCGAAAAAGTTCTATACAAAGGTTTCTCTGCATTGGGGCTTAATTTCGCTTTTAAGTGAGGCTTTTGTAGTAATGAGATGTCTACATTGCCTTCATTGAGGACACGTGGCTTCTTGGGAGCTCCTTTGGGGGAATGTAATAAACCTATTTGACACTGTCCTTATCAGATCTATAATCAAGTCTATTTGACAGTGTGCTAATCATGATGTTAGCTTCTTCAGAAATTCTGATTCACATCTCTTCAGTGAAGTTACTATTAGATGATATTCAATAGTGTCTACAGATTGGTAAGGCGAGACGTGTTGGTATTGAGGAATTTGTCGTTTATCTTAATTTTATTCTTACTGTTACTGCCAGAGCAAGAATCTTAAACTTAGTCTTGCTTAGTTCTACTATAAAGTAGTCGTTAATTTCTTAGGGTTCAATTCTACTTTAGAATCTTCATCCATCATCATCAACGGTTGTATCGTCTACAATGAACATAAACATCTTCTAACTGTCGACATTAAAGCCCCTATGCCAGGCGTGGCGAACCAATGGCACGCGTGCCATTGATGGCACGCGGCAAAATAATTTGGGCACGGCCGCCTTAATTAAGGAATTTAGGTACCTCATCGAAACATTTTATTTTTTCGTCTACATTTGAGGTCATAGTAACAAAGTTCATTGTGAACAAGGCTACCGGTCCCGGAACGGCAACAGACTGCGCGACAGAGATAGGTAGCTTTCGCGCGAATTTCTGACCGAACGGATGGGAGTGACCTAGAGCGGCGGCGGCGGAGGGATGGCGAGAGGGGCGCTGTTAAGCTTAGTTTGTGGTTCGCATGCAGTATTTGAAATAATTAGTTCGATTTTACTTTAAGCATTTATTTTGTAAGTTCTCCCCTGGATCGTTAGGCAGCCCTATTCACATTTATTTTTATATATTGAATAAATTTTCCCCTGCGTAGCTAGGCAACCCTATTTTCATCTTGTGATAACATTTTTCAGAAAATTACAGCTATGTTGCTATCAATTTAGACCACTCTGCATTCCAATAGTTTTTCTGGTGGCCCTTTTCCAATTTTTGGGAGATTTTGATAACCTTTTCCATCCCAGTCTTCGCTTAATAAGTTGGTTGCCCCTCGGCTTCGTGCTTCACCAGCTTAATTATAGCTTGGTTCATTTATGAGGGAGAATTTGAAGCAACGAAAGCCCACTGAACATTAGAATAATTGTTTATGGTTGCAATCCTCACGTTCACTACGCTCTTGCGGTATTTTGGGGCCCACTTTCGTTGTTTGCACGGCACTCCAGGCTGTCCGCCACCTCCAGGTTAGTCTTCTTCAGCTCCCGCCTTTTAGCTCGGTTATGTACCTAGGAATATGTATTTTTAGCCTATTTCTACCTGGCATTATTTGATGGCACGTCATGGCCTCATTAACCATTTCTTTAGAAAAAATGGCACGTACATCAATAAAGGTTCGCCACCCCTGCCCTATGCAGTTGAAACGGAAGTCTACTAGGATAACTTGGACAACATAAAGACATTTAACCTGCGCCAGAAAGAGGAACATCTAGATCCAATAGTGCGTAAAAGCTGAAGAGGAAGAACAGGAGCTTAAGAACCTGCAAATTCATACAAAAGAAGTACCAAGACCTATGTAAATCTCGCCTTGTTCTTGCTTTCTCAAAGCTATAGGCACTGCTGAACATCATCGAACCGCAACATAGCGGAAAAGTAACTAGCTTCAATCTCAAACAAACTTCTGAAAAAGCTAAAGCCAACACGACATAGGAGTAGGCAGCCATATTTTTGTTAAACCACTGCGAAAGTAGTCATTCTATTCTTTGATGGTACCTTGCCTGTTGGAAAACCAAAGCGATCGGCTACTCCAATAATTTGCACAATCTAAAAATTCATATTGTAGCAAAGCAAACACTTTAAGGCACTTTATTAAATTACTGGAAACGTGGGCTGTGCAAACAGCTCCTGGCAGTTTTAAAATAGAAAACGAATCGTTATTATGAACTCTGCTCTTTCGCAAATCAATGGAACGTTGCAAATTTAATACGCTGTTTATTGTCAGTCTGCTAGAATTGTTTCAAGGAATACGCGTACCAACCCTAGATTAATTCTGATTTTTGTTCCCATCATCGTCTTGTAACAACCGCGGCTTACAGCAGCCACGGCCCGGTCATAAATACCGATACGAACGAGCGCGACGCGGAGAAATGAAAAGAGACAAGGACAATTAGCGAGAGGTGATAAAAACGGAACAGTTGTGGAATAAGCCATGAGGGAGTAGCAGCCGTAAAATAAACACGGCTGTGACGAAAGGCGCACAGGTTGGAAGCATTGGATGCTTTTTACGGCTGCCGTAGTCGGCTGGGAACCATTTCGTGTTTAGGCACTGGGCGTTCTGGAAATTTTCTTGCAAGAGTTCCGGCTCTGGCTTACAATGTCTGTTCTCAAACATTTTTGGGAAACAAATGTTTCAAACAACGTCGTGTATAATCAAACGGACGATTTAATGGAAGACCGATGCATATGAAGTTCTGCGAATACGATCTTTATATTCAAATCAAACGAATACATGTTGTCGCGAGGTGAGTTAAAACTGCAAAGAAAGACGACAATAAATATGTTTTTAAACTGACTAAAAAACCCACAAAATTAATCCCACGGCTGCTCTTAAATACACAAAATAAAATTGAAAGTACCAGATCTCTTTTAGGGTCTGGAAGTTGGAAATTACCCTGGCTCCGCTGATCAAAATATATACACGAAAATGATTTAAAATTTAGTTTTCGTTACGTTTCTGGCACTCCAGTTGACGGTAGAGTAACCGCAACCTCTTTTCCTCATTAAGACGGCAAGATGACCACCACTGTTGTCTCACTCTAAGCTTGCTTCCGCGATGACAGCAAACCACGAACCTTGAACTTGAGCCAATTCGTGCCACCTGTGTTTCCATATTTCATAACTTTTTATTATATACACGATTAGTAACAAAGCTTAACAGTATGTGTTATTATGTCTTATTCAAGTAGCAGCGCAGTATAAGTAGAAACTCTATGCGGCAGCGTACTATAAGGTTCCGAATGCGGACTCATTAGTGAAAACGTGCGGGAATATGTGGACCCTGCAATATACAGGGTGACAATTAAGTTCTCTCGCCAAGGAAAACGAACGGTAGTAAAGTTGATCTTTATTATTTTTTCATAAACTTGATATTATTATAAATATGAAACCTTAACAGCTACAATAAACCCAAACAGTTTCAAAAATCCCCCGCGTGTCCTAATGCAGACCTTCAGTCTTTTCTTAAAATTATCCACTGTGGATCGCAGCACTTCTTTAGGAATTCCAGCCCATGCAACTCTTACGTAATACGTTAGCTCTTCAATACTAGCTTGATGTTGTACACAGGTCGTTGTCGATAGAATAGACCATATAGCGTAATCCATTGGAGTCAAATCCGGTGAAAATGAAGGCCAATCTTTAGGAGAAATAAAGTCTTGGAAATTCTCACGAATCGAAGCAATAGTGTTATTCGCTGTATGGGGCCTTGCAATTTCTAAAATGTTGACTTGCCCATGGTTCTACTACAGCCTCCAATACGTTCGTACGATACGTTTCTGCCGTCATCCTAATCCCCTGGTTGATAAACACCAAGGGTGTTTTTCCATTCACGGTAATTCCTGCCCAGACGAAGGACGTGCTGATTTAAAAACATGTCTACTTCTATTACTACCACCTTCAATTGTACGACCAATTCGAGAATTTTGTTTATTAAACTTTTCATCTGTCAGTTATGACACAAACTGACGCAAAACCTAACCTGCTAACCTCGAATTTGACATAACAGTGAGCTCGTGTCATAATGACTTACAGTGCCACCAACATATTAATCATACAACAAATATTTCAAAGGCAACTTGACCGGAATAATTAATGAACACCCGTTAGTATATTACATACCGAGGTGGGAAGTGTTTCATTCCTGTCGAGAGATTAAGTAGTTAACCAAAACGCGCAGCGTCGAGGTTAACTTTATTTCGAGACAGGAATGAAACCTTTCACCGTGGTATGTATACAATCATCTAATTTTAAAAATAACTACAATTGAATTCTGAATAATAGATATCTTGATGTAGCAAATATATTTGTTACCATGAAAACAACCCACTCAATATTTTTGTTACCATGAAAACAACCCAGTCTTCAGGTATGTAATATTTTTCGGGGTATGTAATAATTTCCCGGCTAGTTTCAGTAATCTGCTAGTTCCCAGTTGTTGACATGTCATGAAATTGACACATTACAATATCATTGCGAATAAAAGCTTATTATAGCTGCACGTTGCATTTGGCCTTCTGCATCTTATTAAATGTTTTACGAAGTGTCAACAGACTAGGCCTACTTGTTAAATACATTTCAAGAAAATTTCTTTTATTCAAATTATGTATACATGTCAACTACACTTGGTAGGTTTACAAATATTTTTATTATTTTTTCAACATATTAATACATCAGATTTAAATTTTAGGGAAAGCATGCAACAGTTAGATCGCAATTTTTTTTACAAATTAAGAGCACTAAACATTGGTAACTGCGGTTTTGTTCTTAAATGCTTGCTCCTGATTGGCTGATAGAAATTTGAAACGTTTCACATTAAGCAATAGCAGCAAAGCAACAAATTGCAGAAATGTATACAATTTTTATTTTACACATTAGCCACTTTAGCCAAAAATTAACATACGGTATTAAATTGTTCGTATAATTCCTTATGGTTGAATATAAAATATAACCTACTTCGGAAAATTATTGACATACTTTGGCTATTAAATGCAAGTAACACAGTTTAACTAATTAATAGTTTTAAACTATAGTCAAACTTACTTTTTTCTGAATACAACCTAACTACAAAGTTATACTGAGTTTTCAGCTCAATTTACACTAATATGAACATTTTAACTTTTGACAGGTGCAATACCAATGCACCTAAAATTAGTATCAAATTCCGCTTCATTACAACTACACCTGAATAAGATTTCACACCATTCGGATGTGATCCAGCTGAGAATTCGTAAATCGTAAATATTAAACCAACAGAACACAAAAATCATATTTTAAGGTAGAATGATTAATGCTTCCTACTAACCGAACTAACTCATTACTTCGAAGTTAAAGTAGTTATTAACAATTCTAAACATTTACAAGATTTTTTTTAAATTAAAATTGAGTTAAAAGATTTTTAAATTTTTAATTGAATTCATAATTTGACAAACAACCTGCACGATTTTTGAAAACCACCATAATCTTATTTACTGTATTTCCAATTCGAAATGCCACTTTAATTTGCTCAATACTTTGAGTGGAAACCTTTCGAACTCAAAAATTCTAAGAACGGAAAGATTATTATTTTAAAAAGCTATTGATATAGGTTTCCTTGGGCATTTCTGTGTATTATTCTTATTTCTAGAGTCATATTTCAGGTCAAATATTAGTTCTGTATTGTTTTGTTTTCATACAAAAGCTTTATTTAGCATGTTTTCTAATATTGAAGCAATTATACAATGCCTATGTTTTCTTTTATTGATAGCAATATAGAAGGTTCACCATTTACTTTTTTTATTTTTAGCATCACATATTTCGTAATTGAATCTATTAGCACCAATCAGTAGAAATGGCAAATATTAAAACTATTTGATCTTTTAACCTTTGAAGCGATATATTCAGACACAAAAGCCGATTGGCATGAGATAGACTATATACGACCAATTGTCCCCGATCTAGTTGCCTGTGAATGTGGATATTCAAGTTTTTGACGTTCTTGCAGGTAAAAACTGGGCACAGCTAGTCAATGGAACATGGCGTGAGTCAATGTTGCTTAAGGTAATGATGCTCTCTAACACAAAATAGAACGATCTCGGGGCGGATGATGTAGTTGAAACCAGGCAGCTGCGTACTTATCTTGCTTGGCCACCTATTAATGCTCAATGTGCTCATAAATACAGCTGAATTTAAACAGAGGGTGTACTAAATAACAACTCACAAGCTATAGGAAAATACTGTACGTACCTAACGATGACGTGAAGTAACTACAAACTATTTCTAACAAAACTTATTAGGCCGGACACAATCCTACCTGTATTACAGACCAGATTCGCGGCATTCCTGTTTTGGGGAAGGCCTAACCACAATAATTTTACGTATTAAAACAGGTGGCCTCTAACTGTAATGTCTTTCAACGTGAATACCGGCATAAAAGCGAGATGTGCACCGCCGGCTGCTAGATGACAATTTCGGAGAGAATTTCGACTTTACCGACAATTCTGCTAGTGCTCTGGTGACGTTTTCCCTAGGACACGAGAGGCTAGGAAGATGGCCAACGGCAAAATCCAAGCAGATTTAATCCGAAGGAATCATCGAATTGTACCTTTAATGAGGTTTAACTGACGGTACGCCAAAAACTTGTGCAACTCAAGAATACTTTAGATCCGACAACTTAAAAATTTTGGATAACATGACAACTTCAAAAAAAAATCTCGGCTGCTTCTCAAATCGCAACTTGTTTGATCCCGTGCTCGTCCCCGTTTGTTCTTCGGAAAACAACTTCTTAGAAAGATCGCGACAAATGAATGTGCATACAGTGAGAGTCGGGCGGGATGCTGAGTGGTGAGCAGCCTGCCCTCTCAAACTGATACGGGACGACGTGATCATTTCCGTTGACGGGTCGAGATCATAGCGGGGTTCCTACAGCTTTTGCCGCATCCAGCATTTCGACCGCCATAGCGCTCTATTTCTCCACTCGTCTTCTCCTATAGCTCTATCTTCCATGACTTATCTAATTCCTTGGCTCCATGTTATTTCAGGTCTTCCTTTCCTTCTTCTACTTTGTGCTGTGTATTCTAATGCTCTCTTTGGCCATCGCTCTTCCCCCATCCTCATTATGTGGCCGTAACAGAGCAACTGTCTGGTTTCTATTCTGTCGGCGCTTGTATGTACCCTCCCTGTCCGCCTTCTGATGTCTTCGTTCGGTATGTGTTGCAGCTTTGATATTCGGCATGCTCTTCTCAGGAAATCCATCTCCACTGTTTCTAGAGTCTTCTTATCTTTCTTTGACATTTGCCAACACTCCGAACCATAAGTTAGAATTGGTTCTACAATGACTCTGTATATCATAATTTTCGTATTTAATTTCATCTTGTTCGACCACAATAATGAGTTGAGCATACAGATAGCTTTTCTACCTTGATGTACTCTGTCTTTTATGGCATTCTTTGACGTTCCCTCCTCCGACAAAATGGTCCCCAAATACTTATATTCCTTACATTTTTTGAGTTTTCTAATTTGCAGTTCTGGATCTTCTTCTGTTTCCCCTACTTTTAGATATTCAGTTTTTGTCATATTCATGCTTAAGCCCCATTTTTCGTACTCCTCTTCTAATTTTCTCATCATATAATCCGTATCTGCTTCGTCACAAGCTGTAATTACTTGATCATCAGCAAATAGTAGAGTCGTCAAACACCAGTCATTGATAAGAATCCCCATCCCTGCAGTCTTTCTTTTCCAATTTCGCAAAGCTTCCTGAATATATATTTCAAACAAAGTAGGTGACAGACTACATCCCTGCTTTAGTCCTTTTGTTATCGGAAAAGATTCCGAAATGTCACTTCCCAGTCTAACTGCACTCTTTGAATGTAAGTATATATTCCAGATGGCCCGAACGTACGTCCTATTGAGGCCAATCTTGGTCAACGTTTCAAAAATCTTTTTCAGGGGTACCGTGTCGTAAGCTTTCTCTAAATCAATAAATAGCAAGTGAGTAGATAGATTTTTGGCTTTCCGTTTCTCCATTATTTGCTGTAATACAAATATGTTGTCAACACTAGATCTTCCAGCACAAAATCCGCTTTGTTCTTCTATTTCCTCTATATCGTTTTCTATTCTTTTTTTCAGTATTCTGCAGTACAACCTTTCCATTGCGCCAATCACAATTATGCTCCCGTAGTGCTTGCATAATCTTTTATTTCCCTTCTTGTAGATTGACTTCACATATGCTAAGTTCCAGTCTTCAGGGATCTTGTCAGCTTCCATCATACATTTATTAAATATTTCAGCCAGTACTTCGATTAATACCTCTGGTCCGTATTTTATCAACTCAATGGAAATGTTTCCAGGCCCTGTCGCTTTTCTATTTTTTTATTCCTTTAAATCTTTCCTTATTTCGTCTATTGTTATTTCTGCTACTTGCGTGTTGGTATCTACTTGAATATCTGTATTCTCTATTTTAAATACCTCTCTATTTTCGGTTAGCAGTCTTCTATAATACTCTTCCCATTCTTCCATGCTTATTAGATGTAATTGGCTTTTCTCTCTTTCGTCTTTCCTAAGATTCTTTATTGTCTTCCATGCTTCCGAAGCTCTTGTTCCTCCTATATATCTATCTACTTCACATTTCTTTTCCCACATTTCGTTTTTACTCTTTGTTACTTCTTTTTTTACTTCCCTATTCCAGTATGCGTAGGCCCTTCTATCTTCTTCTTTATGAGTACGAAGCCAATTTTGGTAAGCCATCTTTTTCTTTTTGACCAGTTCGTCTGTTTGTCTGGTCCACCACTCCGGATTTTGTTTATTGTGTTCCTCTTGTCTACCTAAAGCTTCTTCTGCTGCTTCATGTATACATGATTTTATCTGATCGTATAGGTCTTGGGCGTTACTTTCTCTTCGTACCTTCTGTAGTTTGCTGGCCAACCTTGTTTAAGGCTTTCCAGATTATATTTATGCTCGTCTATCTTTTTATGTTTGTTCTCTTTGTTTGATTGTTCTCTGCTGTTTTTCCTTTTATAGTTTATTATCACTTTTGCCATCAGAAGATGATGGTCTGAACCGCATTCTGCTCCACGGTATACCCTTACGTCTGTAGTGTTAAGTTTTGAATTTTGTCGTTGAATTACATAGTCAATTATAGAGCAGAGTTTTTTGGTTGGTTGCACCCATGTAAATTTATGATTGTTCTTATGAGGGAAGAACCCATTCATTATTTTTAGCGAAATATTCTGAGAAAGCTCTATTAAGCTTAACCCATTATCATTAGGGGCTACTTCACCATGTTTACCCACCACTGAGCTGTTTTCTTTTGTTTCAGTACGTCCGTTTAGGTCTCCTAATATGTATATTTCTTTATCGTCTTTAATATTTGATATTATATTGGATAGTTTATCATAAAACTGGTCTTTGGTTAGTATATCAGTACCATTACTGGGAGCATACACTCCTATTATTACAATATGTCGGCTGTTTTTCTCTATCTCGAGTATTATTATTTGCTCATTTACTTCCCCCCAGCTTTTTATGGTTTTCTTAAATTTTGTATGTATAACTACTGAGACTCCTCTTTTAGCTTTTGCATCCTTTGGTACACCACTGTATATATGAATGTAATCCCCAACTGTCTCATTTCCTTTTCCCTTTTTTTTAGTTTCTGTGAGGACACAAATATCAATTTTCATCTTCTGTAATTCTTGGAAAACTTCTGTTCTTTTTGTTGTTAATCATTGTATGTTCCATGTAGCCAATTTCATAGTCCGTTTCTTTTGCAATTGTCGTCGTCGTTTTGTTCCATCCTGATTACGAGGTGAGTCGAAATTATTTTTAGTATTTGTCTTTTTTCCGAAAACTGAGGTACTGGCCCAGCGTTCCAACCCCCATACTTGGAGGACCAGGGTATCTCTACTTAGTCTGGCTCCTCACCTTTAACCTATCCTACAAAGGGAGACCCTGCCAGTAGCTAAGCTACCGCCGGCATAGTTCAAAGGGTCCTTAGAGCACGCAAGCCTCCTCACCCGGAAAAAGATGCCTTCGTCAAGGTGGAGATACCGTGAAGAGGAGAGATCATAGACGAGTTATTTCTACCTCCAGTTATGCTGAAACGAATTATATTACTAAAACGAATTACTATTCATTGGGAAAATTTTAGCTTCAGCGTAGTTTCTGTTCAATTACTTATCTATAAAATATTTACATTCTATCAAAGCAACTTAGAGATCATTTGAAACTCTGCAAGTCTAGCCAAAGATATGAAAGCAGTTTCATTGAAAATCTCTCTTTTGGCGCTATGGTGCAAGTAGGTCCTTGGTCCTCTTTACAACTCTCTTCTATTCTTCTCTGTCCTACGCTTCTATCCTTCATATTTTCACTTCTGTCTCTCTAGGGCCTTCTTTCAAATCTTTTTCCTGGTCTTCCTTGCGTTCTCGTTTCTTGTGGTGTTATAATGTATAAAACCTCGGGGCTTCTGTTTTCCTTCATCCTAATTGCGTGTTCCAGCCAGTTTCGTGGCTGTGTTTTTACTGTAGAAACTATATCCGAATATATAAGTATATAATTTCCTTATTATATGATCCTTTGTAGTTCGCCTCTGGCCTCCTTGGCCTGGAAAATATCTCTTTTTAATACTTTCTTCTAGAGACAGTTTAGGCCCTTTCAGCTTCTATATATTACAGAAAACCTGGGGAAAGACAGGCTAAGGAGATGATCAATAGCGAAATCCAAGTAGTTTTAATGCTTCGGTGTCTGGACCGAATCTTTCTTCGGAATGACACAGCAAGAGCCGTGAAGCCTCTTCTCGCAATATGATGAAACGGCTTGCTGGTCACAGTTAGAAGTTAGACCCAACCTCTTACGGGACGAGATTATAGGCCAGTAATTTATGCCTTCCTAAAACTATTCATCTTGTTAATGGGCACATCTTTTAAGATGTGCTTTATTTACAACAGGCTCAGTTGTTATTTTTCCTTTACTGAACTAAGATATTTGAAACCACTGTAAGTTTAAGCTAAGCTTCTCCAGTAATACTTGAAGCTAGTTATTTTATTAAAACGAATTATCGTTGAACAGAAAAATTGCAGCTGTACGATAGCTTTAGTTCAATTACTAACCTAGAAATTATAAATCTAACTAAAGATACCAGATTTATTTCAATTTTTAAATCTCTTCCGTTTGTCGTTACCTCCCATCCAGGTAGTTGGTTTTCACTGCGAATCTCGTCCATTCGTCTCTGTCCTGCCCTTTGCACGTCCACTTTTTCACTCGCATCCCTCTCATCTTCTCCCATATAATCGCCCAGCCCCATCTCCTTCTCGGTCTTATTTTCTCTCTTCTCCTCTGGTTTTTGAATGTATGCAGCCCTATAGACCATATTTTTCTGCATGCTAATTACGCGTTTCAGCCATTTTATCCCGGGTCTTTATATAAAATATTTATTTCATGATTCATTCCAGTTCCCCACTGATCTCCATCTTGCCCTGGACTATATATTATTCTTAATATTTCCCTCTTAACTGTTAAAGTACCCAACATCTTCTAGAAATTACAGAAGTTATTTGCCCTTCACTAAATCATGTTAATAAAAACTTTGAACCGCTTTTAACTAAATCTGTAGCTTTGTTGTTTTATCCTAAGTTTAACCAAAGCTAACAGTTATCTTCTCCCTAGAATTGTTTATGTAGCCGCTCTCTTTAAGATACTTACGTAAAACATGTCTTTTGATGTGTTATGATCGTTTTCGTGAATAAATGGATTGTTGACGTTCAACATTAGCCATTGTTGTTTTTATTGGATGTTCATTATCTCTTTGTAGTCTCCCTCAGGTCGTATCTCGACTACTCTGTATGGTTTAGCGAAGTGTGTCACGGTAAGTTGTTGAACTAGGCGGCCTTAATTATTGCTTTTGCTACTGGTTAAGACAATTAGGTACATTTATTACGCATTCTTTATACCCACTACCTCTCTCAGGCTGTCTGTTATGGGCTAGTTACTTTAAATGTTAACAAAACGTGACGTTAATGTTGGGTACTTTCAGTTATTGATACATTATACCCAAAGCTATACTACAAATTATACAACCGTTTTTAAAAGTATCATTGAGACGAGTCCAAATATCTCCGTTTCATAAACACATTTCACTTAACAAAAGAATGACTAAAGGTCAGCTGTTTTGGATATAATATTGAAAAAATATTAAAGGACTGCTTGCAAATTCGGGAGTAGGTTTTTGTTCTTTTAATTTTGCGTCTGGTGTCGCTTGGTATTTGTCTAAACGACTGAGTTTAGCATATTTAGCATAAATCTACAAACGTATGCCAACGCTGGATGCTTGAGTAGCAATAAATGGTCATAATACAACTCAGCACGTATACGACAGCTTTAGTAACCATTAATGGAGTATAAGAGCTGTTTCAAAGGTGATAACCAAATACGTCTACTCGCTCGTTAGTGTAACTCATTCATACGCCTTCATTAAACTTGCCAATATTGTAATTACGTATTTCACCATTTAAATAATATTTATGATCGTTCCTTTTTCAAAGGATGATTTGCTTCCAATTAATAGTGTGCAAACTATTTTAATCTTTACACTATTTCTGTTATTAACTAGGTTCTGCTGTTCGAAGCTGACTTTATCTAATTAGCAGTTATACAACAACAGCTACAAAGATTTAATAGCTTCAGTAATTCAACTTATTATTGAAGCCATCGCAGCAAAATTAATAACCATGAAAGAACGCGCAATAAAAAGAGCACAATAAAATGTATTCGGCAAATACTTGCAAAAAGTCACCACGTCAGACAAGCAGAAGTGATGAGAGAAGCAAGGGTGAACGACATCCCTTTGAACGGCGCCTGTTGCGTTGATTTGGATATTGCATTGTTAAATGGACTTACTGAGGTGAAATGGGCGATAAGGGCGTCCCCTGGGAATTTAATCGGGCCATGTCAAAAGTTACACTTCTACATTCCTTGTTTATTTCTTTGTCTCCGATTTTATTTCGGTATGACTCCCCGGAAAGGGACGTTTCTCGAACGCAATTACACTTCTTTGAGCTCTCAAGTTGAAGCAGCTACTAGTCCTAGGTTTTTGCGTTTTGTTTGTACCTTAGCCGTTTCACGCCTCGTTAGCTCCTTAGAAGAATCCCTGTTCATTGCGGCAGCTCAAATTCATATTTTTACCGGGCACTCGAAGCAGCTCGGAAAGGGCTTCCCGAAGGGCCTCGCACTTTGGTAGAAGTTAATGGGTTTCCGCACATCCGAAACTGTTGGAGTAAATATTCGCGTCAGTTTCGCATCTCTGGCAAATGTAGCGTTTGCTAAGTTGGAGTTGCCCTCCGTAGCACGTGTTATACACAGGGCAAAGTTTTATTAGATGCGGATACCCGCTTAATGATCATTTTCTGGGCCATCTTAAGCTTAATGTAAATAGGCAAGACAATTGCGAGGTTTGAATTCACTTATGAGCGGGGACGCGTTCCCTTCGCTGGGAATCTCGATTCTTCTGGAAAGTTGGCCACTCGGAACGACAAAAGGGTATCTCGGAATCATCTTAATGCCTGCACACTAAGGGATTTTCTTGGGGTGATTCATCGTAATGGCTTTGTATATAAATAAAATTTCTTATGGTGGCAGTTCTTCAATTCCTGTCAAAGGTTAACCTTCGAAAGTACAAAATACAACAGTTTGTATCAAGTTAAACATTTTTATTTGAATCCTTGCAGCACAAGGTTTGGGTTGTGTCACTCGTCTTCAAGATTTCTATTCCCCTTTCTCTTGAAAATATTTTTGAGCTGTTACCTTGATGCATAGAAATAACACACCCCAGTAAAAGAAACTGTTGTTGTATCAAACCCTTACTTTGATTAATCGATATTCAGGCTGGTTCATCACTGATATTCTTCATTTGTTTCAGCTCTATCACAAATATTTTTATAATTGAGAAATGGTTTCATTGACTACTTTTCCTGCAATCTTCGATCTTTACTTAACGTTTTCTTGACCATTTGTGTACATGCCTGGGTACGACATGCCCTAATCGTATGAAGCGTCGCTACATCATACACTGCCTTTGATACGCCGAAATTTTGTTTGGTGCTTTTCTTCTAATATACGCTCATTAATTGTTATGAATCTTCCTCCACACAATCGATGTATCTTATTCCAAGTCTCGCTTTGCTTCTGCTTCCATTTTATCTTTTGATAACGTATTGTTGAGATTTTTTCTTCAGTCATGAGTATCACAAGCCTTAATTGTACAAACCGTTGTTACGTAACACTCTTTCCTTCATACTCCGATTTATTGATTGATAATGTATTCTTCAATCTTCGAGCTTTAATTGTTATCGTTCTTCCTCACTACAATTAATGCACCATATTGGAGGTCTTACATTACATCTGCCACCATTCTAAATTTAGATAATGTTTTCTTTCCAATTATTCTGCACGCATGGGTACCTTATGACCGAGTCGTACCAACCGCCTGCCATTCAGACGTCGATACTTTGATCTGTACTTTTTCCTCTAATCTTTGACCCTTTATTGCTATCGAGCTTCCTCCATACAATCAATGCATAGTATTCGAGGTCTTACTTTAACTATACCTCCAGTCTAGCGCCCGACAACGTTTTCTTATCCATTTTTCTGTATTTGTAAGTACCACATGCCTTAAGCTTACGAACCGTTGTCACATCATACCCTACCTTTCATACGTCGATATTTGGATCGATGCATTGTTCTCTAACCTTAAGTCTTTAATTTTTGTCAATCTTTCTCAACTCAATTAATGCATCTTGTTCGAGGTATTGCTTTACCGCTGCCTCTAATCTAACTCTTGATAACGTATTCTTGGGTACCACATGTCTTAACCGAACAAACAGTCGTTATATCGTACTCTGGCATTTTTCTTTAATTTTTTATCATTAAATTTGTATCACTCCTCCTTTACCTCTCGCTCCATCATTACTATTAATAACGTTGTGTTTTAATAGTACGCACAGTCGTTATATCATACTCAGGCTTGAATACGTCAATAGTTTGATTGGTGCTTTTTTCTCTAATCTTAGATGATAATTATTATCAATCCTCCTCCACACAATCAACGTATCGTGAACTCTTCCTTTATCTCTGCCTACATTCTAGCTCTTAATAGTATTTTCTTGCGTATTTTCTGCATGCTCATATACCATATGCCTTAATCGTACGAATCGCCATAACACAAATATTTTAATATTTAATTATTATCTTGTTATATTTATATTGTTTTGCCAATAAAGACATTATTATTATTATTATTATTATACCCTTCTTTTCAAACTTTGATATTTTTTCTGTAGTTTTTCTCTAATCCTCGACATTTAGTTGTTATCGTCTTTCTCCACACAATCAATACGTCGTATTCGAAATCTTGCTCTACCGTTTACTCAATTGTAGCTCTTAATAACGTTTTAAACCATTTCTCTGCATGCACAGGTACCACATGCCTTAATCGTACGAACCGTCGTTACATCATAGCGTGTTTTTAGTTCGTCGATATCATGTCTAATACCCTTTCTTCTAATCTTCGATCTAATTTTTATCGTTCTACGTCAATACAATCAATGCATCGTATTCGCGATCTTACATTAGCTCTGCCTGTATTCTAGCTCTCGACAACATTTTCTCAGACATTTTTCGGTAGCTGTGATTACCACATGCCTTAAACTTACGAACAGTCGTTACATCGTACCCTAGCTTTCATACGTCAATATTTTGATCAATGCATTTTTTTCTAACCTTGCACCTTTAATTTCTGCCAATCTCTCTCCATACAATCAATGCATCGATTTTCCAAGTTTATTTTTTCTCATTCTTCTGCACGCATGGGTACCTTATGCCTGAATCGTACCAACTGCCTTATTCCTATTTGACATCTTTAATTACCTCTGCCTCCATGCACACCGCCTTCCTTTCAAACGTCGATATCTTGATCTGTGATTTTACCTGTAATCTTCGATCTTTAATTTGTATCGATCTTCCTCCATACAATAAATACATAGTATTCGACATCTTTAATTACCTCTGCCTCCATTATAGCTCTAGATCATGTTTTCTTTGCATTTTTCTGCACACATTTCTGCAAACATGGGTATCTTTTCTTTCTTTTCCATTTTTCTGCGCGCATGGGTACCTTATGCCTGAATCGTACCAATTGCCTTCCTTTCAAACGTCGATATTTTGATCTGTGATTTTTCCTCTAATCTTCGATTTTTAATTTGTATCGATCTTCCTCCATACAATAACAGCATCGTATTCGACGTCTTCAATTACCTCTGGCTGCATTCTAACTATAGATAATGTTTCATTTCCCATTTTTCTGCAGACATGGGTACCTTATGCCTCAATTTTACCAACCGCCTTCATTTCAAACGTCGATATTTTGATCTGTGATTTTTTCTCTAATCTTCGATTTTTTATTTCTATCGATCTTCCTCCATACAATAACAGCATCGTATTCGACGTCTTCAATTACCTCTGCCTCCATTCTAACTATAGGTAATGGTTTCTTTCCCATTTTTCTGCACGCATGGGTACCTTATCCCTGAATCGTACCAATTGCCTTCCTTTCAAACGTCGATATTTTGATCTGTGATTTTTCCTCTACTCTTCGATCTTTAATTTGTATCGATCTTCCTCCATACAATAAATACATCGTATTCGACATCTTTAATTACCTCTGCCTCCATTATAACTCTAGATCATGTTTTCTTTGCCATTTTTCTGCACACATGGGTATCTTATGCCTCAATCGTACCAACCGCGTTCCTTTCAGACCTCGATATTTTGATCTGTGATTTTTCCTCTACTCTTCGATCTTTAATTTGTATCGATCTTCCTCCATACAATAAATACATCGTATTCGACATCTTTAATTACCTCTGTCTCCATTATAACTCTAGATCATGTTTTCTTTGCCATTTTTCTGCACACATGGGTATCTTATGCCTCAATCGTACCAACCGCGTTCCTTTCAAACGTCGATATTTTGATCTGTGATTTTTCCTCTAATCTTCGATCTTTAATTTGTATCGATCTTTCTCCATACAATAAATACATCGTATTCGACAGCTTTAATTAACTCTGCCTCTATTATAACTCTAGATCATGTTTTCTTTGCATTTTTCTGCACACATTTCTGCAAACATGGGTATCTTTACTTTCTTTTCCATTTTTCTGCGCGCATGGGTACCTTATGCCTGAATCGTACCAATTGCCTTCCTTTCAAACGTCGATATTTTGATCTGTGATTTTTCCTCTAATCTTCGATTTTTAATTTGTATCGATCTTCCTCCATACAATAACAGCATCGTATTCGACGTCTTCAATTACCTCTGGCTGCATTCTAACTATAGATAATGTTTTATTTCCCATTTTTCTGCAGACATGGGTACCTTATGCCTCAATTTTACCAACCGCCTTCATTTCAAACGTCGATATTTTGATCTGTGATTTTTTCTCTAATCTTCGATTTTTTATTTCTATCGATCTTCCTCCATACAATAACAGCATCGTATTCGACGTCTTCAATTACCTCTGCCTCCATTCTAACTATAGGTAATGGTTTCTTTCCCATTTTTCTGCACGCATGGGTACCTTATCCCTGAATCGTACCAATTGCCTTCCTTTCAAACGTCGATATTTTGATCTGTGATTTTTCCTCTAATCTTCGATCTTTAATTTGTATCGATCTTTCTCCATACAATAAATACATCGTATTCGACATCTTTAATTAACTCTGCCTCTATTATAACTCTAGATCATGTTTTCTTTGCATTTTTCTGCACACATGGGTACCTTATGCCTCAATCGTACCAACCGCCTTCTCTTCAAACGTCGATATTTTGATCTGTGATTTTTTTCTCTAATCTTCGATCTTTAATTTGTATCGATCTTCCACCATACCATAAATACATCGTATTCGACATCTTTAATTACCTCTGCCTCCATTATAACTCTAGATCATATTTTCTTTGCCATTTATCTGCACACATGGGTACCTTATGCCCCAATCGTACCAACTGCGTTCCTTTCAAACGTCGATATTTTGATCTGTGATTTTTCCTCTAATCTTCGATTTTTAATTTGTATCGATCTTCCTCCATACAATAACAGCATCGTATTCGACGTCTTCAATTACCTCTGGCTCCATTCTAACTATAGATAATGTTTTATTTCCCATTTTTCTGCAGACATGGGTACCTTATGCCTCAATTTTACCAACCGCCTTCATTTCAAACGTCGATATTTTGATCTGTGATTTTTTCTCTAATCTTCGATTTTTTATTTCTATCGATCTTCCTCCATACAATAACAGCATCGCATTCGAAGTCTTCAATTACCTCTGCCTCCATTCTAACTATAGGTAATGGTTTCTTTCCCATTTTTCTGCACGCATGGGTACCTTATCCCTGAATCGTACCAATTGCCTTCCTTTCAAACGTCGATATTTTGATCTGTGATTTTTCCCCTAATCTTCGACCTTTAATTTGTATCGATCTTCCTCCATACCATAAATACATCGTATTCGACATCTTTAATTACCTCTGCCTCCATTATAACTCTAGATCATATTTGCTTTGCCATTTCTTTGCACACATGGGCACCTTATGCCTCAATCGTACCAACCGGCTTCCTTTCAAACGTCGATATTTTGATCTGTGATTTTTTCTCTAATCTTCGATTTTTAATCTGTATCGATCTTACTTCATACAATAAATGCATCGTATTCGACGTCTTCAATTACCTCTGGCTCCATTCTAACTATATATAATGTTTTCTTTCCCATTTTTCTGCAAACATGGGTACCTTCTGCCTCAATTTTACCAACCGCCTTCATTTCAAACGTCGATATTTTGATGTGTGATTTTTTCTCTAATATTCGATTTTTTATTTGTATCGATCTTCCTCCATACAATAACAGCATCGTATTCGACGTCTTCAATTACCTCTGCCTCCATTCTAACTATAGTTAATGGTTTCTTTCCCATTTTTTTGCACGCATGTGTATCTTATGCCTGAATCGTACCAATTGCCTTATTTTCAAACGTCGATATTTTGATCTGTGATTTTTCCTCTAATCTTCGATCTTTAATTTGTATCGATCTTCCACCATACAATAAATACATCGTATTCGACATCTTTAATTGCCTCTGCCTCCATTATAACTATAGATCATGTTTTTTTTTGCATTTTTTTGCACACATGGGTATCTTATGCCACAATCGTACCAACCGCGTTCCTTTCAAACGTCGATATTTTGATCTGTGATTTTTCCTCTAATCTTCGATCTTTAATTTGTATCGATCTTTCTCCATACAATAAATACATCGTGTTCGACATCTTTAATTACCTCTGCCTCCATTATAACTATAGATCATGTTTTTTTGCCATTTTTCTGCACACATGGGTATCTTATGCCACAATCGTACCAACCGCCTTCCTTTCAAACGTCGATATTTTGATCTGTGATTTTTTCTCTAATCTTCGATTTTTAATTTGTATCGATCTTACTTCATACAATAAATGCATCGTATTCGACGTCTTCAATTACCTCTGTCTCCATTCTAACTATAGATAATGTTTTCTTTCCCATTTTTTTGCACGCATTAATACCTTATGCCTGAATCGTACCAATTGCCTTCCTTTCAAACGTCGATATTTTGATCTGTGATTTTTCCTCTAATCTTCGATCTTTAATTTGTATCGATCTTTCTCCATACAATAAATACATCGTATTCGACATCTTTAATTACCTCTGCCTCCATTATAACTATAGATCATGTTTTTTTGCCATTTTTCTGCACACATGGGTATCTTATGCCACAATCGTACCAACCGCCTTCCTTTCAAACGTCGATATTTTGATCTGTGATTTTTTCCCTAATCTTCGATTTTTAATTTGTATCGATCTTACTTTTTACAATAAATGCATCGTATTCGACGTCTTCAATTACCTCTGTCTCTATTCTAACTATAGATAATGTTTTCTTTCCCATTTTTTTGCACGCATTAATACCTTATGCCTGAATCGTACCAATTGCCTTCCTTTCAAACGTCGATATTTTGATCTGTAATTTTTCCTCTAATCTTCGATCTTTAATTTGTATCGATCTTCCTCCATACAATAAATACAACGTATTCGACATCTTTAATTAACTCTGCCTCTATTATAACTCTAGATCATGTTTTCTTTGCATTTTTCTACACACATGGGCACCTTATGCCTCAATCGTACCAACCGGCTTCCTTTCAAACGTCGATATTTTGATCTGTGATTTTTTCTCTAATCTTCGATTTTTAATTTGTATCGATCTTACTTCATACAATAAATGCATCGTATTCGACGTCTTCAATTACCTCTGTCTCCATTCTAACTATAGATAATGTTTTCTTTCCCATTTTTTTGCACGCATGGGTACCTTATGCCTGAATCGTACCAATTGCCTTCCTTTCAAACGTCGATATTTTGATCTGTGATTTTTCCTCTAATCTTCGATCTTTAATTTGTATCGATCTTTCTCCATACAATAAATACATCGTATTCGACATCTTTAATTAACTCTGCCTCCATTCTAGCTCTAGATCATGTTTTCTTTGCATTTTTCTACACACATGGGTACCTTATGCCTCAATCGTACCAGCCGCCTTCCTTTCAAACGTCGATATTTTGAACTGTGATTTTTCCTTTAATCTTCGATTTTTAATTTGTATCGTTCTTCCTCCATACAATAACAGCATCGTATTCGACGTTTTCAATTACCTCTGGCTCCATTCTAACTATAGATAATGTTTTCTTTCCCATTTTTCTGCAGACATGGGTACCTTATGCCTCAATTTTACGTACCGCCTTCATTTCAAACGTCGATATTTTGATCTGTGATTTTTTCTCTAATATTCGATTTTTTATTTGTATCGATCTTCCTCCATACAATAACAGCATCGTATTCCACGTCTTCAATTACCTCTGTCTCCATTCTAACTATAGATAATGTTTTCTTTCCCATTTTTTTGCACGCATGGGTAACTTATGCTTGAATCGTACCAATTGCCTTCCTTTCAAACGTCGATATTTTGATCTGTGATTTTTCCTCTAATCTTCGATCTTTAATTTGTATCGATCGTCCTCCATACAATAAATACATCGTATTCGACATCTTTAATTACCTCTGCCTCCATTATAACTCTAGATCATGTTTTCTTTGCCATTTTTCTGCACACATGGGTATCTTATGCCTCAATCGTACCAACCGCGTTCCTTTCAAACGTCGATATTTTGATCTGTGATTTTCCCTCTAATCTTCGATCTTTAATTTGTATCGATCTTTCTCCATACAATAAATACATCGTATTCGACATCTTTAATTAACTCTGCCTCTATTATAACTCTATATCATGTTTTCTTTGCATTTTTCTGCACACATGGGTACCTTATGCCTCAATCGTACCAACCGCGTTCCTTTGAAACGTCGATATTTTGATCTGTGATTTTTCCTCTAATCTTCGATCTTTAATTTGTATCGATCTTTCTCCATACAATAAATACATCGTATTCGACATCTTTAATTAACTCTGCCTCTATTATAGCTCTCGATCATGTTTTCTTTGCATTTTTCTGCACGCATGGGTACCTTATGCTTGAATCGTACCAATTGCCTTCCTTTCAAACGTCGATATTTTGATCTGTGATTTTTCCTCTAATCTTCGATCTTTAATTTGTATCGATCTTCCTCCATACAATAAATACATCGTATTCGACATCTTTAATTACCTCTGCCTCCATTATAACTCTAGATCATGTTTTCTTTGCCATTTTTCTGCACACATGGGTATCTTATGCCTCAATCGTACCAACCGCGTTCCTTTCAAACGTCGATATTTTGATCTGTGATTTTTCCTCTAATCTTCGATCTTTAATTTGTATCGATCTTTCTCCATACAATAAATACATCGTATTCGACATCTTTAATTAACTCTGCCTCTATTATAACTCTAGATCATGTTTTTTTGCCATTTCTTTGCACACATGGGTAGCTTATACCCCAATCGTACCAACTGCGTTCCTTTCAAACGTCGATATTTTGATCTGTGATTTTCCTCTAATCTTCGATTTTTAATTTGTATCGATCTTCCTCCATACAATAACAGCATCGTATTCGACGTCTTCAATTACCTCTGGCTCCATTCTAACTATATATAATGTTTTCTTTCCCATTTTTCTGCAAACATGGGTACCTTCTGCCTCAATTTTACCAAACGCCTTCATTTCAAACGTCGATATTTTGATGTGTGATTTTTTCTCTAATATTCGATTTTTTATTTGTATCGATCTTCCTCCATACAATAACAGCATCGTATTCGACGTCTTCAATTACCTCTGCCTCCATTCTAACTATAGTTAATGGTTTCTTTCCCATTTTTTTGCACGCATGGGTATCTTATGCCTGAATCGTACCAATTGCCTTCCTTTCAAACGTCGATATTTTGATCTGTGATTTTTCCTCTAATCTTCGATCTTTAATTTGTATCGATCTTCCACCATACAATAAATACATCGTATTCGACATCTTTAATTGCCTCTGCCTCCATTATAACTATAGATCATGTTTTTTTTGCATTTTTCTGCACACATGGGTATCTTATGCCACAATCGTACCAACCGCGTTCCTTTCAAACGTCGATATTTTGATCTGTGATTTTTCCTCTAATCTTCGATCTTTAATTTGTATCGATCTTTCTCCATACAATAAATACATCGTATTCGACATCTTTAATTACCTCTGCCTCCATTATAACTATAGATCATGTTTTTTTGCCATTTTTCTGCACACATGGGTATCTTATGCCACAATCGTACCAACCGCCTTCCTTTCAAACGTCGATATTTTGATCTGTGATTTTTTCTCTAATCTTCGATTTTTAATTTGTATCGATCTTACTTCATACAATAAATGCATCGTATTCGACGTCTTCAATTACCTCTGTCTCCATTCTAACTATAGGTAATGGTTTCTTTCCCATTTTTCTGAACGCATGGGTACCTTATGCCTGAATCGTACCAATTGCCTTCCTTTCAAACGTCGATATTTTGATCTGTGAATTTTCCTCTACTCTTCGATCTTTAATTTGTATCGATCCTTCTCCATACAATAAATACATCGTATTCGACATCTTTAATTAACTCTGCCTCTATTATAACTCTAGATCATGTTTTCTTGCATTTTTCTGCACACATGGGTACCTTATGCTTCATTCGTACCAACCGCCTTTCTTTCAAACGTCGATATATTGATCTGTGATTTTTTCTCTAATCTTCGATTTTTAATTTCTATCGATCTTCCTTCATACAATAAATGCATCGTATTCGACGTCTTCAATGACCTCTGTCTCCATTCTAACTATAGATAATGTTTTCTTTCCCATTTTTTGGCACGCATGGGTACCTTATGCCTGAATCGTACCAACTACCTTCCTTTCAAACGTCGATATTTTGATCTGTAATTTTTCCTCTAATCTTCGATCTTTAATTTGTATCGGTCTTCCTCCATACAATAAATACATCGTATTCGACATCTTTAATTACCTCTGCCTCCATTATAACTCTAGATCATGTTTTCTTTTTCCATTTTTCTGCACACATGGGTATCTTATGCCTCAATCGTACCAACCGCGTTCCTTTCAAACGTCGATATTTTGATCTGTGATTTTTCCTCTAATCTTCGATCTTTAATTTGTATCGATCTTTCTCCATACAATAAATACATCGTATTCGACATCTTTAATTAACTCTGCCTCTATTATAACTCTAGATCATGTTTTCTTTGCATTTGCTGCACACATGGGTACCTTATGCCTCAATCGTACCAACCGCGTTCCTTTCAAACGTATATATTTTGATCTGTAATTTTTCCTCTAATCTTCCATTTTTAATTTGTATCGATCTTCCTCCATACAATAAATGCATCGTATTCGACGTCTTCAATTACCTCTGCCTCCATTCTAACTATAGATAATGTCTTCTTTTCCATTTTTCTGCACGCATGAGTACCTTATGCCTGAATCGTACCAATTGCCTTCCTTTCAAACGTCGATATTTTGATCTGCGATTTTTCCTCTAATCTTCGATCTTTAATTTGTATCGATCTTCCTCCATACAATAAATACATCGTATTCGACATCTTTAATGACCTCTGCCTCCATTATAACTCTAGATCATGTTTTCTGTGCATTTTTCTGCACACATGGGTACCTTATGCCTCAATCTTACCAACCGCCTTTCTTTCAAACGTCGATATTTTGATCTGTGATTTTTCCTCTAATCTTCGATTTTTAATTGGTATCGATCTTCCTCCATACAATAAATGCATCGTATGGACATCTTTAATTACCTCTGCCTCAATTCTAACTCTAGATAATGCGTTCTTATTTTTCTGCACGCATAGGTAACTTGAAACAATTTTTTGGCTTAGCCTAATTGTTTCGCCATTTATCCAATTATTTCAGGCTTAACGTGTATATTTTTAGTTGAATTATAAATTCTTTTGCATTTCAAATTCTTCTATTTTCCAAAGCAGCATATTTTATACCTGGATCAAGTTCCTATCGTTTGCACGATGCCCTCTCGACCTGCGCTATCTCTTATCAGAGTGCAAGCCTTCTTTTGGGCACGAAATTTTCGTCCGAGGCACTTGCTTTGGCCCGCCGTTACTGGCGTGGTTAAATTTATGTTGTTCAAGTCAAATTACGTGCGCTCAACCAATTTCAATGAGCAGTGTGTCTCTAAGGGCTGATTAAGATCAGGTACGATTGCGCTTTTCTGTCTTATTATCCCCATAGTAATTATATTTTTCTTAGCTCTTAATTATCAGTTTCAACAACGAGTTTATCTCGGAGGCCAAGTCGCTAACCTCATCGCACTTTCGACGCCCGCTGGGTTCGGCGTATTTGCCGCCTTTTGGAGATGCGTCGATGCAATTTTCGGCGCATCCATGGTGATTTCAACAAGGGTTGTTGCTGTTTACCTCCAGCTTATGTTTCGAGGTTAGTTAGTGCTATTCCGGAATTATTTATCAACTTATCTTGAATGCCTGGTTTTTCCATTTAAACATTTTAAACCCGTAATGATTTGGAATTTAAATTCATATATTTTGCCATTATTTACATGTAACGTTTAATTTCATACATGCTCTTGTTTTACATTTAAATTTTTATACTTATATTTAATTATGCTGTATTTAAAGTTTCTATTTTGATGTGTATTTCGACCCTCTGTAAAAGGTACAGTCACGCTTTTTTATTTCAATAGCCTAAACAGAAGGTATTACTAAATGGTTGAGGTATGCATATCCCATGAATAATTTGAATTTAGAGTTATTAAAATAACCCGAAAGGGGTTTTTAATTTTATGCGTGTCGCAACCTTCAGTTTACGTACACAATTTGGTTATAATATTGTTTGCATTTTAATTATTCTGATAACACAGGCCTGCAAATTGAAATTTTTTGATTTTTTTTCACCGTAATGGGTGAATCGTATGTATTTTGGTGCGCTGAGTCCAAATATGACCCCAGTTTTTCTCCAGCACGTAGGGATTTTCCGCAAAATGAAAAAGAAAGTTATGCAAAACCCGCAGTACATATAGGTAAAAATGCATTTTGAAATAAAAAAAATATATTACTAGTGGTTTATTTACATTTTTAAATACAATTTGATAAAAATAATATGTAGTATATACAATAAGGATTTATAATTCTTTATAATATCTATATCTTTTTCCCCCAAAACTCCGTTTTGAGCTTTTCCGTTTGTGTGGGATGTCTGGAAGTTCTCTATAAAGCATCCAACAGTAGTCTCCCACCATATTCACATCCCATCGTCCTTGGTACCTCCGTTCCATTTCTTTGATGTCTTGGTGGAACCTCTCGCCCTGCTCTTCACTTACGGCACCAAGGTTTTCTGGGAAATAACTCAAATGGGAGTTCAAAAAGTGAAGTTTCCAGCTCATGGAGCACCCCAAGGTTTTAAAACATTTCAACATTTTATTTACAATTTCTTCATAATCCGGGTCCTTATTGTTCCCCAAAAACTTAGTCACAACTTTTTTAAATGATATCCACGCCTCTTTCTCAGATTTTTTCATCACATTTTCAAACTGATTGTCTTTCATTAGTTTCCGATTGTCCGGGCCAACAAAAACACCCTCCTTTAACTTTGCCTCAGACAGTCCCGGGAATTTCTTTTCAAGGTATTTGAACGTTTCGCCATCTTTTGGCAATGCCTTGACAAACTGCTTCATCACTCCAAGCTTGATGTGAAGTGGGGGTAAAAGTACTTTTTTGGGATCAACCAAAGACTCAAAGTCAACATTTTTTTCTCCAACCTTCAAAGTTCTCGTTGGCCACACTTTTTGGCTCCAGTGCTGTGCTTTTGCCCGGCTATCCCACTCACATAGGAAACAGGGGAATTTCGTATAGCCACCTTGTTGTCCAAGCACCATAGAGATGACTTTGAGATCACCACAGATAGGCCATCCAAACTCCTTATATTTCAATTTATCAAGGATAAAAGCCATGTTGTCATACTTTTATTTTAGATGCACAGAGTGCCCCACGGGTACAGAAGCGTATTTATTGCCGTTGTGTAGCAAAACTGCTTTTAAACTTCTTTTTGGCGAGTCAATAAAAAGCCTCCATTCATCTGACACATGTTGAATGTTAAACATTGACATCAACTTGGGAACATCAGAACAATATACAAGTTCGCCATCTTGAGAAAAATTTTACTCAAATTGTTTTTCTCTGCTTCTGCCAATTTGCATTGGAAGGATTTTCGATTTACCACAGGTAATATAAAGTTTTTTCAATGATATTATAACATAATTATTCCCCTTCTCCTTCTAGCTACTCCGGAAAGGACACAATAACATTACCCAATCTTGGGACTTAAAACTTTACGATCCACGCTTTTCCAATTACTATCCACCCTTATTGTACGTTAATATTTCATCCAAAATAGTTTTGGGAGTTTTAAAGAACAATTGATGGTTCTTATAATTGTTGCTGTCATATTTTTGATTTGTAAGTGATTTCATATGGCAGACATTTGTGTTGATTATTACATCATTTTGTTTATTTCCCCACGGATTTTAAAATGTTATCACTGGTAATCCTTCACTTAGTAATTTTTTGAACTTTTCTTAATTATTTTTCATTAATTTTAAAAATTTTTGCTAACTTTTTGAGGAAATTCTCTCATTACTTATATAAATAAAAACTTTTTTAATAATTAATGTTTAAAACAATATTTGTAAATTTTCAATTTCCTTAAAGTCTTTATGTTGTAATTATATATTTTTGTCTGAAGAAGCTGTTACAATTGCAGCGAAACGTAACCTTATTAAATTTTTTTACATTTTTATATTTGACTAATACTTGTGTTTGCTTATACTTTCTCTTTATTTCATGGTTTTATCATGAAATAACCTATTGCAGGTTTAAGAAGATAAGTATGAACTAATTAAGTTGTTCAAATTACAAAAAAAATGTTTAGCTGATTCTCTCCTTACCTTTTAATTTTTGAACCCATCAGCTGTTTGCCCAAAAATTTTTTACGTTTATCGATGTTTTGATGAGCGCTTTGGCTTCCAATTTTCCGACGTCTAATTTATACCAGTCTTCATCCACACAAGCAATTAATCGTCTTCGAAGTTTTGATCTTCCTGTCTCCATTTCAGCTCTTGATAACGTTATCTTAACCACGTTTCTGTATGCATGAGTGCCACATGGGTAATCGTACGAACAGTCATTAAATCTTACCCTGTCTTTCATATGTTGATGTTTTGATTGTTGCTTTTCTCCCTAATCCTCGATCTTTAATATTTACCAGTCTTCCTCCACACGATCAGTGCATTATGTTCTAGGTCTTTATTTAACTCTGCGTCCATTCCAACTGTTGGGAGTGTTGTTGTGTCATTTTTTAGATGCATGGGTACCTCATGCCTTAATCGTACGAACCGCCGTTGCATCTTTGATACTTCGATATTTTGATCGATACTTTTTTCACTGTTCTTCTCTCTTTATTTTTTATCAATTTGGTCCACACCACGAATGCATCTTGGTCGAGGTTTCCATTATCACTGTTGATAACCTCTTCTTGGCAATTGCTTTGCATGCATTTGTACTAATCTTACGAACCGTCGTTAGATACTACACTGTCTTGGATACTTCAATATTTTTATTTATTCTTTGCTTGTATTTTTTCTTAATCGTCCGTTATGGGAAGAATTTACTACTTCCTGTATAGTACTGTTAAATACTTTTTCTATGATATTTTTAACTTTAACTCTACTTTTGGTGAAATACTTATTTTTCGGCATCACTTTAAGTGGTATTTACTTTTTCTCGCTCTGTTTTGCACTGGGATGGAGCATGCGCTTCAAGCTATTGCAGATTCCATTTTCCGCATCTTCAGTCAAAGCCTAACAGCTAGGCGAGCCCGTGGCGTCGCGCAACCGCTTTCCCCGATTCATTGTTAACGTATTATCTCGAACTTAGGCTTTCGACGCTAGAGCGAGACAGATGTACGGTGACGGAGTAAAATGTGACATAAAGAATAGCCATATCAAAAGGATAGTTATCGCTTATTAAGGATTTCATGCCTATTACGGTTGAATAGCGAGTTTAACGTTGATTTCCCGACGTATTTTGAAATAACTGGTGGTTTGGTCGTTTTATGTGTTTCGCTCATTCTCCGCTCGATCAGGTGGATTTTCGACTATTTTTGAACTCGGTATTCTTTTTTGTCGCCGCACAGACGAGTACCTGGCTACTTTATCGTCACTCAGTCGTCTCTCGAACCCAACGTTGATATATTCTCCAAGAAGGGCTCCACTTCATATCCCTCTCTCTTTCTCTCTCCCCGAGTACTATAGAAGACGCCTCCCAATCACGGACTCCAACACCGACACTCAAAGCACTACAAGATGATAATCAAATAGACTGTGTGTGCTAACTACATTATCGAGAAGTAAGTTTTGCGCTGTAACAGTAGATTATAGCTACATTAGGAGTCCCATAGAAGTATTTTAAAGTACAACTGTATACAGTGACGTCACTTAGGGTATTATGGACGTTGCCTGTTTTATGTGTAAAAAATGAAATACGAGGTTTTCAACATTCAATAGATCTGCTTAAATATCTTTTTGGTTATTTGATCGCGTTCTCTTCATTTGCAGGTATTCTAGACGACGTAAACACCAAAGACAGGTTTCTGCCTGTTATAACGTTTAAGTTTAAATTTGTTTTTTTTTTAATACATTCGTCAGTTCTTTACTTCCACTTTTGATTTACCTTTTCCTTTAATTATTCCTCTCTCCACAACATAGTCTCTTTAGTTGCTTTGTTCTATTAATATTCGAGTTTTGTTTTTGTAAGCCACCTTTTTCATATTTTCTATCTTTGTTTCCCTGATACACCCGCTGTCCGTATAACCATTTGTACCTTTATGACCGGTACAACATCCAATTATTAGTTTAAATCATTATTTTAAGATCCCATTCTTGCTTTCATTCATCGATATTCTGGCCGACTCTATCCTTTTGTTCTTAGTTTATTTCATATCCTGAAAAATAGTTATCAGCTGCTTTATTTTTCTCCTCCTTTTTCTAAATCTCCATCCACATGATCAATGCTACCCTTTCGAGAATTTCTTCTACTTCTTTTCTTTTCAAACATCCTTGGTACCTACCACTTGACCTGTTCGTAAAACCACTGTATCCTCAACTTCCAATCTTCACTTTTTAAACATTGATACCTTTATACAGGTTCTATATTTCTTGTTTCTGGTGCATCTAACTCTAAGTCTGCACCTTCTCACTTATAGCAGTTCAATGCACTGATGGACATTTCCTTGGAAGAAGTATATAAGTAGCTGCTGAAAGCCTAAGTTTGATCTGAATATTATTTTTTGTTACTTCTAATACTTCAACTCGATGTTTTTCATTAACCTATTACACTTTAACGTAAAAATATTGAGAGTTAAATTAAGAACTTTTATTTCCACCTTTTGGGTAGCACTTCGATATAAGATAAAATGAATATTTTCTTTACGATTTGAGCGTTTTTACAGTAGAAGTCATCGCTTGAGAACGATAGTATCGGCAATTCAGTATCTTTTCAGTTGTTTCTGGGAACTTTCCCCAGTGATTATCATTACAGCCCCCATTTGTAATCCGCACAGACATATTATTTATCTTTAATGAATTAAATTCCCTGCTCTAAATTCGCAATGCTTCAGGTTCCAATTTCAATTTTCACGAGCTGGCATATCTTGCGATTGTTATCAACCTCAAACTCCCTAAACTCGATTATCTCCCGTACCCGTGTACCGGTAATTTATAACGTCTACATAGTAAATTATCTCTTATAAATCAAGTGTTAAGTGTTCGCAGTGCAAGTATTATGCAGTCTAATCGATTCACACGTCGTTGAGCCCTGCATTTAGATCGCTAATTGCGAAAAAATGACTATAAACTATAAAGCAACACGGCCGCAAGTCTAGATTGAAAGTGCTCCCCTTTTGGCCTGATGTAAAACTTAAATCACACCGGGTGTATAATTTGGAGCCATAATAATCGCAATATCTGCAGTGCAGGTTTCTCTCGATTATCTATGGTTGTTTACGAGGGTATTTTATGGTAATTCCGCGGGTTCCACCCATTCTGCCTGAAATATTATTTAATTAAATATCAGAGTTGCGTCACGGAAGTTGCAACATGCGTGTTGCTCATGCTGGTTGTTTAAGACGCTGGAACTTTCATAACTTTACGGTGGCTTTATTCTGCAATATTTAAATACGTAACATTTTCCAACAACTTCATTAATACCACAACCCCACGTCTCCGCTAAGAGCAACGAGATATTTAAAACGGGCAAAACATTTTCCGGCGTGGGCCAATCTATTTCCGGCATGTTTTGCGCAAACTAACTGCAATAATTTCCTTTAATAAATGAAATCAAGGTAAACGCGGCCGCTGAAAGCTTTCTCTGAATACAAATTCCCCAAAGAAGATTTCATCGAAAGTCTCTTACTTCTCGCTTCCATGACGAGGATTTGCTCGCGATATCACTGTTGGTAGTTAGCACAGAGATACGGACGGGGACTCATTTTATTTATTTTTCAGGCCTGTCGCCCTAATTTGTTCAGCGTTTAGGATTTTTACGTGCCTAATTCTGGAAGTTATGTTTGCGGGAGAGTTTATCTTGGATTTCTGCTTTTTCAGGCTTCTCTTGCGAACGCAGGCCTTCGCGAAGCTGTGCTTGAACCCGAAAGTCCGGTTTGAATAGGTACTTAGTCTCATAAAAAGGATTCAATGGGGCGTGCAATTGGAAATTTAACTAAATATTCAGTTAAATGGAATGCTAAATTGTTACGATATATCATACAATTCCGTTACGAGGTCTATGACTATTCTTCTTTTTTTAGCTCCACTACTCAAGCAGTAAACGTTATAGTTTATCCACATCTTGGACTTCACGAAGAGATCTGCATATCTTTTTTTTTACAGTAAATAATTTCTGTAGGCAGTAAGCAGAACAACTTGATTGTGTATTACCAGCTTTAAGGCTAAAGATAATTTTACACTTAAATATTGTAAGAAAATTCTTCTCATAAATTGACAATAGTTTCGTGTGTAAAAGCAACTCCACTGGTTTCTAAATATCTATTGTTTCATTTTAATAATAAGTTGAACAAAAAAGAGCTATTGATAAAGTGCACACAGCTAGTATTCAGAGGTTACAGAGCAAGAAGAAGGGACCGGTCAAACGATCGCATAGTTGGCAAATCTTTATGTTCCTCTTGATACATTTCAAAGGCATATATTGGTTTTGTGAGATTTCACCCTTGAAGTTAGTCACCGATTCATCGATTTATTTGATAAGAATGATTTCTTCTTGAACGATGTAGAGTGGTTTCTAAGAAATACATCCTTTTTATTGAAATATCAAGGCTTTTGAGGATTGTTTAAGTATAGGTATAAAATGCCGATACCCTCAGTGGATAAGCCTCAAACTACCTACATGCGCGACGGTGCGACGGTGTGCATACTGCGGAAATTAGTTTTGACGGCCTAGTAAAATCAGCCACTGATTGCAAATGGTGATCAACACACCCCAATGGGGATGAGTTCAAAACTTATATACGCTAAGTTGCCACAATATTGAGTGAGGCGAGAATACAATTTCAAACACGATTATGCTTGGCGGGCTTCTAGATCGAGCAACGACGGGTCGCCCATATTGATTTACCTGAAACATGCAGAAGCAAGATACACCGAACTGCAGCCTGTCAACTTGACGGTAAGTACCTGGCTTCTGACTATTCTTGAGCTATAATTCGCGTGAAGAGGTTTACCGCTTTGCTCCACTCCGTCGGTATAAAGGCAGTGGCCGCTTCAATGTTTTAAACTGACTTAACAAAAACGATTGTTGATTTTATTGTAGTTACTAACAATATATGCCTAGTATTTGGGCATTACAACTATTCAGAATTTTTTTTATTTGCAGTTTCATATTGCCGGTTTCAATTTCCATTTGGCCATATTCCCATCTCCTGCATTCAAGGAATATCTTGTCTATAGACAATTTTGCAAATTATGTTTGTTGATTGCAATTTCATTATTGGCTTATTCTCGACCTTGTATTGTAAAAGCGAAAGAGAATTTCTTCCCAAGCGGCTATTTCTCGAAAAATATGGTTTTTCGATTGGCACTGCCTCGCCGATTCCTCAGATCTTGCTTTGCACATATCCCTTTCCGCTAGTCTCTATTTTTTCTTTCAAAATATAAAATTATATTGGCTAACTTTTTCATACCAACCTCACAAGTAAATGTAATCCAGTTGTTCGCATCTTTAGTTTCATAAACGGAGATTGTTGTGATAGCTCGACAGGAAATCGATTGTTCTGGAAATGTACACATATTAACAACTAATTTGAAACCAAATGTGTTTGTCTACTCAGCTTTGTAGTTCAGGCAAACTCAATATTAAATTACACTCCATTACTAAATCTGGACTTTCCAAATGAATGCCTATTGCTGCACAGCCCGATTAATGAGAAATACTAAAGGCCAACCAACATTGCTGAACTGATTTACAAGGACTGATAGCTTGTGTACATGGAGCGTAATCAATGTTTGTGTAAATGAAAATGTGTATATATATATATTGGCTTTTCGAACTATGCGAGAAGCGACAAGAAAGTTACCGCATCAAAAACCACCTAGTCGAGATATATTATTAGATAAACTATTTAAACACAGAACTAACTCTTTCAACTAACGTTAGACAAATAAAAAATATCGAGTGACTGGAAAAACTGCATAACGATTTCCATATTTAAAAAAGACATAAAAATAATCCTTAAAACTACAGGAACATCAAGTTACTTAACTCTACTATGACTATTATTGAAAGAATTACTCTCCACGAAGAGCAACAAGGATATGGGTGGATAGTTGAACTTCTACTTTCTAAGATTCGCGGACAAGAAGACGAAAAAGAAGGAAACTGTAATGTAGCAATGATAACGATGATAGTACTGATACAAAAATAGGTGATGCCAGAGAGACAGACAAACAGACAAAAACGAAAAATTTGTACACACCATGTATATTAATCAACAGAGTTGGAAATGAAGAAGAATCTGTGGACTTACATTACATGATAAATGTTAAAATGGATCGAATAATGAGAGTTGAACATACCGTCCTTGTTATTACGAAGAAGAAACGTCTGACTTGTGTAAACATTGTGGTTATTGATGCTTCTCTGAATAACAAGCACGTATCCAAATAGCTATACCATAAAAGCGGTGGTCTCTTTCTTTGTTCGCTATCTCCTCCGAAGATACTGGACCTATTACATTGTATGATAACTTTAATTTTTTAAATTTTTAGACTTAGATCGTAAGCCGGTTTTTATTTTTACAAAAAGTACAAAAAAGTAAAGTAAAATTAAATTGCGATCGGTTGAAACAGGTGATGTGGTACGTTCACAATGAACTCTTCGGCGCCGATTTTGACGTGAAATTGAAGAGATCAATTAAAATTTCAATGTTCATCTATCAATCAACAGTTTTGTATGTATAATTGGTAAGGTTGTATGTGTTTTTGATTGTGACATGTAGCACCCTTTCCCACCGAAGCGTAGCTCGGGTGATTCACTAGTTATAAATATTATTATATAAGGAAAACACGTGGAAATTTTCTTTAAAATTCTTAAGCTTTCGCTACTACGCCCACTCAGCCCGGCAAATCACACGACCACATCTAACAAGCTTGAAAGTTTCTCAGTAGCTCAATGGTATGGGAGTGAGGTGTATAAAACGGAACTTCCTAGCGATATTCAAAATAGCTGCAACTTGAAAGATACGGGGATGAATTCGTATTATTTTAGGGCGCCACAATAGTGTTTTAGGTTACAGATTACACCTGCCTCAAAAATTTCTGCCTGCCTGTCATGATAAGCAAGCATTCACAAGCGTAAAGTATTGAAGACCTTACTCTACTGGTAACGAAAGTATACTCCAAAAATTATTTCACAACACCAACTTTGCTAAAAAAACTTACAAAATTGACTACCTTAGGTACATTTCATACGTTCAAAATTGACGATAAAACACATATGCAATAACAGATAATAAACTATAAATACCTCAGCTGGGGGCAAATTTCAATCATTTGCAGATTCTGAAATTAAATACAAGGAAGTCACAGAATCTGAGCGTTAAGCAAAATGGACAGTTCCAAGATTACTGGTGGGCCAAATTTGTTTAGTGCTACACGCGATATGACTTCAAACCTTTCAGGGCTGGATTGGCCGGACGACAAAGAATGAACATCGGCAGTGCAGATATTTCCTACAAGCAATTGACGTGAATCCACACAAGATAAACGAAAGCTTACTCTAGCGTCGGGTGTTACTTTACACGCTGATGGAAACGTTGTAGATAGCAAGACAAATATTCCACAGAAGGACTCACGGAATTGATGCAAGGCGCTATTTGAAGTTTTATATTAGTATCCAGGGCTTTGGGAAGCTGGCTAATCGTCGTAAATTTCTCAACAAGACATATAATCTGCACCAGAAAATATAAGTAATCAACAATCACTATCAATTTATTCTTTCTGATGGCGTGTATTGCATTGCAGTTTTAAGTATTTTATTCCCTTTCATTCTGTTGAAGTACCGTCATTGTATTAATTTTCTTTACTGGTATATTTCTATTAAGTCTATGTTACTTCCATAATGTCTTTCACTTCTACTTGTACCGGTTTCACAACGGTTTTCTTCCTGTTTAGATTTTGCAGCATTTTTAGTAGTAGGCTCTAATGTTGCCAAAAAGTGAGGTAATGCTTTTGCCTGGATAGTTTTTATACAATTGTTTTAACCAATATTTAATTTTGCCGTCGGTAGTTCAGATATAATACTTCCATTGGTGTGCCAATTATAAGTCAGATGTAAAAAATAAATTAATATCACTGTACAAGACACAACTTTTGATAACAATTTTAGCATTGATTAACCTAAACGAGGCTTTAAAGAATTACACTTACTATGTTACTTTTGTTTCATAGTAACGTCGAAACAAATTGACAATTAACTTAGACATACCTGGCAGTTAAACATATTACCTACAGCAATTACAATTCACAACAGAACATATTAACTGTCTCAGTTATTTTGTGTCTTTTATAGTATCTACAATGTTAAATTTATAAATAAAATTGAATGGTATGGATCGGTAGTCGGAACGATTGTCACAGAAAAATCACCTAGCCTGGCCCAAAAAGGATACAGCGTTGGTTTTAAATGAAGATTTGAGCGAAACATCTTCATATCGGATCTTGGCGACCAAGAATACGAAGTGAAGCGGTTTCAAGGCAATATTTGATTATATCCGACCATCGTCGAGCACGCAAAGGAAGTGCATAGTTAATTTTATGTTTATTTTTTGATACCGGATCATCGGCAACTATGAATGTTCTGGGTGGTAGGAAAGGTTGGGTTTATGGATTCATGTGTATCTTACGCTTCTCGACGGCTTCGGCAACCCCAAAGGGCCTAGAAGGTTGAGGCTTTTTCAGTAAAAACTGCTAGACGGATCGTTGGATTGAATTGCCAAACATCATGGTTATATACGCTTCTAGTTCTCTTTGTCTGGACTATTTTGTAGAAAAACTTAAGAGGGATAGCAAAACTCACGCATAGTTGCCCATCGCATTTATCCAATTCGCGCGCATGGGAGATGCAAGCGTTGATTGTGTCGTATTAACGACGTACAAATTCCAAGCATTTTATTTATGCAATAATTGAATTTCGTTCAGGTGCTAACCTTACCAGGACACTTTGAGTGTTGTGGCGTAGATGAAGTCGTCTATACCGATTTTTGATAATCTACGAGTTTTGCTCATGTAATGACAAAGTAGGAAGTCCACCCAAGATCTTAAGGTAGCCGCTGGATTCTAATTTGTACGTTCAATTTGTTTCTTGGTATATTTATTTCCTTGTCCTATTTTTGACCGCTTCGGACTAGAGTAACTTTGATGTTAAATTTTACTTTTCTTTTGATAATATCCCCACTACAGGAGTGTTGGCTTTTCATTTTTGGGAATTTACCGTTAAGTCTCAACAGTTGCCAAATCGGGATCAGAGAACAGCAGTGAGGTTCACATGCGATTTATTTGGACATTGCAGTAAGTGGCTGTTTCCTCGGAACTACGTTCACAGCTTCTACCAAGAAATTACTATTTCCCAACGACAGTCTCCTATGCGGTCTGATATCTTCGATCCTTATTTTTGAATCCTGTCGTGTTATGATGCAGTCAATTATATTTACTTTCAGTTTCTTCCTTCTAGTTGTAATTATAAATATCCCTATGCTTGTATCATTTCATTTTCCTCTCTTTTTATAACGTCCCATTGCTGTATCGTACCTCCTACCTACGTACTTCTCCGTTGAGGATATCATTGAAGAAGAATTTCGTGTTCTCTCCATCTTCATCTTGTCATAAATCTAACTTTACCTGTAACTACTTGTTAGGCCATCAGGTATAAGCAAATGTTCGCTTAATGTTAATACTTGCAAAACTTGATATTAGAAAAGGTAATGTAAAAAGCCGTCGCCTTGGAGTGTTGCGTAGGGTAACATTTTAAACATCATGACTCTATACTTTCAAATTGTTACGGTTTGTTTTTGAGTTAACATTAGCGCACTCTGTGAACCCGGAGTATTATTGATTAATCAAGAGTTATTTACGGCATTTCTTGCGTTACTTCGGTCTGTGGGCACGCTTTTATTTATTTTTCATATTGACTGCAAGAGAAAGCGTTTCGTTTGGTAGCCGAAAATCGAGGACTGTTGGCATCTTGGAGTGAGAATATTTCTATTATACATATGTTTGGTACGGATTTAAATAAAAGACGATGTCGTTTAACTGGCTTTGGATTGTATGTACAATAAATTCTGTATTTGGTCACGAGTTAACAATGTTCACTCCGCTAAACGCCTAAAAATTAATTTTCTCAAAGAAATATTATCGTATAACTGATAAATGTTCAATTCTCATTCTTATTCTACTATGTAGACATTTTATTTCAAATAGTTTATGCACTCTTATGTTCATATGAATACCGCCATTCCTATTCTGTTGGGATTCCTGTCCGCCATACTTTCTGGTTAAATCGAATTTGGATGCACCGTTCCAATATCGATCGATCATCTTGGAATGCCACTTCTGGTCATATTCTAGGAGATCTGCTGAGAATATTACGTAGATGTGGATCGGTTTTCAAGGAACACCTACACAAAAACCTATCCTACCATCAAGTATACAAGATTAGAGCATAAAATAGTCATTGAATGCGACCTGGTACCGTAATTAGAAATTCAGTATTTATTAGTAAGTTTACCAATCTTATGTCCCAGTAACTTCTTCTATTTGGTTTTGAGATACGATTTGCCAATTATTAGTTCAATAGTTCAATTCAAACCTGAAGCTTCTTTGAGATCTAAAAATAGTTTGATATTTAAGTTAATTTAAAACATTAGATAATCCAATCCTACTCAACGACGATTTAAGTTTATGGCGATTTGAAGTTTTAATATCGGTGTCGGAAAATGTTTTTAATGGCCGTTACTTGTATTTGGTTCTTGTTATTCAAGGGTGGTCAAATCATAAGCCCGGCATAGTAATCAAATATATTTCATAACTACTAATAGCAGTGATAACAATCACCAATTGTGTGGACTCCAGACTTCGATTCAAGAACATGCTAATACGCAGATGGTACAACGTACCCCTTTAAGTAGTTTCATCGAAAAAATCAAGAAAACCTGGACCAACACTCTGGACCAAAATATTCCGAGTAGTATTATAGATGCAGACGTCGCATAGGAAACTGAAGAATAAAATTGAAGTGTCGCCATTTTTACTAATGGTACCTTAGAAACGTTAGGTGTTACGGATAATGTTCAAGGAGAACTCGAAACTAAGTCATTATTATAAGAAGTGAGAATTAAACGTCCTTCATTACTAGAGGATCATCCGCAGTCGAACAGAAGGCGAAAAGAAATAAACAGGGCCAGGTCCTAAGGTAACAAGAAAAACAAGGTGACATTCAAGATAATAGAAGGAATATGGGTAGTGCAAGTGCATCAAGAACTCCACAATGCTCAAGAAGTGCCAAAGACAGGCATCAATAGAAAGAACTCACCAAAAATATCTAAATCTGAAAGTCACGACCCTCAGGCATTGAGATGTAAGCGAGAGCAAGATAACGCATCTAAAATGCTCGACCAATTCAAAACGAATGTTTATTCGAAACTGAAACGGAAAGGCATGGCGGGGGGGGGGGGGGGGGACTGAGAGCCCGATCTAACTGGAAAAGTCTACAAATCGCAGACAGAACTGCTCTCATTGATGAAACGAGCGGGGCTCTCCGCCAGATTCCGGTTATTTGAAATTGAATTCCCTGGAAACAAAGATCCGCACTTCAACGCTGTATTAGCTCAAAATCAGTCCGATACTCCGAAAACCGAGCACATATCGGTTAAAGCGAATGGGAACATTGCACGCCCTCTCTGTCTCCCTCGCACGCACGGCACGTGCAGGGCTACGTGTTGATCAGCGGCGCCCCGAAATAGACCCTCCAGTTGACATGTATTACGTGCAATCGAACAAATCAAATTTTAAGTTAGCTCGCCTCACTACATGCTGTTGTCAGGAGCGTACGTTATTATCGCGAGCCCTTTTATTTGTCTTTTTGTCCTGCAAATTTTGTTTTGCCAGATGAAAGCGCGGCCGGAAAGGCCCTTCATTTCCTTTCTCCATTGAGATCAAAGATACCCCCTCGGTGGCGAAAACAATGTAAAAATTAATAGCAATTGTGCCCTCCTCAGATACGCGAATTAAAGCGGCGACGCGAACAGGAACTATTTCTGAACAGGGTAATTAAGCCTCTTTGAACGTTCACAATATGCTGAATGACCTGTGATCTTCAGAGGCTTCTAGTCTTTAGCTAAGGTACGGATGTATAATTAAATTAATTTGTACAAAGAAGAATCAAAATAGCAGCATGAATGGGCACTCGAAATCATAATGTTTGGTCATGGGTTGTCTGAGTATCCTTTTCAGTCCATTTTACTCTATTTGAGGTTTTGTTTTTAGTCCGTGTTATTTTAACGAAATACATTTTTCTTAAATAAATTAACAAACATTGACAAAATGTATACATTCTACCGCAATGTTTTCTGCACTAACGATTTTATCGTTAGTTTAAAGTGCTTTAACGATATCAAATCGTCTTAATGAGATTAATAGTTATTTTAACAAGATGGAAGTTATTTTAACATGCTGAAAATAATTTAATCAATGTATAATTGTTTCTTTAAAGATATGAAATTTTCCCAATGAGATAATAAGTTATTTTAATAAAACGATTGTTAGTTTAACACTCTAAGAATCATTTAAACGATTGTTGCTTTAACGATATAAAATCCTCTTAATCCGATTATCTGTGATTTTTAACAAGAGGAACGTTGTTTTCACATTCTAAAACAATTTTTAAAAGATGGAGCTGTTGATTTAACGATATCGAATCTTCGTAATAACATTAACAGTTATTTTATAAAGGTGAATATTATAACACTAAAATAATTTAAATAAGTTATAGTTGCTGCTTTAGTAATATCAAATTCCCCAGATTAAATTAACAGTTAATTTAATAGGACGTATGTTATTTTAACACTCTAAAAATAATTCAAATAAGATAAAACTGTTGTTTTAAGAATAACAAACCGCTCAATAAGATTAATAGTTATTTTAACTAGATGAATCTTATTTCAAATCACCGAAATCATATATAAGTTATAATTGTTGCTTTAACGATATCAAATCCTCATAATGAAATTAGCAGTTATTTTAGCGAAACAAATATTATTTTAACATACTAAAAACTCTTTACAAAGATATAATGGTTGTTTTAACCATATCAAATTCTTCTAATGAGATTAACAGTTATTTTAATAAAACAAATCGTATTTTAACACATCATTTAAATAAGGTATAATCGTTGCATTAACTATATCAAATCCAGTTAACAAGATTAACAGGTATTTTAATCAGGCGAATGTTATTTTAATACACTAAAATATATATTTTAAATGCAGTTGTTGCTTCAACGATATAAAATCTTCTGAATGACATTAACAGTTATTTTAAAAAGATGAATATTATCTTAAAATTCCAAAATCATTTAAATAAGTCATAGAAGCTGCTTTAGTAATGTAAAATTCTCCAAATTAAATTAATAGTTAATTTAACAAGACGAATATTATTTTAGCACATTAAAAATCATTCATATAAGATAAAATTGTTGATTTAAAAATATCAAACCCCCCAATAAGATTAACAGTTATTTTATCTAGGCTAATCTTATTTTAAATCACCAAAATCATATATAAGATATAATTGTTGCTTTAACGATATCAAATCCTCATAATGAAATTAACAGTTATTTTAACAAAACAAATATTATATTAACACACTAAAAACCTTTAACAAAGATATTGTTGCTTTAATCATATCAAATTTTTCTAATGAGATTAACAGTTATTTTAATAAGACAAATCGTACTTTAACACATCATTTAAATAAGATATAATTGTTTTATTGACGATATCAAATCCTCTTAGTAAGATTAATAGTTACTTTAATCAGACAAATGTTATTTTAACACTAAAATAACTTTAAAAAGATGTAATTGTTGCTCTTAATGGGGTTATCTGTGATTTCTAACAAGAGGAACAATATTTTCACATTCTAATATACTTCTTTTTAATGTAGTTGTTGCTTTCATGATATCAAATCTGGATAATGGCATTAACAGTTATTTTAAATAGATAAATATTATCTTAAAACACCAAAATCATTTAAACAAGATATAATCGCCGCTTTAACAATATCAAATCCTGTTATTAAAATTAACAGGTACTTCAATCAGACAAGAATATTATTTTAATACACTAAAATATTTTTTAAATGCAGTTGTTGCTTTAACTATATCCAATCTTCTGAATGACATTAACAGTTATTTTAAAAAAATGAATATTATCTTAAACACCAAAATCATTTAAATAAGTCATAGTTGCTGATTTAGTAATATCAACTTCTACAAATGAACTAAACAGTTAATTTAACAAGACGAATGTTATTTTAACATACTAAAATCAAACAAATAAGATAAAATTATTGCTTTCAAAATATGAAACCCCTCAAAAGGATTGACAGGTATTTTATCTAGTCGAATCTTATTTTAAATCTCCAAAATCATATACAAAATATAATTGCTGCTTCAACGATATCAAATTCTCATAATGAAATTAACAGTTATTTTAACAAAAAAAATATTATTTTAACATACTAAAAACTCGTTAACCAAGATATAATGGTTGCTTTAACCCTATCAAATTTTTCTAATGAGATTAACAGTTATTTGAATAAGACAAATCGTGTTTTAACACATCATTTAAATAAAATATAATTGTTGCACCAGCGATATCAAATCCACTAAGTAAGATTAACAGTTATTTTAATTAGACGAATTTATTTTAACACTAAAATAACTTTAAAAAGATGTAATTGTTGCTTTAACGATATCAAATTCTCGTAATGAGATATGTCTTCATCGGTGTTGTGATAGACTATTTACCAAACTAATTACAGTATCATTAAGAACTCGCACTCGTTTGGTTAGGGCATTTAATGGAAATAATAATACGTTAATGGAAACTACTAGTTGGTTTTCAAAAATTTAAAGTCGTTATGATGATTTATTTATAGTAGTTGATTATGGGGTTTTGAACATTTTAACGACTTTTCAATTTCAATTTAAGTTTATTAATTTCAGAAATACATATAAGTGCATCGGAAGCAACTCAACTAAAACTGTATATTAAAGTACTGAAGACAATAAATTAGTAAGATACTAGTCACTATTGCAAAATACAGGACTTTTTAAGTACAAAGTAAAATGCACCTTAAACATGAAAAATGTCAAAATTGAGGATAATCAATTGTCTGATCGAAATTAACTAAACTTTAACGAGATTATGCATTCGATGAGTGATAATAAAAAAGTTTAAAGAAATTAACTAGCCTAAAAAGGTTATGGGATTTATTAATGATAATAAAACGAGAAACGTCACCGTTTGCTCTGGCTGCTTTCGGAGCTTCATATTAATTTAATACGGCACTTAATAAGCTCCTGAAGCCATTATTTTAACTAAAATAATATAGAAAGGAGAGCTAGAGAATTTGCAGAATTTATATTGAATAAAAAATACAATTTATCTAACTCCAGCGGCGTTTTAGAACCACCAACTTTGAATATCTAGGTTCTGACAAACCGAATGTGACACCGTAAAGTATGGAATAGCTTTATAATGATGTTTGTCCAATTCTAAAAACACAAATATAGTTGCTAAGCGTCACCGATTTCTTTGGCTGCTTTTGGAGCTTTATATTAATTTAATACGGCACCTAATAACCTTCTAAAGCCATTATTTTAATTAAAATAATATAAAAAGAAGAGCTAGGGAACTTGCAGGATTTATATTGAATAAAAAGTACAATTTATCTAACTCCATCGGCGTCTTAGGACCATCAACTTTGAATTTCTAGGTTCTGACAAACCGAATGTGACACCGCAAAGTATGGAATAGGTTTATATTGATGATTTTCCAATACTACAAACACAAATAAAGCTGCTAAACGTCACCGTTTGCTCTGGCTGCTTTCGGAGCTTCATATTAAATTAATACGGCACCTAATCAGTTCCTGAAACCATTATTTTAACTAAAATAATAAAGAAAGGAGAGCTAGCGAACTTGCAGGATTTACATTGAATAAAAAATACAATTTATCTAACTCCAGCGGCGTCTTAGAACCACCAACTTTGAATTTCTAGGTTCTGACAAACCGAATATGACACCTTAAAGCTTTATATTGATAATTTTCCAATACTACAAACACCAATACGAGGGTGTCGTGATTAATAATAACATGATACTTAAAGTTGTCAAAGGGATATTAAGATTTGACATAACAAAGTATAAGTCGATGCGGTAATTCGTAGCATTTTAACTATTTTAGCAACTATTTTACGAGAGTTAACAAAATTTTAACCATGTTTTGATAATAAAATGAAATTGTTAAAAGAAAAGTAAAAGCTGGATTAATAAAACTGAATGAAAAGTGATTTTAATGAAATTTACATGTCCTTAACGATACTACGGGTTAGATGAATGATAAAAAAAATAGATTTAAAACTGCTACAATGATATTAACAGTTGAACGAACAAAATTTAAAGCCATTTTAGTAGTACTAAAATTCAATCGTATGATTAAAACTCGTGTTCTAATTTATTTCAATGAAAGTAAAACATTACATTTTCGATTTCGTCGTGTGACTTTACATGTGTGTACTTGAAGTACAAGAAGAGTAATCTACGAGAAAGTTCTGAAACAAAGGAACAGAAATTGAGAACTCTTAGTTAGAATAAAAACAATAAAGATGGATACCTGGAACATATTAGTATGCAGAAAAAAATAAAAATAAAGTGGGAGTGCGCTGAGCTAAGATATGAACATGACTACCGAATATAAAGTTATTTACTGTGAAGGATTTGGTATATAGTACAGAAATGAATCAGGAAAAAATTAAAAAGTGTTTGCAAACATCCTTTAAGACTTTAGAGGATATGCATAAGAAGACGAAGAGTTCTATAATTCTATTTCAGTCTGGCTATTAATCTAGTCGATTGGCTGGACTTAGTCTAACATAAACTGAAACATTTCAGACTTTTTAAGATTTCGTCAATTAGATTCGAATTTAGACACTAGCGAAACTATTTAATTTTGATATACATTGATCACAATATGTATGAAGGTCTAACTCCCAATGAAAAGAAGCAGACAAACTCTGGAGAAGCTAAAAATTGTAATTTTCTTCAAGATCTTGATTACTTCATTTCAATTGAAAAATAGAACAGCTTCAAAGCTATTAGAATATGCAACTTTCTGTCTGTATTCCGGGCGATAACAACGCTTAGGGGAAAAACTGCTGTCTTCGAGGCAAAAGGAGCACAAGCACAGTTGGTTATTTGCGAGTGCTTTCGCAACTACATTTCCAACTTGTTATCCCACGTACATGCAGCGCGTGCATTGTCATAATGCAGCCTGTGTCAACAAGCAGTTTGGAAGAAGCAATAAAATCGGCGAGCATAACTCAGATTTAATGAAGACAAAGTTTATGGCACAATTATTGCAATAATTATGAAATTTAATTACTGCGATAAAGGCGGGATTGACAAGGCTGCGAGAACGACTCGCAGCTTTTAATATCATCGAAATACGGCGAAAGATTTAATATGAGGCTATGCAACAACGGAACTAATTTAAGAAACCCCCATTCTACCTACACGTATTTGAAGCTCTGCCTTTACGGAGCGAAGCTCCATATTTCGCGAAATTCGGCTACGGAAAGAAACAGCTACATTAATTAGTAGAACTGGGTCAGGCTCGGGGGCAAAAAATAATAAGCTTCGGGGAACAACTACTGCGTAGTCGTGTAGTTCATACTTATTATCCGGCCTAAGCAGAATACACGCGCCTTCAACCTCTAAGTCAGCTAAATGCCATATATTTCTGAGGAAAATGTACGGAGCTAAAATGCAAAACATAGCAGTGCTATGAACGGTTCCAGCAAAACAGATGTTAATGGACCGGATTGGTTTATCTTTGGGCATATTAACGCAGGAAGAGGGCGCGGGATATTGGATATTGGAACACTAATGCCCTGTGAGGCTCACAGAAGGATTAAGTGTGGCTTGGATCACTGGTTGGAGCAAGGATTGGATGTTGTTGCAGCTTATTCCTCGTGCAGCGCCATGCCACTAATTAAAGGCTTAATTCGGTAGCTTCGGACTAACTGCAAACTTGTAGCTGCAGTGCCTGCAGCAACCATCTAATCCCATAGTTCTTTTATGTTCTTAAAAAAATCGTCCATTTCGCAACTCTTAACGCATACGAATGCCTTCCGTCATAATATCGTTAAGCTTGCACTTGACTGGGCTTCGCGACGAAATTGAAATTTATACCTGTCTAGCTTACTTTAAAAAACCTTATTCAAAGATTATTATCCGTTTAGAGTGAGAACCAATAGTTAATATTTTGAGTAGCTAGTAGTAGAATAAACGACGTGATTGTAGGTTACTCAATAAACTATGCTTATATTATGCAAAATATTACCTTTTACTTTCCCATACCCATAGGTATAGGAAAGTCTTGGAATCATGAAAATTTTGGAAATCGAGATTTTCACAGAAATATCCGTTTTGGGCCTCTAGGAACCCAAAAAAGTGGTTTTTAAAAAATGTCTGTCTGTGTGTGGGTGTGTGGGTGGGTCACGCTTCTACAGCCGAAAGTATTGCTCCGATTTTGATGCGCTTTGGAATGCGAGGGTGTATCGAAAATTCATCGATAAAATAAGCTTTTCAAAAAAATCCGAAACCGGAAGCGGAAGTTACGCATGTTTTTTTGGTATCACTGTTTTCGTGATTAAAATTTTGAAAATTTTATCGCGGATAACGATAGAGGGTCATAAGAAAAATCTGATAGTTTTTTGCCGAACTCGCTAGGTTTAAAATGAAGGGCGCTATGATTTTTTGAAAATTTTGAGTTTAACTCAAAAACGGATGAATCGTTTGAATTGATTTTTTGTCTGAATAGTATATGAAGGCTAACATGAGGTGATATAAAAAGTGTTTTAAAAAATATTAAGGGGCCTAAATTACAAATTTTCAAAATTTTGGAAATTTTCTAAAAATCATTTCTCAAAAACTGCCCACAGGAATTTGTTTAAACTTCATACACTGATAGATCCCGAAAAGGGCTATCGATCTGTTTTTATAGAATCTCATGAATTATCTGTGGCGCCCTCTACGAAGCTTTGAAGTTTGAAAATTTAAACCCCTTTAATTAATAAACAAAACATGATAAGTAGCTGGGGTTTCCACTGAATTGCTCAGTGCATAATGGAGCATATGAATATGCAAAAAAATATTACACTCGTGGATATATGTAAGCGCACCGGCCCCCTCCCCCCTCTATTTTTGAAAAATATTTTTTTTATTCTAACGTTTGTTATATTTTTTCGTCAAAAAATCTTTTTCCGCGAAAATAAAAAAATCGATTTTGTATGCCCTAGAAAATATAATTTCCAGGTACTTAGAAAATTTCACCTTGGTGCTACAGCCGTTTTGAGGAAAATAATACATAAACTAGCACAGTGGCGGCTTGTCCACTTGGCGCCATCTACAGAAGCTCGGTGGTCACGTTTTGAACTACACATTCTTTTATATTTACCCGCAATTTACGTGAAAGTGTAAATGCTTATCACGGTGAAGACGTGAGTCATCGAGTTGAAATTTTGATATGTAGTAAAGACTGTTGAATAAAGACGATATGAACAGTTTCCAGTATGGGAAAGTCCAAGGAGGTAGTCACGTCCACTTTTTTAATCCTAACATCTTATTAATTTAGTCGTTTCGTAACAGTTGTACAAATAAACCTTCCACAGGAACTCATATACTAACTGTGAGTAGCTCTACATATATATGTTGCATAGCTTCAAAAACAACGTGCAAAATTTGTATCATTCAGTTAGTTCTCACACTTCCCGGCGACTCCACAAAAGGCTTCCACAATTAAATTTCAATCACTAGTAGATTTCGGGACTTTCAGTGCAAGAATTTTCGATTCTGAACAGCCGTCGCAAGATCGCCGAAGAATGCATGACCCACCAGCGCGCTATTGTTAAGTTGTTTTAATTAAAACGCCATAAATTAGCGATGCACAGATGAAATAAATCAAACCCGCCCTTTTTAATTAGCCGACTCGAATTAATGCGCCCTCGCATTATTGGATACATTCATGAACTCTTCTGTCCTAATCGGTTAACTCATTGTCTATGTAATAAAAATAGGACAGAGAAGAATAACAAGAAGAAAACTATATGAGCATAATTTTCAATAACGCAGCTGTGGATTCATATGAAATCTCACATATCCCGGAAAAGAATGCTTGAAAACAGTTTGTCTAGAGATGGATATGGAGTTTTTGACGTAGTTGCTGTTCTTTTGCATAATGGGCACCTCCTTTCTGCTTGCTTCATTTTATGCTTATTAGGATGTATCAATATGTTGACAGTGACACGAAATAAATTTTTTCAACAAACGCACCGATAAATAGAAAATAGCGCGCTCACGCTGTCTTTAAGGGTCCGCACAGTTCCGTGCTTCGATGGATGCTTGTGAATAAGAGAATCTGGAATAAATCACTCACCTTCAGCGATAATCGTTGAATACCAGTTGTGTAATAATCTATATTTGCTTTTTGTAGGTATTCCCGACAATGACTTTATTATTACATCACTAGAGAATTCAGACGCTTACTGAACAGGACGTAGAAACCCTCCGTGAAGTTAAGCTACTATTGCGATACGTTATTGTTCCAGGATTTCCCAAGAAAATGTAGAAGCGCTCACTTTTTACTAACACTTGGTTACAGTCTAAAAATTAAGCTCATCCGGATTGCACTTGTGCACACTATAATTCAAAGCACAATCGTTTCCGCCAAGTCACTTCACTGTATGCCCTACTATTGGTTTTATTTCTGTAATAGGTCTACTGCATTCCCGTTTCGTACTAAAAGTAGGGCAAGAAATCAGACGACAAACGTCATCAAGAGTAATGACGCCATAAACATAGTATAGTAATTTATTAAGCTTAAACCAAACGCATGATTTAAAATGAGCTGTAAAGAAGAAAATAAATATCGGTTTTGTAAATCTAATGGTGGTATTTATGACGTCACTAAAGTTTGCTTGGTGGCGCACTTCGTCTGATTTCTTGTCCCTACTTTAGCTGGCTAGCTCAGTACTCGTGAAAATTATTTTACTTTATTCCCAGTGTGTATCTAGGAGGCCCCATTAAATGCCAAAACCAGAATCCTGACCTGTAAACTTTGACATCAAACAATACTCGCAATAAAAGCCAACATGCTCACAATTAAACAAAGTAATATTGATTCTTTAAATAAACAAATAAAACAGTAGAATCTCAACTGACCTCTAGGGCAAATGGTAATTTCTATACAGATTCATTTAATCAAGAATTGAATATCAACGTGGAAAAGCTATTTCTACATATACTGATGTTTAAAAGTACATTATGACAACTCTGCCTATTAATAGCAATAAAACGCCGCGGAAATAACTGTTTTTAATACGCATATATATAATGCATAAAAGTCCGACTGCATATCGCATTGTTTTGCACTGCAATATAATTTACACGATCCAACTTGCTGCCTCATGCAGGCAATAGTTTCGGTGAGGTTAGTCACGGCTTTCCGGTGTTGAGACGCGATATGATGCAATCGTCCTTAACACTGGTTGTTACAGAATATTAAAATGGTCAGCTACCACCAACTTGTATTGCGTTTAAGAGAGAAGACCCGCTGCTTCACACCTGCTTCAGGCACCTCTACGATGTAAAATATGCATTCATTCTAGATGCGCCCGCCTTAGCGCCCGGACGAAATTGATTTTGTTTGCTGCGACACATACTTGCAATGCGCGATTCGTTTTCTCCAATGCCTCCGTTGTTCATGTTCTGCAGTTATGCATGTTAGAATTTTGCGGTGGAAAACCTCACTTCTGAGATATCGTCAGAAACACTACACATCTGCCGGATGTATGCTTATTGGCATCAAATCTGTACATATTAAAATATTACAATATGCAAATACTCTAATTGGCATCTAAACATTAAAAGAAACAATTCAGGTAAGGGTCAAGCAACGTTTTACACTCTCTACAGGACCCTAGCGTTTATTATCGACATCGCGGTATAGCTGGCTACAATCAATAAAGCATATACGAGTACACATCGGCTGTATATTAAAATGTTACTTTAAGTACCCTCAGACGAGTATTGTCAAGTTTTCACTAATAGATGAGAATTTAGTTAGAGCAAAGTTCAATTTTACGTTTTTTTAGCCCCACCTCCGGAACGTTAAATGCAAATAAAACGAACCGCATGTCTTAATATTTTAATAAATAATGGTCTTGCTTGTTTACCCTGTTAGCTCACTATGCATAAAATTCCCAAAATATCGTAGTCGTGGTTACAAATAATCACTCTAGTGTTCTCGTGCTGAAACCGGCATTAAACAATACACACAAGAAACCCTCATTTTTACACAAATATATTGACTTCAAAACCCATATAAAGTCATTAAAAAACAAAAGAAAATAGTATTTATTAGAACTTAGAATGTTTGGTCATTCCTAAACACACATATAAAATAATAACGTAAGATCGGGGCGGCTGCGAGGTTGACCTGAGGCTTGAAGGGAGACGCCCTCGCCAGGGTTTACGAGGGAGCGGTGCATCCGGCGGTGCTGTATGCTGCTCCAATCCGACAACGGAAGCAACTCCTCAGCGCGGAGAGGATCTTTGTCGTGAAAATCCGCGGCCGCTTACTCCCCGGTGTCGACCGAGGCGGCCTTGGTCCTCAGCAACATCCCTCCCATCGACCTCACTCTCCAGGAGCTGACCCAGAGGAGGGCGACCATCGCAGCAAGTACCCCGCCCACCTACAACAGCTTGGCATTGCGGGGAGGAACATTGAGGGCACTGTCGATATAAGCACAAGAGTCCACCCTACCGAGGTCTTCGTTCTCACCTTCTTCCTGTCAGACGAGGATGCCTACAGAATCAAATGCTACCCGGACGGCTCGAGGCAGGAGAATGGAACCGCGGGCGCGGCATTCGTCATCTTCCGGGACGCCGTGGAGATTCACCAGGGCAGAATGAAGCTCGCGGACTGGAGCTCGGTGTTCCAGTGCGAGCTGGTGGGCCTTCGAGCGGCACTGCGCTTCATCCAAGGGAACATCTTCGCCTTCCCCCGTGGTCCCGCTTGTGACAGACATCAGGTCGGCACATGCGGAAGCCAACAGTGCTGTAGGTGGAGGCCCACGAGCTGCTGCGCAGACTAGCGGAGGCCATAACCATCAAGCTTCATTGGGTGAAGGCCCACGCCGGGACCGAAGGAAACGAGCGGGCAGACGCACTCGCCAGGGAGGCTGCGGCAAGCAACGATCCCCCGACTTTCGACGTGGTAAGCCGCGCCTATTGCAAAAGGATGCTCGCCGCGCGTAAGACGGAGCAGTGGGAGGAGCGATGATAAATGCCTCCACAGGAAGGCCTGTAGAGCGCTTCATCCAGACAGCCTCGGTTCGCCGCGAGGTGGTTGGCAGGCTCGACCACCACACCACCCAGTTGGTTACCGGGCATGGTGCTTTCAGGGCGTACCTCCAGAGGATTGGAAACCAGTAAGATCCTGCCTGTGCCTGCGGTGAGAAAGATACGGCCGACCACGTTATCCTGCGCTGCCCACTGGAGGATCACCACCGGGGACTGGCAGACGCGAGGCTCGCAACCCAGGGAGTGAGGTGGCCTACGGACATGGAGGAGGTCAGGACACTTTTAAGGGACCCCCTCTGGTGGAAGACCCTGGTCGAGTTCGCCTCCAGGGTGCAGCGGCTACGAGTGGTGCGCGAGTAGTGGGTGCCACCTTATCGGGAGACGAGTGTTTGGACGCAATAGTAGACACATTAAACGCCGAAAGGTGGTTACATTAGGTAGTGATAAGTGTAGCTTAAGGCAGTGCGCGCGCGTGACGGCGTCGCTGGGGCTAGTACAACACAGTGCACAGGGCCAATTAGAATAAGGTAGTTTAAGTATAGGTTGAGTACGAATTAGCTTAGTAGGGGCAGAACAATTTGAGCGAGACATGAAGACCCAAGACAGGCTACGCTAGGCAAGATTAGTTTAAGTTTAGGTTAGAATAATAAGTTAGAATTTATATTTCAAGACTAAATATACTCGAGCAAAGACATGTAGCGCAAAGCAGGTATAATGCCGAAAGGCGGGGCACCGGCCTGACTGTACCTTGAATATGTACCCAAATAAAATTGAGAGAGTGAAAATCATGAAGCGCTTGATGAAGCGGTTGAGATTTTCACTTAATTAAGGCTTAGGTTTAAGTTATGCCGTCGCCCCCTGAAGTAATGTGTGAGCGGTTCCAGGGGGCAACGATAGTCGCTAAGGAAGATTAAATAAAAAAAAGTTTTTCAGAAAATGTGATATATCGAACAGCTATACGTTCAGGGTCGCAAACCTACATCAATACTAAACAAAAACACAGGACACGTTTATTACATAGTGTAAATGAGACTTCTATCACACCGTCATGTTCGAAGTTAGCAAGTTAGGTTTTGCGTCAGTCTGTGTCGAACAATAAACAAGACCTAACCTGCTAACCTCGAACTAGACTGACACAAAATATATGACACTTCAACGCTATAGTGATTCACTAAGTCAGAATTGAACAATTAAATTTAGCCAAAATTACCCAAGAGGTGCCACGAATTTATTGAGAACGACTGTATCTTCAAAGAAAAAATGCTTCAAAATTTGTACGCACCAGTACGAAAATAGAGAAACAGAAGTAGCCACAAACTGCATAATTTGGATCAAATGGCAAATTGAACCAGCAAAGTTGAGGTGGCAAACAATAGAAAAATTAACTGATATTAAAACAATAACGAAGTTCTGTAGAGGCAAAGGAAGTAGAAAAAGGTGCTACTTGTAAATGTTGCTCTAATTAACATAAAATTATTTATTCGGGAATTTCCTCGAGTTTCCAGCTATTCGATGATGTATATTTGGTTTTCCATTCTCCTGGTCATTTTTGTATGAGCTTTCAAAAATTCCGTATCCGTTTTGGGCAACTTGAGTGCTTGATTGCTTTTGGTATGTGATGGATCTTTTCTGAGGACTCACGTAAAAGTGGATTTGAAATTCCTTCTTATTGTGGAAATTTTATTCCAACACTTAAGTGTGGTTGGTGCAGTGGCTGAAAGGAATCTAGTTATACCAGGATTAAGAAATATTTCAGAAAAAAATCCGATGTGGCCGACATCCAAACCCGGTATGCCCCTCTGCTTTCGCTTTTAGGCTTCCTATTACTCTTCTTAGTGTTTTTCCTTTTGAGGCTCTGATGCCATCACGAAAAACACCTAGACCCAGAGAAAATATTTGTGACGGTTTGGGTGTGCTGTCCAGCTACACTGGCAAAATACCTTTCTCCGAAGTGTTACCATATATTCCGCTATTACGATTTTACACTGTCAACTAGGAAAAACCCGCACACTTCAATCCTGCAGTTTTTGGGGCAATTTTACGTTCGAATTTTGAAACAAAACTCCCCGAATCTGCTTCATTGCCGCCGCTCTACAGGATTGAGCAATCCCAGATATAGTCTTAACGATTTTCATTTTTAGTGCACGGAGACGCATAACTGAAGAAATGTGCCGAATACTCATTGTACCGTTCTATCGGGTGGCCATAAATATCTGAGATCCCGGTAACCATGGAATTAGCTACTTATAAATTTTGGTTAGCATTATATTTTAATTACATTAAGTATTGGTACGTATATAATGTAATAAAATGCAATAAGAGGATGAGAATGTGTCCCGGATTCTGCAGTTTAGCCTACAACACGATTATAAAAATCTCCTGTTGTAACTCCATTACTTATTGCAATCCGTAATAATTTTTGACAGATAATATTTTAGTTGTGATGACATTAATGACATTTAGTTTAGTTGGATTCATCACTTTAATAAAGCGGTGTTGATTGCAAAGGTAATGTGATATCAGATATTTATGGCCACCCGGTACTTAGGGTTTGTAGTACTATTTTAAGCATATCGTTAAGAAATAAATCGTCTGCTGCTTTGCGGATTGAATGCCTCGCTCACGTCCAGTTAGTCTTTGCATGTTAGAACTTTTTATTATCTTAGTAGTGGTTGTCAGATTCGATTTTGGTCGCCATCAATTAGTGGTGGACACGTTCAACGACTTCTGTGCGCGATAATGCTATTTGCGAGGGAGTAGTGAATCTTTCTTCTGTTTTACGGTGTTTACACAAATTACAGAGTAGTACAAGGACTCGAACGCACACGGCCTTCTACGTGGATTGCGGTTCCTAACCTAATCGAACCTTATATAATTTTAGCTTTTAGCCTCCGTACTCCGCTTTCTCTCAATTTTCAGTTGAGGTAGGGAGGTAGCGCATTGCGAGAAAAATCGTACAAAGTATAAACAATTTTACATTCACAACTAGTAAAATTAAAATAAAACTTGGGATAAAGTCAACGTCACACTCACTACAATTACAACAAAATAAAACACTAGATTAGAATAACATCACTACAAATACGTTAGCATATACAAAATCAAAGATTTATATCTTTTACATTTTTATTGGAGTGTATGTGGGTATAGCATTGGCCAGTTTTCTTGCATTTCTTAACATTTATTCTTATGTTCTTTTGGAAGCTGAATTTTTATATATTGTAAATAAACATTGGGTTACACAACTTGAATTTTTATTTATTACTTTTTGGGAAACGTCTTGTGGTTTAGGAATTTAGATGAACAGCTGTAGATCTTCTGGTTTAGACCATCTCGAACCAATAGCACTTCCGGGCAACCCACCCAATCCTGCTCAGGAACTAGCTGGCAATACTTTGCTACACCGCTAAACAATTCATGAATTTCTTTTGTAAAGCACTATTGAGCAGGATTGACAATTTATTTAATTTATAAAGATTGCTAGAGCAAAGGCTCATGAAGGGTTGGCTGGACGATGTGGAGAGAGGCATAATAAAGCCAAGGGTAAGAAGATGCAAAAATAAAATAGAGTGTAGGTCAAAATTAAATGAAACTCTTGAGGGCTGTAAGGTACTACAGCAAACTGTTTAAATATTACTAATTCTTTATTTAGTGTAGAAGCTTCGAATAATTTTATATGTAACACGATGGATAATTTATGCCGTGCATTCTACGGTTAATGGGTTAATTGATCAAGTTGCCATGTTTCTGCAAAGCAAACCCACTTTTCAAAATAACGAAGTCGAAACGAGTGCATGCAAAATGTATGGCTCTCGCTCCATTTTTGTTCTTATCCGCCCAGCTGCATCCTAAAGTATTTATGGGGCGTTTTCCAATTATCGAGGTGGATGTTTGAATGCCAGCAGCCGCAGAAACTAAAGAACAACACAAAGGCGATTCCCAGTAGCTTTGGCGGCGAGGACGCCTCGCACCACGAACACAACCCCGTTCTGCAGATTATCATCCCATGATTCGTCTCTCCCGGCATTACTTTTTAATTACGGCGGGAGAAGGACGGCGTGAATCAACGTCCAAGGAGCGGGTGAATTTTTCACTCTTCGTTCTCTATGCGAGCGCGGATGCGTTTTAGATTCCTGATTATACCGACGCGAAGTATTGTTTCTGCTGCTGAAACTTTAATTTCTATCGCTGTAGCTGCACGGTTATTGCTTCTTGCGGTGCGGATGAAATTTTAAAGCGCCTCATGTATCTTTCACCTGTCAAGCCCTTAGGTCGCTATGAGCACAAGATAAACACCTCGAGAGCCGGGAAATAATGGAACTTTAGAGCTTGTATTGTCTATTTCCGACTACAAAATGATACATGGCTACGGTTGTATCTTTTTCTTTCAAGATGCTACCAGGTACTGGCTGAATGACTAGCTCTAATATCCGACATGCTATTTAACGCTATCTGCTCAAACACAAAAGCGTCTTCCACATTTAGAGATTATTTTTAACTTTGCAGCAGTCCAGCCCTAATTTTATGCACAAGTAATGGTCCCGGTGTCACAGACCATGTTCTGTTTATAACAACAAATGTAGTAGTTCTTTATTATTGCTTATTCTTTTCAGAATATTCGAAACTTTTGGTTAGTTAAACAGTAGGTATAGCATATACTATTCAATACTGGAGAACTAAAACTGTAGCAAAATGTATATAAACAATCGTAGACTTGAAAAAAATAAAATAAAATGGAAATAGTATATGTTATTTACGAACTAGCCTTCTTCGGCAATGTTGAAGTAATCTGAACACATAAGAGCAGAGCCTAATTTTTGCAGAGTATTCCGAATTAATATTAAAAATCGCATTGTTTTCCTTTTAAAAAGCTACTGATTAGAAGAATAAAACGTTCATTTTTCTCCAAATAGCAGTGAAAATAATAAAACTTTGGAGCTTGTATGTTTATGTCCAATTAGAAAATAATACATGCCTATTGTTGTACCGTATTTCTTTATAATACTTAAAAGTGCTTGATGAATAAACTTGCTGTTCGTATTTAGGACTATGCACCCAAGTACAAAGGCATTTTCTATATCTTAAGCTTCTTTCTAAAGAAATTTGAACCATTTTCCACAGCAGGCCTTTTAACACTTTTCTGAGTATAACATCAAAATCATCTTTTTCGGCATTTTCCACACAGTATTCAAACCTAAAATTTAAAATTGGAATAAACAAAGGTTAATGGCATATGATAAATGATGCTCGTGCAAAATTAGCTTCTAACATGTCCAGTATACTTATTGATTGGAATATGAAGAGCATTTAAGACTTATATGTTCTGTAATAATTTTGCTAATTATTCCATACATTACACTAACCGTGTAAAAACAGCACTTTTGTTACAGTCTAAACTGGGCTTTAAGACAATTGACTTAACTAAAAATCAAAGCTCACCCTCCATTCTCACCGCCACCACAGGCTGTCGTCCGACTAAGAACTCAGTGAGAAGGGAGTTCGTTTCGACACGACACAGTTTAGGGCGAGATGTTGTCACTAGGGATGTTCATTACAACAAAGAAGGTGGGAAAAACAAACGGGAGCCACGAAAATTGTCCATTAGTACTGCATCCAACTTGCAGTTGGCCAAAATTCGAAATGCAGAATGCCTTACTTACCTTTGGTGATGAGCTCGCAATTGCCTAGGCACTGTACAATAAGCGACACAACACAAAGACAATATTTCATATATATGTATGTAAAATCACATAAAATTGTTTAAATTAGTACGATCTATTGGATCTGAAGATCCACACAAATATTAACATGAATGGTAACATATCTTAGGTAGAGGTTAGTAAAGATTTAGTCATGAACAATTAACTGAATCACGATGATAAAGAAAAGAATCAACCCACTGTGTTAAAGATCCACAGCGGTGAACAGACCGCAAATCGGGGCGTTTAATTTAGATCATGCGGCTAGAATAGCTAACGCTTCCCTAATCTTAAAACACGCGACAGACTTCTCAGAATAAACAACGCAATACACAAGACGGAGTTATATCAATAGCAATCTGAAAGTTTCATTTTAGGTATAATCACCATAAAAATAAAGTTTTACAATATCCGGCGTTGGCGCCCAGTAATGCGGTTGTTAAATACGGCAGGTGGAATATCTCACCATGGAGTTGGTTTCGTCTACTGCCAAAAGAAGAGATCAAAGGGGGTGGCCACCAAATTCAAAAGGGCCTATGCGTCAAAAAATCCTTGTTGTGCATGTATTGGGAACGGTACGCTTCGACGATTCAACGCTGACCCATCCTGTATATTACCTCGAACACAACTCTCACATAGAATATTATTTTCAGAAAAATGCACTGTTTCGACGGAAGTGATGAGCAATTATTTACGCAGCCCGAGAACGAAAGTTCACCTCCCGAACAAAGGTTTTTACAAACAAAGCCTATTTATTTCGATGTGTTAACAGCGTGAGCTCGAGAATGAATCTCCCAGCACCACGCAGTTGCCAATGGAAGGGGCGCAAATAGGCTCCTAATTTACTTTCTCTAACTCATACAGAAACGTCCGGGTTGCGCCAAGTTGTGCAACAATCGTACGTAACTTTGATCACGTACGCAATCTAACATCAGACAATGGGGCTCTGCTATACGAATAAAAATACGACAACACGACTTACGCCATGTGCGCCGAAAACACCCACGGAAGACGTGCTTTCCGAAGAAGACTGAGTTCCTCTGCTGACGGTTCTTGTAATGATTCCTATTAATCGACTTGAAAGCAAATGGTTTAATACTGAAATTCGTAAGGAGTGTGCGATGCGCGACTTCTGCGCAACAGGTGTCGGCACGGGAAGATACGAGACGTCGCAAAAAGTCCGAAAAACCGGGGTTGCCCTAACAATTTATCAAGATAACGTCGACCTGTAGAAATAACTGTTTTTTAGAGTTTATTAGAGCACTTTTCACCATTTGTGCTAATTTTGTGCATAATATATTTTTTAGCCAAATGTGGGCACTTTCTCCATTATGTGGTTTTTGGATGTACCATTTATGAGTAAAATTATTGCAGTAACATTTCTGTAACTTGAAAGAAGCAATTCAAAGAGAGCAGCAGGTAAATGTTATTTATAATATGGAAATAATATAATGAATGAGTGAAGAGTATTTACTGCATAAGTATAGGTAAGTTATTTTTTATTGAAGAGCTAAATCGGCATCTAGTTTTTTCATTTCAGGAACTTGCTAGGCGTCACGATAATTCTGTTGCAAGGGAGGATCAGTTATGTACTTAAACAATTTATTCATTGTAACCTAGCTTATCATATATATTGGACAGTTTCCAATATAGCGTTCCACTTTGTGTCATTGTATTCATGACTATTGAGTTATCCCTTTCCATTGCTGTGATAGAAAATAATTATTTTTCATACTTCCATCTTCAAGATTTTTTTTCTCCGCCAGCATGGTCATAATGGCTTCATTCTTTATTTCCTCGTACTCTACCTTTAGTTTATTATTGCCTTTCCTTAGCATCTTTGGTAATTCTATTGATTTACATTAATGTATTTTTTTTCTTTTTGGGATCAGTCTTAGTACCCTTATAAATTATTCTCTTCCTGTGCCAGAGATTTTTCTGCTAGGGCTCTTCTTTCGCTATTTTCTTCTCTACTGCAATTTTAAAACAGTGGCCTGTGTTCAGGCACATGGTAAATGTTCTTTTTTTGTTCTTTGTTTTCGTATTTTTTCTATTTCTGGATAACAAACAATGTTTTCTATTATCTCTATTAAATATCTTTATTGCGTGACAAGTGCAATATTTTCGTTTCTGGTACTCAAACTTCGAGTATTTTCACCGGATACACTTGCATTACCAGTCAATTCTATGTCGTTCTCTGATGCATCTCCATTCTGAAGTTCTTGGGGGTTTTCTTCTATATTCGACGTACTATTCTAGTCATTGTTAGTACTACTCACAGCATATTTCAATTCAAGTACTTGATTCACTATAAGTTTCTTATGAATTTTCGTAATTTCATTGATGTATTCAATTCTTTCATTTCTTACACTGATCTCCTTAATTATTCCATCCTTTTTATTGATTACTTATTTTTAGGGATCAAATTCGATTGGTATTGATGAACATTTAATTTATCTTCATCACTTATTTTCGCACTTTCTTCAAAGTTACTTAAACATGCTTCCGTTTGCCATACAGGGCTTTTGATATTTTCTAATCCGTTCTATTAAGTTGTCATAAGATTGGAGATCATCGTTGAATGGGTCATCAGTTTCAGAAAAACTGTCTGGTTTCGTAGGTATCAGTAGCAGTTGTTTCGAGAACCGGTACAGCAAGAAGTGCGATTGTTGAAATTCGTGCATCGTCCTTAAATTGTTCCATACATCGTAAAACTTGATATTCAGTGTGTTTGTATTCATTTTGGAGTAGAAGTTCTGAAATATAGAAGTCTACTTATATTTCTTCCGTTTACTTTCTTATGGTTAACTTTATGGTTATCTTCTTTAGCTGTGCATTTTTTGCAATTTGTATTACCATGGCTAACAGAGAAAAGTCAAGAAGTTTCAGATTACTTTTCAATAGTTCCTTCGAATGAGTATATCTTTAACTACGTTTGAAATATCAATTTTCTGTATTTCTCAGCTCTGGATTATTTTTGTACTTTTACAACATAACCGCCTCCTTCCATTTTGTTTTAAAGAAGCTGCATGCTATGAGTTGAATTTGGATAGAAATATTCCAAAATAATTCTCTCACTCCCACAGTATCTCGAAGAAAAATATAGATGTGATGGGTGTAAAAAACTACTGTGTGTCTAAAAAAGAACTACATCTAGTGTGCTTTGAATTTCCCATACAAACGTAAAATGTTCCGCTCTCGCGCGCTACTGTTAGCTAGTAGTAGACCTAGTAGATGGAAGAATAACATAACCTCAACAACAGTCTTTGTTGACAAAATTTACTTGTGGTTTTCGCTTACTTTTAAATTAAGATATGTGCGCATTTTAACGCATTATCCAACAGCATGAATATCGTAAGAAGTAAGACAACCCTTATTAAAAATGATTAATCCTCATTGTTTTCCAGAAAATAAAAAATATTTCTCAAATACAGAACTTAAAAGTAATGGAAGAAATATAACTTAATAAACTAAAGGTGGTCCTTAGAAAAGGGTTAATTATTGACTACAACAAGTGCTCGAAGTGTCTACCATTTTGCTGAATACACAATGCACTCGACGTTTCACTAACTACTCGATTGGGAAAAAACTTCTCGAGAAATTCTAAATTTTTCCTTGTCGTACGCGCAGTGGCCCCGTCCTGCTGAAAGTAACCACCATTAAATTCATCGGGGTGCAGTTCATCCAAAAAGGGTACTAATAGCTGTTCTCGATAACGTTGACCATTTATGGTGTTATGAAAAAAATATTGGTCCTATGATCCTACGACGTGACACAGCTAACCATATTCCAACTTTAACAGGATGTAAAGGAGCTTCAACATAGTTATGTGGATTATCGACTGACCACATTCTGTAGTTCTGTTTATTTACAAATTCACTTAAATGGAACCACGCCTCGTCACTAAAAAAAACTTAAATCAAGAACATCGTTGTTTAAATTTTCTTGGAAAAAGTTGCAGTAATGTATTCGACTAGCATGGTCCTTTGTCGAATTTCATGTACAACAGACACCTTATATGGATGCATGTGCAGTCGCTTCTTCAAAATATTGTGAACAGTACTTCTAGGGACATCTGTCTGAGCTGAAATACGACGCACTGACATTTTTGGGTTTTCTAAGACAAGAGCTTCGACATTTTGAATAATATTTGGTTCAGTGGCTGGTCTTCCGGTAGACTTGCCTTTTTCTACACTTCCTGTCGCCCAAAATTTTTCAACAACGCAACGAATGTGGTGCAGCAAAACAGTTTCTTCGACAATTCTGTTAGGAAACTGCAGTCGAAACTGCTGCTTACAAGTCGCATATGAATATTGCCATTCCCCATTTATTAACTGTCTTGATGGAAAATATGCCTCAATAATAAAAATGTTTTCTTGCACTGTGTACATTTTGTATTGTATTAACAAATATTGTATAATTAAAACTAAGTGGATTGTTACGGTTCAAAATTCATTTTTAGCTATTCGCCTACCTATTTACCCTAATCTCGGTTCAAATTAACTTTTCACTATGTCTTTCTTCAGGTATGATTTTCCCTGCATTATCTTTGAGCATTCAGATCTTCTGACAGTTTTATTGCAAGCTAAGTAAGCCATTCGGTCGATATTATGGGTCCAAATGCCCCTGCAGTGTAGACTTCACCTCATGCATTTCGAGTTGCGTTTTCCCTTTCTCCCAAAATTTGATTTTTGGTTTATCAGTCTTTGGAAACCATCTTGACATTCCGCCATCCTGTGCTGCAAGAGCTAGGTGCTTCGAAATTTACGTTTTGATGACGTACCTTAATCAGGCTTTTTCGTTGGCGTCCTAATTTGGAATTGTGCCGTTTTGTGTCGTGAACTCCATGGAAGTTCGGAATTGGGCTTTGTGAGTTGCATTTTTGGCGAATTCCAGCCCGAATATTGTTTGGGGATTCCGCTCTAGCAAGGCACATGTTTTCACTTTGGCGTTGAACAGCCGTAGAAACCTGAAACGGGTAGGTGAATAATTTGGACTTATTCAGTGTGTCTCCATGGCTATTTGCCTTTCAGCTTTTACTCGACGGTAGCGTGCCTGTCAAATTTTCCTCGTTGGGAGCAAGGCTACCGAGCTAATACTGCTGGGAACGCAGCTGTCGCCGTGTGGTTACGTAACCGCCAGCCTGGTGATGACTTTCGCTGTCTGTGGCCCCCTCAGCTACCTGGTGATCGTTTGGCCTCCTCATAGTCCTTAGCCCCCCCCCCCCTGTTTTTAACATCTGCAGCGGAAGAGAAGTCCACTGCCAAAGGTCTGTCAGTTTAATATTTCAGTTTCGAACTGTCGGGCTACAGGTGCCCCTTGGGCCGTTTGCGTGGCAACGCTGCAAGGCGCTCGATAGACTCGCGTAGACTCGCGTTTGTTATATTGTGTGTTTTTAAAGCTCACCTGCATGAATATGATTGATTTTGCCTTCAGCAAATCAGTTTTAGCGGTAGTTCTTCTGCACAGTAAATAGCCGATTAGGTCATTTAAGCGAAAGTGCCTCTGAATTCGGGGTAGTTTTATCGGAATTGTGTTGTATTCAAACTCGGGCTAATGAGTAACGGAATTATATCCGCATTGTGAAGCCAAGTGCACGAAGGTTATCCTTTCAGATTTTAAGTGTTATTTATTACACCGTTGAATTAGGCTACCCTTTGTCGCCCAGCCTTGCAAGGAATTATTGTTAATGCTCGCACCTCGGCCGTTTTAATGCAGAGTACATTGCATTATTCGCGAAATCGCTTTGTGGTACCATCGCAAGATCTTGTCGGTCCGCGACGACGCTAATCTGAATTGATCATTATTTAATTACGAGAGGAACCTTGCATACAGGGTGTTCAGTTAAATTCAACCTACCTACTAAATTTACCTTTCAATTTAATCATTACGCCGGAGCCACGATGTTTCCGAGCTCTTCTTAAGTGCTTATTTAGTAATGCATTTGGCCAAATTTAATATCAATCTTGTAATCTTTTTTAATACTGTTAATTAGCACTATATACATACTGTGTGAAATTTTATTAATTCTGGGCCCGCCCGCTAACTTCGCTTGATGCCCTTGTATATGTAACTGGCTGTACTGTGGTGAGTTTAGCCTCAAGCCACCCTTGATATTTATTGAACTGTGATATGGTCTCCTTATTGAGATATTGTGTGGAATATTCCGTAGTAATTGTTGTGTAAAATACGTGTGGATCCCCATTTACTATTTGCTTATTATACTGAATTGTTACTTAGGCCAGTGAATTTTATTTATGCTCCTTGCCGTACCTCCTTTTCAGAAAGTGTTTGGTAGCGCATCTTATCGTATGCCTATATGTGCGATTAGCAAAGAGCTGGGTTACCTGCTACCTGGCGCCCATTTATTTTATTTTCAGCTGAAGCTTTGAGTTTCTGATTTTAACCCACGCCCTCCTCTGGCTGAGAAGCCGGCCGCTCTTGCTTACCGCCCCCCCCCCCCCTTACCACCAGAGTATCGGTAATTAGCGGTAACAGAATATTTACTTTTTTTGACAATTAATTAATGAGAGTTTTGAATAATGCAATACCAATAACAATCTAGTGGCACATAAAAATTTACATGTAAACAAATTTCACAGGTAACTAGATGTAATTCTTTTTTAGACACTCTGTATTATCAAAAACTGAATATGTTTACAGTTTCAGAGTGCTGTTATTTTATTTGGGTTCCTAGAACTGTTCTACGGTGACATCCTTTCTCGGAAAGAACAAAATGCGTTTTTGATATAGATGCATAGAAGATCCATCCATATTTCCAATTACAGCCGAAAAAGTGAGGGAAATTGTGGCGAGCCTGATTAAGGTGGAGTGCCTATTCAACTCCTTAAAAGAACACTGGACACACTGTTTCATATTCTTGCTTATATCTTTACCCAGTTTTAGTAGAAATCTGTACAAAAATAAGAGCAATTGGAAGGTCCGAACGTGATCAGTTCTATAAGTAGAATTTATGAAAAAAACTAAACTATAGGGTAGAAGACAGATGGCATAATAAAACAGAACCTATTTCGCAACAGTGTCATTTGTTAAGAAATTTCGAAGTTCTATTGCTATTCATATATTTGCAGAAGACCTACTATGGTGTCCCCATAAACAACTTTGAAAGGTTTTGCATCAGAACCATTCACATATACTATATAACTAACGTACGAGAACTATATGACAACATAACAAGCACTATGTGAAATCAGAGCTATTGCATATCATCCACGTTTCTTGAGATTTGTTTTAAAGTGGCTCTAGAAAACTGGAGAAAAGTGTGCATTGAGCACTGCTATAGACAATACGACCCTGCACACATTACATTTTAAGGATGATCATATTATCATAACTTAAGATGAAAACGATGTATTACATGGTACGAACAGTTGATCAAGAGTTTAGAACTTGAGGTTATACAACACTTTTTCTAAAACAAAATGAGCAGAAAACCTAATTCTAAACTCCGAAACCATCCAATAATACTAATTGGTACAAATATATAGGTGTAAAGGTTACCGAAGATGCGCGCAGCACACATGAAATCACTTTCTTAGCAAGACAAGCCAAGGCTCTTAGAGACCGTCACATTACGCAAAATTCTAAAATAGAAATATACAAAACAATTATAGAATATACTGCTACATATGGAGTTGAACTGTATGTAAATAAGAGGAACGAATCGAAAGTCAGAGCTATGGTAATGCATTACTGGAGAAGGTGTTGCGGAGTAACGAGGATGAGTGGGGTGAGTCAGAATTGCCGTTGACTTGTATATTATGGAGACCATTCATGCCAAATGGCTCAAATGGTGAGGGCACGTTGTAACGGTACTTTCTATCATGCTGTGCACCATATTTAATGTTGTGTTTCGTAGCCCCGCACTTGTGTTTAATTTGTTATACTTATTTGTCCTTTTGTTTCCAGTTAGCTCAGCTTACAAGAACAGAACTTATACGTTTTATCCCAATCGAGGTTACAGATACTTAATGCAACTCCCGAAGTTGACCCTATGTAGCTTTCGAAACACTAAAAATATGTACTCCAAGCTTCTACTCCAATAAAAGTTAAACTGCTCGCAACCAGTGTAACACAAAGGTGTAGAGGTTTTAAACACATACATATAAATAGTGAACAAAACAGGATTACACCTAAAATAATTGGCTACACCTAATTCAAACGGTGGTAATCTATATATATATAAAACTGAAAGTCCTGACTCACTCACTCACTCACTCACTCACTCACTCATCAACGCGCAGCCCAAACACTTGGACCTAAAAAGCTGAAATTTTGCACAGAGGTTCCCTTTATGATGCATACAAGGAATAAGGAAGGCTATTTCGAAATTCATCCCCTAAAGCGGTAAAATGGGGTTCCAATTTTTTATGGAGAAATAATATTAAATAGACATTTTGATCTGAAACTTTGTAGAAGTACTTCTAAAAACAAATAAGCAAACACGTATTTCGTGCTTTTCCGAGAATCAAGCCCCTAGGGGGTGAAATGGGGTAAATAAGCCGAAAATACGATATTGGTGTCGTTATTGAGGCTTTTTGGGACGAAGATTGCGAAAATGGCATTTATTTTTAAGTCCAAGACGGTGGACATGACATAAGGGACGGGGCTGGACTGGACGGGACGGGACTGGACGGGAAGGGACGGGACGAGACGAGACGGGACGGGGCGGGACGGGACGGAAAGGGAAGCGTTGGGATGGAAGGGGAGGGGACGGGACGGGACGGAATTATACGGGACGGGACGGGATGGGACAAGACGGGACGGGGCAGGACGGAACGGGACGGGACGGAAAGGGAAAATGACGCTCGGGACGTAACGGGATGGGACGGGATGGGACGGTACGGAGACGGAGAAAGGGACGGGGACGGAGACGGAAAAAGGGACCGGGATAGGATGGGATGACAGAAAATAATTAGTCATTATTTAATACACAAATAACGAAACTCGCGCGAACGAAGTCGCGGGTAACAGCTAGTTAATAATATCAAACTACGAGCGTTGCACTAAGTTCTTCGCGCATTTACCCTTCAACCAAAATAGAATAGCGGTGGCTGACATGCTTTTATGTTTAAATAATATTGGAAAAAACCGAAATAACTGTCCCATATGCGCACGTTAAAAGTGCCTCCAGCCAGTTCTGTACGGGAAATTTCACCAACTTCTGCGATGTAATCGGATACTATAACGATGAACGGACGCTTGACATCGCACGTCGCTACGTTAGCTCTCGGTCAATCCCATGAATTTCACCTTTACTAATTGTGTGCAGGTACGCGTTACATTTATTTCGCAATTATAGCATGTCTCTTCACGTAGCTTGAAGAACCCGCAAAATTAAGCAGGAATCTGACAAGGAACACCAGCTTTGAAGACTCAGGACGTAATTTCAAATAAACGCACAAAATGACCGAGGTTTTCAAGTACCACGGTACGAATGCCGTGGGTCCTGCCCGTGCATGCCGTACTTAGTATGTTTTTCGCGGTTTTAAAACACTTACTTGTGACTTATAAATATAATCCTGTGCAAACGAAAACTCCACGTATTTTACCGGATACGCACGACCCAGCGCCTAAGTTAAACTTATTCAAATTCACATAAACTAAGCACATAGGCTTATATCCAAATATTACAAGATATATACTCGTACAAGAAGTTAGTTGTATATTAAGAGATTGCTAACTATTATTAATGAGGTTTGTTGCAGCTGGGCTATACTATTTTAAAGTGCCACATCAATAATCGGAGAAATTAATGTTATCGGGTGTTCAAACAAGACTGAAAATTAAAGGACTTACACGAAGAAAGAAGCTAGTATTGAAGAAACGTCGCTAGCCCTAAAATACTTCACTTTTTGTCTCATTCCTATGAGACTTAGCTTTAAGGAAGCTTAAAAAATAGTCAACTGATTATTCAGGAAGATTTGTATGCATTTCGATGGTTGCTTTAGAGACAAAGTGAATTAAAATTCGTTCAGCCAGCTTTAAACTTAAACGTTTTGATTAGGTCGAGTAAAACGCTTATAAAGTTGCTAGCCCAAGTTTTTGTTATCAGATAAAGCTCACCGGAAATTTACAACTGACTAATGAAGTTCCTGCGCTGTTTATGAAAATGTAAACTTTCCAGGTTGAAAACCTTAATTAACGTGTTACGAAGTTGCAGAGATTTCTTAGTGCATGTTAGCGTTAATTATAGTTATTTTTATCGCTAGACAACCTAAAGAGTTGCCTTCTAGCTTAAGCTGAAGCCTGGAAGTAGAAAGTGGGTCATGTTAAATTTTGCAACAAGGTTGAATATATAAAAGCTCCATTTTTGTACCCCTGGCGAAACCTCTCATTTGTGATAGGAATTCGTGTAAGAAAACTGAAAGTATTAAGACCCTTTGGAGTGATGAAGTTTTGTGAGAAGCTTTGGTCTGGTGAATACTAAAATACCAATGTGCCAGTAGTCAAAGTCCTCGTTTCACTAACTGTTGCGATGTCTAGATGGTAAGTTGATTTTAAAGCTGTCAAACTATAGACCTATCAGATCAATAAGTGCAATTCCAAATTAATGCGCTACCCCCTTTGAAGCTTCCACCAAATATGATAAATACATTCCGCCAAAACAAACCCTTCGTCATGGCAGGAGCAGAAATCTTCCAGTACAGTTATAAATATTGCAAGAAGAAACTTAAAAAGAACGTGATGAATCCAAGCAGCACTCATCTGCAGAGGTAGATTTTTATGAACTCACAGTTTTCAGTTCCCAGCTTTAATATTTTAATATATCGAATTCAATTTCAACAGCTCAGCGTTTCCAGCAAAATATCCTGAGACGCTTCCATTATTATCATCAAAGTTTGAAGTTCGCCATTCTACCGAACACGTCCTTTACAGTTATGAGAGATATCAACTTTGCAATTCTAATAAAAAATATGCTCAAGGTACATACAGTTCTGAAAGCTTTTAGATTTGACATTTAGGCTCTAAAGCTCTTTGAAGTTGAAACACCAATTTTTTAACTTTAAGTAAGAGATTATTAGAAATGATTCGATGTATAAGAATAACTTTTTGAAAATTGGTTAATGCATAAGAACCACCATCAGAAGTATATTCTAGTTATACTAGTAGTTGTTTTTCCAATAAGAACTAGTAATGAAACTACGTAGTAAGCTGTTAATTTTAAAAAGTAATTTACAGCTTACAGACAGGTAAATCCAGTCTCCTCGTAATCGCATTTTGCTGTCCAATTTTACCGATATTGGCAGTTAAGAGCATCCTTTTGCATCGCCTGCGAAGCCGCTCGTTGCCCGAATTTTGAAATAATTAAGCATGCTAACATAATAAAACCCCTGTAACGAAATCATCCGCCCAAATATAATAAAACAGAGATACGCGCCCCTAAAATCAAACCCCCGCAAATAAAACAGCCGCTGTAAACCAATTACATCGAAATATATCAGAAGGTGAGGCACAATGACTCGTCTCCTTTTCTTGGCCCTCTGAATTAAACTGCTGAAAGGAGACGGCCACCTATGAATTTAATGTTCGAAATTGTTCGGACGTGGCAGAAGTGAAAGGTTATGCAATAGTGGACAGGCCGAAGCCCTGCTTTGACCCTTGCTGGAAACCGCTTCAAAGGGCGAGGGCTCTTCCAGGTTGCCGAGCTGCTGCAAGACCTGAAAAATGCCACTTTATTAATGGCCCGCCTGATCAAAGGTACGTATTTTAATCGTCTTTATTTCGACCTCTGCGTTTTCCGGTTTAATTTCGAATTATTTTGCGGCCCGCTGTTCTAATTTTTTAACCCCTGGGGCGCCGCGCCCCAACTAAAATTGCCGGCGAAATTGTTTCTTTGCGCGCTCTTTCGCCTCTTTCGGGGGCGTTATTCTTACAAAACTGGCTTCAAACGGCTCGCGATTATAATATTCGGACCTCCAGAGGAAATGACTTCAAAACTAGCTTCAGAATGGCTGAATATTAGAACAAATAGAAATAGATTAATAAAATCAAGAAAGGGAGAAGACTTCAAACGTCTAGAAAACATTTTTTTTAATCTGAGTTACTTAGATACTACTCCCTTTGGAGGTGTTTTACTTAATTCAAAATTATATTGCATGCAACCATATTTGTTTCTACAAGGAGGTGATGACTACTTAATCACATTCAAAAAATTACTAGTTGACACAACAGAGATTGAAAACAACTTTTTCTTGCTCGTATAGTGGAATTGTAGTATGGCGACCAATGCTTGCCAATTAACAAAATATTAGCAGTTTCATTGCTCAACAATGAGAGTTTAATGTGTATAGAGCACCTATAATAAAGCCTACTGTAGTGTATAAATACAAAATTTGTTTGCTAATACGTTAATACAGTTTTATTCGTAACTGTGTTCACTTCATTGTGAGCTAACATAGGATAAAATTATTTTAAAAGACTTTGTGTCCAAACACGCTATCCCGGTTCTCTTAACCTACACAAATATCTTCTCTGAATCACTTTCTAAAGTGAACCTGAGACAACTACTCAGCGAATATGCCGTATGAAGTGTAGATGGAATAATGCAACAGAGATGTAGCTTTGGAAAAAACCCTATAAAGATTCAAGAATGGAAAGAACAGCCAATGAAGAGAACATAAAAAGAATGGATAGTGAAAGGAAAACGTTGCAATACATATAAGAAAAAAGAGTGATATGGTATGGCAAAGGACAAATATTTCTAAAAGTTTAAAGGCTGCATCCCAGTGGGTACCAGAAAAAGGAAAATATCAAACAATCGTAGAGAGACCAAACTGATGAAGCTATATGACAACACACATAGCTGCCAAGCTGGAGAAGATAGACAATAACGATTTCAAGAGAAAGATGGGTATTCAACGAAGTACGTTACAGTAAATAAAAGAGGAAATACTGCGTGCTAAATATAGGAAAAGACAAATGTTTTGGAAAATTACAAGATGTAGCCCAATGGTTATAAAAAAGGAAAAGAATAAGCAATCGTAGAGAGATTACACTAATAAAATTATATGACAACAGAGATAGATGCAGAGTTCGTAGAGTTGCAAGAGTGAACACGCTAGCTAGTGATGAGTTTATAAGAAAGATTGTACGTTACAAGACATACCAGAAAAAATAACGATGTGGTACGGTAAAGATAGAAAGCGAAAAGAGTTTTGCAACGATTACGGTCTGTAGAACAAAAAAGTAGAAAAACGTAACACATTTCTGGGGAAATAAGACTAATGAAACTATATGCTTACAGAGCCAGGTGAAGAATCTGTAGAATCACGAGAATGGGCAAAATAATAAAGCGATCATAAGTGAAAGAGGTTCAATTCAATGAATATACCAGCAACGACTGATATGGCATGGTAAAGACAACAAAACTACAAATGGTTTGGAAAGATTATAGACTGTAGTCCAATGGGTAGAAAAACAGGAAAAGATCATAAAATCTTGGAGACATTAAACTGATGAAACTATGTGGTAACAGACTAAGTGAAGAATTTGTAATCAGAAGAATGGACGGGATAGCCAATAAGGAAATTAGAAAAATAATAAATATAGTTCAGTGCAAACAGCCAAGTATCAGTCAAAATTTCTTGACATAAGGTGTAAAGCTAAAAATTAATAAACATAATTATAGATCTGTACTCCGATTCTGAATATTTAGTGTTGAAATCAAAATTATTATTAGTCCAGGAAGTTTAGCATTTCACTTCGGAAAAATTTATAATGAGCTATAAATTGGTGTACACGTACCTTTCAGCTCCCCAAACAATCTGTGAAAAGTCCCAAAGATTCCTGTGTACGCATAACCTTTGACAGCTGAAAAACGGCCCAAAAAAGTACCTTTTTTTGTTTTTTTGCCAATATCTTCGTTCCCATCGATCCTACGGCTATGAAGTATAAAAAAGAAATAACGGAAAATTCTCTACAACAACGGTGACATAAAGTATATCGATAAGTCTAATAGTTTTTACGTAATCGGGCATTGAAGCTCCAGCAAAAATTTTGTATGGATATTTTAGTGCATGTAATGATCAAAATATAGTTTTCTGTGCGTTATCTTCTACTTTTTACATTTTTTACGCAACTCTCTCTAGTAAGTTCTCTCTGGTCTCCCTGCCGTCGTAGTTGCAACTGCATTTTGTTTCGTTCCGTTTAATCAATTTCAAAACATAGCCCATGGGAGCGGGCGAGATATATTCATTAAATAATTTAAATTTAAGTCGCTCTCTCTCGTCCGCGGCTTGCCTCGCCGTTGTCACGCGGGCAAACTGCGATTGGATTGGCTACATCTTTTGGCGCGATAATGCGCGTCTAGCGAGAAACTCGGCGTGGCGTCTGTTTTGGGAGTCAGTCACCGGCCGTCTTCATAAGCGCGTCTGCGAGCGTTGGCTCTTGGTAGCCACCGTTCCTTCGGGCACGGCGTCTTGTGTTTGTGCTGTTACAGCTTGTTCCCGCTTGTTGTGTTTGACTCGAAAAGGCGAGTTTTGGCTTTGTGTTGTTTTGACGGACTTCTTAACGAACCCCTAAAGCGAGAGATGGTGTGGTTTTCTTGTTGCGTGAGCATGTGGTGCCCTGGGTTGTTCGTATGACCGCCAGTTATGCATAATTTCATTGGGCCGTGAAGAGGCCTTCCTTCCCGTAGCTGGGGATCCATATTGCAGAGCTGGGCATGTCTTCGGTCTCGTCCGTTTCGATTGTCCCGAGGGGGACTTAATTCAGACTTTGCCACGTTGTTGAATTACCCTCAGGGGCCACTCGACTCCCACACCTCCGTAGTACGTTCGTCGCATTTGGTGAGCCCGCCAGCCGCCGTGGGTGTGTAATTACTATTAATAATCATGCCCACTTGCAGGTTACTGTGTAAAGGTAAATGTACGGCAAAGCCTGAGTGTTTAAGCGTTACAGGTAAGTCGGCGACGCTTGCTGCTGCAGTGTCATGAGGCTGAGCATTTCTATGTTCCATTCCCGTTGAGTTTTGGATTTCGCCAGGGTAATAAATTAGAAGGTAGGCTCATTTGATTTTCCGGTCTTAATCTGGGTCTATCTTTGCATTTTCGTTTACTTCGATGAAACCGGGTGGCGCCCTATTTAATTTTATCAATGTTTACTGCCCCTTTGGCCGTCGCCCCGAGGTAATCTCGTATAGGACCCTTCCTCGCTGCACTGACGTTTAGTCGGCATATCTTGTTATTGGCTGGGCAGCGGCCTAGGTGAGCCTTCGTCCTGATTATGTAAAATATCGTCCGCGCCGGCCGTTTAGCTTTTACGTAATTTTTGTATGTGCCGGCGCGGTGTTGTAAAAGTCGCTTTAGACCGTAACAAAGTAGCAGCTGCTATTTGCACCGCCACACAGAACGCACCATGCATCGGCCCCCAACCACAAAACTTAATCTGATGTTTCACACCTTTTTCCGTGGAAATGACTAGTTCTATCGATAAACTTTATAACACTTTTTTTGTAAATCAGTTTCCGTTATTTCTTTTTTATAAGTACACTTCATAGCCGTAGGATCGATGAGAACGAAGATATTGACAAAAAACCGAAAAAGGGTACTTTTTTGGGCAGTTTTTCCGCTGTCAAAAGTTATGCATACACCGGAATCTTTGAGACTTTTCACAGATTGTTTGTGGAGCTGAAAGGTACATGTACACCAATTTATAGCTTACTATAAATTTTTCCGAAGGTGAGACCATTTTTCGTCTAAAGTTCCTGCACTATATGTAAAAAATGGTGGATTCAATACGGTGGTCACAAATGAAAAATTATCAGGCTTTGAAAACAATTGGTAAACAGGAGTCAAAATAAAACGTTGAATCCTCTATTTATTGACGATTTTCCATCACAAGACCTGGATTATGTTTTTTCTGCTTTGTCGTTGGTCATGCATTTAGTTTTGCTTAGGTACGATTTTTCTAGATCTTATTTGAAATACCTCCACCAATTTTTGTAATTTGTCTCTACTTCCCAGGGTTCATATACTGAACCAAGGCATAAAGTAGATTCTATCATATCTAATAACAAAAACACAGTTTTGAACACAAGTGTAATTAATACAGCGAATGCAGGTACCAATAAAATCGTATGTTAGGAGTAAAGGTGTGTATTAATATAGTACAACAACAAATAAATCTAACAAGTAGGTACTCCCTCAAAATCAACGTGGAAAAGCTGAAAATTTAAACTACTAAATACCAACCACAACCACAATTCAAAAGTATATGGCATCGGCAAATTAAAAAGGCATTCTTAATATTATTGCAATACAGACATAGCATAATAAAAACATCTCAAATTATGGCAACAAAACGCAACTAAGAAAAACTAATTAAATAAACGTATTTTTGTTATAGGTGAGTACAATAAGTTACCAACCTTTATTTTTAAAATGGCGTCGATTAGTATTCAAAAGACTTCCTAAGACGTGTGTTTATCTTCAACGTGCTTCTGTTGGTATTATTTATGTAATCGTATGTTATACCTGTCTGGGTTCACGTGTCATGTATTCATCGACATCGATTGAGTACACTTCCTTTGCGATCGGCCTTGTCGCCACCACGTGCCTTATAATAGAGCGATAAGGAAGAACGTGAAACACCATTCTTTATTCGACCGGGTAAAGCATCTGACCAGCAATCAGATGGCGTAGAGTCAAATCTTACAGACTGCATTTGTTTTCCTTTGGTCAGTTAGGTTAAATGCATACACTATAATTGAAACAGATGCGTTTCGATATACAGAATAGAAAACATTGACATGATGCAGTAAAAAACAAGAAGAAGCAAATCGAAGAAAAAGCAAAACGGCTAGAAAATAGTGGGAAGATGAGACTGACGGGGTTGTATGATAAAAGATATATATGAAGAACTTGTGGAGTCGGAAAAATTAAAGGGTTAGGAAATAAAATAATATTGAAAGCGATACGGGTCAACACACATAAGAGAATAGACTCATATATTGTACTAAAAAAATATTACAGTCTGAAGAGAACAAAAAAGCCTATGAAACCGTTACGAGATTAGACTGAGGAAACTATGTGTGGGGCCACCAGCGGACAGTATTGCCAATAAAGGCATCCGAAAAAGGATGATAATTAAAAGAGATCAATTTTGATGCAGTGAAGAGAAGAGACTGATATGATGTGGTAACGAACAAGAAGATGTTGAAAACCATTGCACACTGGAGTCAAACGGACAGGAAAAAAATAATAAAGCATTGATAATTAAGGAAAGAAGAGACTGCCACAGCTACATGACAAAGGAGGTAAATCAATATCTTTTGAGTCATGATAATGGAGAGGATAGTCAATGAAAATACCATGAGAAGCTTGATGTTGAAACTCGTTTCAATGCATAGAAGAAAGACAACTGGTATAATAAAAGCAAAGAAGAGACAAGTGGTTTGAAAAGATTATAGAGTGTAGTACAATGGATATAAGAAAAGAAGAAAGGTCATAAAGTCGTGGAGAGATTAGACTAATCAAACTATATGGCAACCCAGATAGAGGAAAAGTGTGTAGAGTAATAAGAATCGACGCGATAGATAATAAAGAGGTAAGGAAAGAATGAATACCAAAGAAAGATATGTTTTAATAATCAGACTAGGAAACAGTGACATGAAACGATAAAGAAGAAAAAAGAGATGTAGTTGGAAAGCATTGTATATTGAGTCCAAGGAATAGAAGAAAAAAACCTAGAAATTCATGGGAAGATGGGACTGACAAAGTTATATGACAGCAGATATAAATAAAGAATTTGTAAAGTTGCGACAGACTAATCAATGAAGTGGTAAGGAGAAGAATGAGTATGGGAAGAGATACGCACCAACAGACATATATTGTAATAGGGAGCAAATACAAATGGTATTGACTGGAGGCTAATGAATACAATGACAAGGAGAAGGTCTAAGAAATCGTGACTAGATTACACTGATGAAACTGTATGGCAACAGAGGTTGATGAAGAGTTTGTGGAGTAACGAAAGTAGGCTCGATTATAAATGAAGAAATCAGGAGAAGGATGAACATTAAAGCAAATTAATTTTAATGCGCAATAGAAAAGGGACTGCTGTGACGCTTGAAGGAACAGGCACAAATACATGTTTTAAAAGGATTACATACTGTACTCAACATTGTGGGAAGAAGATAATGAAAGATGCACAACAGAAGTACCTCAAAATCAGTGAAACCACGAGAATGGACAGGAAAACGAAGTAACATACCATCCGAAGGATGAATTTTGAAAGAGATATGTTTCAATGTATCGAAAAGCGACGACTGATATGGTGTGGTCAAGACCAAAAAGAGTCAGCTGGCTTGGAATAATTACAAACTGTTGTCCAATGCTCCAATGGGTAGAAGAATGCCATAAAATCGTGAAAGATGAAACCATAGGCTAACACATATAAGTGAAAAATTTGTAGCCATGATAATCGACGCCATAGCCAATGAAAAGATCAGAAAAAGAATGGATATCAAAGGAAAATATACAGAATTGAAAACATTTAAATAATACAGTAAAGAACAAAATGTGTAGATAGTTTGAAGGAATCACAGGTTGGAGTCCAACGAATAGAAGAAAATGAAAAAGGTCTCAAAAGCTCTGGGAATATCAGACGGACGAAGCTATATGGCATCATAAATAAATGAAGAATCCATGAAGTCGCGAAAATGGACGAGATATCCCATGAAAAGAACAGGACCAAGCTGAATATCGAGGTAGGCTGCAAAGTTAGAAGAAAAAACATTGACATCACACGATAAATAACTTGAAGAATCGGTCGATCTGCTAGGATTACAGACTGGTACTTCGAGAATAGCTTATATGGCAATAAATATAAGTGAATAATTCGAAAAACCACTAGAGTGGAAAGAATAAACAATGACGTGATCAAGAAAAAGGCGAATTTTGAAAGAAAGAACTTTAATTGGATAGAAAAGAAAAATCCCATGTAATATGGTGACACAAAAATGGTTTGAAAGAACAGAACCGAGTCGAAATAAAGGAAAAGACCTAGAAAACCGTGTAAAATGCAAATGATTAAGCTATATAGCAACAGAGGCAGATGAAGACCCTGGTTAAAGAAAGGATGCAGCATCAGCAATAGAAAACCTATGACAGGAAAACAATTTGGTAAATATTTGATTTACACAACCATATTTTTGGCATATTTGTTTAATTTCAGATCATTAGCTTTCATTTGCATGCTATAAATTGTATAAACTTCGGTTTTCTAGCTGTGGAACTATAAAGCTAATTGCTCATCAGCAATATTAACTTAAAGTATAAGCGCTATTGATTTGGCTTCGAACAATGCTCGGTTGGGCAAGCAACAGAGAACGCGGAGTTTAATCAAGAGCTTCCCCGGAGCTACCCTTATGATCGGCTATGGCTCGCAGGGATGCAATCTCGGCACTAACATAACAGGTAAAGAAATAAAAATATATGTACTGTATTGATCACAGTCTCCGAACCCTTGCTCCTTTGTTTACTGAACTTTTCGACATTATGTTTTATAAAAACAAATGCGATATTAAATATAGCCTTTCTTAGAAATATTATTTCATTCCGTAAATTCACACCTTAATTAGCTCTTTCTTTACTAACTCTCGCTTTCCCATGACACCTGCTTTGAGTGATATTTGCTTACTGGCGTATTGAAGCAAAGCCGAGATTATAATCTTTTATGTAATCACAGCAATAACCCAACGATCATTTTATCTCGTTCCAGGCCATTTCCTTCGGCGGCTCGGCGACCTGGACGCTAGTTTACAAAGTGTTTCTTGCAAGGCCTTTTAGCCAGTTTTCGATATTCAAGAGCGATATCGGAGAGCGTTTACCCATTCACTTTTATAGTAAATCTATACTAAGAACATCTTAGCCTTTACAAAACTGTTACCTGAGGTAGAAGCTATTTATTGGTGTTCAGAATTAAGAAATTCGAGTGGCGGTGTGCTAATAGCTTGTTGCTTCACTTGCAAGTAAATAAATAAAATGCAAAGTAAAATAACAAACTAATTTAATGTTAAAAACGTGATACCCAAGTGCAAAATGGTGGCAATAATCACAGTAACCGCTTTCTCCATTTCCCATAAAATGAGAATGTTTCAAAGTCGCAATCTCTTTTTGTACAATGATGCTACTTCGTTTCCCATACTTCCCAGGCAATGAGTAGTTGAGGGATTACTATGTCCACGGGCCCTTTGCAAGGCCCTAGAGTTCCGGATTCAAAAAATAATTTTGAATCTGTAGTTCTCAACTTCATATGGCAAGTAAATATTTGCGGTTAACTTTAATAACTAATTATGTTTACGGACTTGTATTTTTAGTAAGTTTTTGTAAAAAACTAATTGAGCTATTCATCTGATAGTTGATTCTTATTTAAGCTATTCATAACCAATTGTGTGGTATTCGTTTCTGATTCTCTTTCAGTCCTTCCGCAATGAGCCATAGAAGTTTTACGATACAAACTTTTTTCCTGGAGCACGCTATGCCCGCAGAAAGTTGCTGCTCCCCAAATTTTTGAAAGCCTTCGGATACCCCCAAATTACAAAACGCGTGACGTAAAACCGCTAAGTGGCTTCGCTTTGGTAATTTCAAGAAGAGGTGCCGGATTATATAAATTGCCGAGTTTATAGAGACTTTGACAGCCGAGCCATTTTCTCAGGTGAGCGGCCGTTTTTCAATTTATTTATTCCTCCCATAAATTAGGAATTTACGAGCATCCGGTTCGGGAGCCCATAAATGGCCCAGCGTCCTAGTGCGGCAAAAAATGAAATAGTGGCGAATTAATTAGACAAATGCCCGGGATGGGAAAAGTATCGATGCTCCTCGAATTAAAATTTAGTCGATTCTTTCCACGCGCGGTTTTGTTGGCCTTTTTGCAGCCGCCTAATAATCATTAGGACTGAAGTATGGCTTTCGTTGGCCTTTTCTTGTTGCCTGGCGCGTATTAATGGCAGGGAACGTGTTTGATCGCAAAAATCCGAGGAGGAAACGCTTATAGCCGTCGCTCGCCGCTTAATGACATTATAAATAGTAGCGTCAATTTGTAGCTTCGCTGCATGCTAATTGCCGGTGTGCGATTTCAATTCGTTCAGAGACGGAGGCACAGGGAAAGAGGGGAGGCACAGAAGACGCGATTTGCAGAATTCGTTCAAATAACCACACATCCTAGCCATACGTTGCTGAAGCTATTCATAAACTGATTTCGTTTAAATGTGTCAAGAGTTAACTATGTCATAATCACGAAAACTCTTTAGTTTTAAACATGAGACAGTAACAATAGCGAATATCGATAAATAGTTATTCCATAATGGCATTAGACCTAACTATTATGCACTAGTTAGTGCCTAGCGTGTTTAACGGTAGTAGCATTTGTGAAGGGCCAGGATGAGGTCGCTTAGAATTCATTTCGAGTGCGGTGCAGTTTTTTTCCTGTTATGAGTAAATAAGCATTCTAAGTATTGGGGCACCCAGAATTGTGTAAATACAAAGGCTTCCTTATTGAAAATGTAGGACCGCCTTTGACGCTCAGCTGGAACCCGTAACAGCAACGTGCAGAATAGAATTTACACAGGTTAGGCTACAATATCTAATAAACTGTTGAAGATATAAAGTTTTGGTTGCAATATTTAAAATTACAAAAAAACTGGTGAAGTTTTTTGTGCATATTGATGTGAACAAAGGTGTAAATGAAAATACAATTTGCCATATTTATTTTTAATGATAATTACTGCTTCGATTATCTTATTCTTAGTTATCTAATCCGCAAAGATTTTTAATGCAACTGCAACTTGCAGAATTCCCAGTCCAATCTAGGCATGCTGTCTTTCTCCAAAAGTATTTCTGCATAAACTTCAATATGTAACATGGCCATGACTTTTTCTTTATTTAAACACATGTTTCCAATTCTACAGATTTTCCTTAAAGGTCGTTTGATAGTCTAGTCAATATGAGCAGCAGTTATTCCTTTATGTCACTTTTCTTAAGAACGTTGATTATTACCTCTGTTCTAGATGTATACCTCTTCAGAGAACAACACCGTCCTGAAGTTTCCCACAAGGAAAATGCACAATAGAAACGATTAAATCAACAGTAACAGCCTTCAACATTTATTAGAGAGAGAATATACTGTAGTTATGATTACTTTCATCAAATATTCCTCTACAGCTTCCATACTCCAGTAATTAGCAGCAGTTAGCACTATGACAACTTAAATCTTCTAATAAACACTGATAGGAAACCAATGCAACAAATTATAAGGGAAGAACATTGGGGTTTGTTAAATCGACGAGTAGTTTTAAACTTAAAAATAAATTCACTCATGTAGAAACTCCATGTTCCTTATCAGGACACTTTAAGATTAATATTCATTTGGTCTGAAAAGAACTTGATTTTGTAATGGGTCCTTTAGTAGCCCCGCCGTTCAGGCGTCAAATAGTAATGAGAGCCCTATTTATGATCTACCGTTTTTATCAATTAATTTTAATCTTTCTTAGTACTAACTACCTGAATATCAATGATATGTCTTTTTATTGCGCTTACCTCAGTTTGTGGTATGGAAACCTTAGTTGTAATGAACCCAGAACTTGACCTAGACCCGTGCTCACCTGTTTATATAAGAAACATTCTAATAGAAAGTCAATTTGCTTCCACACAAAAGAATAGCAGAACACACGCTAAGTAGTAATAGAAATAAAAAATACTAAACAGCAAAAGACAATCGGCGTTTCAATCTCCAGTGCGAGAGGACTTTGAGATACAAACAAAGGCCCAACGGTGTGCAAATTCGCTAGCAGCTAACCACGATGCCTCTCTACCTAGATAGCATTTGAAACTAGTGCAGGTAGTGGGAGGACTAAAGGGATATGAACGGTAGATGTACACGAACCTACCAGAAGAAGCCTTCCAGAGCTCCAAATATTTTTCCGAACTCCAACTCTGAAACCATTCTTTTGGTCGCCGCCTTAGGTACCAGAAAATAGTTGCCTAGACCAGTGTTAAATCGTTCTCTAGAGCGTCGTTTTTAGTACGAGAGGTCGCCCTTAAAATACCAGCCTTTAAACCAATCCCACAAGCTGTCGTTCTAGGTACTTGAGGATATTTCACTCCCTCCTGCATGCCACAGCCTCTGGGCCCCAAAGCTAGTCCAAGAAGGACACCTCAGGGCTACGCCAATTTTCACCTGATAAGCGCATTCCAGACCGAACCATCACTATATATAAGTCAAGGCACAACTTACGTGCGAGGGGTATACTGACCATCGGCGTGGTCCTACGATGTGGCCAGGTGAAATTGCAGATCGAGCTCCTAAAAATAAAACCGGTCCCATACTAGGCTCGCCGACCGACGCAAATTGGATTGAGAAACCTATAGCACTCACACTACACCCTCCACACCCGAGAAGAGACCCCTGAGGGTATATCGCCCCTAAATTACTGCATGCAGTTGGACCAAATGTAAAAAGTCGGCCTGTGCCGACATTCAATATTTTAGCTTTAGATGCAGTCACAAAGAAACAGCAACGTTTCCGGGGTCCTCTAAGCAGAAAGCCGGCTTCGTTAGAGTGCTACCCGGGGTACAGGCCCGAGGAATTATTATATAATTGTACATATCTTTTATGCTTAACTTTAATTTACAATAATGATTTACATATCGTTTATATATTGAATCTATTCACTCAAAGCAGTTAACGAACTCTGGATTATTGAGCTACCAAACACGGGTCATATATATGCGAAATAGTAAATCAATTAATAATCAAAATGGAATTATCATGAGTGTTTGATATGTTATATGTCGTTTCATAGTAGTTCGTGTTCGCCTCGGAAACGTTGTAGTTTTCAATTGGTCTTTAGTTGTTATATTGGTGTCAGCTTTTGGAGCATATAAGGCTACGTACTATCACTGTATCCTTCTTCAAATTAACTGTTATTATTCGTTTGCTTAGTGCTTCCCATTGACTGACATTTGAATTTTGGATGCACGATTATAGGCATCACACTTTTTGCTCTTTTACGTTTCGTCACTCGTAATTAGGGTATACCTGTTGATTTTTCGCTTTTGAGTTTTTTACAAAATGGGATGTTGGCCCATATCTCAACCTCTGTCTGATCCACGGCTCCTTATTATAAATATTCGAAGCAATCATGCCTCCAGGGCCGTTCATACGCCACACGGGGGTGCGTCACATAAGTTGTTATAGTTTCACCAGTGTTATCTTCTAGTCTTGACAATTGGGCTGATAATAGATTGAATCGAAGTGAGGAGTTAAATGGCGACAACAAAAAGAATTAGAAAACTATTTATGTAATGCTAATATTTATCTGTTAGACAGTAAAGATTTTCGGTGGTGCCCTCGTATGGCTTTATATCGCGATCCAAAATATTGCTGAAAACAACACGGCGCTGATAAGAACTTCGAAGCTTGTAATGTTGATGACATCTGCGCTTTCCCAGCGGCGCTCCGGGCAATAAGTTTATAAAACCTGAGCTGTCTTTGTGGCGCAGTGCTGTTTTAATAAACAATGGAATTTTGTGTGTTTAGGTATCTCATATAAAGTTATGAGAAGCCTCAAACTGTAAATGTAAATTACTACCCGACTTTGCTCGGAGCTTCCTTCAGGTAACTCCGCGAGCAGTGGCGTATCAGCAACAGCGTGATCATTACTGCAGGGCAACTTGACTTCTATAAATATTGAGTGTAAAATAAATAAAAAGTGTAGCACCTTCTGATTTTCACTTCAATGCTGCCCGTTTACCTCGGCATGCTTCTATTCTCATCCTTAATGCAACCATTGCAGCATTGCGAACAGGAAAATATTCCGATGCTTAATAAAAAATTAGGACAAAGAAGATAACGTTTTTAGATAGTACAGTCTACCATAATCCTAGTAAGACACATATTCGCTCAACATGCAAATGCTGGCTATCAAGCAACCCCTGATTGAGGAGGGACTGACAAAAAAGTTTCAAAGAATGAAAACGGGCTGCTAGCGATGGAAATTTATTATCATTACATGCAGAGCCGCCTTTGATAGATCAATCAACCTTCAAATCAAACGTTCCTTTGTAGAGTTCCGTCCTTTCCATCACTATTAATATAGCATTTGCTATGTTTTGAATAGTTACCTTGATTACGAGTATAACAAAATCCCTAGGTTTGAATGCAGTCCAGGTAAAATAACAATTGACAACTTCTCATTTCCATTATATAGTTGCTGGAGAAGAATTACGTTTACTAACTTTATTTACACTGATCCCAAAATTAGCACCTATTAATTTGCTTCTTTGAACTTCCAGGAATATCATGAAACTGATTTCTCTGTCGCAGGATGGCATGAATGCATGATTCAGCTTTTGTCAGCTGCCTTAAACGATACTGTAGAAGGATAAATGTTTCTAGAAGCAGCGTCATTGTCATATAGTTGTACAAGAAAGTACCACGAAAAATTTACAAGAGCTTCTTCTTAAAATCGTTTGAAGAAAATTGACAGTGGAGACAGCCAACGCAATAGATGTCTGTAACAAAGATACTACAATGCAAACTAGAACACATCTTGCCCACTAGAAAAGAACATTAAAGCTCGAAGAGCGATGGGTCAATCACTCATGCCATCTTGATAATCAGACAGGCCGCTGAGCGGCGATTCTAATTTATTAAACCATTGAACTTTTTAGCTTATTTCCTTTAGACGTATTTGTGAGCGTGATTTAGCTTGCAACTGTATCCCGCCCACCAGATCGCTGACGGTGCATCGAGGATTTTCTTCGTGTTAACAAACCACGCGTAAGCTGAGAGAATGCATCTGCATGTGCGACCTCCGGGCCGAGCGATGACGAAAGCGCCCCTTAGTGTCGAAATTCAGCTTTGGTATTTGCCGTATAATATCGCAAAATTACGTTTTGAATTACGGCCTACCAAAAGCCAGATTTACATAAAAGGGTTCCTTAATAAAAATTACCAATATACAGAGAGTATTTTCGGACAAATAAAATACGTTTAGTGAGTTACCCCCTGTTTCACGTATTGTAGATTTCTTCGGCGACACCATATCGTTCCGCACGCGCACTCTGAAACCAAGTGTCTTCCTCTTCGGCTGTTGCATTACCACAGCTTTCGAGTTGGATTCCCCATCTCCGAAGGCAAACGCTTCTCAATTGTGTAGTGAAGACTGTTTCGCCATGTAAAAAACTCCTGCTCCATCTATTTTTTACGTCATTTCGATTGAGTAGGGCTATAAAGCTGTGAAACAATATAATATTGCCACAAATACAAATAGTGAAATTTTTTACCAAAGTAATGAGGAGGTTAGAATGCACACAGAAATAGCATCCACGACACTACTAAACCAGGTCAATTGAGAGTAAGATTCGCCATATCATTATCCCTCACCCTTGCATAACCGAATATCTAATAGAGATTTTCCGAATTTCCATTTCTTTCCATTCTCTGACTTCTTACAATTTTTGCACATTTCGCTTTGTTAAACTCCATTTTTTCGTCCTAAGGTCGTTTCAGGAGCACACAGTAATTGTAAACTTTTTTACAGGATGTTGGGTATTTTTGATTTTAGAATGTAGAATATAGACAGAAATGAGTATATTGAGAACGATAGGTAGTCAGAAAGACCTTAGGAGACATATGTACCACACTGAGTATATGTAAATTACCAACTGAATTCCCTTTGGAGCATACGTTACTATAGAATGGAAACTCACAAATTAGGAAGAACAGCAACTAAGATCCACCTTTGTGAAGTTAGCACCACAAGTTCAAAAGATGTTATTTTTTTAAAGAGTTCCCGTTGCACCCCAAAGAGTTCTAGAGTTTTTTGCTATTTTTAAAAATAGTTCCATGTATTTACGAGAAGAAAATGTGAATTTAAAATTTGGGGTGCTAACTTCACTTTTTCCTCGGATAAATACCACTATAACTCTTTTTCAGTCATACTTATTGAAAAATGTCATAACACTTTTCGATGAAATTCAGGGTGCTACTAGAACTCGAACAAAAAAAAAAGATTAAATTTTTTTTTATAAGTAATCCGAAATTATCTTTTTAATTTTTTTAAGTTCCCGTAGTTCTAGCGGAAGTTATAGTAGCACCCCGACGAGTTCTATCGATAACTCTAATAACATATTTTGATAGGACACGAAGTAAAAAAGTTACCTTCATTTTTGTATTAGTACTTTTACAAAACGACGAAGTCCTAAAAGCAATTTTTTAAAAGTTGCGGTAGTTCCAATGGGAGTTCTAGTAGCACCCCAGCGAGTTCTATCGTTAACTTAAATAACATTTTTTGATAGTACCCGAAGTAAAGAAGTTACGCCCATTTTTGTATTAGTACTTTTACAAAACGATGAAGTCCTGAAAGCAATTTTTTAAAAGTTCCGGTAGTTCTAATGGGAGCTACTAAATTTAATTCTAGCGCCCCGACGAGATGTATAGATAACTCTAATAACAATTTTCGATAGAACTCAAAGTAAAAAAGATACGCTCAGTTTTGTGTTTTTACTCTTGCAAAACGACCAAGTGCTGGAAGCAATTTTGTTACAAGCTATTTGAGCCTCTACAGTACCGTGTTTTGCCATATTTTTGAAGGAGAATAAGGAACTTAAGTGGGATAATAATTTTATCGAATTTTAAAGGTTCTTATCGTTGTTCCTCCTCCATAGGTTCGTTAAATACATGTCAAGTTATTTTCCACAGTGATGACCGGCTCTTTTAACTATATTCTTATATTTGTTCAATGTTCAGTTCAGTCTCATTTTACAGTGAGCTCAGTTCGAAAACTTTATGACATTCGTTCGAAAAGTGTCGTTTTTATAAAGCTCTTAAAGTTTATGTAAAAATTTGGAGCATTTCTGTGTATAATACAGAAAGTGTTAGATAATAGGTAACATATATATTTTCATAAATACGTTAGTGATACTCTATATAATAATTAGTTTTTTCTATATTGTCGATGGCGTGGTAGAAGAATTTTATTAAGTTTATTTTGTCGTTTGACCGTTTATCGGAAGTGTAGGGTAATGTGGATGGGGAGTGAGGCGAAGAAATTCGACATAACGGGGTCACTCAAAAAGGCGTTTAGATTAGTTGCAGCCTTTGATTATGTATCTGTTGTAAGCACTCTTTATTACATGAAAGCGCAATCTGATGTATAACTGTTTATAAGTAAGCAAGGGAAGGTGCCAAGTTAACCACTCAAAAGGTATATATCCAACTTTCACCATGTACTATCTTCCAGTTAACGAACACAATTCCCTATGTGCAAAAATATAATTATTAATAAAGTGTGTATTGGCTAATAAGGTTTAATAATTTTTTTTTATTTACAAGTTATTGTCAGATCAACAATGAAATTGTTATACATGACATATTTAATAAAGACAAAGAATAACAATAAATAACGGGAAAAGACTATTTATAATGTCTTGATTACAATACTCGTTTGTAGTTTAGCTGCTATGTCCGTCAGAGGCTATAAGATCTTGAGGTAACCTTCGTTTCAGTCTAGCATGTATGTTCTGTTGGCACAAATTGTAGTGGATGACACGGTTACATGCACTCGCGTTTTGAAAGAACTTTTTGGCACTTACACGAATGAAGTCTTGCACAGATGATACTCCTAGTTCATAATGTAGTTGATTATTACGAATGAACCACGGCGCGTTCACTGCAATTCGCAACACTTTGTTTTGAAATCGCTGTAGTTTGTTAATGTTCGTTTTAGATGTAGTACACCAAACTGGAGTGTATAGAATTAGTGGGCGTAGCAGGGTTTTCTACATTAAGATAGTGCATTCGGGTTTCAATGATGACTTGCTTTTTATTAATGGGTATAATAGTCTCAATCTGTTGTTACCTTGCAATAGTTTATGGTTTATGTGGAAGCTCCAAGTGAGACGTGTGTCCAAATAAACTCCAAGATATTTTACGGCTAGATCTGTTGGATTCCAAGGTATAGATTTTCCTTCAATTGTGATGTTGAGCGGCGTAGTTATTTTCCTTAGTGTGAATATTTTACTTTGACATTTGGAGGGATTTATTTGAATATTCCAGGTTTTGAACCATTTGTTAATTGTATCTGTTGAATGTTGTAATTGTTGTACTGCTTCTTGTAAGTCCGTACTTTGCGTGATTATTGCCGTGTTATCAGCGAATGTGGCTAGGGAAGCTATGGTAGCTGGAATATCTGATGTGTAGATATTGAAGAGTAGAGGCCCAAGTATACTTCCTTGAGGAACTCCAGCATGTATCGTTTTTCTGGAGAATGTGTAAGAGTTGATCTTAACGAAATAGGTTCTATCTTCCAAGAATGAGAAGACGATTGCTTGCAAATAAGTTGGTACGTTGATATCGAGGAGCTTCTTTTTTAGGCCTTCGATCCACACCTTGTCGAAGGCCTGCGCTACATCTAAGAAGAGGATTGTAGTGTAGCACTTACTTTCAAATCCTTTTTCAATTATTTCGCTAATTCTCTGGAGTTGATGACAGGTTGAATGCCCTCTCCTGAAGCCAAATTGAAAGGGCGGTAGTATGTTTCGAGTGTCCACAAATGTCAGTAATCGAGCATGAATAATTTTCTCTAGAATTTTGAAAAGTGTAGTAAGTAGACTTATTGGCCGATAACGTAATATATTTTCAAATGAATTTGAACATCATTAACGGTTTCCAACAAATTTTAAGTACGTAATAATTTTTTGTGGCAATTTACTCTCATTATACAGTTTTAATATACAACCCAACTCGCTCGCAAGCGTATTTTTGTTGACTTTTTAACTTCGAGTCCTATCAAAAAAATGTTATTAGAGTTATCGATAGACCGTACCAGGGTGCTACTAGAACTCCCATTAGAACTACCGGAACTTTGAAAAAATTACTTTCAGGACTTCGTCATTTTGCAAAAGTACCAATACAAAAATAGGCGTAACTTCTTTACTTCGGATCCTATCAAAAAATGTTATTAATTGTGTTCGTTAACTGGAAGATAGTACATGGTGAAAGTTGGATATATCGAGGTCACCCATGTAAGCAGTAGGTTTATGATTCTCGGGGGCGGCTAATATAATGCGATGGTCTCGACGCAAATAGGCCTTTTGAGTGGTTAACTTGGCAGCTTCCCTTGCTTACTTATAAACAGTTATACATCAGATTGCACTTTCATGTAATGAAGAGTGCTTCCAACAGATACATAATCACAGGCTGCAACTAATCTAAACAAGTTACAACGACACACAGCTTCTTTGAAATTCCCAAGAAATTGCCTTTTTGAGTGACCCCGTTATGTCGAATTTCTCCGCCTCACCCCCCATCCACATTACCCTACACTTCCGATAAACGGTCAAACGACAAAATAAACTTAATAAAATTCTTTTACCACGCCATCGACAATATAGAAAAAACTAATTATTATACAGAGTATCACTAACGTGAAAACATATATGTTACCTATTATCTAACATTTTCTGTATTATACACAGAAATGCTCCAAATTTTTACATAAACTTTAAGAGCTTTATAAAAACGACACTTTTCGAACGAATATCATAAAGTTTTCGAACTGAGCTCACTGTAAAATGAGACTGAACTGGACATTGAACAAATATAAGAATATAGTTAAAAGAGCCGGTCATCACTGTGGAAAATAACTTGACATGTATTTAACGAACCTATGAAGGAGGAACAACGATAAGAACCTTTAAAATCCGATAAAATTATTATCCCACTTAAGTACCTTATTCTCCTTCAAAAAGAACGCAAAATGCGGTACTGTAGAGGCTCAAATCGCTTGTAACAAAATTGCTTCCAGCACTTGGTCGTTTTGCAAGAGTAAAAACACCAAACTGAGCGTATCTTTTTTACTTCGAGTTCTATCGATAATTGTTATTAGAGTTTATCTATACAACTCGTCGGGGTGCTAGAATTAAATTTAGTAGCTCCCATTAGAACTACCGGAACTTTTAAAAAATTGCTTTCAGAACTTCGTCATTTTGTAAAAGTACTAACACAAAAATAGGCGTAACTTTTTTACTTCGGGTACTATCAAAAAACTCTCCGGGGTGCTACTAGAACTCCCATTAGAACTACCGGAACTTTTAAAAAATTGCTTTTAGTACTTCGTCGTTTTGTTAAAGTACCTACTAATACAAAAATGAGGGTAACTTTTTAGTTCGAGTCCTATCAAAATATGTTATTAGAGTTATCAATAGAACTTGTCGGGGTGCTACTATAACTCCCACTAGTACTACCGGAACTTTAAATAAATTTAAAAATATTTTTTTCGGTTTATAATTTTTTTTAGATCGTTTTTTTGTTAGAGTTCTAGTAGAACCCCGGCGAGTTCTATCGAAAGGTGTTATGACATTTTTCAATAAGTATGACTGAAAAAGAGTTATAGTAGTATGTATCCGAGGAAAAAGTTATGTTAGCACCCCAAATTTTCGATCCACATTTTTTTCTCTTAAATGCATAGAACTATTTTTAAAAATAGCAAGACACTCTAGAACTCTTTGGGGTGCAAGGAGAACTCTTGAAAAAAATTACATTTTTGAACTTGCTGTGCTCACTTCACAGAGGTTAAAAATCCACTCATTAAAAGAAAGAGATAAACCAGTTATTCGCTGAAGATTTGCTGGAACCTGGAACAGATAGAAGAATAATCATATCATATCATATTCTACGTCACTGGTAGCAAACGTTTCAGCTATAGGTCATTTAGTATTGGTCCATCAGATCGCTAATTCAAAAGCGACCCCCGTGAGTGATGTTGCACCTATAATTTCGCGCAAGCCTTATAAATTATGATATCTGATAGCCACACATCATTTATTGGGAATTACAAGCTCTGACCGGGTTCTTTGTCAGTGGCACGCGCTATTGTTGTTATTGAAAACGCCAGAATAACCAAAGTAACACTGACGTCAATGCGCGTTTCAGCCTTGATTAAATAATGGCCCTCCCCGCTGCATTATGAAAAATTCCTGTGATGTGCGCTGGTATGATGCATTAGTGCTGACGCTTTAATCCGGATTGTATTCATAAATACATCCAGCAACAGTAATAAAGGGGATGGTTAAATTTGCAATCCTTTTGACATTTTTAATTATGTTAAGTGCGCGGTGTGGATGTTGTGACTGCAACGGCCACTACATTTAATTACCCGGATTGCGCCGATTTTTCGTTTGCAGTGCACTTATGGACAATAATTTAATCGCGCTCGGCGTATCCAAAAACCTCGTTTCAATGCACACGTTCGTTATTGCATCGAGCTTTCACTCGCCGTAATTAATCTGGAAGTTAAATAAACTAACATACCCGGCGGGGGAATTGTGGGAATTCGAACAAATTAAATTTGCCGACTTGTAAAAACTATATTAAATTTAAATTTCCTCTCGCCCCACAACAAATCAAACAGTGTAATAAACACGTTAACTTCTAGCAAAAAGCAGTCGCAGGAATTGCCTTTCCGGAAATTATATCAGCACTCAGTTCAGTTGTATTATTTTCTGCCCGTTTTTATCGAGTGCGAGATAAAAGCCTCCACTGAAACTTCAGCAAATATTAATCGTTAGATAAATTTGAATTATGTATATCCTATGTAGTCCTGCGTATCAACAAGAAACTGTTAAAAAAGAGACTCAGCGACAGTGAATAATATGCATACGGTTAAGCGTTATTGTTAAGAAGAAATGCTTCGGCTAGCTGCAGCCTTAAATGCAATTGTAACAAATACAATTTCAGGGCGTCAAGAACCTATTCAAAACCAAAAGCACCTTTAGAGGCAAACGCCATTGATTTGAAGATAATGAACACAATTTAATCAACAACAAATCAAATTATGCTTGCCATTGCTTTAATTAGATGCGCTCGGAATCGATTAAACGAAGCATGTAAAGTCTTAATTGCGTTCAAAGCCAAGCATTTTTGTAATTGCCAGACAGCGCTCGTATATTGGTGAGATGATAGTTTATTATTTTTGACAAATATCAGATAAAAGCATAACTAAATCAGGAAAGAACAAAACACAGTAGGATGGATAAACAGCTGATGTGGTTTCGGTCGAAGCGAGAGATGCAAGGGCGGTAGCTGCGACCCAAGTACACGTAGGTCTGATCTTCACTCGCTGCCCACGTGCGGTGCAGACAGAAACAGCTGCAATCGCGTCAAAATAAATTCTCTACTACCAAACAGAGCGGGGCAAATTACTTTTAAAAAGTAATTAATTACTAATTACCAAACCACCCATTGCTGTAATTTAATTACCAGAGATTCAATTACTCACAAGAAATAGTAATTCAACTACCAATTACTTAGTAATTTTAATTGTAGAACATCAATTACTTTTTCAATTATTTAAAAAAAATATTGTCATATAGTTGTATTTAGTAGAACTTGTTGCAAGTTGCAACTATCATTAGTGTCGAGTCGATTATAATCGTAATAAAAAAATCTGGTGTGATACTCGCTTACAACTTCCTTTTACAGTGATCTTATAATTAGCCAAAATTTTGATTTAAAATTTTTAAGTATTTTTCAAAAATTACAAATTCTACAAAACCGGTACAAAATAGAGTGTTAGTTGAAGGGACAAATTTTCTCTAGAATTTTAAGCTGAATTCAAAAATGTAATAATATACCGGGTGTTCTATTTAAAATAGAAGTTAATAGAAAAAACCCACCTCACCTATCTCACATCAATACACATTAAAAATTTAATAGAAAAAAACTGAAAAATTACAAGAGTAAATACCATACTTCTGATTATGCGATTTTCTTCAAAAGCTTGCTGTCGCATCTACATAGTACACAAGACTTATACAGGGTGTAGAAATGCTTTACGCACCATAGGGATTTCAATGGTAATTTCTTCATATGAAAATATTTGCTTCCCTAATTATTTTAGAGCAAACTTGTATTGAAGTTTTTTGTAGAGAAAAAAATTCTGTATCCATTTATGCCAGCATTTGTCATTTTACATTTCGGAAAACCGAAAATTTAAAGAAAAAAATTACCATTTTTAGACAAATCAGTGGTGCCTTGAAATTACTAAATCATCTCAAAGCATCAACAAATTAGTTTGCTGTTTATTTGTTTGCATCTGTCAAATGTAACGGCAACCAAATAAACAGCAAACTAATTTGTTGATGCTTTGAGATGATCTAGTAATTTCAAGGCACCGCTGATTTGTCTAAAAATGGTATTTTATTTCTTTAAATTTTCGGTTTTCCGAAATGTAAAATGACAAATTCTGGCTTAAATGGATACAGAATTTTTTTCTCTACAAAAAACTTCCATACAAGTTTGCTCTAAAATAATTAGGGAAGCAAATATTTTCATATGAAGAAATTACCATTGAAATCCCTATGGTGCGTAAAGCATTTCTACACCCTGTATAATAAAAAATGTAACGGATTAATTAACACTTGATATTATTTTTTCCAATTATAACTAAAACAATTGAATGAAAAAATTAAGTCTTGGTAAGTG
>OW679201.1:16295664-16719105 GCA_940337035.1 Agriotes lineatus
GCATACTATTTAAACTGTTACATCAATTTACATAGTTAACATTGCCATCCATGCAAATGCATTTAGCCAGTTTAACTGAACTTCCGAAGCTTATATTGCATGCATTTATTGAACGTTTCAGCTGTTGAACTAAATTACAGCCATGTTAAGCTTGTCCAAAGGAAATTAGAACTTTGAAGTTGTTTTGGTACTTTTAACGTCATTGTATTTATGAATACAACGAGACAGCTCTTCGCACACGTTCCGCTGCTGCGTTATAATTCTAATTTTAGTGGAATCCGAACGTATGTTGCATCAAGTTTGATCGCAGTTCTTTCATTTGTTAGTGTTGCAATTTGAAACGTGTGGGTCAGAACAGTTTATATTGGCGTTGTAATGTTTGCTACTGACTGGTAATTTTAGTTTATTACTTTACTTTTTGGCATTCACTTGCCTGTGGTTAGTTTAGTTAGTAGGCCGGAATTTATTATTTACTGCGAGTGAATAGATTAAGAACACGTTAATTAAATTAGATACAATGCAACGGAAAATTAGCCCATTCAAATTTGTAGCACATCAGATATGGCTATGATGAAGAAACGATTGTTATATTAATTTAAAAATTTCCACCGCCATTAATTTAACGCGCACAAAGAAGAAGAGGGTTGGGCAATTTATCAAACTTCTTTCTCTAAGTTCAGGAGCGGAGGTAGATGGTGCGTGTGGTGTGTTAAGTCTGTTACGTGAATATAGCCGTTTGGGTGACTCCTTTCCGTGCCGATTTCCGAATATATGCAGTTCTTAGAACCAGGCTACTAATCCGTTTAGAGTTGCACTAAATTTCACTTCTAATTTCGGTAGCATACATTAAAACAATTTTTGAGACCATTCTGTAAAACGACTATGGTCATCGAGAAACCTCCGGAAAAATCTTTGATCTGGCCCTGTTCGTTGTTTATTTCCAATTTCGTCGACGCGTTCCTGCCGTCACATTGCGTGTAGAACCACGCAAATTTTGAGCGTCGACATCCCCGGAGCTGTCAATTTTGGTTTCTTTTTTCAGATCACCTCCATCGCTCAATTCTCGGCGGCGACCAAACCATTGCCTGAACAAGGTTTTTTTAAAGCACATTCTGTCATCGATTGAATTAGTGCCCAAGCTAAGTTAAACTTGATGTATTGCATGTGTAATTTACCGTCAATTTAAAATATGCCATATGTATCTAAGCTAAGCTTGCATGCGTAAACTAGCGCCATTCTTGTGTTTGTTTTTAAGCAAGCAAGATTATCGTTGTAACATATGTACATTTTGGGAAATATTTTCATTAGTAGTACAGTGCTGGGTTGAAAATAGTTTTTCCTTGTGGAACTTTTTCGCAGGTGTAGTTTACTTTAGCGTATCATGAAGTTCTTCTTCTTCTTCATCATGAAGCATTCACAGACGTTTTGTGACCCATTTTGGAGTTAGAAAAGTTATTTAAGAGTTAAAGCAATAAGATAGGTTCTAAGGTGTTTGTAGTTCAACCCCCTAGGCTATCATTGGCATCGAACCCAAGGTTGAGCCCTCAAATAAGAAGATTCAGATCCGTATCACCCGAGGTACAATTATTTTGACTATCGTGAACGATCCCCCTTCTATATCAAACTATGACGTCTATTCCCACTAAGCAACCGCACTCCTGTTAGCTTGTTCAACGTAGTTAACGTTGAATTACCTGTGACAGACTGTACGAGGATTTCTAGAAGACACGTGGCGCTCGTCTTTAAGTACTCTTAAAAATTAGGATTTCATCAGTATAGCGACAAAGGGGCATGTAAGACTGATGTTGACTCTAGTTGGAAAGGTTATCGGTTAACGCTGAAACCAAGAACTTGTGTGGGAAACGCGTTAGGTAGTAGAGTTATAAACCGACATAACGAAATAATTAAAGAATTGTCTGCAAGTCATAGACCAATGGCCCACATGGAACTCGAAAAGGTGATTTGTTAAGAAACGACAAGGAAAACTATTGGTTCTGCCAAATTCATCCTTTACTTACCTTATTCACCTCCTTAATCAATTTTATACACAAAAAAGTTTCACAAGAATTTATTAGCAATAAGGGACTAAAGCAAGGATGCTGTATTGCTCCGACGCTGTATAAAATTTACGCAAACGAAGCTCTGAAAGAGTGGAAAAAGAAATGCGATAGTGTGGGTGTACCTATCGGCGATAATATTTTATCCACTCTGCTCTTCGCGGATGATCAAGTGCTGATAACATCCGATGAAGACGATGCCTGTTACATGCCACGTAAATTGCACGATGAATACAGCAAATGGGGTCTAATAATAAACTTGAATAAAACAGAATATCTAGTGGTAGGAGAAATTGGGAATGACCTCATGCTAGGCAAATCAAGTGTAATGATCTTCTCGAAATTTAAATACCTGGGGGTTACTTTTACAAGCAGCGCAACAAGTAACGAAGATATAATAAATAAAGTAGGACAGGAGAAAAGGGTAATCAAACTATTGAACCCAGTCCTTTTTAATAAAAATATAAAAAAAGAAACAAAAACCACTATACATATACAAGACAATCGTTGAAAGCGTTGCAACATATGGGTCCGAAGTCTGGGAAATGAACAAAAGGAACAACCAACGACTTAATGCCCTGGAAATGGATTTCTGGCGTCGAAGTTGCAGCGTATCCAGACTCCAGCATGTATGTAATGACGAAATAAGGAGAAGGATGAACGTCCAAGGAAGTATTATAGATACCATACAAACTAAGAAATTACTTTGGTATGGACACATGCGAAGGATGGCGGAGGACAGCTGGCCGAAAAGGTTGTGGACATAGGTACCACCAGAAAGGAAAACACGAGGAAGGCTACCTAGATGCTGGAAGCATGAAATTAATGAAGCAATGGAAGTACTCGGACTTTAAGAAAATGATTGGCAAGACCGGAAGAAGTAGAGTTTGGAAAGCAGGAGACGGCCATCATAGCTGTATAACACCTGCACACCTAAACAAGTGATCATTTACTGCCAAAATAACGTAAAATTTAATTTTAAACACCAAAATGCCAAGAATGCATCAGGTAAATCCGATTAATTCTGTAATGTAGCAACGGCTAACCTCGTTTTGTGTCTAATGTGACGTAAACCCACGCGTGATTCGCTTTTGTTCAATTTCCGGCAAACACTGCAACTGCCGTAGCAATTCCCACTTTTTAGGGACGCTAGCTAAATTATTCAAATCTCGATGGATTTGGGACTCTGGAAACACGTTAAGCTTGTCGGGGAAGGTACATTGTTGACGAACCCCAGTTTCTACGAGGCTGCTGCTCCTACCTTCTTTGAAGAGGTGCTCCGCTGTTGGTTGGCACACTGGAAGGACGCCACGGCAAATACTCGCTTGGAAATGGCTTGCTGATTCTAATTGTTCCACCCAGAGATAGCTGTATTGTTCCTCTCTATGTAACGCAAAAAGATCTGCCTTTCGATGTCTGGAACTACCCCAAAATCTTCGCCGACGTAGGCTCGCACTCAACGACGCACCAGGTGGACTACAGACTACAGTTTTGATGTCATGCATTTTCAGTAAATTGTCCTTTTCTCGGGATAAATGAGACCACACTTTGCTCTGCTTTTAATTTTTACTTTGGTTTATAATGCACTGATACACTTGATTTTCCTTAGTATCTCACTAATCGTTTTTCGATTGGTTGCCTTACATTTTGCCATTGCTCTGTTGCAATTTTTGTTTTACTAGCACTGTTTTCGTTTACCTTTTAGCTGCCTTGTCGTTTGCTCGTTTATAAACTTTTAATACATAACGCTCATACAATTTCTGTACTTAATACATCATTCTGTGCCATTTAATCCCATTATGTTTGATGTTACTAAGCTCAAATCCGTCAGTTACAAATTAAATTGCATTGGCCCTTCCGAAAATTTATCATATCTGAAATTCTGAACGTAACCCTTCTGAAACCTGCCTTATTTCATGCAGAACTGCTAGATTTTTGTTTGTGGATATGAAATGAAATTTTAAGTGACAGGAATTTTTGTAAAAATATTATGTTTTCTGATGAAGTAACATTTTCTCCATATGGGACAGTTGCATCACAGCATACTAGGTATTGGAGTGATACTAATCCCCATTTTCGCATTTTCAATAGTCGACAATATTTTAAGAAAGTCCATGTTTGGCGTGCCATTTCGTACCATGGAATAATAGGACCATATTTTTTCGAAAACAATGTAAATCAACATACTTATCTGGATATACTACACATTTTTTAACGGTTATTTAGATTAATTGCCTAGGCAATATCGAAATTCAATGTATTTTCAACGGGATGGTTGTCCGGCTCATTCTTCTCGCATTGTTACTGATTGGCTAAATTTAAAGATTGGAGATAGATAGATCGGCAGGAATGGACCAATTTTATGGCCACCAAGAAGTCCTGACTTGACTTTAGTTTTTATGTATGGGGACAGTTGCAACAAATCGTTTACAGCCAACTATTTCAAAATAATACTGAAACTTTGAAAAATCACATACGAGAGGCAGTACGTATTCAAAGGCCCTTTTAAGCAACATTTAAAAACTAAGGTATTCAATCAGTGCATTCTTCCCGTACTGACATACGCATCTGAAACGTGGGCCCTCACAAAAACTAATATGAATAGAATAAAAATAACACAAAGAAAAATGGAACGATCAATGCTAGGTTTTAGATTAGCTGACAGAAAAACAAACACTTATATAAGGACAAGAACAAGAGTTACGGACGCCGCTGAGCGAATAGCTAGTCAGAAATGGCAATGGATAGGACATATGCTCCGTAGGGAGGATAATAGATGGAGCAAAAAAGTCACAATTTGGAGGCCACGAATGGGAAGAAGAAGCGTGGGACGACCAAGGACAAGATGGAGAGAAGCTATTACAAAAGTAGCAGGTCCACAATGGATTAGGAAAGCTCAAATACGAGAAGAATGGAAGAGTCTTGAGGAGGCATATATCCAGTATTGGAATGGATGAAACATGCTGAATGAGAAGAAAAAGAAGAAGAGAGGCAGTTGCATCAATAACTATTGAAGAAATCCAAAACAGTTTTTTCAGGAGTTCTGTACCAGGCTTGAAATGTGTGAAGAAAATGGTGCGGGATTGTTTGAATGATGTTCTTCTTTTCTTCTTTTCAGCCTGTTTGCGCCCAGTATTGAGCATAGGCATCCCTTTTGGCTCTCCAGTTTTCCCAGTTTTGTGCTGTGTCCGTCCATCTTAGCCCTGCGATCTTCTTTATAACATCATATCAGCGAGCGTTTGGTCTTCCTCTTGTTCTTTTGCCTGCCCATGGTCTCCATCGTATGATTTTCGCATTCCATCTTTTGTCCGTTAGCCTTGCCACATGACCCGTAAAATCCCACTTCAGCTTTGTGACTCTGTTTATAATGTCTATCACCTTGGTTCTCTGGCGTATCCACGTGTTCCTCTTTTTATCTCTCAGCGTTACACCAATCATCGCCCTCTCCATGGCTCTCTGTGTAACGCTCAGTTTGTTGGTTATTTTTTGTTTGGTGAGTGTCCATGTCTGTGCACCATACGTCAACACCGGGAGCACGCATTGATCAAATATTTGAGTCTTTACATATTGGGGTATTTTTCTATTTTTAAGATCCTTTTCAATTTGCTGAACCCAGCCCAGCCTAGCGGTCTTCTTCTTTCTATTTCTATGTATTTGTTTTCTTTTCTAATTTGTATTGCTTCTCCCAGGTATATATATTGTTCTACGTTGTCTATTTTTACATTGTTTACTGATATTATTGTTCCTGGTGGGCACATTATCTTTGTCTTGTCTAAGTTCATTTTGAGTCCAATCCTGCTAGACGCATGTTCTAATTGTATTAGCATTTCTTCTAGATCTTCTATGTTATCTGTGTTTAGGACTATATCGTCCGCAAACCTGAGATGGTTAAGCTTTCTCCGTTTATGTTGACTCCCATGTTTGACCAGTTTAGTTTTTTAAATACTCCTTCTAGCACCACCGTGAAAAGTTTGGGCGATATGGTGTCACCCTGCCGTATGCCCCTTTTGATGTGAATTGAGTTTGTATTTTCGTGCATTTTTATTTTCGATTTCGCTTGTTTGAAGATGTTTTTTATTAACTCTTTGTACCTATAGTCAATGCGAGCGCAGTCCAGTTCCTTCATAATTGCCCAGTGTTCTATAGAGTCAAAGGCTTTTTCGTAATCAACGAATGCCATATACAAGGAAAGGTTATATTCAGTGCTCTTTTCTATTAATATTTTCACTGTTAAGAGATGATCACATGTACCGAAGCCTTTACGAAACGTAGCCTGCTCCACCGGTTGATAGTCATCCAGCTTTTTTGTAATTCGGTTGGTAATTATTCGTGTCAGCAATTTATACATCTGCGACAACAGGCAATAGGGTCTGCAATTTTGTATTTGTGACCTATCTCCTTTTTTGAAGAGGATTATTATTATTGCATCCTCCCAGTCTTCTGGTATCGTCTGCTTTTCAAGGCAGATGTTGAATAGCTTTTTTAGTTTGGGTATTACAATTTCTTGTCCTTCTTTCAACATCTCTGTCATTATACGATCCCCCCCCCTGGTGCTTTATGGTTTTTCATAGATTGCAATGCGAAAATAATTTCTTATCCGGTTATTTCTGGGATGTCCTCCGAGCCCGCCTTCATCATCTTCAACTCTTCTTGTTCTTTGGGGTTTTCAACTTGAGGGGTTGCTAGTCCCCCATCGGGCGCCTCCCCGGGTGGCGGATAGGGGAATGCTCGTTAGATATAACGGGTACCGAGGAAATAAAATACTCGGGGTGGACCGAAACTAGCACACCGAAATATCGCCGGGATAAGCGGTCCTCTGTATATTGCCAACAGCCGAAGGGTGGATGAGCAAACACAGTTAGGGCACTCTATTGCCCTTGGTTCGTGAAAGCGGACCTAAAGACGGATGAACCACTGAAGTGGCCAACGGCATAGAATGTTGAACGCAACGGGAAACGACAACATTAAAGATCTCAAGCAGATATCCCTAGTATATATATCATAATGGATAAAGTCAATACAAAGTATTCCGGAGTTTATATTCCTCCAATCGGATCTCCGGGGAGGAATGCATTGACATTAGCCAAAAGACCTAAATTAACACCCACAAGAAAAATAGCGACATGGAATGTGAGAAGCATGTTTCAATCAGGAAAGATGCATAACATTGTAATGGAAATGGAGAGACTACAGTTAGACATTTTAGGAATATCAGATGTTAGATGGCCAGGAAACGGACAATGTGCAACTAACAATGGAACTATGTACTATTCTGGAACAAACGATTCACAGCACATATATGGCGTAGCCATTTTAGTAACTAAAGAAATAAATAAATCCATCACAAATGTCATACAATACAGCGAAAGAATAATAATGATACAACTAGAGTCACATGCAGGAAAAATAAACATAATTCAAATATACGCCCCAACGGCAGAAAAGGATGAAGTCGATATAGAAAGATTCTATACAGAACTTAACGATATATTAAGAGCAACGAAAAAGAAGGATATCACAATTATTCTCGGCGACTTTAATGCAAAGGTAGGCAGAGGAAGTGTTGACAATTGTGTTGGTCAGTACGGATTAGGTGAACGTAACGATAGAGGAGAAAAACTTGTAGAATTCTGTCAAGATAAAGAGTTAATAGTTGCAAATACTTGGTTCAAACTACCTGAACGCAGACTGTATACATGGACATCACCTAAACACAGAGAAGATCAAATAATAAGAAATCAAATAGATTATATACTTATTAGCAAACGCTACAGAAACTCAATTCTGTCTGCAAAAACATATCCGGGATCAGATGTAGGATCAGATCACAACCCGGTAGTGGTAAAATTCAATATAAGACTAAAAAAGATCATAAGGAAAAATAACAAACCTGTCCTAAACCGACAACTATTAAAGGACAATCTCATAACAACAGAGATAAAACAAGACATCCAGAAAAATCTACAACAAATCCGAGAGGCAGAAGACGCAAACGATGACGTAAACACCAAGTGGGAAAATATGAAAAAAGCATTGATGCACAAAGCAAAAGACAAACTAAACATCAAGAAAACAAAATGGAAGCAAGAATGGATGACTTCAGAAATACTAGAATTAATGGAAACGCGTCGTAAGTACAAGAATAACGATATCACAAAATACAGAGAGATACACGCAAATATTAGAAAAAAGATTAAGCAAGCAAAGGAGAAATATATGACGGATAGATGCAAGGAAATAGAAGCATTACAGGCAAATTACGACACATTCAACGTACACAAAAAGGTGAAAGAACTCGCAGGACTAGGCAAAAAGAGGCAATGTGGCCTATTGAGGGACAAAGACGGTAATATCATCTTAGATCCCAAACTTAAGATAAAGAGGTGGGAAGAATATCTACAAGAACTATTCGGAGATACCAGAGCAAAACTACAAGAAATAAATATCAGCACCAACGCAATAAAAATAACTAAGGAAGAGATAAAGTATGCAATTAAAAATACGAAGAACGGTAAAGCAGCAGGGCCAGATGAGGTTTTCAGTGAAATTATTAAGCTAATTGAAGAAGAAGAATTACAACATCTGATTGATCTATACAACATGATATATACAACAGGCGAAATACCTCTAGAATGGAGGAAATCAACATTCTTAGTAATGCCAAAGAAACACAACGCGAAAGATTGCTCTGATTACAGGACTATAAGCCTCATGAGTCACACACTTAAAATATTTCTGAAAATAATACATCTGCGAATACACAAGAAGCTAGAGAGGGAGATTAGCGACACACAATTCGGATTTATAAACGGACTAGGAACTAGAGATGCGCTATTCGGAACAAATGTTTTACTACAAAGATGCTTAGATATGAACAATGATGTATTCATATGCCTGATTGACTACGAGAAAGCGTTTGACACAATTCAACACGAAAGACTAATCCAAATACTTAGAGACAAAGGAATCGATGCACATGACATTCGAATTATACAAAATCTATATTGGAATCAAACGGCAGCTATCAAGATAGATAATGAGATAACAGAAAACATCGAGATACAGAAAGGAGTAAGACAAGGATGTGTGTTATCACCTCTGCTATTTAATATATACTCCGAAGCCATATTCGAAGAAGCACTGGATGGAGTAAACGCTGGCATAACAATCAACGGTAAATCTATAAACAACATCAGATATGCCGACGACACACTGATGCTAGCCGACGATATCTCAGATTTACAAAGAATGGTCGAACGGTTGAATACAATCAGTCAAGAATATGGCCTGAAAATCAATACAAAGAAAACAAAATTCATGGTAATCTCTAAAAAACCAATTCTAGCATATCCAGCACATCTAACAATAAACAGCATCCAAATTGAAAGAGTCAGTTCTTATAAATACCTGGGTACAATAATAAACGAAAATAATGATCAAACGCAAGAAATAAGATCACGAATAGAAATGGCCAGGGCTGCTTTTATGAAAATGAAGAACCTACTTACCAACAAAGATCTAAATTTGGAAATCCGAACCCGACTTGCGAGATGCTACGTGTTCACAATCCTCTTGTACGGAATGGAGGCATGGACGCTCAAAAAACGAGATACAGATAAAATTCAAGCTTTCGAACTTTGGGTGTACCGCCGCATGTTGCGAATATCATGGACAGAGAGAAAAACAAACGAAGAAGTCTTACGCCAGATGGGCAAAGAGAGAGAACTAATTAGAACCATAAAGACCAGAAAACTGCAATATCTCGGACATGTTATGCGAGGAGAACGGTATGGACTGCTTCAACTGATTATACAGGGCAAAATATCGGGAAGAAGAAATCCAGGAAGACGACGGACATCATGGCTTAGGAACTTAAGAGAGTGGTACAATTGTTCCTCGATAGACCTATTCAGAGCAGCGGTGTCCAAAATCAAGATATCCATTATGATATCCAACCTCCGTTAGGAGACGGAACCCCAAGAAGAAGAAGAACTTGAGACGAGTATAAAACTTTATACGAGTAGTAGTCTTCGGCAATTTTTAGCAATTTATCCCTATCCCGTTCTTCGTTTCCATCTTGGTCTCTGAGTACTGTGATTTCATGTCTATCCTGTCTCCTTTTTAAGACCTTTAGGTTTTTGTTTTGTTCGATAATGCTCTCTGCCATGTCATTGTAGTATTTATCTAGGTCTTTTTGGATCATTTTTCTTGCTTGTTTCCTGGTTTCTCTGTATTCATTTGTGGCATATTTTCCTTCTCCGTATAGGGTTCTTCTTTCTTCTATCTTATTTTTTGTTTCTTCTGATATTTTTGTGTTTTTTCTAGGTTTTTTTTGCCACTCTTACGGCTGCTTCTATTATAGCTTTACTTAAATCTTTTGTTGCCTTGTTAGTTTCTTCTTTTGTATCTTCTGGTTCTTGTATCTGGTTTACCAAATTCTGTAATGTTTCTCTAGATGTTTGACCTTCTTGTTTTGAGATTTCGGTATCTATTGTTTTTCTTTGTTGTTGTAAATATTTGTTCTTCTTAGGAGCTATAATGACTTTTGTTCTCACAAGTCGGTGGTCACTACCTGTGTGGAAGGTATTTAGGACAGTGACGTCAAGTATAAGCCATTTGGAGGATAACAATATACCGGGTGGCCATAAATATCTAATATCACATTACCTTTGGAATCAACACCGCTTTATTAAAGTGATGAATCAGACTAAAGTAAATGTCATTAATGTCATCACAACTAAAATTCCTATCTGTCAAAAATTATTACAGATTGCAATAAGTAATGGAGTTAGAACAGGAGATTTTTATAATCGAGTTTTAGGCTAAACTGCAGAATCCAAGGCACATTCCCCTCCTCTTATTGTATTTTATTACATTAGATAGATATCAATACTTATCGTAATTGAAATATAATACTATACCAACATTTATAAGTAGCTAATTTCATGGCTACCGGGATCTCAGATATTTATGGCCACCCGGTATAATCAATTTCGTTTATCGTCCTGCCATCGGGGCTTATCCAGGTCCACTTTCTCTGATTTTTCTTTTCGTAGAAGGTATTCATCGCATATAGTCTTTGATTTTCTTGGAAGTTTAATAGCATGTTTCCTCTTCGGTTTCTTTGTCCGAGTTCATATTTTCCCACGTATATTTCCTCTTCGTCTTGTTGTTGCCCAAGTATAGCATTAAAGTCCCCCATCACAATATCGTATTTGCATTTGTTTTCTTTTCGTGCTTTAGTTATGTCTTCATACAGAAGTCCTCGTAGGTAGATGTGGGGGCGCATACCTGTATGACCTTCAGCTGGTCGTTATTGGGTAGTTCTATTGTAATATATGCGACTCGTTCTGATATTCCTTTAAACATCTTTATACTTGATTTAATCCTTGAATGATGTTATTTTTCTTTAATGTTGTTAAATGTCATTTTAAATTTTTTGGGCAAATAGTAACTAAATAAGAGTCAAAATAAGATTTAAATATTTTTAATTTTAATTCCTATAACATTTTTAAGTCAAACTATTTTTTCTTCTCTTGCAAACTCAATCCGGAGACTTACTGTATGTACGTAGTTCTATTTGTGACCTGAAATTTGAATAAACGGATGAAGAGCACCAGCTGTACGATTTTCCTCGCAATACGTTTACGAACACACGTAACCCAATTGTTGTGAGTAATGTAAAAACCAGCGAAAGCGAATGCCGGGAGTGACATTAGCATATAGATCTAAATTATGCTAGAAGGCACCGACTCCGTAGTGCGTAGCACGCCTACTTAGCATTCGGGAGGTCGTGGGTTCGATTCCCGCGGCCGTCTGCCTTGATTCAGGTTTTTAGGTGGTTTTCCTGAGTCAACAGAGTAGCTTCACTGAAGTGAATGCCGGGACCGTATTTATTCACCTTTTCTGACCTTTCTTCCAGTCTCCACCCCTCATTTCTCTCACCCATCCCGAGTTTCCCGTTCTTGGCTGAAGAGGGACGAAAGGTCCTTATAGCAGCCGGCCCCCAGTTGGGGGAATTGAAATAACCTTTACCTTTGTCCTTTTGTCCTAGAAGGCAAACACCCACGCGGATAGGCCTATACGCTCCAGATAGTTCTACACTAAATGGCGTTCAAGCGATTACAAATAGTTCTTCAATTCGATCCAGTATTTTTTCGTATAAACATTAATTGTCAACTGAAACGTGGTGGAATGTGTCATTCGCCAATCGATTGCAACCAAAAACCGGTAACAGAGCTGCCACTCTAAAAGAACTAAGCTAATGACTAAAACTCAAAGCGAACATATCATTGTGGCGAAAGATTTAAGGAATTGTCTCTACCATCGATCAGAAATTCTACAGCGCAAACCATAGGTGAAAACGCTTACAATATAACAGCACTTACATCAATAGTATACAGGGTGTTTCAAAATTGCACGGAACATATTTTTATGTTATGTAATGTAGCCTACACGTTGGACTATCCATATATTTTATGTAATGTAATGCACCACTTTAAACTAGCCTTTTATTAATGCAATGCCCTTTCTAATTAAATAATAATTCCTTTTTAAAATCAAGTTCTCTTATCTCAGGTGGTTCGCCAAATCAAGATCTCTATTATATTGAATTTTAATATTACAGTTAATGACATTTGCTGTCAAACCGATTTTCAAAACTCATCAAGCCAGGTATTGACAATTGTATATTATCTTAACACACATATTAATCAATTCTCCTAAGTAAGTAATAAATCAAGTCTATTTGAACACTTTCTTGTAGTAAATGTTATTTAAAAAACTTACATTAACTCTTTACACAAACCTTAATACTTTCTCTTGCTTTTTCTGCCAAACTCCAACCAACAACGGATCCCAATATCGTCAGACTGAAAAACTTACTGCTCACTCATTAAACAGTGGCACCCAGGATGGCACGTGAACCCTTTTGACTGCATCCATCCAGAATATCACCCGCACTGCTTACAGAATCCAATCCTCCCTCCTTGCAAACGTCACCATCAAAGCATACAACCTCTGGTAAGTTCCAATCTTATGAAGTTCCAAATCTAACCTTGCTCCTTTTATAGCTATTCCAATGTCTACAGCAACACTTACAACTTATCCAAATCAATTAGTTACTTGCAAGAATCTCCAATAATATCTTGTATACTCTCCAATCCAAATGTATTCAATTAATATAACCTTCTGTCTGTTTATTTCCAATTGACTGTACTTGTATAATCTCTTGACCGATTATGTACCTCAATAAGTTCCAATTAAAATTTTCATTTTATCTCACCACGTAGATTTGTTTAAGACCCTTTTTACATTTGTATTTAACAAAATAATACACATTTAGGCATAACTTTCTAGTTTTATTTACAAAATGCTTTAATTCAGGAAATACATATCTGTTTTTATGAGTTGTTTATATAACTCACTTAAACAAAATTTTCATTTATGTTAGATACAATTCTTATTGCACACTTATTTATTTTATTACATGCTATTAATTATTATCATTCTAACAAATACATTTGTCAATTGTAACCTTGGCTTGAACTTTATCAAAATTTTTTGTAACCATTAAATTAGTATTCAATTAATATCAAAATCTCCTCTCTCATTGTCTCAATTAAATGTATTTATAATGTTTAAAATTTAACACCCGTCAACATTTAATTATAGCCATCTTCCAAATTTATTCGTTTTAAATATTTCTTTATTGTATTTGATTACACTGCCTCATGTATCATAACAATATATAGGGGCGTTATTTTGAATCAAAATATAAGAGAAAATCTCTAATAAACATATGTCCTAAAATCATTCAAAGATATCCTTGATTAAGATTAAAGATAGCAGTTATTTTTTAAAACGTTTAGATTTAGTAAGCTGGTACTTGGGTTTCATTATCTGTATGTTTTAATTATAACTGTCAAAATTGTAATGAGTGACTCAGGAGAAAGATATTATTTCGAACAGTTACTATACATTTTACAAAGAAAAAACTTAAAATACATATTGTATGTAAACAAAAAACATGTGTTGGAACAAAACGCCAGCCTACGTTTGGAAAACGGATTGCTATCTTTAATTCTTGGATCAAGGATATCTTTGGAAATGAATGATTTTAGAACATATGTTTAATAGAGTTTTTCTCTTATTTTTTGATGCAGAATAACGTGCTTATATTTGTTCGGTGCAATTTCAACACACTATATGTACAGAGCGAGTTACTAAGAGGTACTAGGGTCCAGAACCGACCAAAGTGTGAAGATGGGCAGAACTAAGTAATTGCACAGAAATAAAGTTGTATCACAGCATAACTAGATTAATTTCAGCAATTTCATAAACACTTCCTTCAGGCTGAGCGACAATAATAATTCAGAAATTATGACATCCATATGTAGTGAAAATTCCAGATCAGATGTACTATGCAAGACAAAAAAAACTGGGACAACTCTTGATAGAGATTTTAGCATAATTTGATTAGCTTAAACGAGGCTTTGAACAATTACATTTATTATATTCATAGCAACGTCTAAACAATTTGACGGTTAAGTTAGAAACACCTAGCAACTGTACATATTAAGGCAATACTTACTGTTCCAGTTTTTTTTGTCTTGCATAGTACATCACCAAAATATAATCTCACACGATCAGCGCCATTAAAAGGACGCCGAAAATCTATTTCTCAAAATTATTGAGGAAAATGAATTACGTGACTAGGCAACCATGCATACAAGGCGAAATTGTTAGCACCTTAAAGGTCTATTCAGACTGGCAGTAGCCGCGCGGTAGCGCTGCGGTAGCGGTTTGGTAGCGGCGAGGTTTCTGGGCGGTTTTTAGACTAGTTTCAGGACCGCTCCGCTGCTGCGCCGCCACCTTAAAAGTAGATTCAGACTGGCGGTAGCTGAGCGGTGGCGGTGCGGTAGCGGAGCGGTCCTGAAACCGCTCAGCAATCGCTCTGCACGTTTTTAAATGATATGATTCAGACTAACAAGGTGCGCGGAAGCGGAGAGGTAGCGACTTAATTTTCAATTAATGCAAAAATAGCAAGTAACAAATGACGCACAGTGTTAGAAGTATAAGTAATTACGAAAGTAGCATTATGGTTCACTATCATCTGTTTGTAACTACAATATTGTAACATTAAATATTCTAAATTAAGAAAGAGAAAATTTTCCAGTTTGGAGGTTATGTAAAGGGTATGGCAAAAGTACCACATCGTTATTCAAATCAGCCGCATAAGAGATTTAAATAGGCCTATTGGTAGCCAATATCTACTAGATGAAGCACATTGTGAGGAACATGAAGAAGAAGATGCGTTGTTGGAAAAATCCGCACCAGTATCGTGTCTCGCCTTCTTAACCAACATCTGAATTAAGGTTGGGCGGATCCAAGGTCTTTAAAAACGACTTGCTTTTTTTTCATTATTTGTCGTCCTTCTCTATAGTTGACAACAGCATCTATTGACTTAGAATTATTTTGACGCATAGCACACATAGTCGAATACATTTTATTGTCTAACTTACATGCTGTTTAGGGGAATACCCATCTTCAGTTTTAGATATTGTTACGATTTGCGTTCTTTAATTAAATGAACTATGTAGAAATATACTGTACTTTAGTTAGCTGTAAGCCATCTGTATAATAAATATTTTACGGTAGAATTCGTAGGCAAAATGTCATATTTAAATTACAACAAGCGGATGTTTAGAAACGTGCATTTCGTTTGGGAAGCTGGAGATATTCCAATCTCACGAATAGATTAGAGTAAGTTTATGCAGGGTTTACTTCATAAACCGAAATATTGAGTGATGTATATGACCGGTACGTGATTAGAAGAAGCAACGGTTGCAACTCGATCATAAAAATTATTTGCAGCTGGGACCAAATGCTTTTAGTAGAATTGTAATCCTTTATAGCGGTAATTTACGAAGGGTTCGAGCAGGCCACATTTCACCGTGGGAAAGCCTCAAACTTATAAAATTCATAGAACTATTATGAACTGTCACGTCCGTATGTACGTGCCAAAAGTTCAAAAGTTAGACCAGCTCTGATAGGTTATTGGGAACTTTGTAAACGCCCACCGAGCTTTCTTGGTGAAAATGGACTTAGAATTTAGTTAGTTAATAAGAAGATGTAAATACGTAAAGTTAAGAAACAACGGTATTAAACTTAAGTGTTCTGTAAACGGCAGAAAAATAAATGCAAGTATTTGTACTTAAGTGTTCTTATTAATCTCGCAACAGTAGCTTTGGTCTTCGTGTCCGAGTGTGTTTTAACTAAAAAGATTGCCAGTTACCCCGACTTTAGGCGTCTCGCAATAATATATCAAAACAAAACACGCCGCATAAGCTAACTGGAAGATAATAAAATATATAACGCGTCCGTGCAAATTAATGCTGCGATGTGATTACGTTGATTAGCAGTGGCTCCCTCAGGATTAAATCGGCGCATTTAATTTTAAAACTTGTTTACCCCAGATCTTCACATTTTTACCAAGCCGGGATTCGAGCAAACTGCACTTAATAAACATCGCAAATGCGAATGCCGGAGTTAATGAAAAATTTCCCAGCACGTTTCTTGTATTGCCATCGCCGATAATCATGCTCCTCACAGCGCTGCCAACTGTGTAAATACAGAACGAGTGTGGTTTCATTATCCAATTTGCTGCTCACAAAGGCGGCTGCGGTTTTGAAAAATGTCTCGTGCACTTTAGCGGCGCAGCTGCCATTGTTGCATTCGGCCGTTTCGCAACAGGTAATTATTTCGGTTTCAGCGCAGAATGAGTGGCACAGTTTTTGTAATTGTGCATTATTCTTGGGAAAGTGTCTAATTGCGGGCTAATTTCATTGCCTAATAGCGGTTAAGATCAGTTAAGAAGTTTGCCGCAGAAACGAAAGGGAAACTGTTTCCAAATGCAGCGTCGCCAGCCGTTTGTTTCGTTTCTGCAAAAAGGCAGGTGTACACTGGTTGTAAAAAAATGCGACCTGAAAAGGCCTCTGGTGGATATGGAGAGGTAGTAGTACTGAAGATTTATTACTTCTGTGCAGTTACTTTGTCTATAATCAGCCATGCAAACTGCAAAATGCTGTAATTAGTTAAACTTAAAAGGTCTGTTTACCTCATGTGTAGCTATTTTCATTAATGCCAGGTTCAGTGGCGTAACAAGACGGTTTGGCGCCAGTGTGCAAGAATAAATGATAGCCGCTGTAGACAAGAAGTTTCAGAAAAAAGAGGGAGGGGGTAATTTTTGGTCATGCAACACTTTCAATTTAAAAGATAATTAATAAGCTCTTTTCTTAACATGAAAGTTTACTTACTGCAAAATAAAACACATTTAGATGTTTCAATCTTCTATTAAATATAAGATAATAATAATAATAATAATAATAATAATAATAATAATAATAATAATAATAATCCCATTATACCCTATTAGGACATAGGGTATATTCTCTCCAGTTGTCATTTTCCTTTGCTATTTGGCTCAGTTGTGCTACAGTCTTTCCTGTCTCTTGTTTTACAGTTCTCCTCCGGGTTTTTTGCGGGCGCCTTCTGTTTCTGAATCCATAAGGGTCCAAATCAAAACTTTTCTGCAAATTTTAGTTTAATTTTTTCGTAAAGTATGCCCTAACCATCCATATTTTCTTCTCCTGATTTCTATATTTATGTCCATCTGATTTGTTCGGTCGCAAATCTCTTTGCACGAAATAATGACTTGCCACCGAACACCTATTTACTTACACCTGCAATTTCTGCTTTACCAGTTCTGTAACTCTCTTTTGCGAGACTTTGTTGAAGCTATCATATCTATCAGTGAATTAAAACCAAGAGTACTGGCTCTTACTTTTCCGATACTCAGTAATGCAAAACTCTTTAAGCGTATTTGGCTCATCTTACTTAGCAAAAAGTTTTTTAATAATTTTTCATTTAGAAAAAGATCTCTCAGTGGAGGCTGTAGTGACGCAATGTAAAAAATAAAATATAAGCTGTATACCAATCTGGAAAGCTAACCAATGATGTGTGATTAGAGAGAGATTTTTCTCCCACTTCCTTCACTGATAAGCAAGATTTAATACTAGTTGTGAACAATTTTCTTTATAGTAAGCCGTCATCGAGATCAGTTTCATACGTAGTTTGTAGTAATTTGGCACTCTCTATGACCTCTGTATCTGAGGCAATCGCCAGAAATTTGCGGTTTAAAACTTTGAATTTATAGTATGTTACTATGCACTATGCACTATGAAATCTAACAATCACAAACACACACTAGAGCTGGAACTTCTAATCTACTCAAAAGGAGAAAAGACTGCGCACTCAAAAGAGCCTAGTGGCGCTCACCTATCATAGTCTGTTGCTACTTTGAACCACTATTCTAGGAAAACTTTTATTTTCACTAAAAACTCCGCTACTGCGGCGCCTATATAGATTCGGCGCCTAGGTTCTTTGCACCCTTTGCACATATGCTAGTTACGTCACTGATCAGGTTATCTTAGCATAAATCTTATAATATAAAAATAGCAAAGACAACAATATATTTTGCTATAGCGATTTCTAATATTTCAGTTGTGGTTGATATTCCTAGCAAGACATAAAAAACGTTGAAAATACTTCAAGAATGGCAGAGATAGAATGCGTTATTGTGTGTCAGATAGAGATAGAATCAACAACTAAAATAAAATAAAAATTATATTTGTTAATAACAGCTGTTTGTTAGGTATATATATAGTTCAGGAAAATTAGCCAGCTAATTATTTTCTTATACTAATATTGTTGACGTTTCGTCAGCTCAGCTGACTTCCTCAGAAGATACACAACACTTTGAAATACAATATAGGTACTTATGTAATGTCGATTGTAATTTTGATATAGTGAGTTTATACAATGTTCTAGGTTAATAATTCTTACAATATAGTTTGAAAAGAATATTTAAAAATGATTTCGTAGATGTCAGATGTCAAAATTTTGTTGTGTATCTTCTGAGGAAGTCAGCTGAGCTGACGAAACGTCAACAATATTAGTATAAGAAAATAATTAGCTGACTAATTTTCCTGAACTATATATAAAATAAAAATCCTTCTAGGATCTACACTGCAATTCACGATAAGATAGCGAGTGCATGGCGTATCCTCCTCCAAAATTAGAAGCTACCCTATTCATAATTCATAATGACTCAATTATTATGAATTGTAAAAAAACAACACTTAGTATAGTAGAATTGAACACAGTATTATAGCTTGAAAAAAAGTTGTGCTTGAAGCTGATCTAGATTATTTTCCAATTCCGTTGAAATGATAGATACGACGCTATCCGACATAATAATTTTCATTGCTTTATTGCTTGCTTGCTTGACGCCACTTTGAGAGCGAACCCGTGGGCCGAATTGATGCCTCCTTTCCTGGACGTGTTGGAGAAGCGAAGCACTAACATCTGATTAAGCCATGCAGGACCAATATTGACTGTGACAGAAAACCATCAGAACTAAAACATAGAAGAATGACTACAGTCAACGAGATATAGAACAAGCACACCAAAACATCAAAAAAGCAACTACACCTTGATAGAATAAGAAAGTTCTTGGAGAAAAAATATGATAGAATAAGAAATATCGAACAACTGATGCCTTCCAACAGGGATTCTTTGCCCAGACTACAAACAAAATGCGTTTACCAACTTCGACGTAGTTGGGGCAAATTTTACATCAACAAACGGGAAGAAGTATTCAATATAGAACCAAAAACATGAGAACGACTTGGAGACATGTAAAAATCAACCATCGCCAAGCACCTTCCAGAAAAAGGAAACTACAAAGATTATTAGTAAATTATAATACCAAATCCTATCTTATGCAGCCGGCAGATTACCCCTTAGGCCTTGAATATCCGGAATGGAAGAGTAGTTGAGGTTCAAAAACAAAGTAATGCACCAATCGTTATTAGTTATTATTAATTATTAAGCGCCAGGCTTTGTAACTTTATTTGTATGCATCGATAGAACCACTCGGAGTAGTTGGGCTGCAGTAGCACGGTCACAAAAAACAACTGGTACAGAGGGGACAATAGTAATTTATTATACAAGACGATAAAGTTAAATTTTATCCACGAGTGAATCGTTTAACGTCGATACGAAGTCGAGACGTTAATGATTCAAGAGTGGATAGGAATAACGTTATCGTCGTGTATAATACAATATTTTTTTCTATAGCAAGAACTTTAACAATTTCAAAAGAAAATAAGGACAGTCAATCACATTTCAAAATGTCAGTAGCTAGATTGGATTGCTACGATAATACGAATCTGTCATATTTAATTTAAACAAAAGTTAGAAAATTAAATTACTTTATCTATCCTTGATGTTAAAGTGCTACTTTATCTACCCTTGCTGTTAAAGTAAAACTTGACCTTTTGTTTTGAGTTGATAAAAGCACACTTTAACATGTCCTATAGAAAAAAATCATATATTCAATAATAACGGTTATATTTTATAGGTTAAGTTTATTTATCTCAGCAAAGTAATAAATCGAGGGACTACTTAAGCATGTAGAATATTATCGTTAAAGTTACGCAAAAATCTGACGAATCGAAAACGAGTTTTAGTACAAAAATGACGGCAATTAAAGTATGTTACAACTCGATATTGACAGTGTGACAATTATAGAGTATATAAAGCATGTGAGGATTCTCAAATAACCGCTTCGAACGCAATCGTCAATGATCGTTTCCTATATCACCAACTTTAGTACGTTATTGCAAAATTGTTAGAAACAGTTGTTAAACTAGGTAAAACTTTCAAGTATTTAAGCTATTATATGCGCCAGTGCAGACATTAACGGATTGAAAAATTATTAAAGGTTAAGTGCGAGTTAAACATAACCGTCAACATGAATGTCGCCTTCACAGCACAACGCATCAGGTTGGACGTAGACAAGCAGCTGGAAACTTTACCAAACGTGGTAACGTACAGCAGGATCGACAAGTACTTTGAATTTCTTGTAACCTAACTCACCGGAAAACAACACGAAGAAGAAGTAACCGTGGAAAAACGTAGAAGAAGCTGTAGGGAAATTTTTGATAAATACTCTATCGCTAGGGCATGAAATTAACTCACCCCTTGGTTGGTGTTCGGGCTTGTCAAAGCTAACATCTTCAGTTTAGCGCGCATCCAGGTTAATTTATGTGTTTTTTTAACAGTGACTTTCCTTAACTACGACTAGGAAAGACATAAGGTAAGAGAGATCTTATTGTCATTGACCTATTTGGCTGGCAATAAAAGAAAGCAAGACAACTTATAAAAAATTAGCGGCGTAGGAGAGGCTTTGTTACAATTTACCGCCGAACTGGCGGTGCTAGAAGAACGTTGTGTTATAATCATCTACGGGCTTCGCAAAATGAAATTATGTAGCGGTCTTTGATTATCCACCATTCACTGCTTTTATTATTGGTCAGTGTGCTGTAAGACATTCTATATCCTACACACTCCTAAAAATAAAGTGATTAATCATTAGCAACTGAAGGAACCGTAATACTAGCTATTAAATGCACATCAAATACACTACAATCAATAAATGGAACACAACTAGATTATTTTTCAAAATTTAAATGAATAATGTTATAAATAACTACTCTATCATAGTAACAAAGCGAAGGTGACTACAGCACTGCAATATGATTATGCATTAAACCAGCTAGCTTGAGCTTTAAATTAGATGCTTCAGTAAATAGTCGTCATTCTTGGATATTATATTGAAGAGCTTCCATCAAAGTGTTGATGTTGTTACAGCAATAAAAATTTCTATTTTTCATGGAACAAAAGTCCTGTTTCTTCTTTTTGTCTGGGGTGAGACATGGATTACCATCATCTACTACCTGTTACTACACTGCGCACCCATGAGTTTCTTACGTCCGATCGCATCATTCTCTCTTATTCCCCTTGTGTAATTAAATGAGGAATATTCTCTGACGGTGTTCCCCGGCTATTTTTAATATCTGTCGATATCACCACATGTCGAATGGCTTCACTCTGTGCATTGTATGATCATTAATGTCTCGAAACAGTAAAGCAAAATCGACCATACATCTCAATGAGGATTCTTTGGCAAAGTTGCATGGAAAGGTTTCTGTTTAGAACACTAACACCGTGTGAGATGTTTCAATATGTGTGAGTATTTCTTCATTAGTCTCCTGCTACGGTTAGCCAGTTACTAAATTATTTATAACTAGCTGAAACCCGCGGCATATGCCGCATTTAAAATATACGACGAATCTAATAACTTTTGTTGCCCTAAAGAAAGTTTTAAAAGCACGTTACAGATTGGAAATATTTGGATAGCCTCCAGGCCACTTTCTTCCTACATATTGGATACACCGATACTGCTGAATTGAATAGTGTCTTCTTTTTACTTCCTTTTACGATAAAGGAAGTATTGGATTCACCCCAAAAATTCGAAATTGAGTTTTCAACAGATCTTCACGTTTTAGGGTCCCCTGATTCCAAAAAACATATTTTTTTTCATTGGTCTGTCTGTCTGTCTGTCTGTGTGTCGGTCTGTCTGTGTGTCTGTCTGTCTGTGAGCAGAATATCTCAAAAACGAAAAGAGGTATGGCGTTGAAACTTCATATATAAGTTTTGTGTACTATGTAGATGAGACAGCAAGCTTTTGAAGAAAATCGCATAACCGGAAGTAGGTGTTTACTCTTGTGATTTTTCAGTATTTCCGATTTTTTCAAAAACGGCTCTAACGATTTTTTTCAAACTTTACATTTTTATTACATTTTTAATGTGCATTGACGTGAAATAGGTGATTTTCCAGTTGAAAACTTCTAAAGTGGGTTTCTTTTGTTTTTTTTAAATTTTTTTTATTAACTCCTATTTTAAATGGAACACCCGGTATATTATTACATTTTTGAATTCTGCTTAAGATTTTAGAGAAAATTTGTCTCTTCAACTAACGCTCTATTTTGTACCGTTTTTGTAGAATTCGTAATTTTTGAAAATTTTTGACAAATGCTTAAAAATTAAAAATTAAATTTTTGACTAATTATATGATCACTGTAAAAGGAAGTTGTGTGAGTGTATCACACCAGATTTTTTCTGTTCAATATTAAATGCCTAGAGAAATAATAAACCGTTGGTATAAAATGAAATGTCCCTAAGACAGAAAGAGAACTGAATGTCAGCGCCTCTAGTGGCCGGGAAGTTTATTTTGGCGGGAAATTGAAAATACATTTCTGGTAATATTTTACTATACTGTTTATTGAAATTTGATATTTGATAACCTAGCATGAGACAATCAGTGATAATCATAGAAATCCATAAATCATCGTATTGGTCCATGCTGGTTTATCAAGATCGTTTTCACATGGCAGCTTTGGTTTTCACTTCCTTGGGTACTGATATTAACCCTCGCCAGGCGGAAATAATTTCAGTTACGCGGAGTGCGGAAATGGGTCTCTAGTGACCCGATCGAATTCAATTTTTTTAAATTAGTTTTAAAGCACTACAGTATCTGTTTTTCTAATACATACTTGCACATAATACTATAATCATAAAACTTTTATTTTTATTGACCTGCAGACTAAAAAATTCTTCATATTCTGCATCACTTTTATCGCTGCCACTGTCCTCATCAGACAAAAAATGAAAGTCGTTTTCGTCATCATCACGCATTAGTTCGTCATACAATTGTTGTTCCGTAAGGGGAATTTTATTAGGATCCATTCTTTTTGCCTATTATTTTACTCAGTGTTATTATACTCCAGAAAACAAGAAAAAAACACAATGGAGCGTGAGACGCGGAAACGAGGTTTCAAGTGACCAGAGCGGATTATCTCAGGTATACCAAGACATTTTTCCACGAAATTTATTCTACAGCATCTCCACAATAGCTTTGAGGAATACGCAAACATCCAAAGCAGTATATTGGAAAACGATAGAATTATGTAAAAAAAAAGAAAGTCCGGGTCACTTGAGACCCGGTTTCCGCAGTCTGAGGGTTAACAATTTGTGACCAAGGTATAATTACTCGACGCTATTCTTGGGCTAACAGTCAACAAAAGAAAAAAAACGACATAATATAATAGTTGATTTATTGTCCAACAAAAAAATCTCCATTTATAGGACTGTTAAGGACTTTATAAACTTTTGCCGCCTCTCTTGCATTCTGAATCAATACTGTGCGCAGTAGAAGGTCGAGCGGGCTTTGCCTCGCCGTTCACCGCACTTACGTTCCATCTGTCAACGTGGCAGCATGCGAACCGGTCTGCACTCCGAAAGCTAATTCTTTTGTAAATGTTCAAATATTTGTGTTCAATGTGTTGTTTATTGCTAATAAAGTAACATATTTCCGGCTTTCAACGAGTGTATTTATTCAGTGAAACCTACAATTCATACAGTCCATTAAATTCCAAGGCGAGCTGGCAATCAGGAATTTTCCAAATAACGGAAAACTGAGAAGGCTCCACAACATTGGTCCTACAGAGCCAGGATTAAACCACATTAGGTCATTGCGAGTCCAATCAACAGCGACAGCATTCGACAACATTGGTCATTGGCAAGTACAAAAGCATATTCAGTTTTGTATTGCATCGCATGTAATCGACCGCAAGGAAGCAGCGTTCCATATTCGCAGCAACGCGTGGAACGAAGAGGGCACATGCGGTGCCCGTAACGAGAGGAAGGAAGACAGCAGACGGTAGATAGCCAAACGCCGAGTTTGGCGCCAAGTTCGTGCACGTGGGCATTGCAGCTGCAGGCGAGACGGTAGTACGAACCACGGCAAGGCGGCACACACCAATATCAATGTAAGCCTAATTTCCTATTTTTGTGATTTCCTATGCATGAATATTTGGTTTTCTATCATCTGTGTTATACATGTGCATAATTTCAGCTGCGTATTATTGCGTAAACAAATGGTTTATGAGTCATATAAACATTTTAATTGCGTGAAATGCCAAGCTATTACGTTTGTTAGCGATATCCCCTGCATGTTTCATACTGCAGTCGAAGCAGTTACCAGTGAATCATCTCGCGTTGTACCAGGGTCGTTTTCTGCGTCGTTAGCGACAAGTTTCTCGCGTTGTTATCAAGCGCTGTCTGCGTTGTAAACAAAATTCCGTACCAGAGGCGTGCGAAAGGTTTTATCATTAAAGAATATTTCAGATTCTGCAAGTAGTAAGGCTACCACGCGTAGCATCTTGCCTGAAATATCACAGATAGTTGACCCGTTGGGTCCGCGTACCAGAAGCGTACAAAATTCACGCCAGTGGCGTACGAACAGTTTTCATCCTTAAGTTGTTTTAATTTCAACAATTATGGATCCGCTTGTAAGAGTACGTGGCTCTATCAAAGGCAAGCTTACGCGTTTTGCAAATTACGTGCAATCTTTGCAAATAATTCATGATGAAGATCAATTCTTATCTAGCGCTCAGATTATTCAATTGCAAGAAAGATTGAATGATACAGCCACCTTGTTATCAGAATATTATGCAGTTCATGAGCAAATTTTAGAAAACAGTAAGGATACAGAATTTGAAATGCAACATCAAGTTGAATTTGAAGATTCTTATTATTTTGCAATCTCACAAGCTAAATATTTGATTAATGAATACAACAAGCAGTCTGATGTTGCACCAGATCGTTCTGGATCTCCTAATGGTAGCGTGAGATCAACGCATTCAAATTGCAGTTCGCATTGCAATAATCAAGCTGTACGCCTTCCTGCCATTTCGATTCCCAAATATTCAGGAAGTGTTTCAGAATGGTTAGAATTTCGTGAGATATTTAGTAGCTTAATTCATGAGAATCAAACGCTGACTAATATTCAGAAGCTGCATTACCTAAAGGCTAGTTTACAGGGTGATGCAAGCCAAATTATAAAAAGTTTAGAGTTTACTGCGGGTAATTATACTCTAGCTTGGGAGGCATTGTGCAATCGATACAATGATCCAAAAATTCTGGTTCATAACCACCTCAAGGCTATTTTTGAACTTGAATCTTGCAGTAAGGAATCTGCAACTAAATTACGTACGATTAGCGATATGTTATTCAAACATTTTGCAGCAATCAAATCATTAGCTACCGAAAGCGAGCTTCTTGATTTTGTTATAATTTATGTAGTTTCTAAAAAACTGGACCCCACTACATTTCGTGAATGGGAGGTCCTTAGAAACCGGTCAGGTTCTGACCTGCCTAATCTTGATGAGTTCAAGGAATTCTTACAAAATACAGCAAATCTTCTAGAAACTCTAGAGGTAAAAGATAGCAAGCTTGTACCCGAAAGGTCTTCCAAGGTACATTCTAAATCATTTGTGTCGGGTACCCCTTCGTGTCCACTTTGTAAAGGATCTCATTCCTTGTACAAATGCGATAAGTTTGTCAAGCTGTCTGTTCTTGACAGAAAGTCAAAGGCAAAAGAGCTCCGCGTATGCTTTAATTGCCTAACTCAGGGTCACCTATCGAGCCTCTGTAGCTCCAAACATACGTGTAGAAAGTGCAAATCAAGGCACAACACCCTTCTTCATGAGGATAAGCCTCAGAACGCTTCTTCTAGTCAACCAGGATCTGCAGTGTCAGCAGAAACCCCTGTTGAGCTAAATCAATCGATTTCTGCATTCTGTTCGAATGCTTTGCAGGTACTCTTACCTACGGCTACCGCTAAACTCATCGCTGATGATGGTACGCCTCATGTTGTGCGAATCCTGCTGGATTCCGGTTCCCAATCGAACTTCATACGTTCATATTTGTGTAAAAGGTTGAAGCTTCCAACTCGCGAAGTCAACGTTACTGTTTCTGGCTTAAGTAAAGCCACTTCTCGAATCAAAGCTAGGTGTGATATCAAGCTGCAAGCCCCTCACACCTCATACGGCATTGGCCTATCCTGTCTTGTTCTCGATGAGATTACGGGTGTTACCCCAAGTTTTCGCGTCCAGCGAAACAGTTTCAAGGTTCCTGATAACATCAAGTTATCAGATCTGTCCTACGACCAACCGGGCACCATCGACATTCTGATTGGTTCGCCCATTTTCTGGCAGCTCCTTTGTATTGGACAAATTGGTCTAGGCCCAAATCTTCCCATCCTCCAAAAGACTCGTTTTGGTTGGATTGTTTCTGGCCCTACAGGCCCTCCTTCTGCGTACCCTGTACAGTGCAATCTTAGCACGATCGAGGATGCTTCTGACCCCATTGCTAGGTTTTGGCAACTCGAACATTACCCAGAGGAAAAGGTCCTCACAAATGAAGAGAACGCCTGTGAGGCACATTTCGTGCAAAATACGCAACGAGAAGCGAATGGTCGATTCGTTGTCTCTATCCCTCTCAAGGAACCTGTAGAGGTATTGGGTGATTCATTGCAAATCGCTCAGAAAAGATTCTTATCATTAGAGAAGCGGTTACAAGCGAACCCTGACTTGTCCAATCGCTATTCGAGTTTCATGAATGAATAGTCTGAATTAGGTCATATGTCCGTTTCAAACCCTAATTCAAACGAGATATCCTATTATCTACCCCACCACGGAGTCTTAAAAGAGGAAAGCCTGACAACTAAACTCCGAGTTGTATTCAATGGTTCTCAAGCAACCACTTCAGGGCAATCTCTGAACAGTATTCAGATGGTTGGCCCAACCGTGCAACAAGACTTATTTTCCATTCTTGTTCGCTTTCGCAAGCATTTATTCGCTATATCAGTTGATATCGAGAAGATGTATCGCCAGGTTCTGGTGAATCCTAACCATAGGCCCCTTCAGAGAATCTTGTGGCGACCCTCCTCAGCTGAGCCTCTTCGGTCGTACGACCTGAATACGGTTACGTATGGCACCGCTTCAGCATCTTTTCTTGCTATTCGATGCTTAACCCAATTGGGCATCGAATGTGAGGCTTCAAATCCCGAAGTCTCTCGAATCATAAAGGAGGACTTCTACGTCGACGACCTTCTGACAGGTGCCGACACTCCTGAGAAAGCGCGTACTCTCTGCTCAAACTTGGATCAGATTCTTGAGTCAGGCTGCTTCAAACTTAGAAAGTGGATTTCTAACTCTCCAGAAGTTCTCGATGGAATACCAGATTCCGATTTGCATCCGGGTGTTCTTGATTTCAGTGCACATGAGCACACAAACACCCTTGGTCCTTTAAAAGCGATCATCTGATGTTCAATATTTCAAATTCTACAAGTAGTAAGGCTACGAAGCGTAGCATCTTGTCTGAAATATCGCAGATATTCGACCCGTTGGGTCTTCTAAGTCCATGCACCATGGGTGCCAAGGTTCTTTTGCAACAGCTTTGGATGGAAAAGCTGGATTGGGATGAACCCGTTCCTAAAGCCATACAAGAAAAATGGTTAACCTATCGCAGTGAGCTTCTCATGCTCAATGACTTAGCAATTCCTCGTCACGTCCTCTGTCGGAGCGTGGTCGAGATAGAGCTCCATGGTTTCTGCGACGCCTCTAACAATAGTTACGGTGCGTCGATATACCTACGTTCCAAGAATCAGGAAGGGGAAGTACAGGTTCACCTTCTCTGTTCCAAGGCCAAGGTAGCCCCTTTAAAGCCCTTGACAATCCCGAAGCTCGAGCTCTGCGGAGCTGTTCTTCTAAGCAAACTTTCCATGCAAGTCATAAAGGCACTTGATTTGCCCATATCTAGAATCGGTCTGTGGACAGATCCCACAATAGTGCTAGGATGGTTGAAAACCAGTCCAAATCTTCTTAAGACCTTTGTGTGCAACAGAGTTGCTGATGTTCAGCAACTCACCCTTGACGCCACGTGGCGGCATGTTCCCACAACGTCTAATCCTGCTGATCTTCTCACTAGGAGAATCACCCCTTTAGGTTTGAAAGAATTGAGCCTTTGGTGGCATGGTCCCACCTGGCTAAGCAAAGGTGAGGCCTCTTGGCCTACTTCCAAACATGTTCGTGCTGAGCTTCCAGAATTCAAAAAAGAAGTTCAGAGTCTTCCTGTAACCTCTGTTGAACCATTTCCGTTCAATCAGTATTCAAGCTTTGCTCGCTTACAACGAGTTATAGCTTATTGCTTTCGTTTTCATAACAATGCGCGAGCCCCTAAGGCTGATCGTCTTTCTGGTCCCCTCTCTACCGATGAACTGCAAGCATCTATTGTAAGGCTTGCCAGGTTCTCCCAACGCGAGTCATTTCCTGACGAACTTAAACTGTTGTCACAGAGCAAGCCTGTGAAACAATCTTCTGCTTTGATATCCCTGAATCCCTTTCTGGATTCCGAGGGACTGCTAAGAGTTGGTGGTAGGCTCCACAACTCTCAATTACCCTTTGACAAGAAGTTTCCTCTAGTGATTTCTGGCAAACATCCATTCGCCAAACTCCTAGTATCGCATGAGCATCTTCGGCTTCTCCATGCCGGACCTCAAATGCTGTTAGCTAATCTCAGAGAACGATATTGGATCACCTCTGGCAGAAATATCGTCAAGCAAGTGGTTCATCAATGCTTACGGTGTTTTAGATTCTCTCCTAAGTTAACTGAACCCATAATGGGAGACCTGCCAGCCTCTCGTACTCAATCATCGCCCCCATTTCATACGACCGGTATTGATTATGGTGGACCTTTCATGATAAAGGATCGCAAGGGATGTGGTTCTAAACTAGTAAAGTCCTACCTTTGTCTATTCGTTTGTTTCGTCACAAAGGCAGTGCACCTTGAATTGGTCGCTGACCTTTCTACTGAAGCCTTCTTAATGGCTTTTCGCCGGTTTGTGGCTCGACGAGGCAAACCGCTCCATGTCTACTCAGACAACGGCACTAACTTTGTAGGCGCTAATTCCGAGTTAATCGAATTAGGCAATTTTCTCGCGGAACAAAACCCTTCTATTTCCGAATCAGTCGCGAACGACGGAGTAGCTTGGCATTTTATACCCGCGCACAGTCCCCACTTTGGCGGATTGTGGGAGGCCGGAATCAAGTCCTCCAAACATCACATACCTCGCGTTATAGGTAACGCTAGTCTGAATTATGATGAATTTAGCACTTTGTTAGCACAGGTGGAAGCGACCTTAAACTCCCGACCCCTGTCCCCTTTGTCCTCTGATCCAAACGACCTTCAGCCTTTGACTCCTGCTCATTTCCTGATTGGTCGTCCGTTGGTGTCACTGCCTGATCCCAACGTAACTGAGATAGTCGAGTCTCGGCTGTCTAAATACCAGAGAATACAACAACTTCACCAGAATGTGTGGAAGAGATGGAGTAAAGAGTACATCTCTGAACTCCAACAGCGCACCAAATGGCGCACGCATCTTTCGGACCTCCAGCCTGGTTCCATGGTCCTCATCAAGGATGACAATCTACCCCCTCTGAAGTGGAGGTTAGGCCGGGTCACCGAGCTGCACCCTGGCCTTGATGGCGTTACGCGTGTGGCGTCAGTGAACACTGTGTCAGGAATCGTGAAACGATCCTTCGCCAAATTGTGCCCGCTACCTAGTGTTGTGAACTAGTGCGTTAGCGTTCAGCGCAGTTTTCGTAAAGCCTTTTGGCTCCCCATTGTTCGGGTTTTCTTGTACTAGATTAAGATCCATGTACTATTATGCTTTGTATATATGTGTGTTCATGTTACATGTTTTACTCTAGCTTTTACATGTCAACTCTGTGCTGTTTTATTTGAAAGGTTACCCTTTCCAAGGCGGGCGGTATGTTAAGGACTTTATAAACTTTTGCCGCCTCTCTTGCATTCTGAATCAATACTGTGCGCAGTAGAAGGTCGAGCGGGCTTTGCCTCGCCGTTCACCGCACTTACGTTCCATCTGTCAACGTGGCAGCATGCGAACCGGTCTGCACTCCGAAAGCTAATTCTTTTGTAAATGTTCAAATATTTGTGTTCAATGTGTTGTTTATTGCTAATAAAGTAACATATTTCCGGCTTTCAACGAGTGTATTTATTCAGTGAAACCTACAATTCATACAGTCCATTAAATTCCAAGGCGAGCTGGCAATCAGGAATTTTCCAAATAACGGAAAACTGAGAAGGCTCCACAACAAGGACACTTAACAACTACAAAAATAATTACATAATTTGGTGCACAAATAATAGGTATAAATATATAAATTTAGGCATAACAAGTTTGGCTCCAATGAGGAAGTCATCGCAGCTACGGAGGCGTTTTTGGAGGGACAACCGTCCCACTTCTATTTGGAGGGGTTAAGAAAACTGGAGAAGCGTTGTGCTAAATGTGTTAGCTTGAGGGGGGAGTACGTTGAATAAAATGTTTCATATTTCGCTAGCACGTTTCTTTCTATTTAAAGCCTGGAACTTTTAAGCACATCCTCGTACTAGATAAGCTGCCTTAAAGCAGCATATTTTATCGTAGGTAAACTAAGGTCAAGAGTTTCCCAACATTTTGAGGTAAGCTGTATTTTGTCTCAAACTGTTGCAAATTTACCTGTTTGTAATATTGGTGTTTGAGGACGAGGTGTTATACTCTCTGCCTCAGTGTTCAATACTGCACCTGGTGTAATACAAGCAAACTCCATAGTTTTCCCAGGATGCTCTAATCGCAGTACTGCCGTAGGCCTTGCCCCTAGCTGGGGCTCAAGAATTTCACCCTGCGGGATGCTATGTGAATATTCTCGTTCGATCTGGGGCATAACTGCTAGGAAAAAATAGCATGCCACATTCAGCTACTTAAAAAAATAACCTTAACTCACCTGGCATACTGGTTGAAAAATCTGCAGTAAGATGTGCCACTTTGTTGCTCTGCAACTACCCCAAAAAAACTACCTACATGCGTTATGTATACACCTACCTAACTGGCAAAAATAGTTTTGGTAACGCTGTTCTTTTTACAACATTATTTGGGCCAAAATCTTCTTTGACAAAATGTTTGTCGCATACCCGAAAGTTATCGTAAACATAGTTTTTATTGAGGGTAAAAAGCTTTCTGTTACCAATTGCATGCAACCACTTGGAGTATAATTCAGGGTTTTTTTCAGGATGTATAAATCGATGTCGACCGTGGTTCCGCTCAGGGATGCAGTTTGGCACGCAGCAGTTAATTTTAACCATTTTAAATTGGTTAAGAACCTGGAGAAATAATAAACCAAGTCTTATTTCTCTAGGGGTAAGAATAATGACTGACAGGAGAGCGATGTCCGGTAAATAATATAGATCACTGCAAGGCAAACTCTACAAGTGGCGCCATCTGATCGGCCGGGAAGTGCGGCTCTTTGAGCAACCATGACTGTCCTCACTTTTACCCATACTGTTTTCATTCTATACCAACGGTTTATTATTTCTCTAGGATTAAATGCTAATTATTGTTACAATGCTATAAATCCAGTTAGTGGAAATGTCACTGGGACAGTTTCTAAAAACTAAATTCCTGGAATTTGCTGATCTCTAAAAGCACTATATTTAGACAAACCTACAATTTTCTGAAAATAGGGACAATTAAGTACTTATCTGCTTTTGGAATATCCCAAATATAAAGGAAATATTATGTTTTATTGTTATGATGGATAATTTGTATACGTATTTAAGTGTCTAATTCCTATTCCAAAAACTCAGGTAATCAACCCCACTTGTAAAACAACCTGATATCAGCAACATTATTGCTTAAAGTTCTTGGTGTTCAGTCGCTTTTGTAATTTTGTCTTGGTATATTGTTTATTTGGCTTGGTGTCTTGTTCTTATAAGTGGTGTGTGAATCAACATTAGGGCGACCACCCGTCCCGATTTACCCGGGACAGTCCCGTGTTTGATGACCAATGTTCCGGTCCCGAGTTGGTATCGCCCGGGACATAACATTTCCCGATAGAGGGTAAATTTATTTCCCCCCTTTATTTCATGTATTACGACTTCATTTCGTCAGCAAAAGCAATAGCTGACAAAATTTTTTAGCTCTTTGAAAAAGCACAATCTTCCAAGTAATAGAATATCAGCATTGTCTGCAGATAATGCAGCCGTAAATTTTGGAAAACAGAACTCCGTCTTTAAAATACTATCTCTCGAAAATGATAAACTCTTAGCTGCACATTGTCCAAGATTTTAAGATTTTTACTTCCTCTTACGAAAGGAAGTATTGGGTTCACCCCAAAAATTCTAAATTGAGTTTTCCACAGATTTAAAGTCCCCTGAACCCAAAATACATATTTTTGTTCATTGGTCTGTCATTCTGTCTGTGTATGTGTGTCTGTCTGTCTGTGAACAGAATATCTCAAAAACGAAAAGAGGTATGGCGTTGAAACTTCATAAATAAGTTTTGTGTACTATCTAGATGCGACAGCAAGCTTTTGAAGAAAATTTTTCAAAAACAACTCTTAAAACGATTTTTTTTCAAACTTTACATGTTTATTACATTTTTAATTTATATTGATGAAAGATAGGTGATTTTCCAGTTGAATACCTCCAACGATTTTTTTTAAACTTTACATTTTTACTACATTTTTAATGTGTATTGATGTGAAATAGGTGATTTTCCAGTTGAATACTTCTAAAGTGGGTTTCTTTTGTTTTTTTTTGCTATTTTTTTTATTAACTCCCATTTTAAATAAAACACCCGGTATATTATTACATTTTTGAATTCACCTTAAAATTCTAGAGAAAATTTGTCTCTTCAACTAACGCTCTATTTTGTACCGTTTTTGTAGTATTTGTAATTTTTGACAAATGGCTAAAAATTAAAAATGAAATTTTTGACTAATTATAAGAACACTGTAAAAGGAAGTTGTGTGAGTGTATCACACCAGATTTTTATGCTTGGAGTTGCGTCGCGTGGTACTGTTTTGTTTGTTGATTTAGCGTTTTTAAAGTTATTTTAACAGTTTTAAGTGTAGTTAATAGTGGTTAGTAGTGTTAGAAATATTATATAGTGACATTATTGTTTAAGAACTAAGGTGTTGTTATTGAAGAAAGAGATTATTAGTAGGTAGGTATTCTCCAGCATGCATGGCCAACTTCTATTTTAAATAAACGCAATTTTTTGAAAGGGGAAGAAAATGGAGCTGAGCAATTATTATTTAACCCTCGAGGAAGCACACCGAGATAGATACATGTCGAAAATATCAACAATTGAAGTTGATCCTTACTTAATCGCATTAGAAGATTGCTCGACCGAGATTGAAACTTTCCCGAAAGTTTTTTATCCGGATTTATTTAATTATTTAGTGTACGCCAAAAGTGCATATACATGTGAACAAATGAAAGCCTACAAAAGTCTCGAGGCATATAATCAAGCAGCTTGTGGCTGGGTAAAGATTTGCGTGAAAACCTTTGGGTGTTGCGTGCTTGTATTAGGAAACGTAAGAATTTAATATATTATAATGATAATTATGTACTTAACTATATTGTTTGTTGTAGGTGTTGCACTCTCAACGTCTAAGAGAGAAGTTGCTATTGCCGTGGATAATTGCGAAGAAGGACGGTGAAATTGTGTCTGCGCATTGCGACTGAGTTGCTGGGCTTGGTGAAAGCTGTACACATGTGGCAGCAGTGCTATTTTGTCTAGAGGAAGCTGTGAGGAAGTTGGAGCAAGTTAGTTGCACGGGTAAAACGGCATATTGGATGCCCCCAACAAATAAGCCTGCCGATCCAAGTCGTGGGGTGGACTTGGACTTTGCAACTGCAAAAAAGAAGAAAGTTGAGCACGATCAACCTCTGCGATGTAGAGACAAGGAGAGAACAGTTGTACCCTCTATGACTGAAGATGAGAAATTCGATTTACTTCGAAATTTGGCAAACACTTCTCAAGGTTCGGTACTGCATACCGTCACGAAGCCCTTTTCTGAGCGGATTTATGCTGAAATTGAATACAAGAAAAAATTTACGATTATGGTACATTATAAGGAGGAGCACGAGAACAAAACATTACGTGAACTGCAAGAAATAGGTAATTATAGTTAAATACATTTTTTGTCTGTAATTTAATTAAATTTAATGAGAATAACATTTACCTAATGTAACAATTTTCAGGTTTGTCCGCAGATCTGTCGGTACCCAACCTAGACTGCAGAAATATTGAAAAGGAAACACGACTGCAGTCCAAATCAAGAGCTTGGTTTTTGTATCGAGCTGGAAGAGTGACAGCTTCTAAATTTAAAAGCTGTTGCAGGACCTCCGTGGATAAGCCATCCATGTCAGTAATCAAGTCCATCTGCTATCCCTCTCAATATAAATTAAAGGTGAAGGCCCTAGACTAGAGTATGGATGCGAACATGAGGTGCAAGCCGTTGCTGATTTTACTAAAAAAATGCAGGAGACGCATGAAAATTTTGGAGCGGACAAGATGGGTTTGTTCATAAATTCCAATTACCCATATTTTGGTGCATCTCCAGATGCAGTTGTACAATGCGATTGTTGTGGTATGGGTCTTCTCGAGGTGAAATGCCTATATTGTGCAAGACATAGTGGTGTAATTGAATTGATGGAAGAGAAAAAGAATTTTTTTTTTGAAGTTTAAGGATGGTGAAGTGACAGTTTCAGAAGACCATGCCTATTATTATCAGGTGCAAATGCAACTTGCTCTTACGAAAGTAGACTATTGCTATTTACTTGCGTGGAGTAAGGAAAACTGTACTTTCACCAAAATCCAATTCAACAGCGTATTTTGGGAACGTGAAAGCGAAAAAGCAAAAAATCTGTTTTTTAAAGTACTTTTTCCTGAGGTACTGGGAAAGTATTTTACAAAAGCGGAAACAAAAGCAGACGAAGCAGAAGTAGAAAAGCAGGACAATGACTGGGAAGATGCAAGATGTCCTGTAGAGTTATATGATGAAGTTGTTCTAACAACATCAGAGGACGAAACAAATGGTGCTGCAGAATTGCTACAAGCCGATCCAAATAAAGTTTTGTATTGTGTGTGTCGGCAAGAAGACGATGAGAAAACGCCAATGATAGGGTGCGACTCCGGGTTCTGCAAAATCGAATGGTACCATTTGAGTTGCCTAGGTTTAAAAACAACACCTGATAATAATCCGTGGATTTGCAAGTTTTGCAAATAAACATTTATAACTCTTTCTGTAGGTTTAACATACAGATTTTATGAAATGTAATGCTTTTTTGTGAGCTAAGTAATATGTAAGGTATTATAATAGCTATTATATTAGTATTTATTTGTTGGAATTAAATAAAAATAATTTGCTTTTAACAGTTTTTTATTTGAAATATTTAGTCAAGTGGAACAATTCCAGGACACAAATTTAATAATACTGAACAAACCACTACTATTTTATCAATAAATGCAAAATCATCGTCCCCCTTTTTCAGGGCTACTAAAGGGAAAATTTCGTGCAATATTTTAAATTTTAATTTCAAAAGCCCTATCACTCTCTCGATGTGAATTCGTACGCTTGCTAATTTTTTTGTCGATTCTACCTCTAGAGCATTCAACTGTTTTCTTTTTTTTTAAAAGCAGGGCACTGTACTTCTGCACAATAGATTTTAACTGAATCTTCTATGGCAAAACCTCGATCAGCTACGACTAAGTCGCCCGGCATTAATTTGTCGAGAACGCCACAGGTTTCAGTGATAAACTTATCACTTGCGCGACCCCCATACGCATTTGAAATAAACATTATAACTCCTTGCGGAGTAATGCCTATTAAAAATTTCATCGTGTGATGGTGCTTATGAGACCAAGTTTTTGCAGCTGCCTCTAGATTTAAGGGTTTCTCAATAAAAACCTCGAAACAATCAATTATCACTGTAGTGCGTAACTTAAAAACATTTTTAAATGAACTGGGCATGTTCATTTGTATATCCTCTCTGCTTGGCCATTGTATAAAACACTTTAGTCTGCAATAAAGAATTTCGACAACCCTTTCAAATGTTTGTGCCGCTGTTGTACGGTGGCACTGAAATGTATTGCCCAGATCAGTAAACGCTAAATTTAGCCTTAATTTCATTAAACCTAACACTAATTGTTGAAATTTTGTCACTGCCTTGTCCTGAAAGGTAAGGCTCTACTACTTTATAGACATTTTCTAAATATACATATTCAGGAAATCCTGTATAATATAATGTATTACTATCACTATTTTTGAAATAGTCCTGGTCCAACTTATATTTTTTTAATTCCTCCCTTAACGAATCAATTTCTTCATTTGTTTTACGAAGCCCAAATTGAAGCTGCTCGTGGGTGATCTCCGCTGGAACATCAACATCCATACTTTCTTCTACGTCTTCTGGTGGATTAATAGGTATTTGTTTAGTCTGTAATCAATTAAAACTGTAATACCTACTTTCAAATATAAAAAGTATAGCATTCAGATTCAGTACTAACATGCACAAAATCGAGCACTAAAATCAATCCATACATACCTTAGCATCACGATCTTTCAGTCTTTTAAATCTAACTGTTGATTTCACCTGGAGGGATGTTGTGTGGCCCATACATTTTGTGGGTACCCAATCGGGGTTGTCTTGGTCAAACAAAGAAGCCGGTTTTTCTGAAGAGGAAGTCATTTAAATTACAAATTCGAAATTTTTCGCTACTACTCACTATTTCTTACCAGAATGAAAATGGAGTGAACATACACGACCTTATTTAAGTTTTGATTCTGTCAAATCGTCTCTCTTGATTGCAGCAATCCATTTTTTTCTCCGTAACTGCAAGAGTTTGGAAACTTTTCTGCCACTGGTGAAAATTGAAGGAATTCTGTAAAAAATATCAAATCATAATAAAGAAAACAATACAGATCGTAAAATAAACTATTTAATTTATATACTTATTTACCTAAAGAAACGAATCAATGGTGCATCCCTGGCTGCATTACTACCACACTTTACCACCATACAGAACGAAGGCATTTTAAAAACTGAACAAATAAACACTTATGGCAATAAAAATATTTAAATAATCCTTTGGCAGCCAATTCTAATTAAAAAACTAAATATTTTTGCAAGTACAGCACTCCGAAACTACGGTTACCGTAATGTTTACATTACAATTTTAGGTTATTTTACCTCCAACCTCGAATTGTGGTCACGTGATGCACGACGCCTTTTCTTCCTAGAGGTAGTAAAGTCCACTTGCAAAAAGTTTATAACCATATTTTTGTACAAAGCTCCGAATTTAGGTTATTTGCAGATTTAATATTTATGTGTACATAGTACAAACATTCCTGTGTAATGTAAAAAATGTGTGTAGGCCCTAACAAGAGCATTAATTGTTCTCTCCTTCCATATTACTGGCTCTTAGAAAATATCAAGACCACGCCCACAATACCTAACTACGCATAGACCACGAGTTGAAATGTTTGACCTTGGGAAGTGTTCTGCTTTATTATAGAGTTATGATGTTTTATTCGTTTTACGATTCTATCGTCTAGTAGACATTTTATGTTTTCGACTGGCATCCACCTAATTTTGATATATCTTTAATAGTTTCATTAGCTAAAACGTCTTTTCTAAGTTTGGAACTATATAACTAGCGTACATTATAATTACAGAGTTAAGAAAGCGTCAACCAGTTGTTGCAGCTAGCAATAATTCTCGAAAATTGTGAAAAGGGCGTGGGAAGTGGCAAAACAAAGCCAGGGAGCTAGGCGTAAGAGAGAGTAATTCCGCAGGAACAGCAATTCCGAAAAGATTATGTCGGGATAATGTTGGGGCAAAGGACAAATTATCTCTCAAAATAAAAACAGTTTACGAAACAATTTCCACAACCTGGGGACGGTCTCTCGCCAACTTGTGTAATTAATTCGTTCTCTGCGCCTGCAAATTTAAATAACCAGACTGGAAGGCTGCAGGGCGGCGGAAGGACCCAATACGCCATAACTAACGTTGGAGCAGGTCGTATTTCCTTCGGCCCGCGCCCTGAAATCTACGATCGCCCTTTCAGCAGGTGAGTGACGTTTCACAGCCGCATGGCGATCGCGAAGAGGTTGTCTTATTCTAATAAACCCTGATAGTGCCTGCTTTTGTTGAAAGTTTCTGTCACGTGCACTAAAAGTCGTATCAAATAGAAATTCTTTTTGAAGAGCTACCACATGTGTAGGAATCTACTTCCTTTTTTTATCATGCTGTCATTATGTTTACTCGGCTGATGTTTTTCGATCTTTCACCATCAATTCTGTAACTAGGATTATGGAATAGCCGTCGCAGCCCAGAAATTGTTACAGTTTTCTTTATTGTATGGGAACGGGAAATTGTTCGCTTTTAGCACCCATCGCAAGACTTCTTCAACTCGAGATACTACCATAATATTCTGAGAGGACGCGACTTATAGATTATGACAATGGACACAAATATTAACAATTAATATTAGATGTTAAGTTTTTCTTTTGAATTTCGTAATTTCTATATGTAGAAATGTTTACCCAATGTAAGGAATTGTTGCACGTGCAGGCATGTCAATAGTTAGATTAAGTGTCGACTTGCAGCTGCGACTGCGGACATCTTATGTTACACATAGGGCCTTGGACATCATAGTTTTTTGCTTTCAGCTTAATGGCGGATTATGCGGCCACATTATTCACCCTTTTCTTACAGAGAACTGGAGATATTTGGGCATAGTCTAATTTGGGAATTAGTCACGCAGGCGAAAGCCAAATAGGGATTAAAATGGCAATTTACGACTCTGGGTGCTAACCATCCATATCGGGAGCACCGAAAATATTATAATACGATTTAAGCTGCGGTAGAAATACTGCGTAATAATAGAAGCATTGTGACTGGATACTTACCCAGCGGAAACGCTGTGATTGGTTGTATGTTGGAAACACCATGGGTATTCCCGAGAGGTAATAGCCACTACTGGCTGATATTTAAGCAACGGTTAAGGGACATGAAGAGGTAACTATTAATTTTACAGAGTCAGGGCACAACAGTTTGGGCACCTTACTTTGTTCTTAATTGCGTGTTTGTCGCTACTTTCGATCAGCGGGCGATCTCATCGCTACGGCAGATTGAGGGCGGACATTCGTAGTTTTCCTTCTTCTAATTACGCGGTTGTCGCTACCCTCGGTTGGCGGGCGATTTCATCACTACAGCAGATTGAGGGCTGACACCCTTAATTACTATTAGCTTTAATTGCGTACCGCTACATGCGATTAGCTGGTGATTTCATCGCTACAGAAGATTGAGGGCTGACATGCGCAATTTTCTTCACCGATAATTTTCTCTCCAACCATCAAGTCCTTCTTTGCACTGATTAAGTTGCAGTATTACTATTACTACATCAACAACTGAAGAGTATCAACTTTCTCATTAGACTATGCCCAATTTGAGAAAGATAAAGGAAAAATCACAATTAGTTTTAAATAACGAAAGCACAGGGTTTATTGGTTTAATAAATGTATGAAGCGTTTTTGAAGTTTTATTCAATCAAAGTGTGTGTGTGACCCTACTTAAATAAAGAACTTGCAGTTACGAGGGTCAACAGGTTACCAGAACCTGTTTAAATAATTCATAAAATTTGTGTAACTAGAACACAGTGATGTAGACAACGCAGAGGGTTATAGATTACTAGATGCCATCAGAAGACACCGGCGTGCACATTCACGACATCACAAGTCTGTCTCGTTACAATATGACCGTAAACGCATATCTCAAAAAACCTCGAGCTCTGTTATTTTGTTTTTCTTCAGTTGGCGCCTCCATGCCGTATAGCAGAGTCGAATACGCATGGCACCATAACCATGCGTTCAGACTGAGTGATGAGTTTTTCTGGCAATTTAATTTTTTTTAATTATTCTGTTATTTGGTCATTATTATCTTCCAAACATATGACCAAATACTGATACTACATGCTCACTCTTTCGGTTCTGGTGGTTTTTATCGATGCGGATGGGTTCTTGATGTTGTAGGTCTTGCTGACAAGTGTCTACTTGGTTTTATGCAGATTACACTTAGTCTATATGATTTACTGACCATACTGATTTTTTTCAGCATGGTGCGAAGATACTCTATCTTGGAAGCTATTATAGCAGTGTTCACTATGCCGCTCAAACTGTCGCCGATGGATTCTGTGGGGACACTTATGGAATACATGTTGAATAACTCAGGTGAAAGGACCTATCCCTCTTCTAATTTCAATATCCTATGGCATTAATCAACATTACCTTGCTCGCTCTGATTGCACTGTGAGACTATATTTAAGATCCTTTTACTTATTATTATAAATATTAATATTATAATATTTATCTACGTTTACATCAAGATATCATTGGATTAAAATATACATTTCGAAGACCGTTTCTCTACTGCCATAGTTATTTCGCAAGCCAAACTGCGCCTCACTAATTCGTTCTCTACGCCTGCGAATTTAAATAACAAGACTGGAAGGTTGCAGGACGATGGAAGAGCTCAATGCCCCAATACGCAATAACTAACGCCGGAGCAGGCAGTATTTCTTTCGGCCTGCGCCCTAAAATCTTACGATCGCCCTTTCAGCAGCTGACTGACGTTTTACAGGCGCCTGGAACACGTTCGCGGGCCGCAGTGATTGTATATTGCCGGTTGCGGACAATTTAACACCGCTAAAAATCACGGCCCCGTCTGATTGTGGTGGCGGCCTGAAATAGACAAATGTCCGGTCGGCAATGCTCGCTGACCCGCTGGTAATAGCGCGTTCATTTTGCCGGTTGACATATTGTTACACCCCGCTGTTAACATACCTAACCCGCCACCTCTCCAATTCATTACGGCATAAATTGGATTTGATTGCGCGACCGCTAGCCGGCCGAGGGTCGAAGGAACGCGACTTTAATCTGAAAAACTTTCCGCGTTACACGCCCGACTGGCTGCTGACGAAGGTCGCCGGACAGCTTACTTGCCTAATCTTGAGTCCTGAAAACAGCACCTCATTAAAAGTATCCCGGGATAAGCCCGAAATTACGATATTTCCAGTCAGGCCTTTCTGGCCCAGTGACGGCAAGGGATTGTCCTCTGTTGGTCCCTAAACTTCTTATCTGTACGTTGACGACTTAGTGCTTTCTCAGCTTGGCATAAGAGAAAGGTCAAGTTCAGCTAATTGACAAGAAGCATCCTTCGTCAATGCTAAATTTAAACAAGGTGTATTCTCTAGGAGAAGCTATTAAAGGACATGTTTGAAAGAATGTAACTGCTGACAAAGGTTCCCGGAATAAACGAGAAATTAGAATATTGCCAATCAAGTCTTTTTCGGGCCAGTTATGAAATGTGCCTTCTGTTGCCCCTAAACTTCTTATGGCGTTGACTTAGAGTTTTCCCATGAAAATCCGCTTCAGCTGAAGCTTGACCTATGAGAAGTTCAGCTAACTGACAGGAAACATCACTTGTCACTGCTAAATTTGGAAGAAGTTTATTTTATAGGTGAAGTTGTTAAAGTTCATTCTCCTGAGAGAGTGAAAATATAGCAAAGCGTTCAAGAGCTACTATAAAACTTGATCAGCTGGTACGTAATAGATCGATGAAGGAATCGATAAACAAACATGGCAACAATTAATGCAAATCTACTGTGCTATGAGTATAACATATAGTGATGGTGAACTACTTAGGTACTGTTTCGTACATTCATTTTTAGTCGATAATGAATGAAAAATGTGACCGACTAATTATGGAGAATGCATTACGTTCAACTTGCTTTCAAAACCGTGAAGACCAAATTAAAGGGCGCCAAGTGGTTCCAAGTGGCACGTTCTATGCTGATTCCTTGAGTCAACGAACCACTAAGTGACTCAGTCGTAGCAAAACAACATACAACACAGGTGAAACCAAATCTATATTAAAATATCGTCTAATGATAATAATTCGTACCTTAAAGTCAATAACAAATAAGGTAACAAACTCGTAATAGCACAAATCATGCAAGCAATGGCTTATATCTAACATGAAAACTGGTATCTAAGACGTGGTTAGTCAAAACTAGACAGAAGCAAGTGCTGCTTAGTAGAAGACCCGAATATAGACACGGTAAGTGCTGGCACCAATCATATATTTATGCTCGAGTAACAGTGATTTGTGTATACAGTACGAATAATGTAAGACTATACAGGGTGATTCAATTTAAGTGCGCACCATTGCTATCTTTGTTACTATTGATTTTACAAAGTAGGTTAAATTAGCAAACTAGTAGTGGTTTCGGTGCTGATTAATATGCAATTTATAAAAACACAATCGAATAACTCCTTGGCGACAAAATTAAAAAAGAAATGTTTTTTTTTAAATAAAACACCCTGTATATTTTTCAAAAACTTGAAATAAAAATGAATTTGTGATATAAAAGTCTTAATACACTATTGTCTTAAAATAAACACTAAAGAAGTTAGGGCAAGTTTCAGTTTATAGATCAATACATACATTATTCTACTGTAAAACAGTAACAAAACAATAAGAAATAAATAAACAACACTAATTACTTTCGACAATCAAACGTACGACAAATTGATTTTTACAGTTCTGATGTTTACGTTAATTTACTTAATTGTCGGTTTTGAAACTATAATGAAATAATCCAGTTGTTATTTTGTTTACAAACACTATGGTAACATTAAATAAATGCCCTATGTCTAATTTTGAATAATTCAGCCATGCAGTCTTATATTATTCTCACTGTATATGGGGAGCAAATGCATTCAAACACACAAGGAAAAAAACGTACTTTGGCTCCAGTGATATATTATGACTGGTAAAAAGCGTTATGTCCTAATGGCCCATGGATTGTACCATCGGTTTTATGCATTTTGGCTCCCCCTGTTTGAAGTTTTGGTGTTTTACAGTTATCGAGGTTTTTGTTTTAAACAGCCTTCATTCGTAATAAAGCCAAGTGTCATTCAATTGTCTCCGAGCACCTGCGGCGATGTTTTCCGTCTCTCGTTTCCTTGTACAAGCGTCTCCGACTTGATTGCACCCCTTCTTCGTATTAAGCTTTGCCTTAGTTCAGAGCTAGTTTATACTGACATACTAAGACAAAATTAGTGTCCTAGCTAACTCGCTCTACCGCGGATTTGTACGGTTGATTTATTGAAAATATTTAATTCCTAATTACTCATCGTATTTGACTGCGGCTTTTTCTGACGTCGCAATTTCGGTCTTAAAGCTGTGCGCTGAAGGTATCTGTGCGTTTTCTCTTTCTCGTTCACTATTCCAATTAGACACTCGTGTTTCGTAAATTTTAGAGCCGACTATGTGGTCGGAGTGTGAGCAGCTAGCTTGTGCTACTAATATTGTAGTCGAATTTGTAATCATTTTCCGTTTGTTGCTGATACCTTGTTATGGCTCATGCTTCGCTTCTTCTGTTAGCAATTGTTGCTGGGAGGCCTTGCACTGTTCCCACTTGCGCCGCCTTGTGTTGATGAAAGTATTAAAACACGTTGTGTTGTGGAAGTAAAAACGAAACTGCGCACCGAAAGATTGGAATCACCGGCTAGTCTTGCATCACCTAACAATGTGTCAGTAATTAAAGGGGCATTTATGGAACATTCTAAATTTTTATGTATGTACATGGTGGCATACTATTATTAATAAGGTTAGCCACCTACCCGGCTTACGAGCAAAGAGGTATCATAGAATCATAACTTTGTGAAACTAAACACTTCAAGGCCTAATGTAAGAGGAAGACGAAGAAGATATGCACAAAATGCTGCTTCTACTCCGCATTTATTTCAACCATATAGGCAATGTACTCGTGAAAAGTTGTTTATACTTTAAACATGACTAACAGCTACCTCCGACAGCTGCTCCTACAGCGCGGATGCTTGAACGCGGACCGCACTAAAACACAGCATCACTCGCTTAAACAGCTGCTTCAAATGTCGTCGTTGTGTTTACAGTGCACTGCGTCAGTGCGCACCAAACCCAAAAATAGAGCGTAAAAACGCCTCCTGGAGTGGGAATATGCATTGAGCCTTGGTGGTGACTTTTCTGATACCACCCCAAAAATACTCTACCTAACTTTGAATACGAATAGTATTCGGGGGACTCTTCAGTAAACCGAACGTATTTTTAAACTAAAAAGGCTCAAAATTTAGTTAAATATATTGAAACTGCTTCAATAAATACTTTAATTTATTCAAAACAGTCACTTGAGTACTAGTATAATATTTGCTGTAATTCGGTACTATTACAATAGCCACTACAGTTTATTTTGGTTGGCTATGAAATGCAAAAGCTGACGTTTTCGTTGGTCCACTTTTGACAAGCGACAGTTGAACTGAATAGTCACCACTACTTTGACTACTCATGATACTGAAGGTGAATATTTTATGTGCCAATTGGTTGAATTAGTGAGTGTTCATATTGCACGCCTCTACCGCTTGCATAATTTAACTATTTTCTTGGTTTTCAGAAGTTTTACTAATACTGCGATGCAAGGAACCAAGAGAGATTCCATAATTAAATCTTCTTCTTCTTGTTTTTCGTTCTCTTTCGACCTAGAGCAATTGTCACTTACCATCACCAATTTACGGCATAGATAATAACATGGTATGCAATTTGATACTAAACAATTTAAAGCTTGATACATGTTACTAGTTTAGAATAGGGATAAGCGGTAACCACGTGGCAACCAGATTTTTACAAAAAATATATAATCAATTTTTAACAAACCATGGTACAGCTTTTAAATTTGCTTCAACATTTTTACTGGTTTCCGTGACAGTTACCAAATATAAAACTCTAAATGATTTTTGTAAGGATTTTCTCTGTACCTCAGGCTTACAACCGCTGATTCCTTTATTGTCAAATTTAAATATTAGTCAACCTAAAATTGGCTCTAGACTTTAAAAATTTGCGTATGCAGTAGACATTTGGAACGTGTTAGGTCGATTTGAAAGATTGACGCCGCCACTAATTTTGATAAAAAGGGGCAATTGCATTAAACTGCGCGATTTAGAAGCTAGTTATTTACAGACAACCAAAAAGGATGTCGGGGTGTTTCGTTTTATGCGATGTGATTTTTTTATTTAGCGCATCCCTTCATTGTGGCACTTTTGGAATCTTAACCGAATCTAGAAACTTCCCATCTACAACTCTACCCTTAAACTCCTGTTCTAGTTTTGTTGGAGTATCGGGGAATTTTAATTCGGTTTTTTAACGGACATGGCAAATACTTTACTACTTCCGCCCGTCATTGTTTTATATCCACTTCAGTTTCCCGTCAAAGACGTTTTCTCATAAACACCGGCAAGTTATCGACGCCAACTTTCTATAGAACTCGTTCTTCACCTTGAGCTATAGTTATTTCCGGGTCTGTTGGGTCTGAAAATTCTTTAGCCCAAAGCACGATTGAAGCTTTGTCCGGTAACCCATTTCTTCACTCTACCTTGGTATCTTGCCTTCTACAATTGTTGAATTACGACGTTGAGTTGCGAACCTACTGTAGTTGTCGTAATAATGCATGTGGTGCCGAAATTTGAATATGCTAGGCTAGTGTACATATGAACTTTTAAGAATTGACCGCTTAACGGACTTAAATCGCAAGCTGTGGCTGACTTGCCACTAGACTATCACAACGCGTTTTATGGTGATGCATTGTAATAGCCTACCGTCCTTACGTCACACGTGTTGGTAGATTAAAACTGATTGATTGCGGGTCTCAGCATTTGCAGCTATGTCCGGAGAAAAAGTTATTTATTTTGCCTTTCTTTATTACAACTTTATTAGATGTCATACTGGTTGGTCCTTTGTGAAGCAAAATACAGTAAACGTTTTCTGCGTTTTGTAGAATAAATTACAAAATGCCAGATATTACGCTAGCTCTAGATGATTGAGGTAGATGAAAATTAAACCATATAGTTGTTTTTAAAGTGAAAAATTAAATAACAAAATAATGCCGGCTAGAAAAGAGTCAAACGTGGGTAGTATTTCAATAGCTCCCACTGGGTAGATAATTGAAGCAGGGTGGAAAAAGTATATTTTGCTTTCGCAGGAAAAACCTATTCTGTTGTCACAGATAGACGATTTCAATCTGGACAGACGGCAGTGGAAACCGAACTCAGGACCTCTCAAATGCAAAGCAGACTCGATACGGCTAGTCCAAGATGTGCGGTTGGGTTAATTAAAGCATCGTTGACATTATATTTTACGAGCAAGACATTAGTTTGTTTTGTAAAGAACCATTAATTCTAAGATTAAGCAATGTTTTTCATATTTGGTTTCTTTACCATTTCTTTTAGAAAATTACACATTTCTTTATAAATACCTTCGTAGATGTTTGAAAAGCTTCATTGATACATGAACAGGAGATTTTGCAAAACTTTCACCAGGTGCCATGCCATTCAGAATAGGCACTTCAACGACACTGCAGTATGTCTAAGAGAACACTGCGGAGTATTGCATCAGGAGCGCATCCAACCCTTGTGAATACCAAGGACAACACAAAATATGCGATATAATTAAACTGGCTACCTGCGGACTCAAGGCGGGCAATAAAGATTGACGTAACTGGCCAGGAAGTTTGCAATAAAAGCCGAAGGCCGAGATACTAGTTTTATAGACCCAGGAAAATAGTTTATTGTAAATCAAGAATACTTCAAATTCCTTCACCTAGCCATTAAATCGTAAACGCTTTCTACTTGCGTATAGGGGGATATACAACATGTTCCTTAAAAACGTCCATAAGGGGCTTCTATTGGAAATTCAAACGTATGAATAATGTGTTGGTGGCACTGTAAGTCTATGTCAAATTTGAAGTTAGCAGGTTAGGTTTTGCGTGTCTGTGTCAAAAATGACGGAAAACCTAACCTGATAGTCTCGAATTTGACATAGACTTACAGTGCCATCAACATATTATTCATACGTTTGAATTTCCGCAGCCGCCTTTTATGGACATTTTTAATGAACATGTGGTATAACGTCGAGACGGCCTGGTACCAGGATATTGTGTATACAGGCATTGAATATTGAAGAACTTGGTCAGTTTCCAGTTTATTCACCCGCTTATGCATTTTGGTCATTTTTGACACTCTGCACTTGTGCTTCCAAGCTTGTTGAGCAGTTGTAATTCGTGCTCTGTCTTTAGCATTTTTGCGAAATTAGTAAAGTGTTGTTTTGCAATTTTGAAAACATCTGTTTTAGTAACATTGTTATTTTGGTAAAGTGAAGATGTCAGCATTAAGTTTTAATATCCTAAATTGGTGAAATTTTTATATTTTCCATAATTTCTAAATCCGCTTAGACTCAAATTTCAAGTATACGGCGTAATCTATTTTATAACTTAGCACCTTCATATCTTCTATATTTTTAAGCACCATAATTTGAGATTTTGGTGGCTTGTAAAAGTTACCAATAGGACCAAGGGAACTATCTACTATGATTATTTCCAACTTTGCATATCAATTACCTATGATCGATTAGAAGTGCAAAGTTGGATTTGATTTCAACATCTTTTCTTAGTACATATCCTCAAAAGCTCGCAGATATGAATTTCTGTTGTGAACACATGAAAACAATATTCCTTAGAGCAATATTAATAAATATAGCTCAAACAAAATTATTCGTTGTGTTAAAAACAAAGATATCTTTTAGTTTTTATGTTATAGAAAAGTATGTTAGGTGCTTCTATTATTTTCTGTTTTTTTTTCTAAGCGGTTGCTGTTTAAAAATTGAACACAAATGGAATTATTAGTATTTAAAATGTAATAGAAACATAATTAAAATCACCATGAAGATAAAAATAAGAATTTGAGTTCAGGATCGTTTTCATTTTGTTGTGGGTGAACTTAGTTGCTTGAATTTCATATTTTCTTCGTTTTTAAATGAAATTTTAACCCTAATGATACGTTTTTATAGTAATTGCTCATCACAATTGATTTTTTTATTTCTTATAAGATACTTTCGTGTTTGAAAATGGAGAATGTAGAACAATGAACAACATTTTAAAATGTCGTTTTCGCCTTTACTTACATGGTACTCTTGCTTCTCTATATTACAATTCAAGCTAGCGATTTTATTGGTAGTGCAACTAGTGATAGTACAGTGTGTGAAAGAAAACGCATTTACTTCTTAAAACATAAAAATTAAAAGACATGTTAGTTTCTATCACAACAAATTGAAAAAAAATTGGTTGTATGTTTCATATGCTATGTAACCTAATTAGGTTTCGCCACACAAACTATCACTTTAACCCTTAATAACATAATATTTAGCCAGATATATTCTTATATTCGAAGAAAAAAAAAAGATAGCATCTTAATCCTAGGCACTTTAATAATCACCCTGCTAGATTTAAGCCAAACCGTATTTCTGAAATTGTAATAACTGTAGTAAAACGTATTGTGTACTTAAAACTTCCAGTGAATGTTTCCCGCGCTCGAATAGTGAAAGTGCAACCCAGCGGAAAAATGATTCCGTGGGCTATTATTAATACTGCGTGCGACGGAATGACGTAACGGTGTGATGCAACTTGTGGGCGAACAGAGGCGCAGGAAGGAGTCGCTGACCAACAAGCAAGCGGTACGTGTCACCCGAACCCAAAGGAACGTTACGCGTATTATAAGTTCCAGCTTGGTAGGAAATCTCCGAGACACAACAGTTCATAGCCGTAAGCTGATATTCCGGCTGCCATTCGAGCTTCAAGGAAGCCAGTTGACTTTGCCAACAGACAAAGCTGACCTCTTGGCCAACTTGCTACGAAATAAAGGAAAGTTTAGTTAGTCTAATTACATTTTACCAGTGCACGTACGGTCCAGGAAGATTGGAAAAACTCAAAGCCGTAATAAGGAATTAACTGCTATTACAACGCATTGTGCAATAACTACAACGAGCCAGGACCTGCCCCAAATGCCATGTGTGCGTACTTGCTGAATTAGGGCGCCAGGACAAAGTGCTGCGTCATCTTGTAGGCACATCGCTTCAGCTGATTTCAAGCTACTGGAGTCAGGACCGTATTCAGTAAATTCGAGTGTGAAATTTAAACATTGTCTGTAGATTCAGCATCAAGCTCGTGGACTGTTCCATGCTACTATTAAAAGCGCATATAACAGTTATACTACAATTGTGTATACTTTTTATGTATTTCCACGCATGTATGTTTCTATTACAGAGTATATAACTTCTCATGTAAACCATTTGGTTTTCATTTCTGGCAGGGTTTGCATGTACAGTTACAGCATCATAGGTGATCACGAGCAGGCCGGCAAGAGCAATATTGACATAACCCTTAGCTGCACTGAGGTAAGAGCGGGTCTTGTAGTTCGACGACTAGCATACCAAGGGCAATATAAATTCATAGTACAGCATAGTACAGGGCACGGGAAAAAGCCAGATTACAACTTACGGAGCCCAACGTAAGGGCTAAATTACAAACTTGAAGTCTCAATGTAATATCTTTCAGTCGGTAATTCGTAATTACGTACAATTCAGTTTTATAGTGCATAAGAGCTTACACCTGCAGACGGTAACCAAACTGATATTATCCAAGTCGCTGATCAATATGCGACTGTGGGTTAGGTAATTGTAATGAAAGGTTTGGCGACACTATTCTATCTAATACCTAGTGCTGGTTGAACCTCTCAATGACTTCGATTTCGATTGTCTTCAAGCTGCTTTTCGGTAGCACTAATGTTTTCAGCATAAACAGCTACTGGAGATCGTCCAGGTCTAGGGTTATCTTCCAATGTACCTACTCCGTCTATGTTTAAATTCACGGAACCAGTAACTAACTGTGGATCAGAAAGCATTATGGCCACCAAGAGCTGCCACAAAATTTTGGCTACTTTGGCCAAAAAGCATTTAACGATACTACGTCAGTAATGAATGATTTGAAAACAAAAATTGCTCAGAGCAATTTTTACTTTAGAAAAATCGCCGCGTTTTCAGCATAAACTGTAAAAGCGAGCGCTATTCATATTTGAGCATGATTACCAGCAAAATTGGCCGTCCGTGAAAACTCCCGTTTGCACAGAGTTTCAACTGATGGTTGTTTAAAGAGAGAAATGTTTGTCTGTTGCCCAGCAGGTTATTAAAAATTAACACTTTTCCAGAGCTGATATAAATGCGAATGCAGCTATAGAGCGCTGTTGGGTAATGAAAACCTGCAGAGCGGTAGAAAATCACCATCACTGTGGCGTTTTAAAACCAAACCGACTGAAATATGGGGACTGTCCGAATTAAATGGGGCGGAAGCGAGCGCGGAGGCCTCAAGTGCCAATTCGGAACCCGCCTTGAAGGACCAAACTATCGCAAGGCGCGCTGGATTTTAAACGTAACATCCGAAGTGCGCAAATCAGCGTCCGGCGGGCAGGGGCCAGGTATTTAGGCAAAGTTAATCAATTAGCTGCGCCGTCAGAAGGCTGCTTATGAAAATCAATTAGCCCTTGCAGCGCGATTATTCCAATAATTAGGTGGGAATTCGGATCGCCCTCTTCAGTCCGCACCCAGGTTGTCCCTGCTAATGAATAATTTCGCGGCTCTTAATAGGCGCAATTAGCTTTCAAATAATTCATCGGCAAATAGGAAAAAGCGGATCTGATCCGCAAATGTTCCCTGAATTAAACATGCTCGCACCTCGCGCATAATGCGATCATTATCGGCACAATTACTGGGGGTTGTTTTGGTATTTTGCACGCCCATGTTATTATTAATGCACTATTGCATAGCAATCGATACCAGGTTCAGCGCATGCATTAGTAAAACATAAAATAAGAGGAAGGTTAATATGTAATCTACATTAGCTGTGTTCATAATTTAACATTTTATATGTTCAGTTGATTAAACATTGTGTAAAAGTTGTACTATGTACACTAATATCGTATATAACTTTAAAGGTTCGATCATTCGTCTTATTTGCGTTTCTCCTACAAGAGGAGTGCATATATCAGGACTGTTTTACCGTGAATGCTCAATGCAATACAATCGGTTTTAGTTTCTCACATATTCTACCTCTCCGTAGTTCTCCCCCAATTTTCTTTAATATTTCACACTTATGGTCGTAGCATTGATTCATAATTCTAATGGTGATGCTTCAGAAAGATATGGAAATTAAGGAAAACAAAATGTATTGTTTATATCGTGTACAGCAAAATGTGTTGAACATCAACAGCTTTTCCTTATTGGAGTAAAAGCTAAAACTTTTTTTTGTTGTAGCAGAAGCAAAGGTTTCTTCTTCTTGGAGTAGAAACAAACGTTTCTTCTTTATGGAGCGGAGCAGAAGAAAAAACTTTATCTTGGTAACATAAAAGCTCACGTGTAAAGAGAGCAAGGTCATATCAAAAGCTTTTGGACCAGAAGCAAAAGCTTCTTCTTATTGGTGTAGAAGCAAAAACTTGGTTTACCAAAGAGGTGAACGAGCCAACAAGAAAAAGGAAGCATACCGTGAGTGTAGAGATAATCAAATACCACAATGATATGAGAAAATTGCAGCATTAAATAAGGCACACTGAGAAAATATTTCTAATGATATGGCACATTACTTGTGTCAACATGATACGCAGCAAGAAGACCCTGTAAACGAACATACGAAAACAAACACAGTATCGAAAATGAGTAGAAGAGGTTCTTCAGACAACTATACGAAACAAATACAGCTACATTTAAAGAAGTCCTAGAGCAGACTGTCATCACGAATGATGTCACAAGAGAGTTATTAAAATTAAAAAAGGGGAAACCAGTAGCTATAATATTTATACTTTTCCACCAATGAAATATTAAAACATAGAGGACCACAAAAGACATGGTGTGAATGCTGGACATAAGGATCGCAAGACAACATATAAATAAAAGGCCAAATATAGATAAGAAGGCGAAGAAGAAGAAAAGTAAGAGGATTATTGGAGCAGAAGCAAAAGTGTTTGATTATTGTAGCAGCAACAAACTCTTCATCTTGTAGCAGAAGCAAAACCTTTTTCTTCGTTTTCAAGCAGAAGAAAAGGCGTCCTCTTATTGGATTAGAAACGCAGCTTTCTCACGTTGTATTAGAAGAGCACACATGCAGAGAAAATAAAATAGGCTGCATCGAGATTAGAAAGTTAAGCATTTTAAAAGCAAAGCTTGTATCTTGTACGAGCAGAAGTAAAAGGTTTGTATTGTTGCAACAGAAATGTTCAATTGCTAAAAAACCAAATCTATTATATATCGTATTGCAAAATGTGTTAAAAGTAACAAAAGCTTCCTCTTTCTGGAGAAGTAAAATATATCCTTTGTTGGGACAGAAACAAAATCTTCTCTTTCATGGAGTGGAAGCAAAAGCTTTTTTTTATTGGAGCAGAAGCAGAAGCTTATTCTTGTTAAAACAGAAGCAAACACTACTTATTCTTCTTCTTGAAGCAGAAACAAAAGCGTCGGATTATTGAATCAGAAGCAAAGGCTATCTTATTGTAACCAAAGGGCTCACATGCTAGGGATACTAAAATCACGTGTAGAAGAATAAGTATGTTGAACATATAAAAGCTTTCTCTAGCTGAAGAAAAAGTAAAATATTTTCCCTATTGGAGCAGAAGGAAAAGCCTCTTCTCCTTGTAGCAGAAGCAAAAGCTCCCTCTTATTGTAACAGACACAAACACTTCTTTTTGTTGTAGCAGAAGCAAAAACTTATTCTTCTTTTTGGGACAGAAACAAAATCTTTCTCTTCTCTTGTAACAGCAAAGCTCACATAAAACGAGAGAACAATCTATACTATTATTAGTATTAAAATGTACTGATCATGTTGAGAGCTATTTCTTCTTGGGATAGAAGCAAAAGCCCTCTTTTAAAGTATTAAAAGCAAAAACGTCCTTTTGTTGTAACAGCTGCAAAAGCTCTCTCTTGTTGTAACAAAAGAGCTTGCATGCAAGTAAAAGCATATGTGTTGTATGGGGTGTAGTAAAATGAGTTTATTGAACATATAAAAAGCTTTCTCTCTCTGGGGCGGAAGTAAAATATGTCTCTTGTTGGAAAAGAAGCAAAAGCTTTCCCTTATTGGAGCAGAAGCAAAAGTTGCTTTTTCGTGGAGCAGAAGTAAAATATTTCTTTTGTTGGAGAAGAAGCAAACGTTTCATTTCATTGTACTCTCTTACCGTTGTTGCTATGTTGATATTGTTGCTTCATTTTATTTTTAATCTGCGTTTCTTCATTCTTTACTTACTTCTTGATGACGTCCATTCAAATACCTTTCCATTTACTTTATCTTTGTCTGTATTCCGTTCGATTTTATTCTACTTTTCAAATAACTGTATTCTCTTTTGCTGTTTGTCGTATCTATATAGGTATTTGCTTTACAACTTTTCAGTATGACTTTGATAACCCGATCCTTATCCTGCATGTTTTAAAGTCCGAATCAAATTTCTAGTAAGTGGTTTTTTCCACAGCTGCTTCTATTTGAAGTTCAGAATATAATTGCCATATTTTCTTGTATTTGTTGCATAATTTCCATTAATATATTTTTGATATCGGTACTAGTACTTTCCGTAGTTGTAGAATAATTGCCAATTACATTTCCCAGTATTCATTTTCTCCTTGCTGCACTAAGGCTTCCTGTAAAAGGTAGGTAAATGTAGCTCTTTGTTTATTTTCCTACCTTATAGACCCAGCAACATTCACTGCACCTGTAAGGGTTCTAGCAAATAGCACTAAATCAATACATGCTTTCGCTTAGAACTTGATTGAGAAGAAGAGCAGAAAATCTGTGTCATATAGTTAACTTCAGGTAAAGACTTTTTTTCTTGAAGACGATGAAGTTGTGTAGTTACCATATTTGTTTATTTTGCGTATTATAATATATAATACCCTCGCAACCGTTTTAGTTTTATTTCTGATAGTTTTGAAGCTTAACTTCTGACTAATCTTTATCTGCGTTCTGCTTATAATTTATTTTTATTTTTCTTGGTCATTTGTTTTGTTAATGTGCGTTTCTAGCGCACTAGTTGCGGACCCATTTCTTGATTACTTTGAAAAAAGTTCGGCTCTGTTCATTCGTTTATATGAAACAGCATGCTTTAGCGTCCAGCTGAGTAGCGACTGCGAGATGGCTGACGTGGTATTGGAAACTTTCTTCGTACTTTTACACACCGTCGGCGATCGAGGAGACTGCTTTTCTTGCAGCTTGACCTGGCATTCCGTGGGGGTTTACTATTCAAGTCAGCCTGTGGCTCCCCATTCTCGAACTAACGGGGGTAGCTCGCCCATTCGAAATGTAGGGGTATTTATTTGAGTGAATCGCAGTGTTTAGTGCGAGAGAGTACTTGCGGAAGGTGGGAAATCTTGTACCGTTGTATTAAATCTGTTAATTCCACTTCGAACAAAGTCAAATCTATAGAAAGAGATTTCTATGATAGATTACGATGTCACTAATGTACTTGGCAGTGTTGCTTTCTTGCAATGTACCGTCAGGGTCATATTTAGTAGGTCTCACGGCTCCGTTATGTCTCGAAACTCAATGCTCCGGCGAAAGAAAATTGGTACGGTTCCTAGTCGCCATCGTAGCACCTTCTGAATCGAACCCCATCTCTGAGAGACAGCTTCATTTTTCCATGGGCTGTGCGATGATGCTTTCCGACGGGGAACGTTCAAATATGATCAACACGATGTGCCAGCTTTTCGAAGTAACTGTAAAATTGCGTAGTGTAGTATCGTGTGTTCAAGGAATTGTCTCGCTTTTATGAATGTTGCAGCCACGCTAAGAAGAAACTATTCAAGTGACGGCTTGTACACTAAACTACAATTAAATGATTAGCCCCACCAAGAATTTTGTGTTTTAATCAATAACCTGGCATTGGCTGGGGTAGCTAGTAAAACTCCACGGGTATCGTTCAAGATTATTTATGTATATGTATCCCCATCTATTATTTGAAAGATTCAATAGATGTTTTGTAATATTTTGAGCATATCTTACTGCATTGCTTTTATGCTCCGCTACTAATTATAAAGCATGTAACAGACAGCTTACAAACGTCATCAAAAGTAAGTACCAGTGGTAAGCGCTGTCCCCTACATGTGCCTAAACCTTGTCTTCTATTATGGAGGAATACGATCATGAAGACGGGTACCGTTTTGAGTTAGCCCTAACCAACTTATCGTCTAGCGAAGCCACCCTATGTCTCAATTGATCCACTAACCGGTGTAACTTAATGCAGGGCTAAACATCTAGATGTTGGGAAAACATTTAATTAATATTATGCCTTGCAACACACTGTAATTTAATGTAATTGTACTCTCCTGTATGTTTGTTTATAATTTTGCCTTTACAGACAATTAGGATTCCGTTTTCTTAATAAGTCAGTATTGACAATTTCCCGATTGGAAAAACCATGCTATTTTTGCAATCACATTGCAAGAGTTCAGTTTTTGCTATTGACATGAACTATGAAATCAACATTTAATTTGTTGCCGATGCAGGTGACTTGTCTACTACAATAGATCGATAGATTGTACAACAACCAAGTCGTAATAAGATAAATGGTCAAATAGCAGTGACAAAAAATTACTGCTCTGTAGTGATGCTTGGGTAGTAGGAAAATTGGTTTACTTAAAATATTTAGTGGAAAATTTCTCTAATAGCTTGTTGTATAATAGAAGAGCCGTCTCTACCGATGATCATGTTGTAGAGAAGTCAATATTTGAGCAAAAGTTAATATTTTTGATGTTGTCGAAGCACTGAATTAGCTATTTGAAAGCAACAGCATTGTAACGAAAGCCTTAGTCTAGTCACTTAAAATCAGTTACCTTTGCTACAATTTGTTGTGTGATAAAATTCCACCGGTACCTAGCATTCCTGCTCTGAACCCTTGTTCTTCCCTCCACCCAACGAAGTTAATTAAATAAAAATGCTAAAGGGCTACTCGCGAGCCAAAGGTGTCCAACTTTTCAATTTCATCCCAAGAGGCCGGCGCTTCTTTGAGCCGTTTCTAATTGTGCCTCAAGTTTCAAAGGGCCCCCTCGAAGCGCCCGATTAATTTTTTATCGGGAATCTGTGCCCTCTAGTAACGCGATCCGAAGCTCGCGCCCGTGCAGCACAACAAAGCTCATCATAAACTCCATCAGACCAGTTCCCCGCATTAAGCTAAATAATTGGGCAAGGCGTCTACTGGCTTTTCCCGGAGGAATTCAATTTCCCGAGTGCAGGCGATGGGTAACAGGTGTCGATAACTTGTTCTATGTTCGATCAGGCAGGATGTGCACCAGCGAAGGCGGTAATAAATTGAGTCGCGTTTATTCATTTGCGTGGAATGTGTAATTTGGCAGTCGCGACCGCGCTGAATGATAATTCTGACATTAGTTCAGGGCGCCGTTTATGGCAACTACACCCCGCAGGGTTTATTAAGCACGCGATTATGCGCCTGGTGAATGGGCAATTATTGCGCAGCAACTATTTCAATATAGGAAGTGCTCGATCTGGTAAGCTACTGACGCAAAACGCTCACTTGGGTGGTTAATTTGTTATTGCAAATGGCCGAGGATTGCCCAGCAGCCGTATGGAGGAGGACTCGAAGCAGCCTAATGCAGCGGTTACCTCATCAGAATTGAAAGTTTTACTGAAACCGCTAGTTTGGACCAATTAGGAGGAAATCGAGATGCTAATATTAACATACCGCAGTAAGGTAGTAATTTTGCCCACACAGTCCAATTCAAGACACTCAGCAACTGCATTTATGTTTGTTTCTTAAGCCTCAACATCTCAATGGTAATAACACACCAAGAACCAGCAATATTTTTGCTTTTCCGAGGAAACACATTAGAGCAATGGTAAATAGTAATAGTATATAGTGTGTCAATTTAGTGCGCCGGTCTTTAATTACGCTTTCGGTTATTTTCCGATAAAAAGTTTGATTTGGCTTCCCTTAATGTGGTTGAAAGCGGCACATTTTAAAATTACTTTGACATATACAGAATGCCTCAGAAAAGTTTGGCTCAAACAAGTATTAGCTTACAAATATAACGCTCTATCTCTTTATGGGTATTTAAGCCCCTATAAGTTCTATGTTCAATTCTAACTTTTCTTTTAAATTGTCTTGCGTTTCCAACTTATGAACGTTTCTAGTATTTTCAAGCTTTCACTTAAAACGTCTCATTATGCGCATTTTTTAATGTTTCTTACCTGGAAATTGAGGACGTCGTCACATAGACTGCGAAAATATTAGATTTATAAGAAATAGCCTATATTTTAACACCAACATGTTATACATTATTCCAAAGAGTGCTTGAAAAATAACAGTGCTGCTAAAGGAACATATTTGACGTTTAACCGGCTTTCGGTTAACCACGTTTTTTCACAAAGAAATATAGGATGCTCCATTAAGAATATTAATATGTTTTCAGGTCAAACTTTTTGGGACACCCATAAGTTAAAATAATTGTAAAATATGCCCTCTTCAACCCCATTAGGGTCACCTCAATCAAACTATTTATCGAAAAAGCAAAGGCGTAATCGGACACGAGCGCACTAAATGGACATCCTGTATATATTGCTATCATTTGTCTCTTCAGCTTGGAGGCAATGCAAAATATACAAATATTTAAAATGTGGAAATTTTTCATTATTAAATTTGTCTCTTTCAAGATAAGGCTTTATCGCATTCATTTCAGTAGGAGTTTTATGCATCCACATTTTTACTACTTGTTGGTTATGCTTTAGTGTGAATATAAGAAATTAAAAAAAATTGGCAGAAAAACTGAATTAAAAATTCTTGAATTAAAAAAATATATGAATTGAAAAGTGTAATTTAGCGATTGGAATTTCAGACATTGTTTAGCAGCTGTCTATTCTAGTTTTAATTAACAAAAGCGATACCTTTCAGCAATTTTTAAACCTTTTGTTTAGGGTGTAAATTGAAATACTCAGGACACAGGCACATTTTATCAAGTTGCCCAATCAATGCGAGTAGCGTATAGCTCTTACAAAATAATAAAACGAGTTATTCTAAACAGATGAAAAATTTAAATGCGCAACTTGTTGATATTCAGCCGCTCTGGGCCACACGGTATTTAAGTTTTTTCCTTTAAAATACACAGTTTGGATTAGCATTCGTTAAAATACATTTACCGTAGTTCCGGCCGGGCTGGTGGACCTAATCTTGTATGCAATTATTGGAAATTTTAACTGCACTCGTTTAAAGCGTGCCAACTGGAAATTAAGTTTTAAAGTATCCCACAGGACGAGTGCGCTCGATTTGCCTACACTAACAAAATTTGGGGGACTCGTGAAACAATATAAATGCGAGGTGGGGATTTTATTTTCACAATATGTACATAAAAGCATGCTAAAATATGTATGAAAGTATTTGCGGCTCAAACTGGAATAGTTCAACGAACACGCCTTTTTTTTTTTAATTTCCTTTCCCATTATCTTCTTCGCCGCTTTTGCCCTTTGATCTACAATGATAAGTGTTACTAATTTGCCGAAGTTCTCGGTATGGGCTTAATTAGCGCGGAGAAAGTTCGTAGTCAGTACACAGAATTAGTGCAAGGTCTTTTACTGACAAAGCGTTAATTGAGTGGTTCAGTTCTGTGAAATACAACTACTATTTGGAAGGGTTATCGGCCCAATTTTAAATATACTAATGCCCCAAGGCAACGCCGGAGAATTTGAAATTCTGTTACCTTCTCGTTGTAGCACAGTGGAATTTCATTTCGACCCCCGGTCGGGTACTTGGGGGAACTCGGTATTGGTCTTCCAACATCTTGTAGAAAATATTATACCAATTAAAAGTGTTGAGGGTGCCAGCCAGTCTTTAATACGAAAAATGTGTCCAGATAGAAGCGAGAACCGATGAAGTTAAAAAGAAGGGAGTCGATGGCTAAATAATGCGAAAAAAAATAACTTAAGGACCAGCTCCAGTGGGTAGCAGTAACTACTACAGGTACTGTGTAGTCCCCAATCTAAACTATAAAAAATACGGGATCAAGATTGTGTAGCAACACTTAGTTTACCTGTTCTTTCTAAAAATAGCGGACAAATTAAACAAAAATCATGGCTGTATACTTCACTGATAAAGTATATTATCACCTACATCGGAGACGCTCTCCCTAGACTGTTATTAATTATTAATAAGTGGCCCCTTAGTTCGTTTGAGTAGTTTATATAATAGCCAGCAGTATTATACGTCAACACGAATGGTCCTATTCGGTTTAAAACGTCCAGTACGCAATGTGCGCTCAACTATATTATATCAATTAATATTACTAATCTAAATATCAGAGATCATCCAGCATAAATTGGACAACGGAATCATGGACACAAGAAACAATTAAACGTATCATTACAATTACAATAATATGTCAATGTCATTCCCGGAGCAAATAGAGCCTTAAACGTGCTCATAGGAGCTCTGGTCCTTCTGCGCAAAGGTTCAATTTAAAGCACAACTTACGAAAGCAAAGCGAAGTTTTAAATTTACTTCGGCAAAGATGACGGTTGAGGAAATTGTAAGGACTTCAATCGAAGACGGTGGCAATAGATCTCGACAAATACTGCAAAAATTAAACTACACGAGGAATGATAAAAATGTATACATACAAACTACATTACGTACAACCAACAACAATTTAAGAATGTAAGAGAGACTAAATTTGGCTCCGAAGGTGAAAACCATTAAATGCTCTAGGTTACCCGTTCTCATGGATCCTGACGGGTAACCATGGAGTTCGCTAAGCGAATTCTATAAATAAAGGTAAACGTCCAAAGTACAACCCACGGAATTCTGAAGGAATCCAGGCAGGTTTTTTAGCAAAGCAGATATCACTGTACACAACATTCCGATAGTATTAAAACAATGGGCAACCCAATACTTAATACATAACTTCGTTTCGATAAGCTCCTCCAGACCTCCTGGAATGCTCAAGTAGGGCCGGCAAAGAACATCGGAGGTTAATCGCAATATTACACAGAAAGCTGGATTCAGGTATGTGCATTCACGGCCGCACTGGGTCAAGCTCAATGGCCTCACTTGGAATTCTAAAAGCTGCCTTGCAAAGCGGTATAGCTTGAACAAGCGTCCACGTATGATCGGTAAAATTAAGCAACGCTCTTTCTGGTCAGAACTTGGATGGGAGTTCCACGGCTGCTTTTCTCGGCGCCTCGTGGTACGGTTGCCACGGAAATAGTTGATCCCGGATGTCATAATAACATCATGACAGTCGTTGGTGGGGTTGGAAGTCCCCATAAAATGTATAACGACGCCTATAATTGACCTAATGGCTGTTGGCTGAGTACCAAAAAATATAATAAAATAAAATTAAAATAAACCTTCCGCTAAGGAATGCTCAAAATAGAACCAAAAACGTCCCAAACGAGGTACGATAGAAGCTTCAATAGACTACCCCAAAGTAATTTGGGTCATGTGCAAATGGGTCACCAGTGGGTAACCAGGATTCGTCAGAAATCGGCATGAGACGAAACTTTCTCAATAAACTGTCAAAGTTACGTAAACCGCTAACATCAGCAAAGCGAATTCCATCAAACGACATATTGGACAAAAGGAGAAGAACGTGGAACCAAGACGTCCGCGTTCTAGCCATTATCGCTTCAACGCACTGATTAGAGATTTTAAGATAGAGAATTATGGAGGAGAAAACAGAGGTATTTAAGAAACAATGGGAACTGAATAAGGGAGGGAGAATAAATGGAGAGAAGGAGGACAACATTGTAAGCTGTCCGTTTGCTGCATCTCCAAACTGCTCGATATAATAACTCTGTTACAGGTATTTCGTATTTGCTATTCTTTTCTGGAGTAGGCTGATAGCTACATATCAAAGGTATAGTACTGATTTTACTATTTCAGCACCTACTTCGCCATATTACTATAGTTTTCAAAATTCTAATAGTGTAGCCATTCTTGACACTTTCAAAAGGTATTACGTACAAAACCCATTATTTGTAACATTGGATACAGAATTACAAGATAAAACCTATAAGGTTTTACAAAAGCTCAAATTTTATTACGACCTGTAGTTGTATGAGCAGTCTATGGTATTTTATTTTTCTACTTTCACAATTTTATCGATCTCAGCTGCAGGAATGTGGTGATTTTAAGAAAAGTTTTAAATTTGTATAATAGGAGGAAGCCTGTTGAACCATGACATGCACATTGGGTTGTATCAGCAGAATTGCAGGCCGGCCATCAGGTTTTATTATAGTGAATTCAGGGTTGCAGTTATTTTTATAAACGTTGCAGTTGAATTAAGTTTGGGCCATTAGTTCCACTGCAATTTGAGTTCAGTCAGAAAATTCCATTATTAGAAAACTACAACCAAAACCTGCTAACTTTGTTTAAAAGCGATAGTTACGTCTAAGTGAGGACAACCATAGGCACTTTATATCGCATTGTCCTTAAAAGTCTGATCTACGAAATTTGGTTACGTATAATCTGCAAGCGATCGTTCTAAACGTATCAAAAGATTCATATATCCTGTATACATGAAGAGGCTCTTATATCTTTTGAGTTATGGACGATAAAAACTCAGATCGCTATATCAGCAGAATTGTAAGTCGATTGTCATTCTCTTATGTGGGCAATTATTGCATTATTGCGTAAGGATTTACCTTACGAATATTGTAGGTAAACTTTCCGAACATAAGATCCTTCTAAGATGATAAGTTCCTCCTCTATCTTCCTTTCTACGGCAGTTATTGTTATATAAGCAATACATTAGCAGTACATCGTATTCTCTTTGTAATTTATTTCTGTAGTGCATCAAAAGGTCTTGTCCGAGCATACTAATAGCTCTTCGCCAAAGTTAAGCGACAACGGCGGGCTCGCAAGTATAGTGAGCTCCTGACTCGTTTTTCTTTTTCGTTGAGCTGCAAAGCAAGTTCAATTTTTAAGTGATCCTGGCAATTTAACAGTTCTTAAAACTTTAGTACCTTGTTCAGCAATGAGTAGTAGATGCCTTATACAACGCAATAAAAGTATTAGAAAAAAATTATGTACAAAACTTGAATTCTGCAAATAGGTTTATTTTATGCAAGCAGTTGATAGTCTGAGTCAAAGTGATAGATATTAGGCAAACGATTTCAAACATCATGCACCATTAAATTACTAAATAAATAAAAAAATTAAATTTAACTTCTTGTACGACATTCATAAACTATAAAATGGTAAATATTAAAGTATGGAAAATATTAAAGTGGACTTAAACTAGATCCTATTGTACCGAAAGTTGCCTTCTGGAATATTGAAAATCCCCAGAAATATAAAATGTTACTACACTATCTTTACGTGTAGTTGTCAAAGACATCATCAACTACGATCGATAAAAAAATTCATAATAAATTTAAAGTCAATAAACTAAGAGTTGGCGGGTGGTAAAATTCAAATTTCAATTTAAATAAGTGATTAAATTATGCAATATTTAACAATTTGACAACTAACTACCAATTAGCTCAATATTTAAGCTGTCACACGTAGGCACGCAGTACTACTTAATTAAATTATAGGCCCATACAACACTTCAAGAACAGAACGTAACGACCTGACTTCGTACGATGCCGAGTGTGTGATATCGGTGAAACCACAAACAACTACAGGCGGTCAACCTCTTACCGCCTGTAGTTTTATAACAATTGCAACAGCTTTCGTATCAGCTTCAGTCTCCATTCCAATTCGTTAGACAGCTATAACAACCCATTTTGATACACAGAGCAAGGGTTGAAGATAATCTTGCCAAGACTAGAGCTCTGCCCAGGAACTTTATCGAATTGAAAATGGTCGCGACGATGGAAAGTACCAAAACGAAAGTTACTGTGGCACTTATGCGGTTCTCATTAACGTTCATAGGTTGCTGAACTCACGTTATCAAGTTAATCTCTCGATAAACTTTCGGTTGTAGGTAAGTATGCCTTGTACTTACAAATATAGATTTAAAATGCAATGTTCGTAGTAGAGCCTTCGAATCGTCTTAGTACTCGCACTAGAGGATTTTAAACCACTGCTATTTGCACGTTGCTCCACTTTTCTTTATCCTAGGTTTCAGTTACATGAGTGTGTAGCCGTTTTTCGTCGCCAATGTGTAGAAGATGAATGTCTGGTTCTAGTTCATTCCAATTTTCCCTCTTTTTGAAACCTGGTCACATTACATTGCCAAAGTAGATCAGGTATTGGAACTCGTAGCTCGCTCCGCCTCAGTAAACTATGTAACGAAGGATGGCGAGGGGCCGCCGTGACCTGATGGCTAATGTTGTACTGGGTGTTTGGCATCTGGTAAATATCGGTACAGGTTGGCTAACTCGTTGTGAGGGACGGGGTTCCAGCAAAGCTGAAAAATAAACTAAGGAAATGGGCGCCAGGTCCTCGACGCAGACAAATCCTTGGGTCGGATCTCCCCAAGGTTAAGATATATCAAACCAACTAAAATAATACCAAAACGATCTAGTAAGGAGATTTATTAACTACTCGGTTCTATAGCGCGTACCAAATGACATCATAAAACACATATACACGCATACCAGAAATGTATACGCAGTTCAACAAATATATAGAAATATCACAACAAATTCGACCTATTGAAAAGAGTAGTGCTGCGTAATCCAAAATTAGCCAAAGCGGCGTTAGATGCTAAGCAACCATTTAGTTGTACCTTCGTATCATAAATCAAACAAAACTCAAAAGCATAACTGACTTTAATTACAATCGCGGTTTCCGTAAAGCGAGATTTACACATAACGTGGCATGCCTAAATAAGTCTGCAAACAAAAATATAGTCCCAAATAATAAAATAAACTCTGTGAAGCAGAATGCGGTCCAAGACGGGACCTGGGTGCGAAGAGCGCAAGTGTAAGGAGATGCCAACGATCAACCCCGAGGGTTGGCTTACTGAGCCAATTTTACGACGTTCAAAATTTAGACGGAGCGGTACATTGCAGTTTATAAGGCCTCACAAGGGGTGCTATTGTGTGTGTGTGATCTAGGGGTAGTTCTCCCCCTTAGACCACTATTTACACCTAAGGAGTTTAACTCGTCTGCTGATCACTGCAACTTAATTTAGGGGTTGTAAGGCCTAGTTTTCGGTTCAGTAAAACACCCACCAAAGATAATTAAACTTATATTTAAATAAAACTGAAATTTGGACTCTTTACGATTAAATTTCGCTCACTCTGCTATACGTAGGTTTAACAGTAGCTTCGTAAATGACTTGATTATTTAGGCTTAATTTTATGACATGGCATGCACCCTGCAAGGATAGAATAATCAAAGCAGCCCCTTTATATTGTGGGTTAAAAAGATACCAAAATTTTTCTGACCTGTATCCAGAGCTGGCGACCACCCTTTGGCCGTTTATTATTTAATTTAGCGAAACGACCGTATTTATTTATGAAGATTAAAGTGACTTCGGCTGGAATTTTTGGGATACTCCGGGCCTCCTAGTATTTCTGAAATTTTTTATAGTTTGGCACTACACAAGCACGTATATTATAGATGAAAATGTTGCATTTAGGACTTAGTTAAATTAGCACCGAAAATCGTTGGCGGCGAATTAATGCATTTCACGGGACTGGAGCACGAACTGACTCCTCCCTTGCCGCGGCCCATCTAGGAAGCTTTTTCCAGCCCCCTCGTATCAAGCAGCCGCCGAGTCGTAATTTATCGTTTCGAGAAATTGCATTTTTGATGTGCCTAGAAGAAAGCTGCTTTAACATTTCTTACACCACATAAATTGCAAGCTTGCTGTCGCAGTCAAATTCTTGAAATCTTTGCAAGTACTTTAAGATCGAGTTTCTTTTGATTTCCCGGGCGCAATTCAATATTGACGATTGCCACAATGTCGTGCGTTTGTAATAATGTCAATTATGCATGTTGGCTTCTAGCTTATTCTTTCTTTCCTAACAACTTAGATAATTCAAAATCTATATTATAAACGCAATTTATAGCGGTTTGGTACACTATGACCTATAAGAAATTCATAATTCATTCTGTAATGTTTCAAGCAATTCACTTGCAATCATCCTAGACCCTGATCTTAAAAGAGAATTTAGAAGCGAGCGACTAAATTAATGACAGCAATATATCCGCGGGCGGTAGCATAGTCACAGCACAATCTTGACAGATACGTAATGTAAATCAAATCGAGGTTAACGTTCTAGGTTGTTACGTGTACATGAAAAAGTGATTACTGAAGCAGCCTTACAACATTATAAGCAATCAAAAAGTGGCTGCGGAAAGAACCGGGTAAGTATAACAAATAAATCCAAAATATACTTACGCAGATAAAGCACAATACGTAATACACAAAAAGTAATCATACCAAATTTATAGTTAATACTCAAATATACACATTTATATCACTATAAAACCTACCAGGTACATAGCACGAGATGCAGAGCTGGTGAATGTGGCAAGCAGGCGATTCGCCGAGCAGCTGGAACGGGTACACTCCATGAAGGGGCCTCGCAACGGCCTGTGGGTGTTCCTCGTTACAGGGGCAGCGATCGCAGGGGGAATGGCAGCAAACAGCCATAGGTATGGTTAGCACATAAGCTAGCACGTGCACAGCATGGTCCCATGCAGCATAAATAATTCCAAATAGAAATATGATCCTAGGTAGTAAAATGATTCCAGGTAGAGAAAGACTAAAAATATAAATTTCTAGGTGCATAAAGGTGCTGAAAGGAAGAAGCCGAAACTAACCTGACGAGTGGTGAACAGCCTTGAATGCAGTACACTCGAAGAGGAAGCCCAACGGATTCGCTTAGGCGTGGCGAACGAAAGGTAGTATCACACAAACAACTACTATAACGTTCAGTGAGGGTTTCGGTGCCTACATATCCTCCCAAAACGGAGCAAGCTATACCCAAGCTGACGAAGCAAAGAACCCAGGTCAGAAATCTCTCTTGATCGAATCTGCGTTGGTATAGTGTGAAAGTTTGCCAAAAGCAGTCCACAATCTCTGGTTGTCAAGGGTTCCCAAATTTTAAAAAGAAAGAAAAACTACAGGAATACTAACGTGTGGGCCAAGTTGATAAGAGTATATCTGTAAATTTCCGAATTTGTCAAAGATGTAGATAGGGTTGCCGAACCATTCAGGGGAAAATATACTCAATAAATTCTTAATAGTAGAATCTAATTTGCTATTTCGAATATTGCATGCAAAAGTACAAACTGCGGGTAACAACTATCTCTATAACATCGACAGTCCTTCTTATAATCTGTCATCCGCCGCTGTTCACATTTGGATATAGTGGTGTTTTTCCAGATTGGTTAGAGGTAGTTTTTCATAATAGTTCATCCATTCCTTTTTTTATACTGTAAGCATTGGTATATGTATTTCTCTTCATATTCTTCAATATTATCTTGACTTTTGTAGACTGTGTTTTTTAAACCACCCATTTTATTTTTATACACCTTTTCCCTTCTTTATATTGTACTAACTGATACGCTTACTGATCATTTTTATAAACAGGCACTATGTTATTCTAGAAATGGAGAATTATACGTCGCGCCACTCAGGTAATGGCTAAATATCCAACTCGCAAAATAATAACGCGACAGTAACTATAAAATTTGTAGTTGAAACAAGTGTCTAGTTTTATAGAAATTTCAAATTTCATTTAAGAACTGACGTTTAGTTGCATGGCAAGCTCGCGCAGCTTCCCACTCACTTTTTCAAGAAGTGCCGCCGGGCGATTGCAATAAATACACACAAGAAAACAGAGCAAGCGGAGATGTAATAAAAATTAGTCCCCGAAGCGGCTGCGGGCGTAAAATGGGGGCGCTCCGAGCGGGAGTTAAATTTTATCATCCGCGTTAAAGAAGTCGTCTCTTTGCCATCGTGTTCAACAAAGTGACATCTACTTAGGATAAAATAATACGAGGTTCATTTATTTTGCGCGCTCAAGCGCAATGTCGCAAAAATATTTTATCGCCTAGCGGTAACAGCACAATAGCAGATAAATGGTGGACATAAATCGATGCGGTATTATCTGCGGGGGAAATAATTTAAACTAATACCGCGATTGCTCACCAGGAAGTGTTCGTGCATAATTGCGTTTTTCCTTGGCCGGACACGAGCCGCTCGCGACTTTTAATTAGCCTACAAGTGGATAAACAAATTTACATTTATGTAATTTGAAGGCAACACGGGTTTGCGATAATTGCGCGGGCTAATTGGATCAATGGATGGGCCGAATTTAAATGCTTCTTGGGAATTTTTGTTTGCCCGCCCCGTCGATTTACCTCTGGAAGTTTACTTTTGTTCAGTGTTGACGGGTGTTTCGGAATTGTTTCCGATTAATTTGAATTTTAATCGCGAAATTGGGGCGGGGCGTACGTTCTGCAGCGAACTGCGGGGCTGGACTCTTGCTCTCTTGCTGCAAAGGTAATCATATTCCGCTCACAAATTTCTTGTCAAGCAATATTAAAGCTGAGAATTTGAAGCTGCGTCGCATGAATTTTAAAAGCGAAATGTTACTGGCTCTGCGAAATGCATAAAGAGGTACCGCCATTAATTCCGGGACTGAAACAAACACTTAAATTAATGCGATTTTAAGGATTTCATATTGCAGAGCACAGGCAATGACTCTAATTTGCATAATTAATTAATAAGGAAACGAATCTCTATGTGACCAGCAAACTGAACCGACCAAAATGCCCAAGATCATAGTATCAATTGAATAAACCAGCTCACAACCGAGAGTCGGTATGTAGGTTAATATAATAAATTTAAGTTAAACAAAAACAGAAAACAAGGTGAATCGGGGTCAATTTAAATATTTAATTAAAAAACAAATGGCCCAAGCAAATTAAACCGCTTAGTAATCATTGGCGACGGAATTGAATTTCCAAGTACTCGCTTAAGGCATTCTACCGTACACAGTGTGAGTAATTGATAGCAAATTACTACACACCTCTTACATGCGAAACCATGAAGAAAGTAATCAGTTACTTTTAACAAGTAAGGCAGTAACCGTCGTCAAATAAATTGAAAATAAATAATATAATTGGAAAGATCATTTAAGCAATAATCGCTGTAATAGGTAAAGTTTGTGTCATAAATTGCACAACTGTATGGGGATATATCGGTTGACTCAGAGTTGCAACGAGGGTACATTTTCACTACACGTTTCTGGATTGCATGTTTAATAAATTCCTGGATGATTACTTATAGCGTTCACAGCGCGTCGCGAATAGAGAGAAGTCACACCAACTTTTTCATGGAATGCAGTTTAGACCAAATTAGATGTTCAAATAAAGGTGCGTGATTCCCACCCTTACCAGAGGAGAGTATGTGACATGGGCCACATAACCAGCAGAATTGAATGTTACATATCTCTTCGTAGTTCATTAGCTGGATATATTGTGCATCTCCTTTTCTCACCTGACCAGGAATTCTGCTACTTGTCTTTCAATTATTCCTAATTTCTATTCTTTCTTTGTTATTATTTTCCATAATTTTGCACTTAGCAATCTTTATATTGTCTTTGGCTTCGACTTTATTAAGCATTTTAATGTCGTACGTGTTTATTTGCAAAGTAAATTTTAATCCACCCATCTCATTTGCCGTCTCCTGCCTTCCCTAGCGCCAGTCGAAGGTTTTCACCTTTGTATTGCCTAATTAACAAATGAGGGGAAATATCTCGTGCATGAGTTATACAGACAACTGCTCAACGCTGCGCGAGTTTGCGTGCAGCTAACCACGACGCATCCCAACCGAGACACCACTACGAGATGGCCCAGATAGCGGAAAGACTAGAAGTTTTTAAAACAAAGATGATTGGGGTGTTGAAAGCATTTGAGTTCGGTGAAAAGCTCGCCCGGGGCGTAATAAATGCACCACTAAAGAATACTTCTAGGCCTCCGCAGGGCTCACATACACGAAGCTAATTACTTCTTCATTAGCGAATATCAAACCGCTCTACTACCATAACTAATCAAAGGTAAAACTTACGTGGGAAGAGGGTCCTCCTGCCCATCAGTGACTTTCTACAGCGCCCCCAAAAGAAATTGTAGTACTCGTACTCCACAAAATCCCGAGAATTCGACCTGAAGAATTCGGCTAATATATAGTCTGTCGGCCCCTTCAAACTAGGTCAAAAAACATTGTGGCACCTGCACTACATTCTCCACATTTGGGGGGAGGGGGGGGGTTCCTTAAGGGTAATTTTTCTCCTAATTTCCTGTATATATTTGTCCAGGAGTGTAAACACACCGGCCGGAACATCATTTAATATTTTAATTACAGGAACCGCCGCTACGAGGTACAGCTTCAAGTAGAAGACTCTCCGACTAGGGCCGCGGCTGTGCTTGAGTGCTGAGATTCGAAGTACTACAAGCCATTTCAATTGGAAAAGTCAGAAAAGCCGCTAGTCTTGATGGTGTTCCTATTGAAGTAATAAAACTTATTAACAAAGATAACATCCAGCTTGTAGTAAATTTCTTTAATTTGATATATAATTCTGGAGAAATTCTCAAAGAATGGTTAAAATCAACTTTCATAGCTCTTCCCAAAAACAGCATCTTAAAAAGTGCAGTGACTATCGCCTAGTTAGATTAACCTTTCTTCGCTCAATAAATGCCCGTATACGACCAAAATTCAAGTTTGACCTGGACGATTCACAATTTGGGTTCAGGGAGGCCTGTCGATGAAGTAGTTAGGGGGTTGGCGTAGATGGTAAGGACATTCGAATTGTAAAAAAGCTATACTGGCAACAACATGCTGAAATCATAATTGAAGATTCAATGTCATCAGAGCTGGAAATACATGGAACACGACAAGGGTGTATTCTCTCTCCTCTATTATTTAACCTTTATGCAGACAGCATTTTCAAAGAAGCCTTAGATGGTTTGGATCTAGAAATCGAGATTAATAGCGTAGATATTAACACCAGTAAATACACAGACCGTTATCCATGCTGAAACTATTGAGGATCTGCAAATACTTGTAAACCGAGTCTCTGAGACTGGAAAACAATTAGGCTTAAGCATCAATATGGCCAAAACATAATTCACGATTTTCAGCCGTCAAAATCACAACACTGAAACTCTTCACCTTGATGGCAAGTAGATTGAACGGGCGAGCCTTTTCAAATATTTCGGATGCCTTATAACTGAAAATCTAAATCCATACAAAGAAGTTAAATGCCGAATCGAGATTGCTCTCGCCACTTTTAATAAAATGCGATCACCCTCCTGTAATGATAACATAAATCTTAAGCTAAGGCAGAGAATGGTTAGATGCTATATTTGGTCTCGACTTTTCTATATGGTGCTGAAGCGTTGACTCTCAAAGTCAACACAATGAACCGTTTGGAAGCATTCAAGATGTGGTTGCACAGAAGAATGCTACGAATATAATGGTTCAGAAGGTCACGAATAATGAAGTTCTCGAGAATGCAACATGAATTAATGAATGTAATTAAATGCAGAAATACTAGCTATTACAACTTATCCAGAAGGGTAGAATCGATGGTCGTCATGGAATTAGTAATCTTGACTAGACAATATCCGCGAATGGTCTGGTATCAGAATTGCAGAATAGCTGTTTAGAATGGCAAAAGACAGAAGTGTCGACGCCAAAGTGATGTCCAACGTCATAGGGACCAGACACGGCACGTAACGGAAGACATACAACATAAAGACCAATATATTGCTATGAACATATTTTAGTAACATTATATTTCAACTAATAATTATTATTAATAAATAACAACGTAACAGATATTCATTATAAGAATGTTCAGTAAATGTAATAATTTAAAATTTCGGATTAGATATAAAATAGAGTGGACCTTGAAAATAATTGATAGAATGATGTTTTTAAAATAGCTTTATCTTTGTTTAAAAACAAATTAAAACCAGAGCAGGCTTGCATTTCATGCAACAAAAACATAAACTTTTTCATGAGGTTTGGTTGTGTTTTGCCAAGCTGCCCCAACAATAAGCTATTTTTCTGTGCTATTAAATACTCAAGTTAACGAAAAGTAGTGTTTTAGTGAGAGATCGTGTCATGGGTTATTTGTGAAAGTCTTCCGTTGCACGAAGCTTTCGCATAGGTAAATACGAGGCGTCGATTTGGTTCAGTGGAAACTATGGTATATGGATACTATTCTACGGAGATCCAGCCAGTTGTATAAGTTCGTATGCAAGTGTATAAACAAGCAGCTAACGTGTGTTGCAGCAAAGCCCTTCATTTAAGGCACCCAGCTTCAGTGAAAGCGATTCGGAAGGTTTGCGAGAGTAGCAGCCGATCATCAGGTGTGTTCCAGCTCAGATTTGGTCCTATCCAGAGCATCGTGGAGGGTCCAGCTTGGAGCAGGTAGCCCTATATTCATCGCAGAAGCCATCAAAAGTCAGATTTTCCACCTAAAAGTGTTAGATTGTACTCCATTGGCGTCCCTTAGTGCGTCACTTCCGGTTCGTTATGTCAGTAGAAGTGTTTTGTCTTATGAGGCGGAATACTTGCGTTCGATTATTACTGCATAGTAACAGCGTTAATTGCGTGTATATCTAGAATTTAAATAAAATTCGGAGCTTTTTATATACTTTCGAGCCCAGGAAACCATCTTGATATTTTTGTCGGTCTCATCAATTAGAAATATCACACTTGCTAATTCCCATTAGTTAAATCGCGGCATACAGAGTGCTTACAGTAAAATGTTTAATAGGACTTTAAATAATTAATAATAACAGATTAGTAGTTTTAATTTGGATGTAGTGACCAAACCCTGAGAGAGAGTGAACTAATTATAAGAAGTTTATTCAGAGATTAGCCGAGCACATTATAATAGTAGTGGAAGTAATTAGAGCCGTCTTAAATTAATTTAAATTCACTATACCCATAAGAGGCCATATGAAATTATAATATTATATAATCTCTCTAAAGTGTTCTAAGCCTATCCAACTGAGACAAATAACGAACTCTGATTTGCTGAACTATCAATTGTTTCACATAAAATAAAGGAAGTAATTAAACTAAGGTAACCAGTCAGTAGCCAGCAGAGATAAGCTCCGATTTCATCTTGTTAAGATGGCATGTCCTCGAGAAGGCGTCTCCTTACCTTCCAGAAACATAGAAAAGAGTGCCGCAGGAACATTACAAGTTCACAAATTAATAGAGTTATATTACGTAGAGACATCACAGAAATTCTCATAAAGGGAATAGAAAAAACGGATATAAACTGTCTATTAAAATATACCCACCATGCTCCAAACGTCTGTTAATATAGAAACCACCAAAACAGAACTAAAGAAGTCGACCTCGCAAATTGTAGAATGAGGTAATAAAATAGGTAATTTGACACTAGAACAGCAAAAAATGGAATTTGGAAAATGACAGGAAGAAACTAATAGAATTTGAAATTCATACTAGTTCCACTTGAGGTGATTTATGAATACATTAACAACATGAGTAATCGTGTAATTTTCTTAATACACACACGTTCGATTTTGACTAAACCAAACATAAGTTTCTGCCATAGTTCTGAACACTTAAAGCTCATTCTAGCCCGGTAGAATAGGATATAATTTAAACATTTTGTGAGTGAACAATGGAAATTGAAAGAAATCACCAAGCAATTTGCGCAAAGAAGTTACATCGAAAAATGTCGTCCATGATTTAGAAGCTGCAGCGCCAAATCGGGTTAATTAAACTCCGTTCTGGACGATATTAAATTACTGCTCTTTCGTCTTGCTGAAAACAAGTGCAAGTTTCAGTAATTGGAGTTGCAAAAAGGGAAAATTATCTCATGGCGTGTCAAAAGCCTTCCCGGCTACATTATGAAAAATGAGGTTTAGTTGCCACTGCAGCCAAATAGGTTGGAAGCTCGCTTTCATTCCGTTTGTTTTAATACCGCTAATTAAAACTTATTCAAGAAGCATTCCATTTTATTAAGTGCTAAATTAGAATTGAGTCGAGCTGCATCTTAGACAAAAGGTGCCAAGTTGGCTGTGAAGCTTTTGCTTTGAAGTGAGCAGTGTAAATGGTTACACTTTAAAAATTACCCCTATACGTCTGTGCTTATTTAGTTAACACTTCATTGTGTAGAATCCAAGCAGCACGATATTACTGGGGAAAAGTATCTAGTAACGTATCTGTATTTGATTGTAAGGTTACCAAGGGTAAAAACCGTTGACTCTTTAAATAGAATATTTCGAAAATCTATCCAAATTGTGATAACATAAGCTGTGGCGCCCTGAAAACCGAATAATAAATGATATGCTAAAGAACATCTGTATCGTCATGAATGAACAATTGGTCGAATTTTACACAGAAAATGCATTTTATGAAACTGATGAATCCCTCAGATTTAAGTGTATTGGGGAAAGTACGTAGTGAAACACCTGTATGTATTTGTAAATTAGCAAGCCAAGTACAAGTACTTCGATCTTCAAACAAACCAAATATTTTGAGAATTCAGTAAATACGCAACTCTCTCTAATAGTATCAGTTGTAATGCTTTGAAACAGAATAGTTCTATGCTAAAGCACCTCTTTACCTTCATGGATCAAGAATTGGTTGACTTGTATAAAGGAAAGATATCTAGTGAAGCATTTGAGAGTTCTAAACTGAAGTGTACTAGCAAATAGAATCTACTGTCTGTAATTGTAAATTAACAATGGTTAAAGGCCGTTCAAAAGAAATGTTTTAAAGCTCCAGCCAATTTGCAACTCTCTGTAGTAATATAGGTTACGCCACCGTGAAAACGGAATAATTATATGCTGAACACCTCAAAATCATTATGGATGAACAATAATTAATTGACCTGTATACAGAAAAACATGTAATGAAGCATCCGAAGATCGTAAACTGAAGTGTACTGAAAAAAAAATCTATTAACTCAACTGTATGTGATGATAAATTAAGAAAAGGTAAAGGCCGTGTCAACTAAGTCATTCGAAAACCCAACCAATTTGTGACAACATAAGTTGTGACGCATGTAGTGAAGCACTTGTATACAAATTAGCAAACAGACTAGCGGCCATTAGCTCTTGAAATAAATCAAATATTTTAAAAATATATCCAATGTGCCACTTTTTCCAATATTATGAGCTGTAGCGCCCTGAAGTATCTCCTTCCCTGTGATAATATAAGTTGTAGGCTTCCTGAAAATAGAATTATTATATCCTGAAGCAGCTCTTTCTCGTCATAGATCACCAATTGATTGACTAGTATACAGAACAGACATTTAGTGCAATACCTGACTGCTTGCAAATCAAATGTACTGGGGAAAAATAAGTGGTAAAGCACTGGGTAAATAGAAATTATCAAATGGTTTAAACCGCCAGCTCCGCAAAAAAAACATTTCGAAAAACTAACCAATTTCTAACTATCTGCGACAATAGACTGTAGTGACTTTGATATTATAATTGTAAATGTAATATAACTAATTAATAAATAAAGTTCACCACACAATTATTTTTAGAATCTTGTTGCAATCAAATTTTTACTGATTAATTATTTATTTCTGGGTTTGCCAATTGAGAATGTTATTTACGGTAGTTCGCCCTTTATTTATAATACATCCATCTGATAATGAATAATACGCTAGATCAATTAAAACGTGAAACTCAAATCTCGGGTCTTATGTGCCTAATTTGTCAATTTTAAAAGTTGAACGGTACGCCACTGCAAATATGAACTTGAACTTATATTTGAAACACACTGCTCAGGTGCTACTAATCTGTCAGATATTCTGGCCCAAATAATTCAAACTACGCTGTCAGTTCGCGTGTGAAATGATTTATCAAAGGAATTTAATGAACAAATTTATCAGGTAAGTTTTTAAATAATTGCGCCTTCAATCGGGGTCACTATACTCATTTGTTTTTCAAATCGAAAGCCTCGCCTTGATTGTTTAAGGACGCTAATCCTGCATTTGTTTATTCTAACCTCCAAATGGCATCTTAAATTAAAATTTCTGCAAATCTGACTGCTCATGGACACGAAATTCAATGGGAATCTGGTTCTGCAGCTCGGGTTCTAGGTATGCTTACTCGTTCCAATCCTCTAGCGCCGATTAAATTGGTTCAAATACACTAACCTCAAATTTGCAGGTTCGGAGCTGGTCTCGGAAGCCCTCTATGATGCGCCTCGCTGGAATCTTCGCCCCCGGGATGCTCAAACTGCTGTTGCGTGCTGGTACTTCTTGGGGGGAAGCTGCTGGAACACCCTTGTAGGCTCAGGACTCCCCACAAAGCAGTAAACTGCTGCCGCGGGAACTGCGATCGGGACTCGTTCTCGTCGAAGTGGTAGCCGAAGAGAAAATAATTTTATGCTTGCGATTTTGCCATCTTCATTTGTGTAGATGCACCACGAACTTCTGAATCTGATGGTACACTTTATTTTATTGTAAGAAAATGGTAAATATTAAAATTCTTTAATTAAAGTAGGAGTAAAACTCAATCTGTCATTTACAAAATTTATTCAATTGTTGGCTGATATCGGTTGTTATTAACAAAACACCATCTAATATTTTAAAATACGAAATGAACTAAGTTCAATGATGCTACTTATAAATTGAAATTGGCCTTATGCTATATTATTTATAAATCTTAAATTAATTGTCCTTTGAAGTTCTTTTTTTTTATAGTCTTAAAGCGCCATTCACTTCATTTTATTACACTTAACTGCCCATTTTTGTCACTACACTGATTCGTTTTTAAACACCAATATTGTTTCATATCCTGCTGTCTGAATTTGAGGAATTTTCCTGCCACTGTATGATTTTCTTCAAATTTCCAAGTCTTGTTGCTGCATGTAATATTTGATTTGCCTGGGTTTTCTATGCTCTTTGCATCATCCTTCTTTGATCATCCTTTTCCTTACCTTTATCTTAAAATGCTCATGAAATGTCAATTTTCTAATTATTTTACTTTCTACGCTTCATTTTAAGCTGTGCATATTTTGAACTTTCTGTGCCAGTTTTACTAAATTTAGGTTCGGCTTCTACTTTACCCAAACCTTTTATATTGTGCTTAAATTATATTACTGACTCCAATACATAAAAATTGAGTTTGAATACTTGCCTGTTCATTCAAATACATTCAATGTTATTGGACATTTTTGCCAGTTTGAATACGATGTGAAATTTCTCAGTTGTACGCATTACCCCAACTCAGTGCTTTTGTGACTTGATTCTTAATTTTCTTGCACTGCCACCAGAGCTGAGTGGAGGGCTAAATACCATTGCAATACATTGTAGCACCCTGAAAGCGGAATAGCTATATGCTCAATTACTTCTTGATCATCAGGGATCAATAATCGATAGATTTCTACAAAGAACAGTCATTTAGGGAAGTAGCTGAATGCTCTAAACTGCAATACACTGGGGAAAAGCATACGGTGAAATGTTGTATAAAGGGCATCAACCGTTAAAACCAAATATTTCGAAAATCGAGCCAAGTTGCAACTCTCTGTGATAATAAAGTTATATCGCCCGTAAAACAAAATAATTATATGCCGAATCACCTCTTTATCATTACGGATCAACAATTAGTTGAATTCTACAAAGAACAAACATCTAATGAGATACCTTTATGACGTAGATTCAAGTGTACTGGTAAAAAGTGTGTTGGGAAAACACTGTTTAATTTTAAATTAGCAAATGGTTTAAAGAGCATTATCTTTCAAACCAAATATTTCGAAATTCAGCCAATTAGCAACTTTCTGTGATGTCCTAAAAACAGCATAATAATATGCTGAAGCACTTCTTCGTCATGATCGATGAAGCACTAGTTAACTTTTAGACAACAAATGTGAAGCACCTGTAACTATAGACTGTATTTTGAAAAAATAAGGATGGGTTGGTCAAATGGGGCCCGTTTTTAATAATTTTGTAAATATCAGGAACAAGCACAAACGTTTTATTCCGACCTCGTATCTTTGATAGTTGGGTACAGTTACAGGGATGCTGGAGTAGTTATGGGATATGTCGGAGCATCTCTGATTAGTCTTGGTGCTGAAGCTCGGAAAAACCACGCAACTTATCGCATGTTCGCAACGTTCATGTGCGGCGATCTAGGCATTCAAGAACAGGGTGATTGCTTTTCTCGTGTAATTTATAAGAGGCCAGCAGAATTAGGATTTTTCCAAAAGCTCACATAAAGGGCAAAATGATGAAGCAATCTGAATACCCGCGAACATTCAAAGTTAAATATTTTTGGCAACACTAAACATTCAAAAACGCTAGCAAACTTGCAAGTCTCTGTGAAAATACGTAACGCCCGATTTCATTTCTGCGTTCTTTGCGATTTGCTCCTCGATGCGGCTCGGCTCGCATCTCTAATATTAATATCCCGGGCGCTGCTCTTTTGTCCGAGCGCAATGCGAAAGAATTTTAGTTTTCCCGAAAAGGCGCAGGACCTTCGACAATAAAGGTACCTGGAACGGATTTTTGCGCGTGTCGGTTTTCGATTGCAAGCGCTCGTCTAGGCGGCTGTAGAAGCTGAACAATTTCAAGCCTCTAGAGGGATTTGAATGCCTTGAAAAGTAGGCTATATTTCCTAGCCGTAAATTGTTTATATTGACAATTTAGAAATACGCCTCGAGCGGCGTTCTTTTATAAACCTACGTGAGGCCGATTTCCATCTTTGGTGAGGTAGTTTCTTTTTGTTCTGTACTAATTCCGTGGTAATTAGGCCTGTCTGTTACTCCCCCCCCCCCCCTTCCTCTCGGCGTAATGTCTTTGTCATCTGTCCTGTCTGCAGTGTGTTGGAAATTTCCCTGTATGCCGGCAGTGCGAATTTTGGGGCCAAGTTTCAGCAAGATACATTTCCACCAGGATGCGGCATCTCGCAAAAGTTTTCACCCTGACGACTGCTTTCCAGGGCGAGTGAACCAACAGTAAGTACATGCAATTGGAATTTGTTATTGTGTCGATAAAGGCGATTGCCTGCTATAGGACTGCATGATTTGATGCAAAGGCCTATGAATAAAAAAACGCACGTGCCATTATGATACGTAGTTATATCAACGTTCATGCGTTTTCACATAGGGATAGCTGAAATTGTGTATGTACCCTGTAGCAATCCCTGCCGCAGTGTGCCCTTGGGGACCCGGCTTATAATAAATTCAATTTAACCAATTTTGCAAGCCGGTTGTAAGCGCTTTCTTTATCAGCGCAGCCGTTAATGCTGCTAGTGTTCGAAGATTTAATTTGTTGTTAATGTGTTATTTACATTTTAATAATTCATATAAATTGTGTCAACTTATTTAGGTGACTCCAAACCTAATTATTGTTGTTTATCGCTGTAGAGGGTCAGGTTCTACCTGAGTTGTGTTTTAATATTTTGTATATGATTACGATGACTATTTGTGCTACGACCCTTCATGAACTTGCTCGTTCCTTTTTGAAGATTTCGGATAAAATAAGAGAGATGCAAGCTAGAGGGTGATGTGTTTTGATAGCTAGATTTAGTTTTATGTAGTGTTTAACGACTGGCGCCCATTTTATATTAATTGTCATAATTTTTTAACCTTAAGAGTTCCTGCCTGGTCCTTATTCAAGCCATAATTCTACCGAGAGTATAAGTTAGCTAGAACTGTGTTACCTCTCGTTTAAGGTTGATACAAATATGAGTTGTGATCGTTCTGAAAGAATAATTATGTGTTAAAGCACCTCTGTAACATAATGAACTACCAATTATTAGTAGTCGACTGGTACACAGAAAAGACACCTGAAGGCTGTATACTGAAATGTACGGGAAAGTATGTAGTGAAGTACGTATACGTAAATGTTAATAAATACATAAGTTAAAGGTCGTTGACCCTTCAAGCCAAATATTTAGAGAAATTCAAGCAATTTGCAAGTCTTTTTCGAAATCTAAGTTATGACATATGAAAAGAAATTAATTATATACTGAAGCACGTATAGATCACTATGGGCTAAAAATTAGTTGACTTGTGTACGGAAACAACATTTAATGATACACCTGAATGCCAAAAACTTAAGTGTAGAGAAAGGTATTTGATAAAGCACTTCCAGCTAACTTTGAACTATCAAATGGGTTAGGCCGTCTCGTCTATTCTTCGAACCAAACCTTTAAGAAATCCAGATAATCTTCAACTCTGTGATGATGTACTTTATGATGCCCTGAAAATGGAAAAGTCATATGCTGAAGCACCTTCACAGCATCATTGATGAACAGTTAGTCGACCTGTACTGAAAAATGGCATTAAGTGAAGCTCTCGAATGTTATAAAAGCAAGTGTACAGAGGAAACGCGTTTAGCAAAATACCTATATGTAATTTTTAATTAATTACGGTTTAAACCAAATATTTACTTCGAATATCTAGGCAATTTGGTACTAGCTATGATAACAAATTGTTGTAAATTCCTGAAAACACAATACTTATATGCTTCAATACCTTTATATGATCAGGGATGAACACTCAGTTGACCTGTATACGTAAAAGACGTTTAGTGAAGCACTTCAATGCAACTGCAAACAAATGATTAGTGAAGCACTCTTGTGGGAGTAACAGTTGGTTAAGCTTTTGCATTACATAGAATAATCCAGTCCGCGTGGCTTAAATGCTATTATCTGCGAGCGAACAGGTTTTTATGCTTTGCATACAGAAAAGGCTTTTGGTGAAGCACCTGTATGCAACTGAGGTCTAATAACTGGTAGCGTTTCTCCACTCAGGCAGTACATTTCGAATAAAACAGCCAATATAATGCAAAAAACAAGTTTCCACAAATGAAAAACACACTTAGTGAAGCACTTGTGTGTGACACACTTTTAACTTGGTATTTAGAATAATCTAGTCCAAATAGCTTAAAAATAGATACTTAAATTTCCACAGAAAATGCTCTTTGGGATGGAATTTTCCATTCAAACATCATATACAAAGCAGCCAATACGATATCAAAAAGTGGACTTTCTGGTATAAGTGTTTAAGCCTTAAGGGCTATGTACAGAGGAAAAGCAGTTAATGAAGCAGCTGCATCAGACGTTAGAGAAATTAGTTAAGTTTCAATGACTTTGGCTTAATGAACACATAATTGCTTATCGTTCTTAAAGCGGCCCCACTCAATCAAGTAGTTGTTACATACCTAAATGGTAGAATTATAATAAAATATTTATTTTCTAATATAGGGACTAAAAATACATACTTAACTACGTACATATACCGTTTTCCATTTTTCCTATGTTGAATACAATGTAATGTTGTGTACCTTTTGGCACTTGGAAGACTCAGCGACGTTGTACCTGATACGATGTAAATATTACTTTTTAATTCAATTCAGAATCTAGAACAGTAGAATCTTCAGAAGCTTAGCTCTCAATTTAATTTTTTCCGCTGTCAAATTCTTGTGTCAAAGCAGTCAATTCACCGTCATTCAACGCTCTAGAATCTTTCTTTTCAGGCACTGATAGAACAGCTGAAATGTGTGCCGGCGCTTTATTTTCTTTTGTGCAAGCACACGTCTGTTGTAACATGCTGACAGCTACTGGAACTTTTTTCATCTGAGTAAAAATAATTTATGTATCATGATTCCTTCACAGTCGTAATGTTATCCCAGCAGCAAGTGTGCAAAGGTATTGAATTTATATTATATTTTAAAAATGTAATACGGTTTAGCATTGCTGCATACCAACATTATCTGTAAATCAGATTCTGCATATTCCAACTCTGTTTATCATACAAAATCATAGTTGGAAATCCCCGCTCCAGCCATTTAAGCGATTAATTCCAGCACTAATTAAATTCAAATATTTATCGATAGCTGTGCTAATATATGCACGCGTTATGCACATTAGAAGACAACACACTCCGCCAATAATTTATGTCGGATATAAATTTTCATTAACTGCAAATGTATTCCAGTAACACCTACAGATTTTTATCAGGGCCGGACTCGACGGCATATTTCACCATCGACACTCACCTGACAGCCAACCAGCGGTGGAGTTTTATTTCTGGGAAAACATGCACCTAAGCCGTGCCGGTATCCTTCAGCCGGCTGCTTTTCTCATATTTTTCCTCGCTCTGAATGTTAATGTTGCAAAAATGCTGCACCGAGCAGTCGCTCACGCTGCCGTTAACCTATTTCGCTTAATGCTGCTTAATGACCGTTTGAACACCTGCATGTGCACAAAATAGCACTGAAGGCGAACTGCAGATTTTTTAAATGTGCGCTTGTGGGTTTGAATTAACCGTCAAGCTGAATGAAGCCAGGAATGGAATGGCAGCATTTAAAATGGTTGATGCAGCAGCTGCAAAATAAGCGATGCTTCGCAATTCAGATGTTAAAAGATGTTAAGCGACTTTATTACATCATTTTAGATTTAGGGGTGCAATTTAAATAGTTTTTTTTTCTGAGTTTGCTTACAATTCGAATAGAAGTCGTATTTGTCTAATAAAGTAGCATAGGTAAAGTGGATGGGCGGGGTCTAAAACTGGAAGATAAGGTGATCGCTTGCATCAAGTCATCCAGTACAAAGGAAATGCTTTAGGGTGATACCATGCCAGTCATTGGCCGGAGATGCAATAGGAATATTCCACATGCATGTGTGTACTCAAAGCGCAGTCAAATTTAACTACATTTTGCTTTACAAGAAATCAAACAGGATGAAATCTAAGGCGTTTATATTAAACACCTCAACACGTCGGCCACAGTTGGAACCGTGTCAAGTTGGCCTTAAACATTCTACGTAATACGTAACGTCACGGTATGCGCAATACAGACGCAGCACTGATAGATAATTTTTGTTTTAGATTGTATCTACGGTAGCATTTAAGTCGGAGAAAGCAAATGCATCCTAGTTATTAAAATTCTGTAACTTCTAACGACTGCTTATAAATATTCCACACTTTTACAACAATATTCAGTTTGTAATACCGGCACTTCTGTGGTGTGTGCTATACAAGCATTTATAATTGCGCAAGTAGTTGAAGTAGTTGAAGTTGTTGAAGTTTTGAACTCTCAGCGCCACTTTATAGAAGAGAATGTAACACAAACCTACAACTATAATAAACCTGGAAGCTATAACTTTGCCTCTTGTAACAACAGATAATGATAGTTAGAGAGTATTGTATTTTTCACTACTGGTCTAACTGCTGCATCAATGGTTGAAGCATCTTCAATCTAAATTTAAGTAAACGTATATAAAGTAAACTAAAGTTTGAGTAGATAGAAATTCAATTCATTTTGTCTTTGAAACGGATAGGTATTTAGTAACTTAAAAATTATACTAGACTTGATGTCTGCATTTTTCAGTCTGTATCTGTAATAACATGTTGGATGACTAAGAAGAACTAAAATGTTGGGCATTAAACTGTCATTAACTAAACTAAACTACTAAAGAAGACATACAATCTTGAAGGGGTTTTCTTCTGTAAATTTTTTAAAATGAAATCAGTTAACCTTTCTAAAGATGATTACTTTGTGAAAAAAACCTCTAGTAGGAACCAAGTTCTGTAATAATGACGTGAAGAGTGATGGATTATTAGCGTGGCACAATTAATACCCAGTGTCCAGAAATTGATACTGGGGAAAAGCTGTAGATATGAAAATTAAAACTCAACAATGGCCATCACATTGGTGATAACTGAATAATATGTTAAATAAGTATCAAATAGCAACCTGCCAGTTCATATTTACAGCGTCTAATAGACTATCAGCGCTACTAGGAGAAAGCAATAACAAATAAAATAAGTCTATAGGAGCAATCTGGAAGTAAATTCACGTATTTCCAGAATAGCAGTGTCACAGAGGTTGGCAAAGAATGACATTAGAAAATACATAGATAAACACCAAATTCACATTATCAGAAAGCAGAAACCACAACAATTGCCATTACATTAGTGAAAGCTGTGTTAAATGAGGAACCACTTGCTCACTTAATAATATATTTTATTAGAACACGAGTACTGCAAATCATTTCGAAAAAGCAATGTGAAGGTTAAAATTTAAAGCGCTGCAGCTGAAGATAGTTTATCAAAGCAGTATGATATGTAATCCCTCGGAAAACATCAATTTCACACAAGGGAAACGTGCGCACTCGATAATGTAGCATCATAATTCATTACATCAGTTTTAAGGAGCAACCTGAAAGTTAATGTTTCCAGAATTGTCAAAGCATCACAATTAATCTCCATAAAAAAGCACCAATTTCACATTGTCAGCAAGAAGTACAAATAAAAATTCAAAACACAACAGTGGTGATTACATTAGCGAGAGCTGTGTTAAATGAGGAAAAACGTGCTCACCTAGTAATATAGCATTATAACACCAATTTTACACTAACAACATGCGGTCCAAATTAAATTCAAAACATCAGAATGACAGTGCATTGGTGAAAAGTTGTGTTAAGTGTGGGAAATTGATCGTTGTTAATAATGTAATATTATAATGCAATAAAGCGTTTTCAAGGAGCAATGCAAAAGTTGTCATTTAAAGAATTGCAACCACACATCGTTTATCAAGGCATCACGATATACAATCACATTACACATTAGTTTCACACTGGAAATACGAGAACACCTAATAATGCAACATCAGAAAGTATTCTATCAGTATTAAGGGGCAACCACAAAGTTGAAGAATTGTATAGTCTAATAGATTATGAAAACCTAACACTTGAAAATTCCTAGGAAAAAACAACTTCACACTGGCAAAATGCAGTCCCAATGAAATTCAAAACACCACAATGACGAGTACATTGGTGGAAAGTTTTGTTAAATGAGGAAAACTAAGCATACTTAATAATGTAACATTAAAATGTATTAAATGAGTTCTAAAGAGGAATTTGAAGACTAACATTTAAAGAATTGCACACCGATAACTCGCACACTTAATAAATTAGCATCGTAATGCACTAAATCGGTTTCAAGCAGTAACCTGGAAGTTAATACTTTAAGAATTGGAGAGTGAAATAAATTATCAAGACGTCACACTATACAATCCCTAGGAAAACACCAAATACACACTGGCAAAAAGTACTGCAAATGAAATTCAAAACGCAATGATGGAGTGTGTATTGCTGCAAAAGTGTGTTAAATAAGGAAAAATGTGCGCACTTAATAACATAACATTTTAATGCATTATATCAGTTCGATAGAGGAATCTGGAAGTTAATACTTCAAGAATAGTAGATCCAAATCAATTATCAAAGCGTCATACTACACATTTCTTAGGAAAATACCAACTTCACACTGGTAGAAAGGTACTGCAAATAAAATTTCAAAAGGAACTATGGCTATCGCATTGGTGAAATGTAGTGTTAAAGAAGAAAATATGTGCGCATTTGTTAATATAACATTATAATAGGTTACTATTCAAAGAATTGCAGATTCAGGCAGATTATCAAATCATGGCAGTACTTACTCCTAAGTAAACATCAATTTTACACAAGAAAAGCTCTCACACTTAATAATTTAACATCATTACGCATCAACTCAGTTTGAAGGAGTTAATATTTTAAGAATTGGAGAGTGAAATAAATTGTCAAGTCAACACACTACACTTTACACTTGCAGATAAGCACAAGGTATAAATAAAATTTCAAAAAGAACGATGCCTATCGCATTGGTGAAAAATTGTGTTAACGAAGAGAAAATGTGCACACTCAATAATATAACATTATAATGTATAAAATTAGTTCCAGAGAGCAATCAAAAGGTTACTATTGGAAGAATTGTAGATTCAGGCAGATTGTCAAAGCATGGCAGTACTCACTCAAACATAATTTTTTCCCAAAACAGATCGCACACTAAACTAATGTGACATCATAACGCATTAAATCAATTTCAAGGAGCAACCTGAGAGTTAATATTTCAACAATTGGATACTCAAATAAATTATCAAAGCATTACACTACATAATCCTTAGGGAATCACAAACTTTACACTGGCAGAAGAGCACCACCAATAAAGCTTCAAAAAGAATGAAGGCTATTACATTGGTGAAAAGTTGTGTTAGGAAGAGAAAATGTGCTCACTTAATAATATAACTATAATAATATATTATTAATGGGCACATTTTCTTTAAAATGCGTTATACTATATTTCACAATCCTTAGGAAAACACAAACTTCACACTGTTAGAAAGGCGTTAGAAATAACACTTCAAAATGAATAATCTTTATTACATTGGTGAAAAGTTGTGCTAAAGAAAAGAAAATGTGCGCACTTAGAAATATAACATTATAATGCGTTATATTATTTCCAGAGAGCAATCTAAAGGGCGCTATTAAAATAATTGAAGATTCATGCAGATTATCAAAGCATGGCAATACTATCCTAGGAAAACATAAATTTCACCCAAGAAAAGCGCGCACACTTAATAATATAACATCATCACGCATAATCAACTTCAAGGAGCAATCCGGAAGTTAATACTTCAAGAATTTGATAATTGAATAAATTATGAAGGCGTCACGCGACACTATCCCTAGGAAAACACCAATTTCACACTTGCAAGGAACAGAGCAAATAAAATTCAAAATGAAACAATAGCGAAAACATAAGTAATAAGTTCGGTTAGATGAGGGAAAAAGTGTGCATCTATTTATATAACATTATTATTAACTATGTTACAACTATATGACTTGAAAATTACTATTTTGCAAATTTCAGCCTCAAGTACATTTTTAAAGAAAGCATCACGATATTATAATTTCTAGGAAAACATCAATTCCACACCGGCGAAACGTGTACACTTCATAATGTTGAACAGTAATGCATTAAATCAGTTTTTAGTGAGAAATATGAATGTTAATATTTCCAGAATGTAATGACAAATAGATTACCAAACCGTCATAATACAAGGTCCATAGGAAAACACCAATTTCACACTGGTAAAAAGCAGTTCAATGAAACCCAAAACACAGAAATGGCGAACGCGTTATGTTAAAACAGATAAAATGTACTCACTTACTACTGTAACATTATAATGTATTACCTATATCAGTGTGAAAGGCTGATGTGAAGGTTTCAATTTTACTATTTTAAGAATTGCGGCATCAAAATAGATTACTAAAGAATGACGACATAATATAATCCCTAGTAAAACATTAATTTTACTTAGGAAAAACGGACATACGTAAAAATTTTTATTTACTACACCCGGAATTTTTCTGTACACAAAGGAAAAAAAAATAGTTTACAACACGGCGGTCAGGAATTGTCTAGTAGGGTAGCAAATTTTTGCCAGCTAGTTCCTGAGCAGGAATGGTGGGGAGGGGGGGTTGTCCGGAAGCGCCACTGGTTCGAGACGGTCCAAACCAGAAAACCTACATGTGTCCGTATAAGTTCCTAAACCACTTAGCTATTTCATAAAAATAATAATAGACAGAAAATACCAGAGCTTGAAATAACCTAATTGTTTATTTACAGTATGTACACATGCAAACTCTGCATCATACTCGAAGAAGGCCAAACAAATCTATGATAGAATAATTTGTTTGTAATTGGAATAGTACATTTAATTTAGCTTTACTTATATAATGTACAAGGTTTTAATGTTAATAAATTTAAAGTGAAAGACAAAACTACGATTTTTACTCGGAATTCGTTCGAGCACACGCATCTCGACTATAAGGATATAGTGACTTAAAGATCAAGTACTGTGATAACGATAAACGGGAGTTCTCATCAAGTCGCTTCAACGATCAATTAATTTATATTTTTGTATATACCTAATCGAATGGTACCATTGCACCTAGAGGTTATTTATTGACACTTAAGTGTGTATTTTCAACGCTAAAAAAGAGTTGTTTTCAATATTTAAGCTTCCGGTAAATCCTCGCAAAAGATAATAAAATTTTAAGAAGTTGAGTAACGCTGAACGCGACCAAAATGCTAACGAGCAGGTTACCCAATCAAAGAAATATTAAATACATACATTGGAAATAGGTAACCTATTCCACATAAATAATTGCACGAGGTGAACATCGCAGTTACACAGAATTTTACAGCATAAAACGGTAGGCAAAAACGTTTAGAGTTACATAGTAGTAGTACTAACGATATTTTCCGTTTTGAAAAATCAGATAGCTAACTACACTAAATGTGCACACGCAGAATATACCTGCTGTTGCGCAGCAGGGCAGCTTCGTCAGAGTAGCTATGCAAGGTGGTGGACTGGAGGATGCTGCTGACCAAGCATGTGCAACCTCATGAGCGACAGGCTTTCTCCAGGTATTGCACTGGGAAAAAAACCTTGTGGCTCAAACTTCGGAGAGCTGTCACACTGGGGAGAAGTCGTGTATTCGGCAGTTGGTCCTCTCGGTGCTTTAGCAAGCGACATCAATGTCACAAGGAGAGCACATGTAGAATTGGGTACGAATAAAACGGAAACGAAAAAGGAGACCTAAAGTCGCACAGCATCGAATTCACAGTTCAGACTGAACTACAAAGAACATACCAGAGTTGGTGGGTGACCTCGAGTGAGTATTCTTGCAAAAATATATTATTGCTCCAGGATAACTGGCTTCATTCAAGCAATTTCACACGGCATTTCCTAAAGCTGACCAACAGAATCACCAATAATTTTGGAATTACATTATCCACATAAAGTGAAAATTCCAAATCACATGCAGCTCCAGAAGGAAATAATCTTACCAAATCCGTCTCATAAAATGGCCGCCGGAAATCGTACTCACAATCTATTTTGAATATTTTACTGGAATCCCCTAAATATTCAAGGATTTTCAAAAATGTGCAATGAGTATGCAGCCAAATACACACCTGTAAACTGTAGATCACTCGAAACCTCTAAACTGCATCTGTATGTTTAAACAAAAAATTATACGTAACAATTTTTACCTGCATCTAAATTATTTCAACACTGTAACAAAATGTAGCATCATAGCGCATCAGTTCAATGAGCAACTTGCAGCTTAGTATTTCTAGAGTTGCAGTATCAAATAGGTTATCTTAGCATCACAATACGAAGTCCACAGAAAAACACCAATTTTACTCTGTCAAAAAGGTGTAAAATTTAAACTCAAAACTCAACAATGGCGATCACACATTTGAAAAGCTTTGTTAACTCAGTAAAAACGTGTACACTTATTAATGTAACATGATAGTGCATTAAGGCGCAAATTGGTAGTTAATATTAGAATGATTGCAACATCAAGTAAATTATCAAAGAATTATAACCCGACTGTCAAAAATAAATTCGTTTATTCATAACCATGTATGTAATAAGGTTATTATTGACTTTTAAAAAGTCGGAAAATGAGCCATTACCAACTTTTACTTCCTACCCTAGTCGGGAAGTGAGTTACCATGACAGCGGGTGGGAAGTAGTCATTTCCCGGCCGCGCTCATGGCAACGAATTTTCGCCGCATTGTAGTATTACTTACTTAATGTCAGTTTTGAAGAACTGTCATATCCATTTTTCCAATTCTTATTTAGAATAAAATGGTTGTGAAAAATGTCATTCCTGTCTCGAGATAAAGTTAACTACTTAATCTCTCGACAGCAATGGAACACTTTCCACCTCGGTATGTAATATACTATTTGTGGTTATTTAACGTTTAATGATACATAGGCGATCAACTTTTACTGTTCGAAATAAATGTATTATACGTTTTCATGTTTCTACTAGCTTAAAAGTAGAGTGACTAGATATTAAATTAGATAATTAGAACCATGGGCATGTCATTGGTAGCTGTTTCGGTAGTTTTAACTCAAGCAGTTAAGTGTTAGTAGTTAATTTACTCTTATTCAAAAGCTTTGATTGATGCATGTCTTAAGTAATGTTTTGAAAAGTTTATAATTAGGCTAATTCGACGATTTCCAATCTTATACGTACATATTTTGTAAACGACGATAATATTTATAAAGCGAATTAAACCACCTTCTTAATGTAATTTTAATGCTTCAATGCGTTCTGATGCGCAAAGAGCTCTAAACCTAAACAAGTGTAAGAACTATTTCCCATTGTTGTAGCTACTTTACGCCCGCTTCTAATAGGCTGCTAATAAAAAGCAAATTTACACTGCACACAGGCGAAGTAAAGCACAAACTTTAGTTTTTTGCAAAATTAACCTCGCACAGTTCTCCCACAGTTCCTTTGTGGACTTGGCCCTTTCGAAGAAGCGCGAGTGACGCTTTAATAGTAACCTTGGCTCTACTCGTCGGCAATTTGTGAATGAAGCTTTAATGGATAATGGAACAACAATTGTGAGAGCCCAGGCTCGTGGGAGCGAAAAGTGTAACAATCGCCAATTAATTCCTATTCCCCTTAATTAAATAGATATAAATAGTGCACGGCGTTATGATTTATTTTGAGCGCGTATAAATTACCTCCATTGTTCGCCACTAATTACCAGCGGTCTCACACAAATTTACATCTATCTAGAAAAAGGGTATGCAAATCGCTGTATGGGAGCTGCTTGTGGCATTGTTGCTACTATCGGCTTTTGAAGCGAAGCACCTCAAGTCGCCGTGGCAGTGGCCGCGACGTAAAAACGGTCATTAATTAGAGGAAACGAAAACGCTTCTTCCTGCAATCACAGACTCTTAGGCCAGCGATTCCTAACCTATGGTCCACTAGCACTTAAAAGTCATTAATGCCTGGGAATTAGGTTTTTTGGTTTAATTCGGGATTGAGTATAGTAAACGGCGGAAAACTCTCATCAATTTTGGTAAATTCTCATTCGAGCAATCAATAGCACATAACTGCGCAACCATGCCAGTATACTCACATTTATGTAATCGCCATCGCATTTTAATTAACTAACATTGATAATTTTCATAAAAGCAAATTATGTCAATACTATGTATTTGCGAATTTACTTTGTTGTTAATAGAATGATGTAATCAGCAATAAAGACTAAATAACTAAACGAAATGATGAATTCAGTTTTGACCGGGAAATAATATTAAAGTATAATTTTATAATATAAACCAGCCGATTACTAAATACATTATTATTATCAGAATATTAGCTTCGGGAACCGAATAATTTAATGGTTTCTTTATTTAAAGAATTATGCTGCTTTAAATAAAATGTTATAATGACACATAATACTATGAACACATTTTAAGCCTTTATGACTACAATAGTAATTAATAATATTTTAAGTATATCAAATATTATTTTATAAAATATTCCAGAAATGTGCTAATTTCATTTTGCAAATTGTATAAAATAGCATGGGCCTTGATAATAATTTGTAAAACAATATTAAAAATAGTGTTAGCCTTGATTTGAACATAATGTAATCAGATTAAGTTTGAAAATAATGTAAAACAATATAAGATCGAAGACGAACAATTGGGGAGAGGAAACCAAGCTGTGAAGTGGTGTCAATTTTGACTTCTTCAATAAATAATTGTTAATACTCATGGCGCATCTGCGTTTAAGTTGTGCATCGGGTGTTGGCTATTTTTTTCCTAGGTGGTATACGAGATTCGAGCAGTGAAATTTGAGCCTCCTGAGCTAGAAGCAGTTGGAGCACTAGATTGAGGCAACGAATGAATTGGAGACTGCAGGTCAACTGATAAAGAGGGGCCCAGGCATCGTAGGACCCGCTGGGGCTCGAGTTAAGCCCTAGTTTCTATTGGAAAAGAAAAAAAGAGGTCAGAAAAGCTTATTCCTAAAGATGGAATTCAGTGAATTCCAAGCGTTTTTTGCACTTTCGCAGACGCGTCCTCTGAGTGTTTTTGGTTTGTGACGTGTATTTACTTACTTCAATTCGATTCCCCTAGGCATTGCTTTAATTACGTAATCACACATAATTGTCGAATAATAGGCAAATTGTGAGGTAGGATCGCCATATTTGAATTAAATTCCCATTAGTTAAATAATATCCAGTATTGTAGCGATTCCAGTAGGTAAATCAGCATTATACAAAGTAATATTACAATTATAACTATAATTTAAAATAGAATTGAGGACATAGACAATTCAATGAACACAAACAGGATAATTCATGACAATAAGGTAATTCCAAACATTAAGGTTATTTATTTAGCGTATGGCTTGTTTTGGCCGGGAGTCCCGGGTCTGCGACCCGAGATGTTCGGCCGCCAACTGTATGATATATATGATACCATATCATGTGTATATTGTATGTAGCATGTGTTGTGTGTGGTCAGGTTACTCTTTCCCATAGACCAGTCTTCCGGGAAGAGCGCCGTTAATTCTATCCCAACGGCGAAAGGTGACCGGGCCCGATACCGATCCAATGGACTGCGGAAAACTTCCGCCTATCCATGGATTCGAACCGAGGACTTGCTTAGTGCAAGCCTGATGCTCTACAACTGCCCCACGCGGTCGAAACATTAAGGTAAGAAATGCTCGCAGATTATAATTAGTTTAGATGTCAAAGTAAGATTGGCCGCAGGTACACTGGAGATGGTAAATGCTTTCTGTCTGCAGCCTGAACAATAAACCTTTGTTGGAAGGGATGAGGTGTTCGATCTTTCTCATTGAATCACAGCGGACCCCAATGTTTTTCTTATCTAAGACCCTTCTTATTCTACCTGTTACTGCGGCGATGACCGGAAGGCGGGCGTAGTTCATAGGTTTGGGTTTAGCTTTTTTTTTTTGGTTTTATAGTGTTTTGCCTTGCTTTGTTGACGTCTCGTCGACTGTAGCTATTCCTACAGTAATAAAGCTTCTTCCACATATCTTAGTTCCTGTGGTTTACTGTCTTTATCACAGATAGCGTTGATCCGATGAATAATAGTCTTGATCAGTGATCTCTTTCGTTGAGGATGATGATGAGATAAGGCATGTAGATAAGGTCGCTCTAAGTCTTCTTTCGATATACCGTACGGCTTAATATATAGTTAGTGATTTGCTTCATTAACACGTCCAGGAAGGGAAGGCATCCATCTTTTTGAATTTCCATAGTAAATCTTATTTTGGCTTGGGAGTGGTTTGAGTGTCAATAAAACCTCAAGAGCTGCTTTTCCATGGAGCCATATAACAAAAGTATCGTCAACGTAGCGGAACCAGCATTTAGGTTTAAGATCGCTGGACTGCTTAGTTTCTTCTTAAAAAAAACTGATGTATAAATTATCATTTGGCTCTAATGATATTCACATTCTCACCTGACACGATCAGTACTGAAAATGTAATTTAGTGTATTTACAAAAACTTACTTAATATTAAAATATCGTAAAACTGGAGTAGTAGTGGTAGCAATACTCTATATAGAAATTAATAGTCAGATTGAAGAATTAGACGAAAAATTTTAAAAATTAGAAAGGAAAAGAGAAGAAATAATATTGCAATTAGAGGTTTTATAATTCAGAACTCCAATAAAGCAGAGAAAAGAACTTCAATAATTTTTGAATCGAGTATAATTATCGCAGAGTTAAAAACCTTCGAAAAAAATTTACGAAGACTAAAATAAATATGAGTTAGGCAGTAATACTTATATATATCTAGGAAGCAAAGATATTATTTTTTCTCTCGCAAATGAAGTTTGTTGCCCGATGCGTGGCGTAGGGCATTAGTCTTACAATGGAGGAAATAAATCGATGCTTCAGAGATATACAGGATGACTTTAATAGTTATGCAAATACTTTTCGTAGTAACAAAATACGTTAAAATGACAAAAATAGTTCGATAATGTATTCATTATACAAAAACTGTTAGGTTTTGCAAAACTATTAGGTTAAAGTGTTTCTGAAAGAGTTTGAGCGCCATAGCTAAGTTTGAATAAATGTAATAATTAAAAACCAAATGAGCCTGTTTTTATTAGGGTTTTTACTAATGTCAGGTTAGTCACCTTTTTGAAAACTACCATGGAATGGATTTTATTTTATTTTAGGCTCAATTAAAAGATGTACTTTTTCACCTTCAGTATCGTCTTAGCCTCCGTTTAAAATCCTCTGATTCAAGTGATTGCGTTTCATAACGATTAACACTTCTATGAAGTAAATTTTGAATAATTTGTATGCTGCTAATGTGCACTATCACTGTGTAAAATATCTTTACCCTGTACATATGATTTTTTCTTTAAACACATGAGCTCTACTGCAAAATTTCAAAAATTCTGTTTCAGAAATATATAACATGTGTACCTAGAACTCTAGATTTCTGTGACGAGATTTTGTAAAATTGGCAAGTCGGCAGCAAAGCTTTGGTGTGGTATCCGTGGCTGAAAAATTACAGTCTCCTAGTTAAAAATGGACAGAAACCGCCTCCTATACGGGGTGATTTATAACTAGGTGAAAAAAATTATACAGGATTGTGCTTGAGTCAAAATAAGAAGACTAAGCCAAACATACTTTAATACGAAGTTATACTGATAAATTACAACCTCTGGAAGGTCCTGTAGTAAAAATATATTTATATTCATTGTTCAAAAAAGCCTTAAAACAAAGTATTCATATTTTGCAAATGTGAGTATCTACGAGGATTGTTCAACAGAAACCCGTTTTGATCGCATAGGCGCGACTTGTTTCTCACGATAATTGCATGCGGTTGTTGAAACTGTTTATTGTATTAGTGAGGTGTTTGCCAAATTTCTTTGTGGTTGCTTCTATGTGTGCATTTTTATGGAGCTCCGAAATGGCGTTTACTATGAAAAATCCGTCCTAAAATAATATTTAATTTTTAGCCGCCAAAGAACGTCATCCACTAGAAATCCATGACAGAACGAGAGCTGTTGATGGTGTCTTGGTGGTCACTATAGTTATTCTCACACTACAGTGGTTTACTAAGACAGAAAATTTCGACAAGGAAGATTTGGTTCATCCAAAACATGTTGAAGTTGCAACTTTAGATGAAAACATGTGGCTTATGGAAACTGCTTTAGGTGCAAGTGGACGCATTAAAGTCAGATAACTACCTGAAATGATGAACATCAGTATTGGAAGTGTTAATTCAATTATTCGAACTCTTATTATCAAAAAGTTTACGTCTTTGGTCCTCCAAAGCTGTTAGAGACTGGTTTCATTAATAGCTGCAAGAATTTTACCAGCAGGAAATCTATATATTACTACTACAATAGGACTCATGCTTTAATGTTAATAAAGATTTGAGTAAATAAAAATTATACTACAGCCTTCAAACGTGTTTCTATTCAACGATCCTCGAACTATGTAATAATACAACATTTTAATGGTTAAGAAATCGATGCTCATGGGACGATCTTGCAGCAAATCACTGATAATGGTTGTTATTTGACATTAATAAAACAGCGATTTCTTCACAAACGTTCTAGCCTTTAATGAATAACATAATTTTTTGGGTATTTTTAATTTTTGGGGACAAGCTAAACGTTTATGCTCTTTATTCAACCCTGCAATTAAAAATTAAAAATTTAGATTATTAAAGTCAAACGTTTCGAGGAATAATCTTGAAAACAGTACAAAAGTGAAAAAGAAAAAATCTTTCGATAAACTTGCTCTATCGTAATCACTAAACATTTTAATCATACAGGGTGAGGCACATTATTGCGACAAAAAAATATAGCAGGGATTAGCTGTAACAACGCCCCCTGTGCATCAGTTTCTAAATCATTAGGAGATTACATTATTTAAGAATGCATATATACGGATGTTTTTTCTTTTGGTTTAGTGTTCGTATTTTCTACTTATAAATCACCCTGAATAGTAAGTAGCAAAATTTATTTTATTAAAAGGCCTTGCGCAGCTTGAAAGATTAATTTAAGAGGCAATAATTAAAACAGCAAAAAGGGAAAAGATAAAAGGTAAGTAAAAAGGCAACAGAAAACTTATCATATCTGGAAGAATACATGAGATGATAAGAAAAAATCAACAATCCAACTACGAGCAAACCTAAAAAACTAAGGAAGGAGGATGATCTGCTCTACTTACGACGACCAAGGCAAGCATGACGGACGTGCATAATGAGTAAAAAACTGATACACGAATTAATAATTAACAGTACACTGCACGCGATTATCGATAATAAGAAAACAAAGATAAGGGACAACAAGAAGAAAATGAAGAAGTGAAGATAGACAATTCGAAAATCAATTAATGCAAGTGTCAACATGGAACGTAACGAGTACGTATAAGAAAAAGTAATGAAAATTTAGTTAAGCAACTACAAAAATATTGAGTTGAGGTAGTAGTTTTGCAATTTGCAGGAAACGAAAAAGAGAACTTACCATAACAGCTAAGGGCTAGATGGAAGATTTTGCGGAGGTTCTTTAGCGGGATAAAAAGAAAGGTTTTGTTACAACATTTTTGCCAGTCTCAAATAGAATCTCTTGTTATATAATGTTTGAGGCTTTTGCGGTTACTCGAATTGTCAATATTAGAATGAAATTTCCGCTTAGACCGCGTCGTCTTTGTAGATAAACACTCAGCATTTGTTGGCACGACGATTCTGTCCAATATAACTCGATCCGCAAGAATAAGGAATATGATATACTGGTATTTATTTGGGTGTTACGGCAAAGTTGAAACCTTTCTTTAGCAAGGATGTGGTCCGTTCATCCAGTTGTATGTCGCCAAGGTTTACGATTACTTTGTCCATAGCCAATTGCTTCGATGACTGCTTAGGCGCTAGTCTATCATATTTAGCAGCTTGTTTAGCTGTTGCTTGTTCGAGTGTATTATCTGCTGCTACGTCCTCAATCTACTCCTTTATCACTTTCGTATGGAAACCTTCTATAATCGTGATTTCGTCGGTTCATGTTAATATCAAGCCTTTCTGTAGGCATTCGTGAAAGTTCTCCCATCCTTTTCGCCAGTTTGAGATGTGGGAGCAAAAAATACCTTATTAATATTAAAGTGGAGTTAATGGAAATTATTACATGTTTAGAAAGTTAGGATTGCCTGGTTTAGCTTCTAAAACAATATAGTTGACCAGCTCCTTGAAACGGAAATCATGCGACCATCCTCGCTCCTAATTCGAAAATAAACTCAGTTTCATTCATGCTGTCTCAGTTTTTGCAGATCGTTTTAATAACGAACGAGGCGGCGTTAGTTCGGCGTAATCGCCATCAATTTGTTGACTTCCCGAGATTAAGAGGCTTTTTGCGCCGGTCGTGCTTCCGCCGACTCTTGCAGACCTCAGGAAGCACCAGCAGGCATGAATTTTAAGTTGTAACAATCAGAGATGCTCGCTGCAACGACTCACTTCAAGCACGCTTTTAATGTTCATTAGAATTGCTCTTGGTAATTAATTCGCCTCATACAACTCTGATTGATTGTTCTTGGCCTGGGGCTACTACTCGCAAGTGCTTCGTCCAGGAAGAGCCGCGAGCCGCAGCGGCGTATGACACGAAAACTTAATTATAGAGTAGCTGGCGAACGGAATAAAAAGCCTGTTTAGGTTTCCACCGGCTAATTACCTAGCGATTGTTTAATTGGTTTTTAAATTGTTCCTAGGAAGCTGGCATCCAATTTAAAGTTACTGCCAGGATTCGACACGCAAAGACAATTTTAGATTTTGTTCGACTTCCACGCTACATTTAAATGGCAACGTTTACATCAGCGCAGTTAGGATTGAATAATTAACTTGTGTACCTGTCCTGACACGTAGCTAACTTGATAAGGGGAAGAGGAGGAAAATATTGCAACCGCACCCAACTCCTAGCTTGTATGTTTGGTTGTTTGGGTAGCGCAAACGATTTGATTTCTCCATAGTTTAACCTGCTTTTCTACGTATGTTCGGAGCTACTTCTCATTCATAATGCTGTAGGAACTAATGGAGACGCTATCTTACAGCGTTCTCAATTTTAGACGAGTATTTAGTACAAAAGATGATGAACGTACAGTATTTATTGTTAACACAAAATTGCGAGCAAACGTGATAGAACTAAAAAGCCAACGGGAAAATTATTTGTATAGGATTAGTAGGTAAAGTAGCAAGTATAACAATAAAAATGTATAAAGGCAGCAACAACAGGGGAAGAAGAAAGGTTTTAGGAGAGGCTGGAAAGAACATGTGAAAGATACCAGGACAAGACTTCACTCCATTGATAAGAGATCTGAACTTTAAAATTGGGACAGGGTAATACATAATGAATGTAGTAGGTATTCAAACACTATATGAGATGAAGTCTGATAACGGAATGATATTGTGGATATGGGCACTAAGTTCGATCATGAAAAAGAACACAAAGTCAGATGAATATTACTCGAGAAGACAGCTGGAAATCCAACAGGCCACCTAGTGATACAAAAAAGAAGTGAAAAAGTGATACAGGACGTGCGATCATACAGAGACGCAAATATAGATACTAATCAACATATACTGATAGCGAATATAAAATTAGAAGTAAAAAGATATAAGTTGAAAGGATATAAGAGAAGAATTGTATGTAGAAGCGGCGAATGGAAAAAAGAAGCGAAATTAATTAGCTAAAAATTGGAGAAGAAGATAACTCGAAAACTATAAGAAGACGAGGGAAAAAGGGCAAACGTGATAAACACCAAATATTCCAATGGATTGATCAAATGATGGATGAAATGCAAAGAAATGATAAAGGGTAACACTAAGCTATGTCGTAAAATCAGAAACCAGAAAAAAAGAAACATAAGAACTCAGAAAACGTTCCAGAATGCTGTGAAAAAAGTGGAAATAAAATAAAAGCAAAAGAGTACATAATTGCCATGCATAATTTTTGGCAGATAAAATAAAAGTGCCACGAAGATTTCCAACAAGCTTTTGGCAGTTCGAAAAAAAAGATATTTAAGTTTGCGAAGAAAATAATAATAAAAGACTAATTGGAATCATGATGTAAGGTTGTACGAGGATCTTGACCTTGCTTGCCTGAGTGTATTTGAGGTAATCTTTGAATATACAGTCGAGTTTTACCTGTAGATTTTTTTTGTCAGTAGATTCTACTAACTAGCTATAATAAAGTGTAAGAAACTGAAGAACTGATAGCTCAAGCACCTGTGGATAGGTCTGCACAGTATGTCAGAGTGTGCTTCCAACGACCGTAGGCACAAGTGCACGCCGAGTGCCCTTATCTCTTAGAATGTGGTCCAGCATCAGTTAATAGTGGGCGTGCTGCATTTTCTGGGAAAAACATAGAAGGAAGAATTATCATAATAGTGGCTTGTTAATCTCAAGGAGTGTTACGACGTCTTACCGACATTGTTGTTTGGTGATTTATAGGTTTAATAAGTCGATAAGAAATACGTTCACATACCAAAGTGACGCTACAGAAATAACATCGACGGGAATGCCTGCGAGGAACAGATTTAGGTTATTACACAAGTGAAATTCAACGATCATCACTTAGGGTGGGTGATTTAATCCATATTTTGCAACCGTCGAAACCTGCAGCTGTGTGAATCGCAAACTCGTAATTTTTTAAAGTCCGGGGTTCTGCTAGACAAAGCTGACAAGACTGTCAGCATAAATGTATGTTTTTAAAAACTGTCTGTGTTCGTGTTTAGTATTTAATTGTAATATTAGTCAGCATGGTTTCCTGTACAGGGAGCTGTTGTTTATTTCTATATAAGTAATCCACAGTTTTATTGCATTGCATTTTTGGAGATAATATTTACAGCTTCACACGAGTTGTGAGTTCATGGAAACTACAGCTTTCCCTAGACACGAAGTGACTTGAAGAGGAAAAAAATATCTCATTGCTATTGAGCTAGCTGGCAACATTAAAAGGAAAACATTTATAAAAACGTAGGAGCATAAATAGATACCCAAAGGTACGTTACATTTTCTCGCCAAACGTAAGGACGCAAGCTGTTACGTTACAGGAGTCAAAGCAACCATACTTATTCTTAAAGGAAAAACCAATTAAGTTGGAATAGGCAAAGTTGTGAAGCAAGGAGATGCTTTATCAGCAACAACACAAAAAGTTATGAGAAGTAGCGGCACAGAAGGTACAGCTAATGACACAATTAGTAGCATACGCGGCAGACAAGTTATAATAGCAAGAGGGAAGAGAAGCCTAAAAGAAGCACTTTTAAAAATAGTAACCGAACCACTGAAAACAGGACTTGTATGTCAATCAAAAGAAAACTACGTGCATGAGAGAAGCCAAATCATTAAAAAAATTTAAATATTTAAGACCAATAATACGAGGAAGAAAATTAGATCGCTGAGTAGATACAGATAGGATTTAGTGGATATACGTTTAAGGAAAGGAGAAGAACAGTACAATCACATAAGTAAAAATACTCGTATATAAAGCAGCCATTAGATTCACAGCAATCTACGTAGCGTAATCATTGTGCGGTATGAGCGTAGATCAATAAAAATTAAGAATTTGTGAGTAAAACCTACGGAGCAAGAAAAGTAAGCGAGGTAGAAAATCAAATCACAATGAATCACGAAATAAAGAAAACATTAATTGGCGATGGCATAGTTAAGATAATAAGCTAGCTAAGAATAAGATGGTATGGACATCGAAACAGAAAGAAGATCGTCTAATGTTGAGAAAAATCACGGAGTTGCAACCACAAGAAAATATAATAAGAAAAAACTGAAAATAATATGGTAGGCTTAATTCAATGAGGACATAAAAAGAATAAGCGGAATGTAATTGGCTAACAAAGTAAAAGAGAAGGCCACTAAAAACGATACCGAGAAAAGTTACTACATCTAGCCCTTAAGCTCCGCATATGTCTCCAACTACCTTACTCTAACAGCTGTTTTTGTTCTGTCTGTTCCACTATTTTATTTAGTTGTGTCTATCCAGGTTATGCATCAGATGATTTAAAAATCGAGCTACGTTCACTTTGTCACATTCGGTGAAGGTGCCAGAATAGATATTAGCTTCCTAATTCAAAGGCGAAATCTTACCTACCCTATATTAAATCCTAAGTGTCCAACAACAACAAATTTTAGGCACTGTGACAGAAAACCTGAAATTCACATATCATGACTTGAAACGTATGACGTAGAAAAAGTAAGTTAAAAATGAGATTTGTAGTTCGACATTTAATATATAACATACGAGAATAATACCTTCATAAATTGGAGTTTACATAACAGCCCAAAAGTTCCAAGAAATAGAATTTTACTTCTCAAAAATTTGCCATCAATTGTGAAAAGTTGCAGAAATAAAATGTAATATGGAAGAATAATATAATAAAATATATAAAATTGGATTCCCTAGCAACGGAATTCCTGCTACACTTGGAAATCAAAATAATAATGGAAGTCCTTCCTACATATTGTTCGGTTGTTTGGGACTACCGAAGTGTGCAGCAAATGTACCAGCTGGCTCTTAAATAGGAGGTTGGTCTCGAAGCGCCAGTAGTTCGAAGCACTCCAAACTAGGAAAGCCACTAGTCTAAATGTAAATCCCAAACTATATAGAAGCTTAACGCAATGAAAACAAGCAGAAGTTGCTTAAATACTCAATCTTTGTTATGCTATAATACCTAACGTGTGCCATATTCTATTAAATACGTAATGAAAATTATTTAAATAATATAATACTTCAATAGCACACAGAGATTTATGGTAATTACAGAAACAATTAATTCTTTAATAGCACTTGGAAACGATTAAGCGAAGCATAGATATCCAATTTATGGCGAACGGAGTCTCATATCCGCAACCAGCAAATAAAGAAAAGTACTAAAACGGAGCTATAAAAAATTCGCAAAAATTCTGGCATTTTAACACGTAAGATAGTCTTACATATAATAGCTACTTGCCTACTACTTTACAACGCAGAAGTAAATGATGTGAACGTTGTCAAAGACAATTATTGTTATCAAATTTACCCAATTAAAAGAAAATAAAGCCAATTAAATTTTTTTAAAACAAGTGATTGTATACTGATTACAAATCATATCATATCGAAGCAAAACTGTAATTTCTTTCAAAAGTAAATTCTAATAAAGTATGCGCTGTATATTTTAGATAGGAGTGTGAGTTCGGCCTACAGCGGTAACATGTACGCCCGGTGAACACCATACATATTTTTAACATGTACAATATACTGCGCACGATTACCAGGACGCTAAAGTATCTATTTTCGCACGATTTACAGCACAATGCAGTCGCAGAAGTTTTCCCCTGAATGTGAGGTGCAATCGAACAGGTGAAAGATATTACGAACAGCAGCCTCCCTAGTAGATTCACGATGATTCGATCATTTGCAGATAATTACGAATTCATACAGCAAGACCAGAAATAAGTCCAGTAATACGTCAAATAATATGCAAAGGGGCGAAATGATTCCATATTGGAGAAGGTATCTGGACAAAAGGTTAGTTTTTTATGTACTCCTTTAGTTTATGTCAGTACCAGTATACCAACTTCTAGCTTTTCTATAACTGCCACTATTCTTTTTTAGTTTGCTTTGCTACTCTGAACGTTCCACGTGCCGATATTCACAGTCCTATTTCACGGAATTTGTCCAGGCTTTTTATCGTTATATTATTTTTTCACTTGCACTAAGCTGCCAACCATAACAATCCGCTACCTAAACCTAGAGCACCTGAGTGTTTCTGTTAGTCCAGTGATTCCCAAAGTGGGCGATATCGCCCCTTGGGGGGGGGGGGCTGGAACGATCCAGGGGGCGATGGTAGCCTCGGATGCATTTGGGGGGCGGTGAATATAAATAAGGGGGCTGTGAAAGCTTAAAGAAGGAAGAGAAGATAAGAAGATTTAGAAAAACTATTCGTACATATTTCATCTGTTGTGTAATATAGTGTAAGATTATTTTCCAAATAAACACACAAAATGCAAGTTTCGGATTTATTTATTCGATGAAGATAATTTACCATTATTAAACGTTCTTATTCTTCTTTATACCATTTGTTACTTTATTTATTCAGTCTGTTTATTCTTCATTTCTTTAATTGTACTTTATCACACCCTTTAATACACCACCCAGAAAGTAAATACCATTATAATAAAGGGTTTTTATTATTCAAATTTGCTTTTATTCAAAATACAGGTTACAAAATCAGAAGAGATTTGTTTATTTTAAAAATATCATTTTCTTTAGCAATAATTTAGACAAAATTTCTATATGGTATATTTTATTATAACATTTCATAATTAACTTTTTCAGATAATCATTTGAGTTTGGCTTTCACTTTAGTTATTCCGATTGTCAGTTAAGCTAATTAAAATCTAAGCTCTCATGTTACCAAACAACTATCCCAACTAAATCAATTTATATGCTCGAACCTTTTTACTTCATTTTACGATAAAGGAAGTATTGGATTCACCCCAAAAATTTGAAATTGAGTTTTCTTCACGTTTTAGAGTCCCCTGAAGCCAACAAACATTTTTTTTTCATTGGTCTGTCTGTCTGTGGGTCTGTCTGTCTGTCTGTGTGTGTGTCTGTCTGTGAACAGAATATCTCAAAAACGAAAAGAGGTATGGCGTTGAAACTTCATATATAAGTTTTGCGTACTATCCAGATGCGACAGCAAGCTTTTGAAAAAAAATCGCATAACGGGAAGTAGGTGTCTACTCTTGTGATTTTTCAGTTTTTTTCGACTTTTTCAAAAAACAGCTCTAACAATTTTTTTCAAACTTTACATTTTCCAGTTGAATACTTCTAAAATGGGTTTCTTTAGTATTTTTTTCTATTTTTTTTATTAACTCCTATTTTAAATACAACACCCGGTATATTATTACATTTTTGAATTCAGCTTAAAATTTTAGACAAAAGGTGTATCTTTAACTAACGCTTTATTTTGTACCGTTTTTGTAGAATTTGTAATTTTTTAAAATTTTTGAAAAATGCTTAAAAGATTAAAAATCTAATTTTTTGCTAATTATAAGATCCCTGTAAAAGGAAGTTGTGTGAGTGTTATCACACCAGATTTTTAATCATATCATTCATTAAACAATTCGCAAATATTTATGTTGTTTTTTTAATGTATAAATCCCCCTTGTACTTTTTAATTGCTAATTAATTTATTCTTTCAAATTAATTTCTTACCTAGAAATACTCGTATAGATAATTATCAGCCTCAAGAAGCTACCACTACAATATCTTTCTGTTTGTTCGCTTAAATAATGTAGATTTCTAGGGGGCGCTAAGTATTTTTTTTCTGAAAAGGGGGCGGTAGGCCACATAAGTTTGGGAATCACTGTGTTAGTGTAACTTCTCGTCCAAGTCATATCCAGCAAGGGAGACCCTACCGGTAGCTACGCTACCGTTGGTATTTATAGCACTTGGAGTATTGAAAGCGTGTAAATCTGACCATCCGTCTCTGCCTTAAGCTAAAAAAATTAAATTTCGCACCGAGCGGTTAGGGAGCTCAGACGGCGGTGCCACGGTACGGGGTTCAATCCCCACATCAGACAATTGGAGGGTGGACCACCCAGTTGCCTTAAAAATTGTGTACAGAAACCACAGCAGTGGAAGTAGGGAAAGTAAGGCAGTCATCGAAAGCGTGATGCTAACCACTTCAACCCAGTACGCCGTTATATGTGTGCCAGATTGAATGAGTTTCGGAAAGAGACATTTCGGCGACCTTGACTCGACTTGCCTTAGGCCATGTTCCTACATAGAATGAAGTACCCGAATTTTACATTAAATTGCAAAAGCCATTTATGTAACTACATCTGTTATAAAATTACAATAAAACTACTTACAGTGAACGATCGAGTCGGTGTCAATGATATATCTATATTGCTACGGTCCTTTATGATTTGAGTGTAATTTAATTGATCTGAATAATTTGCTCTCTAGGTTTTATCACGATATATTCTATCTTACCTTTCTTGGTCCACAGCTAGCATACATTTTTAAACAAATCAATTGTTCGACTCTCAATTTCGTTGGGTTACTGCAGAAATGTAATTAGAACGTACACAAATAAAACATATAACACTATAAATTTGAGGCAATTAATATTTATTGGTTATAAATCCGTACCTTTGAATATATATGTATATGGGTTTAATCAGATTATCGTTATTAAATATTGTATGAAATTTAATTTTAAATAATTAATACTGCATGTTTACATGAAGTTTAATTTCATGTTTATTTTTAAATCGTTTCATAAACTTTTTTGCTTAAACACTGTTTGTTAAATTTGCTTATCTTATATTCTTTATAATTTACTTCCTTCATTTTTAAAACTTTTTAATTAGGTAGTAGGTTTGTTCATTTAAATTTCTATATTCTCACCCAGATCTGGCATTTTTATGTTATCTTTGTTTTTCACTTACACTCTGGCTTTTCGATCTTCGAGCTCAATTTATCTTCATCGACATGGACTCGCATCTATTGCATTAATTAATTTGCAGCGTCGTCAACAACGCCTGTTAGTTATGCTGCACGCTTACCACCAATATCTTATGATGACCGCAACTATTTTATAAAAACACTTTTTCTGGGAACATACAAGTAGTTATTTTTAATATTATTTATTTATTATATTTTTAGCTTGATTGTAAAACTGGTGCTTTCATTCCAAATTTTTATACAGGCAATTGATATTGTTATTTTTGATATTCTCCAAAACCTTAGAAATCAAATATCAAAAAATTACAGATTCCTACTTTTCAACCATGGCGAAATTAATCAACAATAACTCGTTGATACAACAAATGTGTAAGAAACAAACTTATGTTTTATCCTTTATAATAATATTTACGTATGCAGATAAAAACTGACTAATATAACAACGTACTTCAAACTTACTGTCATCAACCAAATTTGCGTTAAATTTTCAATCAACGAATGGACAAAGAGTATTGTGCAAAATTTCCATTCCATCTATCAGAAATATAGAAATGCAGTACCGCACACTAAAATCTGTAATAATTCAAGTCTGCAATTTTACTCTTTCCCGTTACAAAACCTTAACTAGAGACAATTACATTCGTAAATAAATGTTTGGAATTGAATTATAGTAAAACAAACGTGAATTTTTAAATTAATTTTATAACACCACCACTATTTATAAGCCTACTTTGAAATTATCTCTTACTAAATTTTCATAAAACACAAATATAATATTACAGAGATCATATTTAATTTAGGACTATGATCAGGTCACTACAGCGTATTACAAATATAAATTTAATTAGCTGTATCAATGATTCTCCACGTCCGGAAATTGAATTGTTGTTAAATTAAACTAATACCATTGTAAAATAGCCTCTAGGTATCATAAATATTACTGGACAGAAATTATTTGTATTGCAGCGACTATTTATTAATCGAGGGTAACGTAACGTAAAAAGCACTAAACTTCACAAATTAAATACCAAAGTTATAGCATTATAAAGGAAAATTTCACGTTACAAATGTTGGAAAGAGAATATTTTGTTCAAAACATTAAAACAACCACCAGTTATAAGCGTGTGCACTTACATTGCAAATATCAACCTAAATTACAATAAGAGCTGTTTTAAAAAAGTACATGAAATTCAGTGCTGCAACACTTACACTAACATTATAGTCTGCAAAAACTGAAGATATTTTCTGTGTATTTAAGTAGTGTTATTTATTGGAGCCTTTATAGTATGTCGACGATATGGGTCGGCTTTTCTTCAGCGTTGGAGATATCGAATCCCTGATATTGACCGGGCGATATTTGCCCTCCACCCTACCTCACGCTTTGGTGCCAAATTGTAACGAGCAGATTTTTACTTTGCTATCCTTACATTTTTATTAACTGCAATTTTTTATTGCCAGCTTCCTCAATAACAATGAGATTTCTTTTTCTTGTATATCTCAGTGATTACCTAGGAAAAACCATTGTTGCTATGTACGCAGAAGCCAATTTGCTGACATACAAATGGCTAAGCTAACTATTTCTATAATTAAGAATTAAGCAACGAAGCAGACAGCATTTTCTGCCACCACGGATTTATGCTGACAGTTTACAAGGCAGTTATTATTTAACAGACGCAGAAAACAATGGAAAGTAGCGCGCCTGATTTATACAGTTTCGGGTTCCGATACTGTTCGTAAAATGCAGAATCTGTCATAAATCACCCACTTTAAGTGATGATTTTTGAATTCCAGTTGCGTACTAACCCGAATTTATCCTTCGGCGATATTCCCGGTGATGCTTTTTTGCCGAATAGTAAATATATGCGTCACCAGATAATAATATAGACAGAAAGTCAAAGTTTCCTTGAGGTTAATAATCTACTATTACCAAACGTTTTTGTTTTAGGAGTTCCCCCGAAATAAGAGTGAAGGTCACTTTTAACTGACGCTGGGTCACGTCCTGAAAGCAACAGGAACGCGGCGTGCACTTCTGCCTACGACAATTCGAAGCACAGAACGCGAACCCATTAACGCGTACTTGAGTTATCAGTGGCGTCCGCTTTATTTTAACACACTCTACTACACCTAATTATTAGAATCTTTCTTCCATTCCATGCCCGAACCACACTATGTTCTCAATTATGTTTGTCTCAAACCTTACGACCTTTTTTATCGATTGTTGTCTTCTTCCTTCGGGTTTCGATCTTCCACAGCTGCTCCTCGGGAAATCCATTTCTGTCTGTCAGTAATTTGACTTTGTTTCCCTCGTTCACCTCCGACACCTCATATCCATTGATGGTAAATATTTGGTTGCTTTATGCTGTCCGAACTCCTTTATTGGCATCATACCATACCATCGAATTAAGGCACCATAATGCTTGTAATCCTTTGCTCACTATGGACGTCATTTCATTATTGCTACCTCCATGTTTATAGAAAATACCTTCGAGGTATTTGTTTCCATCCGATTTTTTCATATTTTTCCTTCAGTACTCTCAACACCTAACAAAGATCGTCTTGATTTTCTGCAACCTCAACCTTCAAAATCCGGCGGCTCACTACACGGCTCTGGCACGTACATTGCTATATATATATATAGATATAAAGTTGTTACGAGGAAAACCGCATTAACGACCCACAAGTCATAAAATATGTCGAGTTTGCTCAGTGGGAAGAGGAGGGGTTAGATTAGAAGAAAAGGCTAGCTCACGACAATTAACACAGTGTACCTTGGAGGTACGGGGATAAGATGAGAATTACATTACAGATAGATGTTTCTCATCACGAGTAATTAACGGAAGGCAACAGGGGCAGGCATTTGGCGGCTAATTTTACATACAACAGACAGCTTTAGTTTGAAGCATCGGTAACATATATCGATAAAAAGGAAGTTTCTGAGGCCTCTGTTGTTGCAAGCGTTGCTATACAGAATGTTTGCTGGACGATTGATGGCAGAATAATCACAATTTCTCAAGTATTTGATCAAGAGTTGAAATGAAATTCCACTACACCACAACGAGATGGGAAAAGAAATTTTAGATTGATAGGCGGTGCCTGGGAGCTATTAAATTGGACGACGTTGAAATTGCCTCGAAGGGCTTTTCCATGCTTCCAAAATGGCTTCTATGTTACACGAAGCGATCGTAGTGGAACTACGCTGTTTACTTAATGATAACTGATAACTGGTAAATTTTTAACCCAATGCAATAAGCTGCTCAGTAGTTTGGTGGGTCTTTGACATTCAGATATTTTTAAATGAACTCAGTAAGTATGGCAAACAGATCTTCAGGGCCATATTTTATGAATTCAGTATAGACTCAGCCAGAACCTTTCCGTTGTTTCAGTACCCTTGCTATTTTTTTTTTGCATTTGGGAGAGGCAGTCTGATTTTGGCACTTTCTTCGTGATATGGGAAATTTAGCATTTCGTATGTGAAATACAATTCTGAAATTGCGTAAATTGCCAGAAAGAAATTTTCAAATCTGATTATATTTTATGTTGGAAATTTTTTATGTTAGTTGAGCAATGCTACAACTCCTGTCGTCATCCTTTTATTTCATAAAATAAGAATATTTTATGGTAGCACATCACTTTTTATTGGCGTACGTCAATCTGCATAAACACGATTGCCTTTTCCATAACATGTTTTCTAGATGATTTCGTAACGTTATTCATTTTAGTTAAAATATTTCCAGTTCCCAGTCCTACCACCAGCTACTTTTCAGCTATCTCGCTAGTTTTATTTTAAAATTTATCAGGAGCCCCATAGCTTCTCCGATTGGTCGCTGAAAGTTTCGGTGTCAGCTAAGAAGGGGGCTAAAAAATTAACTGTCCCTGTCACACTTATCCTAAGCTACCGACTCACACTTGCAGCAAATTATATCGACGTTTCCGGAAGACGACACTTTCAGAACTTCGGTCTCGGGGGGATTTTTGTTGCGCGACTTTATTGCTCCAAGATTTATGAAGCATAAAAATTCCATGCAGCAAAAGTCAATGTAAACAAACGTTTGGCATAATATACTGTCGTAGAACGATAACGGCCGCTATGATTTCGCCATATCTCGAGCACGAGCCTCTATTTTTTATTCCGTAACTGAACGCTTGGGCGAATTAGCTATATTTATGATGGGACTCAGATTTGGAATTTCAGTGGCTGATGTTGGTAATAATGGAATTAACAGCACAACATTTTTGAAGGTTGTGGATTATGCAGGAATAAATCGACTATATTTATTAAGCCTGCTTAATCCTTATTACGAGGTGCACGTGCACCTCAGACTTTATTTTTTTTAGAATAAAGTGTTTTACATTTTTTTAATGCCTGAGATTTTGAGTAGCTCCATTTAATTGATTTTTAGGTTAAATGCCATTGCACATATCTTTAAAGATAGATCATTATAAAGTTATTTCTGTAAAGCGGGTGCACGTACACGCCAGTTGGTAGTTAACTACTATTAAAATTTTGTATGTTACGTGGGTGTGTAGATGCGATGTTGGTTAATTTACTGATAGTATGAAGCTGTTATCACATTATTATGGGATTCTCAGCATAGTTCCGGGGAATATCATTTCTCATGTATTTCTGAAATTCTACTTGATCATGTATTTGGTTCAGTTTAGCTGCATTACTTCAGTCGTGTGCTTCGTAGTGGTTTGTATTAGTGCATCTTGTGTTGAAAGACATGAGCGCGAGGATATATTGAGGCTGCTGGATTACAATAATCCAGAATTCGACCCTCTTCTGCAAGAAGACAGCCACGAGGAAAGTGATTATATGTCAGCTGATGAAATTGAAAATGATGAATTTCCTGGCAATATTGTAGATAAAAGTGATTATGAAATTGATGACGTCGCCAAAGGTTTACTTACGTATGTAGCCAAAGATGACATTGAGCAGCCAGAACATATAAGAGTTAGGAGATTTCGAACAAATATATTGAATTTCCTCCTGGTTTAACGGCATACAGTTCTGGAATTTCTAACATCAGAGATGCGTTTTTGTTGTTTATTACGTCAGAAATCATAGATGTTATTGTAACCAAAACCAACCGTAAGGCTACTGACTTCTGTCAACGGGAATGCTGCCAACCCTCCGAAACCAAGAACATTTGTTCCAACAAGTAATACTGAAATATTGGCCTATATTGGACCTTTACTTACAATTTGTGCTCCCAAAAGTAGTAAGGAATCTATGGAGATGTTGTGTAGCGACCCTACCTACTGTAGGGCTATCATTCCAGCTACTATGTCTCGTAATCGCTAGAAAGAAGTCACACGATTTCTTTTGATAATTTCGAAACCAGGGTAGAAAGAAAAGAAAATCACAAATTGGTGACGATTAGAGAGATATTTGATACATTTGTGGCAGAATGTATAATGAACTGGAAATCAGCTGCCCATATATGCGTGGATTAACAACGTGTTCCCTTTAGAGGTAAAGCTCCATTTTGTGTGCATATGAAGAGCAAACCTACAAAGTACGGGATCAAGATCTGGACCATAGCAGACTGCAATTTTGCAGTCATAATAAATATGCAGGTGTATGTGGATTGTGGATGTCATTAGGTAAATTGCCAGAGTATGAATTGTGTGCATATTTTGTTTTCGGAAAAACGGTCAACCGACCAGAGAAGAACCAAGAAGATAGAGTCGTACTAGACTTAGTAAAGCATTTACCAGCAGGGCATGGAATAACTACTGATAATTTTTCTACGATTCTACAATTCGCTGATGAACTTTAGCTGAAACTAATGAACCATTGTGGACTTTTCGAAAACATAAAACGTTTATACCAAAAGTGTGGTCTCCTAGGCCATGTGTACCTATACAGTTTTCTATGTTTGCGTTACGAAACAATCGCATTCTGGTATCATCGTGCCAAAAAAAAATAGATCAGTAATATTGCTATCCACCCAACACACTACCGATAACTTCAGAGAAGAAAATAAAGACTACAACCCTGACATTCTACTGTCACGCAATAAAACCAAATGAGCTGTTGACGCAGAATATAAACTTGTTCAGGAATACTCAACACAAAGGAAGACCAACAGATAGCCAACGGCCATATTTTATCATATGCTGCGTTCAAGCTATGAATTTTTGCCAATCCCGATTGGGAAGGGAATGATAATAATGCAGGAAGAAGATTTCTGCTTCAGTTGGGGAAGGACCTAGTAAAAGAAAACATCATTCGTCGTTACAACGACAAATATATACAACATCAACTAAAAGAGCATATATTAAAAGTTGCGCCAAAAGTACGACGTAATCAATCCACTATGAACACAACAGAATCTGTAGTAAAACTACAGGACTTTTGTTATTTATGCGACTAAAAACGGAACAGGCATAATACAATCTCACAGTCTACTCTCTGCAAGAAGTTTATTTGTACTGAATATTCTACAAAAAAATTATTTATTAAAATTGTAATGATGGACAAACTTTAACTTCTTAATAAATTACTGTTGTTGATATTTGTGCTGAATAAAGTTTTATTTTCCAAGTAATGGACTTACTAGAGGTCAATAAAGGTGAAGTGTTGTCACAACAAAGAAAAATGATTATTTTAATTTGATTTAGGTTTTGAAATAACTGAAGTGCAAGTGCACTCCACCTGGTAGCTATCGTACACAAAATAGGTCGGGAAGAGAAGGGCTAAGACTAGTAACTACAGTAATTTATTATTATAATTAGTGAATACAATTTTTTTCTATTTATTTTAAAAATTGTTGAAGTAGAGTTACTAGAAATAAAAGCAGTGTCGTAGAATAATTAACTTTATTAACTATGCCAACACCAATAAAAGTAAAATTCGGCGTGCAGCTATACGAGTTAAACCAGTGGGTATCCCATTCAACAGTGTGCGTACATTTAAGAAACCTCTTTCATGCCAGATTTGAGTTATGTTCGTCGCGCGAAGAATGGAAGCTCGCTTTCCTAAAACGTCGCGCTGCAGTGCTCCAGACAGCGTGATTTCCATCTCATCACAGTGTGAGAGACCGTAAAGAGCAGCAAAGACAGTACAGAAAAGTTTGCGAGTTTACCATCTGCGTAATGTAACAGGACCAATTGCAAGAGCAATTAACGGTCGGTCATCTGACTCGACGAGCAATGCGCCATATACTTGAGCCGAGAAAAGTGAAACCTCATCCAGGCGAAAGTGAAAGCAACCCTTGTGCTACAATATAGCCCGACTAACAATGTCAAAGAATAGGAAACCTTTTCTCCTCGCATAAGCGACCTGTATATAAGGGGAGACACTCTGGCTTTACAGCATTGCGTCTCCACTCCCTGCTGGAGTTACTTTAACCAAGAAGAATGCTTTGGTCAGATTCCTTAACCTACTTTTCAAACCACATTCCGTCGCTCATATACATAGAATTCACTATTTTTATTTATATCTTCTATATATTGACGTTTTGTATGTGTTTGTATTTTGTGTAATGTAAATAAAAAAGTATGTTATTGCTTTCCACAATCAGTTATATATTATTGAACCAAAATAATTCCAAAGTGGTAAACCAGGTAAAAACATCATAACAGCTCCTAAAGTGCAAACCACTTTAAACACAAACCTACAAACACTAAGAGTGGCTAGGCACCTTTTGAAAATTTAGTAACAGTTATAAGCGTTTTGTTGGGAAATAATCTGAAAAAATATAATTGTCATGCAGAATCCCTTTTACCAGTTGTTTGTCATTGCCATTGTTAAAACATTGAATTGTTTGTATATATAATTTACAAATAATTGGGCATAGAATACCTAGTCTTGGTACTTTACGAAACTTGAAGAAAGTTGCTATTCCGGATTCCATAGTCATAATCCAACAGTTGTTATCAGAGCATGGGGAGACGTCTTCAAGTATACCTGCCCTGCCTCTCTACCACTTATTTCCTATTTCAAGGGCAGTTCTTTAAACAAATCTCTGTAGACCAGCGATAAACGAATTCTACAGCTGTGTTAGAATCGCGTTTAAAGAAATGCGCTTACAGCCGTCGACAAGCTAGTGGACGCCCAAGAGCATCCAGCGAGCGCGAAAATAGAAGATTAAAGTTTGCTGCAACTAGAGGCTGACGTTCAACCACACGGTCACTTGCAACTCTCTGAATAGCAAATTTACCACGTGTTGTGTCAATGAGCTATGTCAATGGATACCATAATTTCAAGCGCGATCTTACCGTCCAATGTGGGGCTAACCCCTTACCCCGGCACACAGGACCAGACGTCTTGAATGGTACTGCGAAAGAATTGGCTGGGTTGACGAGTGAGTCCGTATTTTCTTCAGTGACGAGTCAAGGTTCTGTTTGGGGATGGCTGATGGTCGATGAAAGATAAGACTACCTCGGGTTGAAAGACGAAACATGGACTTGGCTGTTTTCCGGGATTCAGCACTACTCCAAGGTATATGATTTGGGGTGCGGTATGATTGGAAGGTAGGTTACCTCTAGTTTTCGTCGATGGAACGTTAAATATCAACCGATACATCAACCAAGTTCTGGAGCCAGTTACACTTTCCTTAGTGGAGGGGATGGAAAATGGTATTTTCCAACAGGTCAATGCACGCCCGTACACTTCAAATCGAATAATAAACTTTTTTGAAAATTCTAACGTTAACCTTCTCTCATCGCCAGCTAAATCTCCAGATTTACCGCCCATTGAACATGTCTGGGACATGATGGGACGGAAGATTTCTACTTTACCAGAACCTCCAGGAATGATTGCAAAGCTACGACATCGTCTCCAATTTGCCTGGAACACATTATCGCATTAGCCATTTGACGACTCGATTACCAACATGTCTAAAATGGTTGTTACGTGTAATTTTACATTTAGATGCAGTCAAGAATTGTTATGTATGATTTTCGCTTAAATACATTCAGATGTAGTTCCGAGATTGAGATTGACCTGTAGTTCCATAACAGATGGTAGGTACCGAGAAATTCAGAAAACTCTGTGTAGCTATTGGCGACGTTCACCTCGTGCAAATGTGTATACGGAATAGGTTAATTTCATTTTGTACATTTAATATTTTCTTCGATTGGCAATAGTGCCTTTGCAGTTTAGTTGCGTTCAAGTACCTCAACGTTTCGAAATTTAACAGATCTCTTCTGCGAGGGTTTCCGGGAGCTTGAATTTTTGCATTTAACACACTGCGCTGAATATACACAATTTTTAGTGTAATAACATCACGAAATGGTACCACTTCGAATGAATCGCGAGTAGGTGATTGATTTGAGCGTTGAAACGATTTATTAAGATCTCCCGTATTCCGCTATCGCTGTTAATGTTTAGTCACTACCGTCACTACAGTTGAGCTACATGTACTCGAACGGAATTGCAAGCTAAGATCAGAGAGTTCTGTTTGGATTTCAAATTTATTGACATAAAATCTTGTACATTTTATACATAAACTAAAATTACATCTGGGTACTATTCCATTTACAAACAAACTATTTATCGCAGATTTATGTCGCCTTTTTTTTAAGCATGGTACAGATTTGTATGTGCAAATAAACAATTAGGTAATTCCAAGTTATGTTGTTTTCTGTCGTTTATTATTTTTATGTAACAGCTGAGTGGGTTTAGGAACTTACACGGCCACCTGTAGGTTTTCTGGTTTGGACCGTCTCGTACCAGTGGCGCTTACGGACAACCCCCCCCCCCCCATTCCTGCTCAGGAACTAGCTTGGCAAGCGTTTGCTACACGACTAGACCACCCTGCTGTGAAGTATATATAATTTCTTTTTTTTTCCTTTTGCGTGCGAGTAAATTCCCTTGTGTCGCAAATATAATACGGTATGTGTGAAATTCAGAGGTGGTGCAACAGGTTAGTAATATGTATAACTCTTCTTTGTTCCTTTTTAACGAAAAATTTATCAATTATCTTGTAAGATTTCCTAAACAATATATGAAAAAATTGCTTTTGTTTTAAAATTAATATATTTACCTTTCGGTTTTTGGCAATTAGTGATCGTTAACAACCACGACTGGGTATTTAAATAGTTTCATGAATACTAATCTCTGAAACTTCTTTGTGGCGTGAATTCAAAATTCATATTCTTATATGGGTATTTCGCCACTCTGCAAATTACAATATTAAATAACGAAAATATTAACAACGAACGTTTCGAGGGACAATCTGCCCTCGTTATCAACGAATAACAATTAAAACTAACAAGAACTTATCTTTTTTTCACTGGAAGGAAAAACGACCAACCTCCAATGAATTTTCTGACATTGACGTTTGTTGATATCTGTACCTGTCGTTTTTCCTTCCAGTGAAAAAAAGATAAGTTCTTGTTAGTTTTAATTGTTATTCGTTGATAACGAGGGCAGATTGTCCCTCGAAACGTTCGTTGTTAATATTTTCGTTATTTAATATTTTAATTTGCAGAGTGGCGAAATACCCATAAAAGAATATGAATTCATGAATACTGAGCTAGCAAGGTAGACAAACAGGGCAAATGTAAGAGTTAACCGGTAGTTATAATCCATAAAGATGTTGAAATTTGAAATTATTCATCTACTCTTAAATCGATTAATTGTATTTTAGTCTACTTTACCACTGTAAGGAAAGGAAGGAAGCAATTCAATATATAAAAATTAAACTAATGGACACAGTATTATCTCTTTATCGTAAAATTAAAAGCTTCCTACAGTTTTATTTTCCATCGCCCACGAGAAACAGAAAAGGAGAGTTTTTTTGTAAAGTTTCGGGTTTCTCCGAGCCTTTAGGATTCTTGTCCAAAGAGTCTTTTCGAGTGATTTTCTTAAAAGTAGGTCTTGCACTTCATTGAAGAGTTTTATTAGATACAACCTAAACTATGTTTTAATGTTGAGTATTCTTGGTAGTGGGTATTCTTGGAATTCAAACACTGTACTTTAACCAATAATTTTGCTGCGGACCAGGAATGAAAGTAGGAGACTGATAATAAAAAAACAAGTTGGGTAGAGAAGAGCTGCAACTAAAAGTTTCTATTAAACTCGTATATGAACAGGAAATAGCCCTGCATTGGCAGGCAAGTTTTTCAAAACTAATTTCCGTCGTTTTCCATATAAGACAAGACATTAAAGCAGCAAAATTTCAGTTCCACATCTCGGAGCACAAAGTTTTAATTCCGCGCTAATCCCATTACGAAGTCCTGAAAGGAATGCTCGTTCGAGCTGCGTGCAGCCGAAGTAATAACTGGAATTGAGTTCTCATAACCTGTATCGCTATCGTAGGATCAAACAGCAGAAGTTTCGCTAATTTACTTTTTCTGGGACGCTGATTAAACAAGCTGTTAATGGCCTGAGAGGGGCTCGCGATTTACATATTACGATTGAAAGATTATCTCTGCGCGAACTCGCAGGATTAGTAATTCACGGGCTTGTGCTTAATTTGGACTTTTTGGGCTTTTTTGAGCGGGGCTTCGTGAACTACCCGACGCTGGTATTTTTATGGAAATTGAAAGGCGTTTTCTGGAGCTTGCAAGTTGCACAAAGTTCCTTCCGAGGGCAGATCACGTATCACCTCACCTTAGATAGAAATGTGCAGCCTGCACTTCAGTTTTACATCAGTTGCAGAAGCGTTGCCTATAAGCTGATCAAAAGCGACCATGCAGGGTGATAGTTTTCCATTCTTGCTAAATCTATCATAAGGAAAAAGAATTTTGTTAGGATAGATCGGGCAATTGGGCAAACTTCAGCAGTCTTCGCAGCAAATAGGGCGAATTTCCCATTAACACTCTGCAGCATAGGGGTTTGGACATGGGGAAAGGCGAATTTCGCCATTGTTAGAAATAGAATTTAACTTTCCATATAAAATTCTCTCAAGTCTTTAGGCTTGCAAGGAAAAGCAAACGCAAATTATCACTTCTTCCACATAAAAGCTTTTACTGGGGCGGAAATAAAATGCTAAATAAGCGAAATGTAATTCGCAACGAGTTGAATGAAATAAAATAAGACAAAGCAGAAGAATATAGAAAGGTATTTTATATCTCGTTAATCAACCTTTGTTTCCCATTTGAAATTATGAGGCGCGTCTTTTATTCGAGAGGTCTTTTCAAAATTTCATCGGAGAAAATTATTGTAGTATTTTCAAACCATAACATGACAGAAACATGGGTTGTAGTGTATTCGAAAATTGGCACAGAAGCTTGAATAACTAATTTGAAAATCAATTGAAAAATCTGGAATAAGTCACGCGGCTTCAGCGGACGCCGATCTTACTTTTCGAACATTCTTCTCGTTTGTGAATGTGTAAAAGCGAGCGGGCGCATTTCGACTTTGCTAGAAACTTTTCAAAGAGCAAATAGCAACATCGTATAAATAAAACATGAGAAAAGTGAGAAATCAGGCCGCAATGTGTACTTTACTTTAAAGCCGGCCCCTTCCGAAACATTGTTCAAGTCCAATATTTGGAGAACTTCGGGGGCAACAGGATGATAAATAAAATAACAAACTATATATATAAATCCTTGTGGAAAGTACATAATGATTGCATTTTTTGTTAGACTATTTTTATGTAGGACCATTTACAAGTTAAATGACGTAAATTAGTTTCTGCTAACAGCTGTGTTCTGAAAGTTTAGGAGCTCAACGAAAACAAACAAACCAGATGGAAGTAAAATTTAAAAACATTTTCAGAAACAGGTGTAAATAGATTCATTACAAGTACAAAATCATTCAAGTAGAAAATGAAATTTAATGAAACCACCAGGAAGCTTAACTACCTTAACTAGTTTTTCAAAAGGACCAAAAACGAGAGGAGAAGATAATAAAGATAACCCATGACATTCGCTGCCATTGATAAATTGAAGAGATATTAAGGTGAGATCTTAATATATCTTAAAAATAACGGAGAGTTGTGTTCTACCACTGTGAATGTTTTTCGCTGAACCCAGATATACCAAGTGGATATTGCCTATTCTCTAACTCCATTTTTTTCGACCTCGCTTGGAAGATGTCATGGATATCTCATCACAATTCTGCCACATTCATGCGCACACAGACGTGATAGACGCCTTCCCCAGGGGTTACTTTTTTCCCATATTTAGGAGCTAAGCAGATTCGCCTGCAGTTCACGGACGCTTTCGCCGAGTGTAGAGATTGTAAGCTGTTAACCAAATCAGCATTTGTATTTTAGTTGCATTGCAATAATAGTTCGTGGAGAAGAGATGCTTTAGATTAACGTGCAGTGCAGTAACGTCACTTAGGGAGTTGCTAACATTGAATTTATTTATGTGTGAAATTTCTAGTTTAAATTGATACGCGTATTAAATAGAACCTCTTAAGTAATTGTAGTGTTTGATTTTCTATATTCCTTTCCTGTAAATTAAGCTGCCTAAAATGAGCAAACCCAGAGTTAACAGGTATTTCAGATGATGCACGCTAAAGTCCTTGACCTGTTGAAGCAGTTACACTCACACATCAAGTAAATTTCGTTTCAACTACTTTCGTGGTTTCAGTGATTCGACAGTTGTTTAGTTCTCAGGTACAAACTATTGTGGTGTCCAGGACATTGATTTTGAGCTAATATATTGCTATGATTATAGACTTATGTTCGTTTAATAATAATGGTTTTAACCTTAATAAAAAGGAATAGCATGTATCTCAACTCAGGGGTAGGTTCTGAAATATCAAGTAATCTAATTGTAATTTGAATTATGTTAAAACTTCAATAAATTTGACATTTATGTCATTTGCAATTGCTTGTACAGATAACTAATCAAGATCCTTTACAAATTATATAAAATTCATAAATCAATTCGTAAGTATGACTTTCTTTGTCTTAATGAACCAATTTTAAATGTTCTTTGTTACAGATAACATTAGCATGTATTTATTATTAACTAACCTGCAACGCTCAAACTTCCAAGTAGCTTGAATCAGCCTGTTTCCTTCAGTTCTATCTGTAAATAAACACTAATCACCTCACTTGTAAACTCGCTGCATCCATCACGTTGTCGACTCAAACTGTCCAGCTGTGAGTAGCCTCAAAATAATCTCGTTGTTTAACAATCCAAATCCTCATGTATGTTCCCTCAGTCGTCAGGAAGTTGATCTCCGTTCAATGGGACCCAGTCTGTTGTGACAAAATTCCAAACAGCAACCTCGTCCTAAGCTGGAAGATGACAGTTCTCCACCAAGTCCAAACACCCTCCGGCACAGCACACAGAAACTCCAAGCAGCGTCAACACTCCCAAAAGAACGTCCAATCGCCAATCCTTTGTATTAAAGTTCCAATCAATTATATCCAAATCGTTACTCTTACTGATGTTTTATTATATAGTTCCAATTAATAATCTTGATCCTCCATTCTTGCTATATTTTATCTTTGTATTTACTTGCACTCCTGTAGTTATACCATGTAAAATTCATTTACATTGTCTAGTTATATTTTCACTTCAGTACCACGTAAATTTCATGTATAGTCCATTTATCATGCCAAAATAGTTCTTAGATAAATAGGACTAGAGTATATTAAAGTTTATTATTCGAAAAATACTTTACATTTCAGTTTTCAAGTTTGTTTATTTAATAATCCCCTAAAACATATTTTTCTATCTCTTGACTACGATTATTTAAATTGAATGCCACACTCTAGACATTTTATATTAGGACTTTGATTCGTTATCCTGCAACATTAAGTTGTTTGCATTATAATATTTCCTAGCCTTTTTCAATGATTACTATACGAATACTATTCCATTCTTTGCACTTAATTTTCGATATATTTAAATTATTTTCTCTCTCTATGTACCATAGCATAATTCCTCAAATTGAAAAGAAACTTTAGAATAATTCAAACTTATTATAAATTCTCTTTTCAATTTTCCACATTCTCTGTGAACAAACATTAATAAATAAAACTTTTAATAAACTCGTAGCAACAAATCAACAACAATTCTACTATCATTATATTTCCATAGTAACATTTTAATAAAACTTAGAATAAACAACAACTCTTTCAACATCTACAGTTTTTATCTAGTCACGATATGGGTAAATCATGGTTACATGGAACCTTCCTCTTATATGTCCATCTGTTTCGCTTATCAATTCGTACGTATTGTTATTGTTGAATATTTTATGTATTTTGTATGGACCCTCATATGCACATCACAGCTTTGCACATACTTTTTTTTTCAATCACCTATTCTCAGTTTTTTAACAACCACTGAATCTCCTACATTAAATCGTACCCGTTTTGAAATTTTTCTATTTTGCTTTTCTTCATACCTATCGTTAATTATCTTCAGTCTTCTCCTAGTTCTTTCCAAAAATTGTATTATTTCAACATTTCTCTGCTCTTTCCTCCATGGTCTCGCTGGTACTATCTGTTTACACAGTGTAACTGGGCTGATTTCTGTTGTTGTATTAGGGACATTGTTTATAAAATTTTCCACTTCTTCCAAATATTGTACCCATCTATTATGGTTTTCATAAGTTAAAATTCTTAAATATTTAATTACCTCTTTAATGTATCTTTCTGCCATGTTACTTTGAGGATGTCTTATACTACAAAAAACATATTTTGATGTCATTCCTTTCCAAATTACTTATCAACCTTGAATTTTTAAAATAGGTCGCATTATCCGCTAATATCCTCTTTGGTTTCCCCACTTCTTGTTGAAAATATTCAATTGATCTAATAACATGTTTCGTATTGCAACTTTTTGTCGGATATAATTTTACAAATTTTGAAAACGCATCTACCATAATTAAAATGTGTTTGTACCCATATTGCCCTGTCACTAAATTACTTAAGTAATCAATAGTTACCAATTCCATTGGTTCAGTTACTCTGATACTTTTAACAATGTTTTGATTTTTAAAGTTTCTCTCTTTGGCAATTTGACAAATGTGACAGATTTGTATTAATTGTTTAATTAATCTAAGATCATTTTTTCTATAAAAGCATTCTCGAAACATCAACCACGTTTTCCTTGCGCCACAATGTCCAAATATTACATGTATTTCCTCAACTACTTCTAACATGTCTTCCCTACTTAAAACCATCAACTCCTTATTTTCAACGTCTTTTACTAACAAATCCTCTTTAATTTTGTACCCTTTATAATTATTCCCTTGACTTTGCAAAACTAAATTTCTTAACTCTTGTATTTCCTCTAACATCTGTTTGTTTAAAATTTCTTGTCTTGATAACCTTCCTTCCTGATAAATTTTTTCAATACCAATTAAAATTTGTTTTGGTTTTTCATAACTCGGTGTGTCTTTTCTACTTAAAAAATCAGCAACTACGTTTAATTTTCCTGGTCTATGCTTAATTTCAAATTCATATTGTTGTAAGTATAAAGCCCATCTATACAACCTGTCATCGTGAAAAGTTTTATTCTTAAGAAACTATATTGCAGAATTATCTGTTTCAATGTCAAATTTATTACCAGTTAAATAAAATTTTAGTTTATTAAATGCGAAAATTATTGCTAACATCTCCTTCTCCGCTATTGTATATCTGATTTCATAACCTTTCAAAATCCTTGAAATAAAACATATAGGTACTTCTATCCCATTTTGTATTTGTATTAGCTCAGCTGCGATTGCTTGGTCAGAAGCGTCAGTACGAAGTACAAATTTTTCTTTAAAATTAGGATATTTTAACAATAGCCCTTCATGAAACCTCTGTTTGATTGTATTCAATGCTGCTTCACGTTCTTCGTTCCATGCCCATTTTGTATCTTTTCTTAATAACTGTACCAAAGGTAACGTTAATTCTGAATAATTATTAATGAATCTTTTATAATAGTTAAAAACACCTAACAGACCTCTTAACTTCTTTAAATTCTTTGGACGAGGCAAATTCTTAATTTCTTCGATACGTTTCTCATTTATTGTAACTCCATTTTTACTGATCTCATAACCTAAGTACGTTACATTTTCTTGCATAAATTCACATTTTGATAAATTTAATTTTAATCCATTTTTATTCAGTGTTTCTATTACAGTCTCTAAATGTTTTAAATGTTGTTGTTCATTCTTAGAAAACAATAAAATATCATCGATATAGTGCACACAAAAATCCTCAAACTGATTTAGAATTTTCTGCATTGCTCTAACAAGTGCAGCACATGATGTTGAAAGTCCAAATGGTACTACTTTAAATTGAAAAATCTCCCCATCAATACTGAATCCTGTATATTTCCTCGACTCTTCATGTAATGGAATAGGCCAAAAAGAATTCTTTAAATCTAATTTTGTAAGTATTTTCTTATCCCAACTTCTGCTTAATAAACCATCAATCGTTTGTGGTTTCGTTATTTGATTTATTTTGCGTGCATCTAAACATAAACGAAGCGAACCATCGTTTTTCTTTACAACTACTAGTGGATTAATAAAATTGCTTTTGGAAGACTCTATTACGCCATCTTTTACCATTTTATGTATTTCTTTCTTTACTTGTTCTATCAAATTAAAAGGAATTGGATACGTTTTACTGTTAAAACCTTTTGACTCATCTACCTGCAACTTATGTAAATATTTCTGAGCTTGTCCTACTCTATCATTGATAATCTCTTTGTTTCTAGTAAGTATTTCTAATATTAGGCCCTTGAATTGCAAATTCTTTTCACCTATCTTTAAATCATCCAACAAAATCCCTTTATAATTAATATTATTCATATTTCTTAGTACATTATTAATAATTATTTTATCATTATCATACATCAATGCGTCTCCAATACTCTTTGATTGGCTACACTTATTTTCTTGGCAGACACTTCTGGTACTGTTCCAAGATTTAATTACCCCTTTTAAATGAATGCATTTTTGCTCTCCATTTATCTGAATTCCCAATTGTTGAATGATATCGACCCCTATTATTAAATCAATACTCAAGCCTTTTACTACAAATAAACTAACTATGCCTTCCCATTTATCAATTATTATTTTAATACTCAATATTCGATTAGTAGTTGAAATTTTCCTTTTCGTTGCAGATAGTAAATCTGTTTTATTAACCTTGATTAATTTATTATGTAAAACGTCTATATTTTCTAAAATTATTTCTTCCTTTATTAAAGAGGCCATTGCTCCACTATCAATTAATGCTAAATATTCATTATTATTTAAAATAACTTTTAAAAATGGTAATGTTGAAATTTGGCTATCTTCTTCTTCCTCTTCTAATAAAAATTGTCCATTATTCTCCAAACTAGTGTTGATAAACGTATGGTTCTTAACTAAATTAATTAAAATTGAAGTTTTTTTTTATCTTCTGAGGAATCTTCATAAACCTCATCCTCTTGCTTCCGGTCTTCTTCCCTCGGTCTTCCTCTATCATATTCTGTTCTATACACTGTATTAATGTACTGTCTGTTAGGGTATTTGTTCTTATTATCATCTTGATTTGATTTCTGATTATTCTTTTCGTCGATCATTTGTTGATATCTTCTCCGTTCATTGCCATTATAATATCTGTCATTAACATTCCTTTGGTAATTGTTTCTATTTTGGTAGCTTCTCCATCTATCATAATTCCTGTTGTATCCATTATTATTAAAATTCCTCTCACCTTGTCTGTAATTATTAAAATTATTTTGGCCTAAATTATGTTGATTTTGTTGTATTTCCTCGAATTTTCTTTTACTAGAATTTGGAAAACTCGAAACTTCTCTTCTGTAATTACTTCTATGATTTATAATTGCCATATCATAATTTCGAACTATCTCTAAAAAGTCCCTCATGGTTTTTATATTTTGTACTGCAACAGCTCTCGTAATCTCCTCCTCTAAATGTCTTGATAGATGTTGAACTATTTCTTCTTCGGATAATTTTGGAGTAAGATGTTGTGCTTTGTTAAATTTATTAATGACATATATTTCCCGTGTACTACCTCTTTCCATGTACCTTCCAGTTGTTAACTGTGTTCTTACTCGCGCCTGATGTGCATTACTCCAATATTGTTCTATGAATAATTTTCTAAACTCTTTGTAACTGTTATACCTTGATTTTATAATACTATGCCATACATCTGCATAACTTTTCAGGCTCATATTTATAATTTGCAGCTTCTTATTGTCATATGGTATTGTCCTCATAATATCATCTAATTTAATCAAGTATGTCATAGGCTGTTCACCTATTCTCCCTTCGAAAATTGGTAGCATTTCTGTCTGAAATCCCAGGTAACTCCCTCTTGAACTCCCATTTAAATTTTCTGTACTATCTTGTATCCTTTGTAACTTATCTTCTACTTCCTTGAATTTTACTGTGCTGTTCAAAATCTCTCCTTGTATTTGTACTCTATTTTCATCTACCTTCCTTCCTAAGACATCTACTTTTTGATCCGTATACTCTAATTGTACTTTCATTGTATCTTCCAATGTTACTTTCATCCCCTCTAGTTTTCCTTCTAGTTCTTCTTTATTGCGTTCTAACTCTTGTCCAATGGTTTGTTTCAAGGTTTCCTCTAGCTGTTCGTTGGCTTCTTGTCTTTCCTGTCGCACCTCATTCTTTACTTCAACTTTATAATTTTCTAATGTTAAACAAATGTTATTGATTTGTGCTTGTAGTTCTTCCTTATTTCCAATTTGAACTTTATAAAATTCGTCTTTCAATTCCCTCATTGCTTCTTTCATCTTTTCTGTCTGGACTTTTTGATCTTGCAACTTCTCTGTTAATCTTTCTGCAGTGTCTTTTATTGATTGTTGTAGATCCCTCTTTGTTTCCTCAGCTAACTGTTGTGACCTTCTTTCTCTTTCCTCTGCATCCTTCTTTGACCTGTTTTCCCTCTCTTCTGCATCCTGTAGTAATTGCCTCTTTGTTTCTTCAGCTTTTTCCTCAATTGATTGCTTTAAATTTTCCATTGACTGTTGTGATTGCATTTGCATTTGCATCATCGTTTCCATTATCTGTTTGAACCTGTCTTCTTCTGCTGTTTGTTTTTGCTGAAGCCTTACCTGGTCTCCTTGTATTTCCATTTCCGCTTCCTCCACTTCTACTTCGGTAGGGATTGTAATATCTTCCATCTCCTGCTGTTCTTCTTCTGTCCTTTTACTTTTCCGTGTGACTCTTTTATCTGCCATATTTATTATTTAACCTTTTACAAATTATTAAAATTCTAATGTAACACCTTTTACTAAATTGTAAATTTTGCAATTTATTTGATAATTACTTTTTATCCAAAAACTTTAACAAGTTTTATTGTTGTTTGTTCTATCCTTTTATTTATTTATAAGGAACAATATTTATAAAATGAAATGTTACTCAGCGTATTTTTTTATTTTAAACTTGTAGCTTGTACCCTTATTATAGCAATAAACAATTAGCAAACAGCCCCACGTATGCGGCGTCCATAATTTATGCTATGATTATAGACTTATGTTCGTTTAATAATAATGGTTTTAACCTTAATAAAAAGGAATAGCATGTATCTCAACTCAGGGGTAGGTTCTGAAATATCAAGTAATCTAATTGTAATTTGAATTATGTTAAAACTTCAATAAATTTGACATTTATGTCATTTGCAATTGCTTGTACAGATAACTAATCAAGATCCTTTACAAATTATATAAAATTCATAAATCAATTCGTAAGTATGACTTTCTTTGTCTTAATGAACCAATTTTAAATGTTCTTTGTTACAGATAACATTAGCATGTATTTATTATTAACTAACCTGCAACGCTCAAACTTCCAAGTAGCTTGAATCAGCCTGTTTCCTTCAGTTCTATCTGTAAATAAACACTAATCACCTCACTTGTAAACTCGCTGCATCCATCACGTTGTCGACTCAAACTGTCCAGCTGTGAGTAGCCTCAAAATAATCTCGTTGTTTAACAATCCAAATCCTCATGTATGTTCCCTCAGTCGTCAGGAAGTTGATCTCCGTTCAATGGGACCCAGTCTGTTGTGACAAAACTCCAAACAGCAACCTCGTCCTAAGCTGGAAGATGACAGTTCTCCACCAAGTCCAAACACCCTCCGGCACAGCACACAGAAACTCCAAGCAGCGTCAACACTCCCAAAAGAACGTCCAATCGCCAATTCTTTGTATTAAAATTCCAATCAATTATATCCAAATCGTTACTCTTACTGATGTTTTATTATATAGTTCCAATTAATAATCTTGATCCTCCATTCTTGCTATATTTTATCTTTGTATTTACTTGCACTCCTGTAGTTATACCATGTAAAATTCATTTACATTGTCTAGTTATATTTTCACTTCAGTACCACGTAAATTTCATGTATAGTCCATTTATCATGCCAAAATAGTTCTTAGATAAATAGGACTAGAGTATATTAAAGTTTATTATTCGAAAAATACTTTACATTTCAGTTTTCAAGTTTGTTTATTTAATAATCCCCTAAAACATATTTTTCTATCTCTTGACTACGATTATTTAAATTGAATGCCACACTCTAGACATTTTATATTAAGACTTTGATTCGTTATCCTGCAACATTAAGTTGTTTGCATTATAATATTTCCTAGCCTTTTTCAATGATTACTATACGAATACTATTCCATTCTTTGCACTTAATTTTCGATATATTTAAATTATTTTCTCTCTCTATGTACCATAGCAATATACACAGAATTCTATCACTGTTCGACAGGCCCCTTCTCGACTGCATCTAAGAGGAGAACGCTATTATTGCAAGGTTCATTATTTCTGTGGGTTACCATCATAGAAACGTTGACATGGCTAAATTAATGTTAGAAATGAAATTATTTCTGTAGCTTCTTTATTATTAACCTTGTCCCAATTATCGTTCTATCCGATAAGGAACTTAAACTGGCTCCCATCGTGTGGTCTTGCTGGCGTTTTAATTTAATAGAGCCCATTAATAAATTAGCGCCCCTGACCGTTGGACTAGTTTGTTTATTGATATTCTCGCTAATTTCCCTATAACAAACTTTTGTGAGCAAACAACCATCAGTTGTTTAGCGCTTTAACTTGATTCTAACGTTCTTGTTAATGGAGAACAATCTGTTTTTTACCAAACGCCATTACCTTGTGTAGTTTTTATTTGCTTTTAAGTACAGTGATTGGGAAATTTTATGCATACACATGCGTCATTCGGCGATTATGCTAAGCACTCGCTTTTTCTTAATACGATAATTTGTAGTTATATTTGTGTATGTTAATAGTACGGTGTAATTAGTCCAAAAAACGGCCTAACCTCAACATCCAAACTAAAAGTTTCCCTCCAGCTCCAAATTGTTCTATACAGTCCACATATTGTTTGGTAAAAAGTTACACCATTTTAAGGGTCGGGTTTGGGGGGGGGAGGGGGGAGAAGTTAGTAAATTAGTAGTTTTTATCAGTTTTTCTTAAATATTTCGAAAACTATGCGGTTTAGCGCGAAAAGTGTTATATACAAAAATAGTCTACATTAAATTGCGAACAAAAATGGTTCTGTGCATAATCTTGCTAAAGTGAACGGTTCCAGAGTTAGGGAGGGTGTAAATGTAGAAATTTTTTCGATTTTTTGGAAAAAATATGAAATCACTAAGGAAACAAATTTTTTTTGTTCTGATGTCATTTTTGTTATTGTTCGTCTTTAGAATACTGTACGAACTATGTGAAAAATTTCTACATTTACACCCTCCCTAACTCTGGAACCGTTCACTTTAGCAAGATTATGCACAGAACCATTTTTGTTCGCAATTTAATGTAGATTATTTTTGTATATAACACTTTTCGCGCTAAACCGCATAGTTTTCGAAATATTTAAGAAAAACTGATAAAAACTACTAATTTACTAACTTCTCCCCCATCCCCCCCCCCCCCCCAAACCCGACCCTTAAAATGGTGTAACTTTTTACCAAACAATATGTGGACTGTATAGAACAATTTGGAGCTGGAGGGAAACTTTTACTTTGGATGTTGAGGTTTGGGTCTAATTGCAGCGTACTATAAGGGAGGCCTCGTCGTGCTGCAGAAAAATAGCGTGAACTAGAAGGAAATGACATTAGCAAGTAAAAAGCTGTCGTTTTATTTGTTTCAGATCTGGTCACCGGGTGAAAACCGAAATGTGAAGTTAAAATGCGTTACATATGATCGCAAACATTTTACCTTGATCTGTCCTCAGGTTTTGGCGTAATTCAGCTAAAATGGTATTGGTCAATCAAAGTTATGCAAATTAAGTTGTACTACAAACATTAATTGTGAAGTTGAGAGTAGTAACCGAGAGAGGATGCCAATAATTCTACATTTTCCGGTGGTCTGAAGATGGGATGGGTTACAAGTCAATTAACGAGGAGACCATGATCCACAAGTTTTTCGGAGTAGTCGAAATACAAGAACAAGTTCATAATGGGTAGGAAATTAAACTATGTAATCTAAAAGGGAACCAGTCAATCATTCGGAGAACATTTCAAGCATTGAAGAAGGGGCTTGGTGTCAGAAATCGAAGCAGCAGGAGATCCGGGCTTCAGACGTTGATAAAAATTGCAGAAATAACAACTTTGCTTGAAACCTATGTGGAGGATAAGCTCTTTGTATGCCACATCGCTCAAATCTAGGCAGATCTCCTGTAAATGGAAAACTTACTCCACATACGCTCTCTGTTGAGAAATGTTTGGAATTATTTGTTTAGAAATGTACAAGAATATCTAGTTTGACACTTGTTGCAACTACGATGAATGGTATGACTGATTTATACGCCTTGTTAGCGTACACCTGCTGGACCTGATGAACCTGATGGACATGAACTTTTCCTAAGTTTATGCATGTTACTCTGTTTTGTGCTGTGCGATGTCATTTTCTTCCTGTTCTATTTCGTCTTCTACTTTATCTAGGTTTTCCTTGTTCATCTTTGCCTTTTCTGTGTTTCTACGGAAGATGATACCCAATTTTTTGCCCAGCACTTTGGTGGTTTGCGCAGTTGCCGTTTCCGTGATAGTATCAGCGCTTTTGCTATTTTTGGTAGTCGTTCGGTTTTTGTTTTATCTAAGTGTGTCCTCCGTTTGATTTTGACATTTCCTGTCTGCTGAATTCTCTTCTTATTTCATAGTTATGTATTCTTTCTGTCAGTGTGGGCGAGTCCACTTAGTGATATTTACCAGGTGTTATTGAGCATGCGTCCTGCTCTCTTGGTGTCAGCTCTAGTTTCGGAAGCAAATGAGCTTCATACTGACACCTTGTGAGACATCTATTTTTCCTGATGGACATACATCTGTTTGTCAAGTAAACCGATATTCGTATGTCATTCAGTATTAGTTTTCTCACTTTCTTTACGCTTTATATATCAACGTTCTTAATTTTACTTACCTTACAGGCTAGTAATTCCAAGTATAACTCTCTTCGTTCCTCGTTGGGTCTTTCGAAATTTTTCTTCTGTTTTTGGCTAGTCACAGTCTATGCGGCGAACGAATTCGTTCCCCTTTAGGAATGTAACGATGTCTTTCAGGATTATTTACAATTGTCCAAATGTTGCCCAGACAGGAACTATTATTCTTGAAATCTCTGTTGTTTGATTGTGGTTTCCTAGTTTTATGATATGTTTGACATATGCAAACATATGGTTCTATTCTTTCCATGGTCTCTTGGCCAAAATAAAATCTTTACTGGCAGTGGCAAGAAACTTTGTAGCTTTACCGAGTTACTTCATTCTGTTCTGGAGCAGAGTTGATGCCAATACCAATAAGAACAATAGGAAGACGGTTTTTCCAATTTAATGGCATTTGCGTTTCTTAGATATCTGTTTAAAAGCAAGTTTTGCTGGCTTACATCAAAGAACAGTTTTCAAACTTTAATATTTAACCTAGACTATGCGATATACTTCCCCCAAGGTTTGATACGATAACGTACATATGCAATATAATCCTTCATACTGAAGAATCAAGAAATATGCTTTCAATAAGAATAAAATTGTAACCGTTATTGTACTACATACGTAGAAGCTATTCTTATTTAATAAATGATATTTAATTTAATTTAATTTAATTTAAATTGATCTTGAAGGGTATTTGCGTCTGTTACCGCACGAAAAACTTTAACTACATATACGGGAAATCTACCTACAATACGCGGACCTAACTCCGTTACGGTGTATGGTAACAAAAGGTTACTCCTGCTAGAACTCAGTTGAAAGGGCGGGTTCTTGACGACCTTTGCAATTGGGGCTGCGCTTTGGTAAGTGAGGTAAAAGATGCTAAATATTAAAGCGCCAACACATTCGACCTAGACCGAGAAAACAAAATCAGCAACACATGTGAACGCACTCTGAACGTGGAAGTAAGTGCTCCACCTTTCTACTTCAGGCTTGGCATAGCTTGAGGCGGCGACTCCAATAGCTGTTTTGAACCTATTTTTAGTTACATTTGCCTACATCGTCTGAGCTTCTGTACATTGAAACAAAACACAAATATGCATGAAAAACATTCGCAATTTACAACAAACCCTATTGAAATAGTAAACTATGTGAAGGTGACAATTAACGTTACAATAATTACCTATTACGGTCGAAAATATGCCAAAAGGTTAGTCAGGTTAAAGACGCAATGTTTAAGCTAAACACAACTGACAACGACGACAACAATAGCCATGGATACATTCAAAACAGCAGTAACTTTAAATTTGGTACAAAGGAACTACGTTACGTGACCAAAATTAGCGACAATTTCTCCAATAGTGGTACAACAACGGTTACCTGAACTTAAAGTGCAAAACAACATGTATGCAATAAAACGTAACGGTATTGTTCAACATCTCACGATTTAAATAAAGATGGTCCGACGACCAAGACAACAGTTTTAAAAATCACTTTACTGTAAATGTATGACGGTTCAACGGGTAACAATTAACAAATACCTGTTTGTAGGAATTCAGACATTCTCAACTGCTGTAGAGGTCAGCTGCGGGTCGCGCTTCAACTATGCCTCAGGAAACCATAGGGCGGAGCGATAATCGAGCGACGGTGAAAGGAATTACACCCCCGTAACGGGTAACTTGAATAAAGCACGTGCGACACAGACAGATTTTGGTAACGGAACTCGTGGCTTCATTCCAGTGGTGGTTCAGCACAACAAACAAGGCTTTTCTTAATAATCCGCTTCATGCGTAAATTTGGAGTTGCTTTAACTCCTTGATACAGAAGAACCTCTTGCCCAACCATTAGCTTGTACAACACATATTTGCCGGCTCGACGATGGCAAAACTGCAGCTTCACAACCAACAATTTTAATTTACGCGGGCTAGGCTAATCGAAGCCGGCCCGCGAACCAACGCGCAACACAACTGAACGATTTGAGGGACGGAGGCTGAGTGTTGCTTCGGTCTCAGATGCAAAGACTTAAAATGAGAAGGTGCACGTGCTGCCTAAGATCGTTCTCTCTCTGGCTTATATGGATCATGCGAAAGACGTCGCGCTAATAAAATCTTGACGAAGCAAATGCCTGTGTCCTCGCGGAACGTCCTGGCCTGTCTGAATGACCAAATTCTGAGAATAAGGTAGTGCACAATGCAACACTTCGCATGCGAGAACAGCTTTCGTCACCAAAGCAGAAACAAAGCTCAATTTTAAATTGAATTTCGACTAACATAAATGAACTACAAAACGTTAATATACGAGATGGGCGGAAAAAAGATTTGTATGTAGTGAAATTGTGAGCTAGAGATGCGGAAATTGCTAGATTCGGGAAATTGTTCTTACACATCTCCAAAAACCGTTACAGCAGTCTCCTGAATTTTTGCTAGACCACTTAGACTTTTTCATACCTGTTTTATGTCTAAGGCTCTATAAAGTAGCATATACATACAATGCAGCTGTTCGCATTGAAAACAAGGAATCATGCCATATGTGTAAAACTTGACCTCGGTGTGTGCGTGTGAATATCCAAAGGCATTTATGGTAGTACTTTTAATTTTTGCTAGACCACCTAGACTTTGTCATGTCCAACTTTTTTATAAGATTTTTGAACAACGTATACATATATTAAAGTTGTTCTTATTGGACACAAAAAATTGAGAAAGATATTTTTAAATTGACGTTGCGCTGTATTTGCACCTTCAAGACACTTGTTAGATGATCCAGACCTTGTAATTTTTATTTTCTCTTAAGGCTTTACTCAGGAACGTATTCATACCATAGGCCACCATCACTTCACATATTTTAAAACTGACCTCGTAGTTCATCTACACCTCCAAAAACATTTGCAGCACTGTTGCCGCTAGACGAGAATAGGCGAGATTTAGGCATTCCCGATCCAGACCTCGAATATTCTTGAACGCTGATTGTCGATCTCGAACTGGAGAATCTCGATTCTCGAATTATTTTAAATATGTGCAGTGCTTACCGAATTGAGGCCTGTTATTTTACGGCAGGTAACGTTGAGAAAGTTAAAAAAAAATTAAAATATAGTCCTAAAACTGTTCTATTTGGTTATTATACAGGTTTTAAAGTAGTATATTGTGATAGAAGTGTGGAAAGAATGCCATTGAAAACGAATATGAAAGATAAAACACGAGTGCTAAAGAGTATTCTATTCACCGAAGTTTTCCACATTTGTATTACATACTATTTTTCCTACAACGCCTTCACCTTTTGCAAGAAATTTAATTTTTCAATTTGATATTTGCCAATAAATTGGCATTTGTCAGCTTTAGCCAATCATATGGTTATCACTTGACATTAGATTACAGAAAGTGTTGACATACGAGTGTAGACAGTTATTTTTCTGTAAACAAATGCCTGCGGAAGGTGAGTACTTTTTGCACGACAGTAGGAAAATACTATTGAAAAACTGCCAATCTCGAAAATTTTGCTAATCTGGTATTAAAGATTGGAGAATTCGATTGATCTGGCTCGTTTCGAATTTTCCAGATTGAAAAATGTCAATCTCAATTTAAAATTTCGAGGCGAGATCGATAATTATTTCGTTTTGGCGGCATCACTACTGAGAGCACGATTCTACTGTATTTTTATGTGGGTTTTAAATACACTATTGAAAAATTTTTGCTAGCCTACCTAAACTTCGTCATGTACATTTACCTTTTAAGACTCTATAGAAAAAGAGATACATATAATAGGGTTATTCGAACTAAAGAAAAATGAATTAACCCATACGTTTTAACTTGACCTTGGGGTGTATGTTCACCTCCAAAGGCTTTTGAAGTAGTCTCTCGCATTGTTGTCAGACCACCTAGACTTTGCCACGTGCGTTTTACTAATTAGGCTTTATAGAAAAACGAATATTTATATACAGCAGAGTTGTTCGTATTAAAGAAAACGTGTTCAAGTTACACGCTTTTAAATTGACCTTAGAGTGTATGTGTAGTGTGCACCTCAATATGCCTTTAAAGCAGTCTCTTGCGTTGTTGCTCGACCACATACACTTTTCCATGTGCACTTTCTTGTAAATATTTTATAGAAGAAGATAAACATACAACAGAGCTGTTAGTATTAAAGAGAAAGAAATCAAGTAATACATTTCTAATTTTACCTCGAGGTGCATATGCACAGCCAAATACCTTCAAATAAGTATCTTTAATTTTTGCTACTCCATCTAGACTTTGCTATGTCCTCCTTTTTCTATGGCTCCATAAAATAGCGTATGCACACACTAGACGCGTGAGTACTTTAGACGAAGGAATCAAGCCATACGTTTTTAAGTTGACCTCGAAGTGTATGTGCACGTTCAATGATCTTTAAAGTAGTCTTTTTCACCCTTAACCTTGCAACATATTTTCTTGCTAAGGCTTTATACCACAATGTTGCTCTATACATACATACAATAGAGCTGTTCGTAGTGAAGGAAAAGGGATCAAGCCATGTACTTTTAACTTGACCTCAAGGTTATGTGCAGCTCCGAAGATCTTAAAGTACACTCAGTTATTTTTGCTATATCATATCTCATACCTTGCCATGTATATCTTTCTTTTAAGATTTTACAAACTAACATACATACAGGATCAACCAATATGTTTTCAAATTGACCTCGAAGTATATGTGCACCTACAACGACACTTCAAGTAGTTTCATATACTTTTGCTAGACTATCTAGACTTTACTATATCCACATTTACTCAAAGATTTTATAAAATAACGTATACATACAATGCAGCTATTTCTATTGGCAAAAAAGGGCTCAATCAGTATATGTTTAAATTGACCTCGAAGAATCTGTGCACCTCTAAAAACTATGAAAGCAGTCTCTTTAATTTTGACTACACTATCTAGACTTTGATATGCCCTTCTTTCTTCTGTGGTTCTATAAAATAACATATACATACAATAGAAGAGTTAGTACTCAAGAACTCAAATCATATGTTTATAACTTGATCTCGAAGTGTATGTGCACCTCCAATGATATTTAAAGCAGTCAGTCTCACTTTTGCATGACCACCTTGAATTTGCCATTTACTGATGTGGTTATTATATTCATATTGTTATTTTTTAAATAAATGACTCTATCATCTCAACGAGTTGGGTTTCTACATCGTAGCAAGCATTATCTTGATTTAGTATAAATTATGAGAATACATTTGCTATCAACGTAAATATTGTGGTATATTTTTATAATTGATCTTTAAACGCTTCGAACAATGCTCGTTTAACCTCTGAGAACGCTACAATACTGGAAATTTTAACTAGTGGTACCCATTTTCAAATATGGCGATTCTGCCTCACAATTTTGCAAAAGAAGTTCGCTATTCTTCTACAAATTATCAGTGATTACTTAATTAAAGCGTTGTCTAGGTAATAAAAATAACAGTAAGTAAATACATGTCATCAACAAAAAACACTCAAATAACGCCTTTACAGGGATGCACAACAAACCGACGCCACTTGCAAATCACTAAATTCAATCTTTTAGGATAAACTTTCCTGACCTTTGTGATGCTTTTCCAATAAAAATTAGAGCTTAATTCGAGCCCCCAGAAAATCCCACGATGCCTGGGCTGCTCTTTCTCTGCTGACCTGCAAATACAAGCCGCTGTAGCTTGACCCCTTCGAAACAGCCTCCAATGTAGCCGTTGCTCCACATCTTGGGCTCCAATTGCTTTCCAGGTAGGTCGCTACTTACCTCTAGCTCACAGGACTCTAACTACAATGCTCGAACCTCGTACACAGCTTCGGAAAACCAGCTACCACTCGATACACAAATGAAACACTTCTTATAAAACTTTGCAGAGCTGCTACAAATTACATACCAAAGAGCTGTTCATATTGAAATAAAAGGAAACAAGCAATACATAAATTCACCTTGGAGTCGCGATGTACCTTTAATGACCTTTAAAGTAGCTATTTTCATTTTTGGCAGAATTTTCCTGTTAAGTTTTATATAAGAAACTGTACATACAATAAAGCTGTTCATATTCAAGAAATATAGTTTTAAGTTGACTTCGCAACTCTAAAGACCGAAACGTTGTGTCTCTATTTGGTTAGAGCTAATCTTAATGTAGTACCTTAAATCAGCACACAAAGCTGATCAATAAGTCCAGATAGCTGAACACAAGGTTAACAAGCTTTTTCAAATTTTGCAAAGGGTAGCCATTGCGTTAAAGGGGAGATTTGCATTACAATTTAATCATTAAGCCGAGTGCCGTTCCGGGCCGAAAGATCAGGATGATCGCGTGCGGTTTAATTTGGGGCAGTAAAATTCATACCAGCAGTTTAGAATTTTATACCAAACACAGCAAACTGCTTACGAGGACAATATCGCGCGCGGAATCGCCTTATAAACACGGCGGGTTTCTCATAAGGGCGTCTGAAGCGACTATAATCCTAACCCCAGACTACATACGGCCCTCAGCCTCAGCCAGCGCCTACTTTGTTACAGCAGCAATTTAGTTCGGCGTCATAGCAACATATGAAAACTGAGTAAATGCAATTTTGTCGAAATGGAAACGCGCTTTGCTAAAGCGTTTGTAGTTGTAGAAATATGAAAACAGTTTGAATGGCACATTTCTCTGCCCCGCCCCGATGCCGTGTTTACGCGTTCGTTTTGCCAAAAATGATAACGCCGCTGCCCTTTGTTGGCCGCTAATTGCGTTGGTAGACTCTTAAAGCGCTCTGCATTCTGGGATTATCTTAATTCAAACAGTGTAATGCGCCCAATTATTTAAATATTACGCGTCCTGGTTTTGTTGAGTGCAGAAGTAACGCGGGTAAGTGGCAAATGGCCGCGATAAGGAAGGAGACGCCATACAATTAAATTAGAACTGGTTGTATGACTCAACCGTTTAACAGTAAACGTTCCTAAATAATGGTGTAGTCTTCCTACCATACCTATTGGTCGTTTACTGGGTACCTTGTAGGAATAAATTATTATTCTGCTGCTAACTGTGAATCTGCTCGCTTAGAATATTGAGAAATTGCAGCTAACACAAAAATTTAATTCCGTTTTCCATATAGCATCAAGATTAGATTTTAGCTTGTAGGTGTTTCTTAATGTCAAATTTAATAGATAATCAATTTTACGTTGCTCACGTTGTACGTCATTGAACCTTGTATAATTGTTTTAAAAGAAAAATTACAACTTCTCTGCGTCTGTTCAATCATCAACACTTTACACCTGTTGTATTTCGGTCCAGGAAGAGTCTTGCTCGAGATGTTTGCAGGAATTTCTTTAGTAGAAACGTATTAGAAAGAAACTGCCCGCTTGATCAATACATCTCTGACGAATATCGATATGCTTCATTCTTTGCTAGAAAGCAAAATTTTCTCAAAGCTTCAAAGATAAAGAGCATCTTTTGGAGCCACTGTTATACTCATGACCTCAGAATTTATGGAAAAAAGTGATACAGTTTGTTGCTTTTGTGATTCCCACCTGAAATCTGCATTGGGGAGTCTGAAAGCGATCCAGTATACGATGCTCAACCTTTCGCACATCTTCTCCAAACCGACTCCACGAAACTTTGAATACCTTCATGAGAGGCAGAGAATCGTAATCTATGTATTGCGCCACATGGCAACCGTTGAACACGCTCACCATGCGAGATCAATGTCCTTTGATGTTGGTCTTCAATTGCATCTAAATATTTGAAGTCTCTAGTGATGACAATTTTTGTTTAATTCGGTTCACTCTGAGTAATCGATGTACACTCCCTGGTTGAACCGAATCCTAATTTGTCATTATTCAACTTTAAGAAATTTAAATTATTAATTTCGGCTATACATTCGCCTGTCTGGTATAGAACCCCTTTAGCACGGAGAGTTTGATGCCTGAAAACCGGCATTTGTTTTGTCATGAGGTTAACACAACATGAATGCTTGTGTTTTCTTCCGGTTTATTATCAAACCGAACTTAACCTGCATGCCACTAGAGATTTTGTGTACAACTAAGGGATAGTCGCCAATCAATCCGTGGTGTTAAAATACTGTCAGCAGATATAAGGCGGCGTTCGTTAAAATTTGGTGGTTTGGGATTGAATTTTTTTTTTTCAAAGTTGAGCACCTTGTTGATTCCGTTTAGTTGCAACTTCCACATATCGAAATGAAAAGAGTTCTGGTAAAAGATTAGTTCGCTGGTAGAATTATAGTCTAGCAGTACTTTTCGCTGTAGCCTTATTTTTTTCTGGAGCTTTGAGGTTACATCCGGGATGTGGTGATTACTGTGAAGGTTCTAGAGGCACTCTTGCTGACAGCAGGTGGAGATGGGTGGAATGCAGCCTCGAGGACTATTTTTGGACTAGGAAATCAGTGGCGTAGTTCATTAGAGGAAGTTCATAACCAAACATGACTTATTTGTGAGTTGTCCATTGAAGAGGTCAGCTCTACGGTGATGCAAGGTAGATATTATCGAAAGTAATTAGGCCAATACTGGATGTCGTCAATTTCATATATATGCCATTAGTAATAATATATAATTATAGTTCAGTTTAATTGAAGTACGAGTTTGTATCTGCCTCTGGAAGTTAAGTTTGACTATTGTTACTACCCCCATTCCACCCTATCAAATTATAATTGGACAATTGCGTTTGTTAACATATTTGAGAGGTTAAGAGTAATTCCTTCTTCGCCTTCCTCCTCTTATTATAGGCTAGTGGCCTGCTTTTAACCACAAAGTCGTGATTCTACAATGCCTCTTTTCTCGTAGGAGTAGGTGTTGTTAGAGGTTAACGACTATCACACATGTTAGCGTGGTAACCGGAGAGCGTACATTATTTAAACATCTTTTTGTAGCCACCGGGGATCGATCCCGCTCCGGCCGCCTGAGACTGAAGTATGTTGAGCAGTAATTCCTGTGATTAGGAAAATATTTAAAGCTATTGAAAGTTCTAGCTTATGTAGCCAATTTAAAGAGCTAATTGGCCAACCTAATTTTTACACTGATACCCAAACAGATTTGGAACGTAATAGTCTTTACTTTCTATTGCTGCCACAAATACTCGTGTACATCTTTATTGAGGGTGGTGAAAGGATATTTAGGCACGTGGATGAGATTTTATTTATTTATTTAATTCGCACTCAGCCAACAGCCGTTAGGCCAATTATAGGCGTCGCTGTGCAGTTATGAGGACTTCCAACCCCACTAACGACTGTCATGATGTTGTATGACCGCCGGGACCAACTTTTTTCCGTGATAGCCGTACCACGAGGCGCCGAGAGATGCAGCCGTGGAATTCCGATCCAAGTTCTGACCAGAGACAGCGTTGCTTAACTCTGCTGATCTAACGTGGACGCTTGTTCAAGCTACACCACTCGGGACCTTCGATAAAACCCTTATAAAGGTATTTACTGTTAATTTGGGAACGTGCAAAACGTAATCACTCAGTGCAGTGAGAATATTTATTCTGAACTGTTCGTCTAAGAACATTTGTATTATTGAGTTAACTTTTTGAATCTCTCTCAGCAGCAATTGGAATAATTGCTCCCAGTGTAATTTAAATAATCCACGCATTTCATTACATTTGAGATTCCCAATAAGATACATCGGCTTGATTACTTACTTGTTACGTAGGGTTTTGTGATGTTTATTTGTTTGTGTGTTAGTTTTTACTTCTTATATCCAAAATTCAAGCAGTTCCTGTCAACGAAGCTTGCGTAATTAGCAGCACATACGGGTTCTGCCAAGAACAATAACTGTATATCTGCTTTAAAGAGAAATACATTGATTAATTTCAACCAGGGCACGGTTTCCTCGTTTAGACGTTTTATTTTCCTAATGGGTATATAATACAGGAAGTCATGATAATTTATTTTCCCCCGACAAGGGTGCTACAGGTGAGAAGAGTTAGAAAGATATTACTTTGCCTCTTCAATATAACCTCACACCAAAGTGAGTAATCGTCAATGAATGTAGCAAAATATATTTCTAGTCCTTTCGGTCATCATCTAATATCGACATCGGACCGGATATATATATACATTTTTACAGAATCCTTCGTATCCCGATGCAGCCCTAGAGAAGCGTCTTGTTGTCAGCGTTTTTCAAAATTACTACTTTTGGTTTCATCGAAGCCGGGCCTTCAAATACGACTTTTATTTGCGAGCTCGCGGAGCACTACCGCCAGCCATATTTTTATTTTAACTTCCGGCGACAGTTTTTTTTTATTTTCGCATCTTGCCGTAGACTCGATCGCTGCACCGTATGAAAATAAAACCTATAATTCTATTACATGCGAGTTTTTATAAAAAAAAAAAATCTGGTGTGATACACTCACACAACTTCCTTTTATAGTGATCTTATAATTAGCCACAAATTTAATTTTTGATTTTTAAGCATTTGTAAAAAAATTTCAAAAATTACATATTCTACAACAACGGTACAAAATAGAGCGTTAGTTGGAGAGACAAATTTTCTCTAAAATTTTAAGCTGAATTCAAAAATGTAATAATATACTGGGTGTTTTATTTAAAATAAGAGTTAATAAAAAAAATAGAAAAGAAATAGCCCCGACAAGAGAGCCCATACCCAAAATAGCTCTTGCTAAAAGTGCCCCAACAAACTAGGCAAGTGTATGTTAGGGTGGTCCTTATTTTTCAGTTTTTGAATATGAAACGGGTGCCCCCTAAAACTGTTCCGAATTGGTTGAAATGAAACCCTAAAAAATATTTTTCGGATCAATTAGTATTTAAGGTACGTTCAGTGACCTTGAATTTTCTCCGTAGGCTGATTGTATGGCACGGTATTTCAATATGCCAATGTGTTTCGTTTAGTTTGCATTTTCTGAATGTCTGTTGAAACATTATGGTATGTGAAATACACCATTTTTTTTCATTATTTTTTCCAGGTAGAGGAATGGCTTAGTAACTACAAATTAAACAAAAATATACTTTGTGTGCTGTGACCAAAGAGTTTACTAGTTCCAAATTGCCATCAATCCATGATGTTGTTGCAGTTTACTTTCATGAGCTGAATGATAGGAAAAGAACGAAGCAGGAAGCAGCATAAACAACAATTGAAAAGTTTCCTGAAACAAAGCAAGAAATTCTTTCCCGCAATCAACAAAAAGCAATCAAGAAGTTAGAAGAGCTAATCATGACTTGGGAGAATATTAAAAAGAATAAATAGACAGACCGGTACTCAAAAGCAGAACGAAGAAGCCTTCATAGTAAAATTTGGAAATTGGTTTGATGTTACCCACGGCAATGCTCTCAAATGACATTCAGGAAGACCGTGAGGTCTTGCTCTCTCAACGAGAGCCACGAAGGCGAGGGGGTATGATTAGACTTGACAAGAAGCTTGAGAAGAAAGGAACACAAAAGAAAAAGAAGGATGAATAAACAGAGAAAAGGAAAAAAGATGTGAACGGTTAAAAAGAAAAATTTCTGAAAAGTGTTTGCTAGAATCGTCACCTGCCTCCAGTGCGGAAAGGAAGACGGATAATAATGAGCACATACTAACATCATCGACATCTGGTAGCACCACATCTCTGTCCAAAAGAGGAAGAAAGGTAATATTTATGCCGGAAGTGATGTCTTCCCTTGATAGGGTAAATATCAGTGGCAGAATGTCCGCAGAGTTGCATCATTGATTTCAGCGACAGGACAAGATATGCAGAAGTACTCTTTGAATCATTCATCCTTACGACACTATCGTATGAACATCAAGAACAGCGATTGCAAGCATTAAAAGCTAAGTTTTAAACTTAGGTAGACGTATAACCATTCATTGGCATAGAATACTTAGGGGAGATTTAATAAGTGATGAGAAGGTCTACAGATTGCTCATTCTTGTTCATCTGATGGTATTGATCAACCCCTTGCTGAGCTTAAACTTACCACCGGAATAGAATGAGTCATGTGGGATGCCATCATTTAAACAATTGACGATTGGAATCTGAGAAATGTTAAGGCTTTTAGCTTTAATACCACTGCTTACAATACTGGACGAATGAATGGAGTTTGTGTGCTTCTCAAAGCAACACTTGGCCGTAATATATTGTTATGATACGTAAAAATCAGGTTTTTGAAAACAAAATTAAAGTACATCTGAATTTGGGATATTAATACAATCAACTTAGAAAAGTTTTTAAAAAGATTGCTAGTTTATTTGAAAATAAGTAATAAAAGTTTAATTTGAGACAATTTACAATTTATTTTGAAATCTAATAGCAATTGAGTATTCTATCATGGTGTTGAAATGTAATAAAGAAATATAAGTTAATTTTACTTGTGACAAATATGCTTTCTATTAGAAATTAGAATGTAGTAGGTAGAAATCATATCATTTAATTTTAAAGAGTGTATGAATAATTGTAGCTAGCATAAAGGGGGATTTTGTTTGGGATGATTGTAAAAATAAGAAATTTAAAATGTATTTTCAAAATAGTCTTTCGAATTTCATAAAAAACTGGAAATTTTACCTTTATTTGTATTGCTAATTTGGTATAATACAATAAACAAGGTGTTAACAAATCTACGAGGTGAAAATAAGGTTGAAATACTAATATGAATTAGTGCAAGTATACAGTTATTGAAGAGATTATGGAATATGGTTTAACTAGATCCGAGTAAGAAGAAAATAATAATATTTAAATGGAATTGGATTATTTGGTAACTACAAAGAATAATAAGTTACATTAATTACTGGATTTGGTGATTATCCGGAGGACGTGTTGATAATTTTGACGGGAGTTTCCGGTGGAATTGCTTGATTTGAACGGTTCTATTTGGTTGCTGACTACAGAGTAGGAGCTGGGGAAAATAGAAGATTAGCTTGGGACCATCAGTAAGATTGAACTTGCCAGGAAGTTGTTGGGTTGACAGTAGCGTAGGTGCAAGGGATAGAACCATTTCTGCAAGCTGCCATGGTTTTGACAGTTTGGAGTTTGTTTGACGGTTGGCAGAGCATCGTAGCTGGTCTGTCGAGGATCTGAGCTGTGAACGTCATGAACAGTGATGTTTTGAGATGACTAGCAGTGAAAGTATGAGGAGTTCAGGTTGGTCTTAATTGGTACTATAGAAGAATATTGAATAAAAGACAATTAAAGGAGTGGCATAAATATAATAAAGTACTTACTTAATGAATTGAGTCAGTTACATGTGATTAGAAAGAATATTTCTCATTTTTGGTTTGATTATTGTTGGATTATTGTTTGAAGTCAAACTGATAGTTGGTGTCAGTCCATAATCAAAAGTCACTATAAAATTAAAATTTTAAATAACAGACTACTAGATTAACGAACCATCCTTGAAGAGTCTCAATGCAATACAATAGTAGAGCTAATATTACGTAATTAAATAGGCGTCTCAACGTATAAGCTACTACAATATTGTATTTGGCTTTGTCCATCACTTTCATGAAATTATGCTGAAGGAAGTCTTTTCTACATGTATGGGCCCTTCCTTAGCTCCAGAAATACCACTATTCAAAGGATTCAAGACATTTTGGATATACATCATCAACGATGTGACTTCAATCCTGGAATCAATCACGAATCCGTACTAACCGAATTGGATTCTGTCAAGAATGAAATCCTTTTATTTGCCACTGAGCAATTGTACACTGAGATGATTATAGAGAGTTATTAGAGCTTACTGTTATATTCTTGCACCGTGAAAGGTTTATGGCCCGTCTGATTTATGGCATGAAGATCTTTCATTTTCGGAATAATGCAATTCGTTTAATTGCTTGTGAATTGAATGGATTCAACGAACTCTGTATTTCCGCAGTCAAGTTTTACATCAGATGTTGGTTTACATCACATTTTGGATTATCTGCTGCGAAGAGTGATCTCTTAGCGCTACTTTTGCTGGTTTCTGGATCAACCTCGGTTGAAGAAAAGATGAATATGTTATTGGAATTAGACAAGCCTTCTATTTCGAAAGATCTGCAGAAGCAAATCACTCTTTCTGACCATGACATCCGAGTGAAAGAGATTCCTGGCGTCGTGACAAGAAATACAAAGGAGTTTCTTGAAGCTCTTTCCTTAAACAGCGATTTCCTGAACGAGGACCCCGAAGATTGGCTTGATAGCCCATTACATTGTGAACTCCAACGAGCTGCGGCCAATGATACTGCTGAGAAAGGAGTGGCTCTCAAGCAGCAGTACAATGGGCTGCCCATCAAATCGGAAGAGCAAAGTCAGTTCACCATTCAAGTAGTGGCACAGCACCGTCAGCTTCTTTTGTCCATCACTAAGGCAGTTATCACTAAACAGATGTGAAACTTTATCATTGCATTTTAAATTGAATTGTATGTCAATTTTACATTAAATTTTGCTTATTTTTTCATTAATTTCTTTAGTTATGAACTGTAATTATTGTGGTTATTAACTACATCTACATAGTTATGCTAGTTGAGCACACCCTAAATATTATTGAAAATAAAAAAAAGATCGAGTGTTTCTACATAATATCGAATTTAGAATTTCACCCCATTTAAGGACCACTCTAGTGTATATACAGGCTGTTGCAAACATGGCGCATTAACTCTATGTTAGACTATTAAGAGGCACTTCTTGAGTAGGAAGAAAATATTAAAATAATGTATCTGCTATATTTTTGAAGATATAGCGGGGTTCTACTAACATCAAAACTAGCTGAACTGTTGTATAACTGACAAAACTATTTAGAAGTGTGTAATGTTTTTCTATCTTAACACTGAATATTAAAGAAATTAATAATTAAACTTTGGACTCCCATATTAAGAGATATAACAAAGAATTTTTTATGTTTTTCCTAGTGTTCCGTAATAGCGTAACATGGAGTTAATGCGCAATTTTTGCAACACCCTGTGTATTATAACTAACGTAAATGTAGCACACATGCATTTTATGGGAGCAAACCAAGTTGAAAAAAACTTTTAAATATAGTAACATTTTGCTCTGTTGACTACCACCATTCGTCAATAAACAAACTCATTCATCACTTTCGTATAGAGCACGATATGATTGAGATCCAATTAGAACATTTTAGTGGAGGCGTTCGGCACTCATAATAATCTAAGAACAAGTATGTGCTATTAAATCGACGACTAGAGACTTTAGTGGGAAATTATCATATTACCAACATTTTGGATTACCCCCGTGTAATTTCGTATACTCTAGAACAAGAAATATCTACTTTCATCTTCCTTTTAATGCATTTTTAAAAATAAAATTTAAATGTATCTTATAATTAATTTAAATATATTCTTTTGCTAATTTTTTCTCTCTCTTTTGTTATATTTTATATTTTTTCTATATTTTTTCACTCTACTGTAAGCTAATCTCATGCACAGGTAGTTAAACTACCTCTATGAGATTTTGTGAGAGGCGAGTAATCTGTAATCGACTCTTCACAATCTATTTGGCTATGAATAAATGAAAAAAAAATGTCACTCTATTTAATTTCTATTGGAGTGGTTTTTGCTGTAAAATGCATTTATGTTACGTTATATATACTTTTTTGCAGTTATAGCATATACACTTGTGGTACCCGTGTTCTGTACACCAACGTATTAAATGACCCCACAAAAAGATATCACAAGGACTTAAATCTGGTGAACGAGGCGGCCAACTAATTGGAACGGCTCTGCCAATCCAAAGTTTTAAGCATTATGCATAAATGCCATATTTTGACGAACATATAAAGCAGCGTCTTCTAATAATTCGGGAAAATTGAGATACGTTTGTCCGTTTAAACGATTTGGCAAAAAGTGAATAAACTGAAAGCAAAATGAGATTGATATGAATAATAGCAAAATGGGAAGTTTGCACTGAAATACCTTACCAGATGATTACTGAACTATCCACCCTATACATTTAAGCCAAAACTTTGCTGGTGATTTCTTATTCTAACTGCACGAGGATTTGCATGATTCCATTGGTGTTTCTTGTGCACGTTGAAAACACCATCACGTGTGAAAAGCCATTCGTCTGTCCAGAGAATTGAATCTTTCAAATCGTGGTGAGCAAGGTTCACAAAACTCTATTCGAAGTGGATAATCGGTGTTTTCCAGATGTTCCACCTGCGTATAGTGGTATGGATGTCGTTGATCATGGTCGAGAGTACGCCACACGCGGGTGAAGAAAATTCCTAATTTTCTAGCCACAGGTCTACTGCTTTGTTCGGGATTATTGTTTATCAATGTAAGAATAGTATCATCATGAAGACGCTGACGACCATCATTTACACATGGTGGTACAGCAACACTACCATTGAACAGAATGCGATCGACATTCATCTAAAAACGTTAATGCTTGGTTGTCGCTCCAAAGGAAATCTCTCACACTGTATAATCGGATTGCTTGCCCTGCTCGATTATTAGAAGTTCCGAGAGCCATGATCATGTCAAAATATTCTGGATTAGAAAAATTAGCAGCCATTTTTAGAAAATAAATACACGAGAATATGAACACAACAACGCGTCTGTCAATAAATTATTCTAAACAATTTTTTCTCGAAATCTGACATTTGATTCAACATTAGAAATTGCTTCAATTACAGAAGTAAGAATTTTATAGAAAAATGGCAAAGGCTTTTTTGTTCAGTTTTTAATGTAGAATAACGTAGTAGTATGGTCCGAATCCGGGAATTTCGTAACACCCTGTGTGATCCTCCAGTATAAAACTAAACAGTATTACGTAATCACGCTCCTCAGAATATTCATACCGTATTAAATTAAGCTAGCTGTACCCTTTTCGTTTGTCACTAGGTAGTAAATTGCGTTTTTTGCTGGGAACATATTTTATATTCAAAGTCTGTTGATCAAATACCAAACAGTTATTTTTTAGGTAACGAAGTGAGGGCGTCAAAAATTGAAGCACAGTTAATGCTGAACTCTTGCTTTCTAGTTCTGCAAGAACATGCCTTGTAGCAAAAACAACATGTTAAATTAGCTTTTATGAAAGCCTGTTTGCCTGTGTTCATTCACAAAATTGCTTTTGCCTGAGCTGTACATTTTGCGCTCTCTGTGGTTGTCGCGAATATTTTTGTTACTTTTTATGTTTGCTTAACTCCCCCCAATTGCAAATGAATTGGAAACAATCGCACGGTTTAAAAGTGTAGATTTGAAAATGGTATTATGTTAAAATTTGCCTTTATTTGTATGGCCCCCGTGCTGTTTTCGCATGTTTAATTCTGTTCACCCGAAATTAGTTCCTAATGCTTTGTTGTTAAAGTTTATTTATTTTGCATTTGTATACATGCAAAACTATCGTGATAAAATGTCTAGTAAGTATGAAGTACACCAGATATAAACTTTATACAGCCTTGGCATTTAAAAAAAAAAACTTAATCTTTGATTTTCAGTTTGAATTAAAGACTTTTCGCCCACTTCAAGAACTATTAAAATCAATAATCCACTTAAACATAAAAGCAATCAGAACAGAGCCCCACGGCATTTCATCATATCCATACACAGTGAATTTCTATGAAATATTAGTAGGTAACAAACCTTGAACAACTATCCATACAAATGTACAACATTATTCCATTAAAATTTCTAAACTATGACCGATGGGAGAGCCGGATTCGGTCTAGGAATTAACTTCCACCAACATTTTAAGTTGCAACGAAAGGGACGCGGACAAAACGTTACTGGAAAGTTTTGTTAGCTTTAGCTTCCAGTGCTGACAATAAGTTTGACAGAATTGGTTCTAACGATAAATCCATGCGCCCCGAGCACAAATAATTAATTCAAAAGTCGGCGTTAAATGGGGCATTAGCAAAAGCGCCCAATTAAACGAATTAAATAAACTGCAGAAGCTTCTAGGTACACAAGAATTCGGGACGAGGCTACAATAGCTGACAAATTTAATTATAAGATGGCTGAATTACTAGCGGCCCACTAATTAATAGCGAATAATTAACTCGGAATTTAGGCCGAAATTCGGCAGCAGGCGTTATTTGAAATTAAGAAAATTGGGGCTCTAGCGGCTTACCAGGAATTGATTTCTTCAATGGGGAAAGTTCTTGGTTATTGTAGCGTTTTAAAATTTATCCCAAAAAGAATATTTTGTAAAATTTCTAATATTTCTAGAGCCTTACTTAATGGATTGATGAACAAGACAAGGAAATAATACATAAATAGCAGAAGCGAAAAACTTCTTAAAAACGAAATTTTGTACTTTACGGTGATTGCCCTTACACCTAGGCAACACACTTTCCATCACAAGACTCATCCCATGTGCTCTTATACACAGTGCCGGTGCGAAAATAATTAGACATTTTCAAACTTTGCAATCTTAGAACTCAAGTGTTTTGACAACGTAGTGAAATCAAGAGAAATCAATAGAAATCGACTGTTTTGCTGCTAGTTTTTTTCTCTGTACGTGGTTTGTGCTGTAAGCAGAAGTTCCCACAAGGGAATTCAGATGGTGTCTCCGGAAATGCTAAACGAGGTGCGAGCCACTGTTGACGGGCCCTGGAAAAGGACAGCCGTAATTTATTCACTGCTAATTAAAACAAATAGCAAGTGTGACCCAGTAATCCAATCCGGGAAAAAACGGCAACAAGTTGTGTTGCTTGTAATATACACTAAGCAGGGTATCGATTTTGGTATGACAGCTTCGTATTAGGACAACATTAGAAAGTTTAAGTCCTGTCAGTTTGTTTAACTAGTGACAAATCTATAAATATTAATTATAGGAAAATGGGAGCAAACGTTTGCTTCCTAATAACGAATTGTACTCAGTGCTACCGTGGTCGCTTTCTGTAGCAATTTATTAAGCAAGCCGATCTACGGTTTAATTTTTGAACATGGCCAGCAAAGTTTTATTCGGTAGTAAAGTAATAAAAAATAAAATGTTTAATGGAAATCAGTTAACAATACTTGAGGTTAATTAAATAAACCAACTGAATATGTTCAAAGAGCAAAACTACATCCACCATGAAAATCCCATACCAAGATATTCTATTGAAATAACGGGTTTGCAGGATGTCAAAGATTATTTTCATGCTCTCAGACATACTGCATAAAATAGCAGATCTATTTGTTTTTGCTGATACTAGAGTGTTCTACATCAAGCGCATTGTGCATGTAGGTGACTAGACTGCACATAATAACTATGCATCTGACAGAAAAGGCTATGAAATATCAGAGGTTTAAATCAACTAAGAAAATTTCCTTTAGTTGAGCAGATGTAAGCTGAACATAACCAGTTTTAACACTGGACTTAAAATGGAAACTATTAGAAATTGCATATTTCTCTTGAAACGGAAACTTAACCTGGCTCGCCTGAGTGTGCTCGCTGTCTCATTTGACAAAGGTGCAGCCGATTTCTCCATGTGTATTTTTATTATCAATTGTTAAATATTCACAATTACTTTAGAGCGCCAATGTCTTTGAGCAAGCCGAGCGAAAATTTATACGCAGCTAGCCTGAATTCGTAAGCAGAGTGGGGAGTTTGCGTCAGACGCCACGCGACGTGTCAAACTAGCATAAAAGCATATACTATTACTATTACACGAGGTCCGGCAATGCTGCGGGAGTGGAAGATATTTCTAACTATGAGAGTTACATAAATATTGTGTACTACATAAAAGTACGAACTTGACACGTTACTATAAGGTTTTTGATTAGTGTGGCGAATCAAACTTACTTTCTTTTAATGTGATGCCCTATCTTTAGGTAGGTAGTTTAAAAGTTTTGAATTAAAATACGGTGAGCGGATAGCCCCGCGAGCAAATGCTCGCCTCTCAGACCGCTGGCCCGGTTTCAAATCCCGACGACTCTAGAGTTTAAAAATCGTACGCTCCCCCGGGATGGGTAGCGGGTAGGCACTTTTTCGCGATCCCGGCAAAGATAGGTCTACTTCAGGGATGCGACCCTGCCCACGTGAGCCTTGACTTTCTCTTAACTCCTCTTATCGAGGGTAGTCAGGTCCTAACCCTTATTCCTACCCATTCCCCACGTTAACAGCACCTATCCCCTCCGTGGTAGAGCGTGGTAGAGTGTGGCCAAACCCCCCTTGAGAATGAATGAAAGATGTCGATTTCCGAAAATGTGACAGCAGAAAGAAAATGGAGACGACTAGCAAAGGAAAGAGACAAATGGAAAGAAAGAAGGGAGGATTACGTCCAATACTGGAAATCTAAAGTCTGAAAAAGGAAGAAGAGAAAGACGCTCCCCGGCTTCCATGCTAACACCTGCGGTAGTCGTTAACTCGTAACAAGGTAACCTTAGTTTCGACGGGCAAGGCTAGCCACCTACCCGGCATAAGGGAAAAGGGGGCTCATAGAACCACTTTTTGGTTAAAACATGCCACTGGACTATAATAATAAGAAGAAGCAGAAGAATTAAAATTGCTATATCAAGTTGTATGGCTCTAACGTCAACCGTTTTATGCTAACTTTACGATTTTATGCAAAAAATGCTGAAATTTAGGCTGCTGCTATAAGTAACAGAAAACGTTACCAAAAAATTAACTTTCTCGTGAATTACCTTTAGTGTCTAAAACAGTGAGTGCAGATATTAATGCAATACAGAGTGCTCAATATTGGCTAAATTAATAATTTTGGATTCTTTTTAATAGAACAGCCTGTATATTTTTTACATTTTTGAAAAGCTTTTTTTATGAGTTTGTTATATGTAAGTTCATACCCTAATTTCAACAGTTTTTTCAGATATGTGTGTTTTAGCATAATTAAAGCAATTCAAACCTTTGAAGCTGCTTTAGTTGAAGGTAAACAAAGAAACGCCTCTAAAGTGATCATTTAAACACTTGACCTCACTAGAAAAACATAAAGCTATGTTTAGAAAATATAAATCCAGTCATTGTTGATAAAAGAAATAATAAATACGAAAAAACGAAAAATGTAGGAATAAATTAATTCCAGGATCAAATAAAATCAGATTTAAAAAAAACAAGAGAGAATACACTAAAATTCTATATTTAACTACTCTAACTGTTCAGATATTTCTCCTTCCGTTCTCTGGGTATTAAAGCTATACAGAGAGCTCTTAATTTCCAAATATAGTAATTTAGATTTATTTATATCTCTGTATATCTCTGTACTTTGAAAAATACTTTTTGAATAAGCTTTCTTGTGATATTTCATTTTCTAGCCCTAAATACAATCCCTTGAATCCGATTAATAAATAATACGCATACCTATCTGAAAAACAATTGAATTTAGGGATATGAAGTTACATATCAAAATAAAGCTCATTAAAAAGGCGTTTCAAAGATATACAAATATATGGGGTGTTCCATTTAAGAAAAATACTAAATTATTAAATCTGCAGATGTTGAGAACCCCTATAGCAATAATACCCGCACCGACTATTTTGGACTCGAAAGGTAATTCACGAAAAAGATAATTTTTTGGTAACATTTTCCTTCATTCAATTGTTGTCTGTTACTTGTAGCAGCCGCCTAAAGTTCAGCATTTATTTGCATAATATCGTTAATATCTCAAAAAAAAAAGTTTACGTTATACCTATAAAACAAAATTATTAGTGTTTCAGTTCAAAGCTTTTAATCTATCTAAATATTGGACATTTCATTAAAAAAGTAAGTTTTATTCGCCACATTTTTTTGAGCCACCCTTTGTAATCAAAAATATTTTAGTAGTATGCACCACATTCGTACCTACACACTATTTATGCCACTCTCATAGTGTCGGAAACCGCATTGTTGCCGGACCCTGCATGCAGTATCTCTTTACAGTAATATTTCTTTAAATTATCACCAAAAACTATTCAAAAATACTGGTAAAACATTAGCCAATAAGTTTAATGAGTCGGCGTACATCCTCACCACCTTAGTAAATTTTGTAGGTATTTATGACAGGCGAACTCATCACCCGCATCATGCAACGACCGCTGAATTTATCAACGGAGACAGATAAATTCATGTAAGGATGTATATAACACACACGATCAAAGGCTGCAACTAACCTAAACAAGTTAGAAGCGGGTTTATCTAGCATAACCTCTAGCTTCAAACATAATATACATATTGCCTGGAAGCATGCAGTCATATATAAAGTGTCGCATCATCCTATATAATGACGATAATTTCGCAGGCATTATGTTTAATATCAACAAACATTAAACAAGCGGACTGGAATTTTAAGCAATTTATGAAATTACATAAAATGACTAGCCATTATATAAAATGACTTAATTATACAAGTTGCCTGTAACATATCTAATGTATTCTGTTAATATGCAATGAAGTAGCAATGGAAAATAGAAATAATAAGAAATAATGCTAGTAGATCCAACGGAATAAAAATAACAGCTTATTTTAAAAATTTAATATGGAAAACATGTAATTATTGGTAATTAAAAATGGGGAAGGTATTTGAAAATAAAATCAACAGAACGTATATAAAGGGACAAGAGTTGGAGTTGCAGAATAGAAGTATTAAGAGAATAAGGGAAAGGGCTTTTTGGTGGAACACTAGTGAAGAGGCAGAACTGTTATATATTGGAGTAGGACTAAAAAAATGTCAAGTGCTGAAAAACAGAGTGAGCTGTTGATAGTACGTGTAAAGATGCAGAAGGTGAATACGTATGGATATTGGAGTAACACGAATTGTATGTGGCAGATGGATATCTAATAAAATTCAACAATGATCTACTGAATGAAGCATATTTATTATCATAGGAAAGCCCGAAAGGAAAAGCAAATAAGAACTGATAGCTGTAGTTGTATGAAATTAATAAAGAAAGGTTGTTGATTTTGTATTTGAAGTGAATTTTATCATCAACTGTCGTGATTTGATTTAGACAAAGAAAGATGCTAATTAGATTTTGATTTTGAACATACATTGGTATTGCAATGAGTTAAACGCATGCAATGACCTGAGAAGGAAACCATGTTCTTATAATTGGTGAAAGATAATTATTTACACATAAACAATAAAACTTGGTTTACAAGTAATTTTCAAAATTCAAATGAATAATCTGTTTCGATTTGTTTTAAAATGGCAAAGACTTTTTATGAAGTAGTATTGAGAGAAATTTTAATAACACATAACTTATATTGTTTATTATATTTAATGTAAAATTACTAACACCATTTTTATCCATTTCTTAGCTAAAACTATTGAGAAAACATTACTTCCTCACTTATTTAAGGTATAATTTTTGTCTTACACTCCGGATACCTTAAATAAAATTGTCGGTAACTGAAGAAGCTTACGTAACGTCTTAAAATTTTTAGAACATTTATTAGCTGCTGTTTTTCGTCTAAGAAGTTATAAAAAATGACCCATCAGCCGTAAAAACTTCAATTTCTTTATCTCTATATCACAAACGGGTAAAAACTTACGCATATTTAAACGTCACTATATACTATATAATAATATATGATACGGCGACAGATATAATGATGGCGATTATGCATCTCTTTATCACTGGAATTGACTTATACAATACTTAAATAAATAAACAACATTCATTGATTTAAAAAAAATCCCGATTGACTCTTGCACAAAATAACCCTGCTCTAAACACTAAATATACATTTTTGATATTTTACAGCAATGCGGCTCATAAACGGCCAGTTAGGGCTGAATTGGGTGTAGCAAACAACTCGAAATTGACGGCGAGTATTAGCGCCACAATAAACTTTAATGTCCGCTGTTTACAGTTCGATAACTGGCTGCAGCACCGCTTATCACCCCGTGGCCCCTGGTGGGACGCCACTGCATCGCCCCCGGCTTCAGGGCATCCGGTGCACGAGAACAGCTTTCGCACTGCAGGTACGCACAGAAGCCGTGTTACCACTTTTTACATTGTTGTTGTTGCTGTTTTGTGTTTGGTACAAAGTCCGGGTCGCCAGCGACGCTTAAGGTTGTAAAATGCAAATCGCACTAAACCGCTGCGGCGAGTGCCGCGCTGCTTTTTGGGCATTTCAGCTACTTTATTTTCTATCAAATATATTGCTACGCACCGGGGAGCCATTAGCCGGCAATATGGTGCGATATGAGTAATTAAGAGATTTCAATAAGCCTGCGCTTACAGCAAAAAGCAATCTCTTAACCATGTTGCGGCGATCTGCATTACATGTACAATGTATATGTTACTGTGCATTGAACGTATGTCCTTCAATATTTACACTTGCATTCATAGCTTTGATTGAATGCGATTGGTACTTTCTACTATAGATAATAATGGTTATTATCGTATGTAACAAGAGAAATATCAATATTATTATCATACGTATGTAAACTTTGAAGAGCTGTGTGATGTCACTTCATCCTACAACATGACATTTTCTATATATTTTTGCTAAACATCCAACATTCAGTTTGAAACATCCATTATCAAATAAGAAATACATTTTCATAGAACCCTCGCTTAAAATGGGGTTTTAAACAAAATATAAAATTTATAATCAGGGCCAGAGATACTACACTTTACGAAATGAAAGTTTCAATTACCAAAAATAAGTGGTTTATTGCTTCTTCCTTATTTTATTTATTTGCAATAAATTAGGGCTTAGCTCCGGTGCATATGACAAATAATTTGTGGTATGACAATTACTTTCTGATATTAGTGCAAAGGTACTGTTCCCAACTGACAGTTAAATAAACTCTAAATTTAGTGCAATAAAGAAAATCATCCGTCGGTGCAAAAACAGGGTAAAATTTAATTTTAAACACCAACATGGTAAGAATGCACCAGACAAATACGATTAATTCTGTGACGTAGCAACGGCTAACCTCGTTTTGTTTCTAGTGTGACGTAAACCCACGCGTGATTCACTTTTGTTCAATTTCCGGCAAAAACTGCAACTGCCGCCTCAATTCGCACTTTAGGAACGCCAGCTAAATTACTCGAAGCTCAATAAAATTGGTTTTTATGGAATCCTCCCTTTTTCGAAGAGGTGATCCGCTGTTGGATGGCACACTGGAAAGACGCGATGGCAAATACTCGCTTGGAAATGGCTTGTTGGTTCTAATTCTGTAGGCCTCCTTTCCATTTAGCACAAAAATATTTGCCTTCCGATGTCTGGAACTACCCTAAAATATTCACCGACGTAGGCTCGCACTCAACGATGCACCAGGTAGAGACTTGCTGGCCTAATTGCACTATTTTGGGAGCGATTACACCCACAGACGAGCGGCAACTTGGTGAATAACTTTACACAAAACTGACTTCACAAAGACTTTTTCTTAACAATTTCATTCAATAAATACTGGGCCCAATTTGCCTCCAACATGAAAAATTTAAACTTGTTTGATTAAATTATGACAATTGACTGTCTCATAACTAAGCAACTAGATTTACAATTGTTTAAAAGAAATTGGATTTGATTACATGTTTGAACTTATGGACTACAGTTTTCACTAAATTGCCCTTTTCTTGGGATAAATGCCACCACACTTCGCTCTGCGTTTAATTTTCACTTTGGTTTATAACGCACTGATACACTTAAGTTCTTTTAGCATCTCACTAATTGTCTGTCGATCGGTTGCCTTACATTTTTCCATTGCTCTATTGCAAATATTGCTTTTTTCATTTACCTTTCAGTTAACTTTCCGTTTGCTGGCTTATAAACTTTTAATACATAACGCTCATACAATTTCGGTACTTTAAAATTATTCTGTATCATTTTGTTCACATTATGTTTGACGTCACTAAGCGCAAATCCGTCACTTACAAATTAAATTGCATTGGCCCTTCCGAACATTTATCATATCTGAAACTGAACGTAACCCTTCTGAAACATACCTTATTTCATGACGTTTATTCCGCAAATTATTAGTTACTGCTTCTCACATCAAGTGCACTTAATAATGTAAAGTACTGATTATCTTGCAATAAATAAAATATTCAATTCTGTGTTCATGTTGACCTTATTCATTCTGTTACTTAGGCAGTCATAATTGCTGTGGGCAGTAAACCATTACAGTATATGTTGAGTTATTAATATCAAGGTACCTGAGTATAAAGAACACTTTATTTATGTTGAATCTTGGAATTACGTTTAAGTTGTATTTGTTGACAAAATATTTCTTTCTAAGGTGATGCGTTAATAATCAGCAAATATCAAGTTCTAGGTTGCTCCTTAAAACTGATTTAATGCACTATCATCTTACATTATTAATGATGTACGTATCGCTGGAGTTAAAGAAGCTTTCCACTAATGTCATCGCCATTATTCAATTTTGAGTGACTTTGAACTGCTGTTACACAGTATGAAATTGATGGTTTCTTAGGAACTCTATATTGTGATACTAGTATAATTTCTTTGCAGTTACAGCTCTTTAATTATTTATTTCGAAGTTTCTCTTTCAAACTGATTTATAATGCATTAAATGCGACGTTATCAAGTATGTTTGTATTTCGTGAGATAACAAAGCTCTTCACCAAAATGATCGTCATTGTTAAATAAACTTATTCTTTCTTTTCTTTTGGATAGACTACAATAAATGTGAGAAATAGAGCGGCACCTGAAAATAAGCGTGTGTGCTAACAGAAATATCTTAAACTAACAACTGTTAATATAAGTATAACTACTGACATGTAAAAAGTATAAAGAATAAAATATTTATAAACTAATTGGTATATATACAGTGTGGAATTTCGGTAAATCCGCTAATCTTCGTTTTTGGAAAAACATTTCAAATGGTGTTGGGATTTTCATACGTTTATATAGTTTGTTTTAAATGGTATGACGTCATCAATGGTTTTATTAATGAGAACCTATACATATTTCTATTTACTTTAGAAGGAAGTTTTAATCTGCTTTCAACGGTTAAAATTTTCAATAGCATCAGAAATAAATATAAAATGGTTCGACAGTTCGGTAACAGAATAATTCTAATTACCTGGATTTGAAACTAAGACTTAGTAGTAATAACTTTTCGACTTGGACAGTAACTCGAATATAAAAAATCTGTAAAAGACTTTACTGAGAACTTCCCTTGAAAATAGAATTTGTGACACTAACCAATTCTAAAAAGCAAAGGAAACTAGGGATGAAAATATTTTAACGTTCCGAGTAATAATGAAATTGTAAACAGAAACAATCGGGAATGTAATTACATCAATTTTCAAGTAAAAAGTTATTACCTGCGGTGGATTTTGAACTACAGCGCCTGCAAATGCGATTTAAACTCAGTCCGTTTGATACAAGCGGTATTAAACAGAACGCACTTATTTTTGCCCCATTTTGACTGTTGTCACATTTCCCACGTATCTGTCGGATACTATTTTATTCAAGTGTAAAGCCTGAGCTGTGTGCAAATTACTACTTTTATCTATTTATCAGTTCAAGCAATAGTAATAAATTTTTAAGGTGCTTACCCTGTATATATTGGATTCAAAACGTGCCCCTATTCTACAAGGATAAAAACCTGAGTTATTTGCAGAACATTATTTTCATTTAAGTAGTTGTTCTTGAATTAAAGCAAAAAGGGAAGAATTTTATATTTTCGGTTGCTCACCCTGTATATGTTCTACCGAAATTGTCTCGGTTTCATGCCAGGAAGACCTATAATCCGCACGAAAAATAACGCCAACAGGCAGATAAACAGACAAACAGACGTACAGACGTATAAACCAACATACAGACAGAGACGGAATTGAAAAAACCTGTTTTCGCCATCTAGCAATCCTGAAACGTGAAGATCTGAAGAAACCTCGGAAGGATATTTTAATATACAATCATCGGATCAGAAATGACCAGATCTACAAGGTTGTTGTAACAGCACATGCTTTCATTATAATTTTCTTTATAGTAATACCTATCATAATTGTGGGATTTGGAAACTGGTTAGTCTCATTAATATTAGGTGCTCCAGACACAGCATTCCCAAGAATAAACAACATAAGATTCTGATTTTTACCCCCTTCTCTTTCCCTGCTTTTAATAAGAATTGTTGAAAATGGTGCAGGAACAGGATGAACTGTGTACCCTCATTATCATCAAATATTGCCCATTGAGGGTCATCAGTAGATCTAGCAATTTTCAGGTTACACTTCAGGAATTTCATCAATTCTAGGAGCAGCGAATTTTATCGCAACAGTAATTAATATACGAACAACAATAATGTCATTTGGTTGAATATTTTTATTTGTTTGAGCAGTAGCACTTACCGCCCAATTTACTCAAATATTCAACGTGATTTTGTTGAGGAAGCTTATTTAAAAATAATATATGTAAATTTAAATTGCCTTATTTCAAAAAATGAAATGCAACGTAGAAACATTAAATTACCAGAGACTCCGAGACTGTTCCTTGGTTTGACATAAAATTAATATTATATGCTGCTGAGCTCTGAATACACCATTTCAGGTTGTTTTTTAAAATCAGCATGATGCCTTATCATGTTACACTACTAAGTGTGCTTGTTTTTCCTGAGTTAACAAAGCTCTTCACCAAGTTGACTGCCATTTTTGACTTTGTCGTAGGTAATTTTCAACTATAAGGATAGTGGTAGCCAATAGCGATTAAATGAAGAGTTGGGACAGTTTCAAAATAAATTAAAAGTTGGAATATTTTGAACTCTTTAGTAGTTAATTTCCAAGCGTCAGCTCAGTTGTGATCGCTCCCAGACCAACTACGGCGCACTCCACTCGACCTCAGCCTCTGCATAAAACAGGCGATTTGTTCCTAAGAACCACATTAACCGCATTAAAATCTAATTACGGCGTGTAAATCGCTTCCGCAGGAGCAAACCCATAGCTCTCGGAAAAGAACAAAGGCATCCATACATAATAGAACAAACAGCAGCCGACTGCTGCAACTGCATTTTAGATAAGAATCCGCCGGCGAAGTGATAATCGAGCTTCCTGGTGCTATTGTTGCACCCCGTTCCGGTTATCATGGTGAAGAGCATGATCGAAACTGAAGCGGCAGCAACACACCAGGCGTCTTTAAGAGCATGGTGCTTAGATGGGGTCGATTACTAAGCCCCGCAAATGAATAGCGGCGGCGTCGAGCGCCTTTCCTGAACTTTAAACGTCACGGTGCCAGTTTACTGTTGCTTGGGCAATTAACCTGTCGATTGCAATTAATCGCGGCTAGGGCGCCGCTGCAAAGCGACCCGCCCCATTTGGATGAATGAAAAATTCGAGGGCTTTGTAGGCTGCTCTCTCTATTCAGATTCGCCAGGAAGTCAACTTGTAAACAGCTGTAAAAACGTTACTGAACGTTTTACAACGTTTAATTAACCCATGGCTTAATCTCGGGTGGGAAGGCATCACACGGTTGACAGTATTTGATTGTTACGTTTTGACATAGTAAGTATCTGATGTTTTGTATTTTGATGTGGTCGCAAGTGTTGAGTTTTATTTGTACTGGTATTTTCCAGTGTGAAATTGGGGTTTTATAAGGGACTGCGTACAATTAAATATTTTGGTAATTCAGCAAATATTATCTTCCAGGTTGGCTATAAACAAATAAATAAATGATTTGAAATCCTACTCAACTAGCTGAATTCAATTCTGAAAGTCATCGTTCATCAAACCGACGACCCAATCAGCTGAACCTACCTATTTTTGTATATTCAATGATGCAAGAATGTATTCCGTTGCATAAAATAATTATGTAGTATGTTGAAAATCTTTTTCAGGTCATAAAAAAGTGAAGTAAAAATTGCATTCTGCTCCTGGTTATCTACCGACGACTCGTTACAGTTCGGTGATCATGAAATGTTGTACGTTATTGGAAGTTGTCGTTTTTCCGCTTGGTTGTTCGCGCTAATCTTGTTTATGGTTTTATTGGTTTTTCAGAGCTACCTTCCAAGTGTTACTAAGGCGGTAACCGTCTTCTCGATTGAAACTGGGGATTGCCGAATAGCACGAGGGAAGTATTTTTTATTCCAAGTCGTGTGTAGCTCTGGTGTTCCTGTATTTTACATTGGATGCTTCTTCCCGTTTGTCCGATGTAAGACTTGCCAGAAATACATTGGAGCTGATAAACGCCTTCTACTAGTAGTCTGGGCAAAAAGTTTTTGTTGGAAGGGATAGATTGTTCGATCTTTCTCATTGTACCATAGTCGACGCCGATGTTTTTCTTATCTAAGACCTTGCTTATTCTGTCTGTTACTCCGGTGATGAAGGGAAGGCAGGCGTAATTCATACGTTTAGGTTTAGGTTCCTTCCGTTTTATGGTGTATTGGGATGCTTTCCTGATCCTTAGTTCTTGTGGTTTACTGTCCTTGTCACAAATAGTGTTGTTGCGATGAATAAGAGTCCTGATCAATGACCTCTTTTGTTGGGGATGATGATGAAACGAAGCATGTAGATAGCGGTCAGTGCGAGTCTTCTTTCGATACACTGTATGGCTGAATTTGTTGTTAGCGGTTCGTTTAACAAATACGTCCATGAAAGATAGTTGTCCAGAAACGACCAGTCCCAATAATGTACAAGATTTACATGATCAGCCAACCGTAACGACTTCTCGGTATATAACCAGAGGCAGAAAGCTCCAACATCAGTCTTTAGAAAACTACTGAAGAAACTGACAGCATGAGCAGCTAAACTTCAAGTTTAAATTGAATACCACGGCATAACCCGGAAGAACCTACCATTAAAACTATACGTTGTTGGCTATTTTGGGTTGTAAGACAAAACTTTCCGTGTGGTCTTAAAAACTATTCATCCGTCAATCTATACAGGAACTACAAAGCAAAATTTGATATATATGGTACTAATATTTATAACAATAAACTAACAAAAAGAAAAAATATTTTCCACTGTTTTTTAACCAAAAACGATATGCAAAAACAAAGAAATTTAAAAAATTAAGCTCCAGTCGTGCAGATTGAGGTATGTCGTCCTTATAGAAAAACACCACAACGTCCGAGATGTCAGGGTTCCGTATATATAAAAAACTTTTGACACAAAGGGTCACGTTGCGTTAAATATATAGAAAACCAAAGACTGTTCAAGAAGTATAAAATATGCCAGTGTAAAATTCTCAAGCTCTAGTGAAAACCATCCGGCAAATTACAAGGGGCGCTTCGACTACAAACGAATACAAAAAATATATTCTAGGTTAAGAAAAGAAACTACTATCCTGGGTTTTTCAAATTGATGTCTAGCTCATTATTAAAGATTTCCCAATCTATATTTCCTTCAATCAATTTTGGTATTACAGGAATTCTCTGAGGTTCACTGTAAAATGAAATTATTACAGGTAAATAATCTGAGTCAAGCTCATTTAAAACTGTTTGGAAAATAGGTTTGCTGAAATTTTTATCTAAGATGACATCTAAAATATCAGGCTTGTGGTTTGGTCTGTATGGATAGTATTTAGTCTAGCTCCATTCGGGTTGCTAACTCGGCATCCCCAATCTGTGAACTTGCAGTTCAGATCACCTACCACTAGGGTTGATTCGTTTTTCGTATTTTGGCAATATCCTCTTCCAAAATTATTTTATTTGGCTCTTTGTATGCAGCATAAAGTCAGAAGTTAGTATTGTTATCTAGTATGAGTTTTACTGCCACAGATTCCAGGTTTTCTAGGTTGGGGTCAATTAGCGAATGATGCGCTAATCGTCGTATAATTAAAATTGCTACTCCTCCTGACGCTATTTGGGCATCTCTGTCCTTTCTGTAAACTACGTAGCCAGGAGCTTTAAATGTTTCTGTCTGGATTAGGGGAGTCTCAGATATACATGCTACATCCACACTATGTCTTGCCATAAATTCTAATATGATAGTGCGCTGGCGCTTTACGCCATCAGCATTCCAATTTAGGACTGTTATGTTATGAATGATGTGATGCTTATTTGGAACCATAATTAGATAATAATGGGATTATTGCTGCAAGATATGGTATTATTTTATCGATGTGTGGAATTATCAACTCTACTATCTTTGTAGTAATCGTAGTTATTAAGTCTGTGGTTTCTTGGTGCTGTGTAGCGCTGGTTCGGTTACAGTTGGTCGGGAGTCTCGGGAATTCCCTGTTATAATTTTGTATTAACTGCGGGTTCTGTTGATTACTTGTGGTAGCTTCTGTCGTTATTGGTGTTGTCCATGCTTGTGGTCTAGTTTGTATATTTACATGTATCTGCTGGTTAACTTTTTTGTAATAAGTACATCCTTTATAGTTGGCAGGGTGAAGTACCCCGCAGTTAACACACTGTGGTGGTACTTCAGGTCTTTTTGGACAGTTAATGTACTCATGGCTTCCTGTGCACTTAATACATCTTGGTTCCGACTTGAAATAGTTTCGAGTGTGTCCATAACTCTGACACCTTTTACATTGCGGAGTATCTTTGGATTTTCGTCTAGGCTCTACTTCTATTATGCTGTATTCAATTTTTGTTAATTTAAAAACATCATTAGCAACATCAGAATTATTAAGATCAACCACGCACAGTGGTATTGGCTTTTTGTCTTTATTATAGAGCCTCACTACTTTTGTACAGGGTATTTTAGTTTTGTTAGCTCTGGAAGATTTCGAATGATAACCGATAAGTTATTTATTTCCGGATCGTTAAATGTGTGGTAATTTATTTTATTTTCGTTATAAATTTTTTTCATTTTTTTGTAATCTTCAATTGTATTTAAATTAACTCGTATCCTGTCTTCTCTCTGTATCGTCTCAAATCCGCCTTTTGCTTGTTCTTTAAGGTCTTTTATTATTTCTTGGTATTTCAGTGACGAAGCATAATGTAAGAATATAGGTGGAATTTTTATTTTATTTTCTTTAGCTGAGCTGGAAGTTGGAACGTTTTATTGTTCAGTTGTGTCCATCTGAGTGATAGCTGCAGCGTCGGTACCCTGATTAACTACTTCTTGTGTGTTTACTATGTTTTCGTTTGTTAACAATTATGAACCGCATTACCACACTAGTCAACAACATGTCATAATCGATCACTTACTAAAAACGCAAATAGTCTGTGTCAACATACACAGGAAGTTCAATCCTTATTACATATTAATGAAGTTAATGTAATGCTGATTTGATAAACACTTTTACTTTTGTACTTTAACAAAAACGGCATAAAGATAATTAATTATGCAATTTACAACACTAACCATCTTGACAAAACTGCACAAGGTGGAACTGCCATTTTAATTAAAATATAAAGCATCACGAACACTGCAAATATACTCAAGAACACATACAAGCCACGCAATGGAAATAAATGAATAAATCAATACTCTAAAACTGTCATCAGTATACTGCCCACCAAAATAAATAATAAAAGACATCACCATGGACAATTCTTTAAGACACTTGACAGTAGGTATGTGGCTGGAGGGTATCAACACTGATAACTAATAAAAATCGAGAATTAACTACTCGCAGCTATGAAAGAACATTGCATGAGCCATTTATCAACAGAGCAACCACATGTTGACCTACTGAAACATGAAAATATCGAATCTTCTGGATTTTTGTGTCATAAAAAAATCAATAACAGGGACAATCATGTTAAATGTAGCTATGGTCTTTCGTCGGAACATTCGCTTGTGATAGTCACCATGTACATTGATATACAGCAGATAAAAAAACCATTCCTCTGCAAACAAGAACCAACTAGGAACTATTTAGGAAAAATATAAACGAACTCCTCTATTTGAACCTCCAGCAAACCCACAAGGGATATAGATGCAAAGGATGTGCTGAATTTTAATTAAGCCAGATAAGACCATTTGAATGGCTTATCAGCCACTGAGGCGACGGATTATTTACTGTAGAGAAGAACAAGAAAAAAAAGTACCACAACAGCATTTTCTATCAATCAAGGAATCCAATGACAACAGCACTAAAAATAATGAGAAAAAGGGTGTTGTATATGCTGGATACCTTACTGAAGTATTTTAAGCTTATTCGACAGAAATAACTCAAGAGGATTCAAATGAAATAAAAGAGTTCTTAGAAGCATCATATCAAATGAATATACTCATAAAAAACAACCTATACACATGTTGCAAGCACTATAAAAAATAAATTAATCACGAAAAGCTCTAGGTTTTAACTTTATCAATGGTAAACTACCACAGCAACTGCCAAACAAAGGAATAAAATATGTGTTTTAAATATTCAATGATTTGCTAAGAGACTTCCCAACCTACTGAAAGATAGCTTATTAATTATGATGCCCAAACTCTGGTCAAAACATTACTGAAGTAACATTGTATCCACCAATTCGCCTACTTCCAATTCTTTCAAAGGTATTCGAAAAACTAATATTAAAAATGATGAAAATAGTTATAGACGAAAGACAATTAACACGGAACTAACTGTCTCGCTTGACATAGGTCAAGCGTTAGATAAAGTCTGGTATAGCGGCAATGTTACAAAATTAAGAAACATTTGCTTCAATCGTACTGTGAATTGCTAAGATCATATCTAACGGAAAGATTCCTCTTAGTGGAAGAAGAAGATGATCTAATTGAGTTACATCTTATAATATGTGGGGTACCCTAAGGAAGCATTTAGGCCCCAACTATATATTTACCATCGAGTGTCATATTTTGTACTTGGTAGGCCTGTTTTTTGCATGCAATTCATAAATTTTATATTATCTCAATTTATTTATTTCAGCGTAGTAGAGTAGAGTAATACCGCCTCCGGATGTTTCTGAAAATGGCTACAAATTTACGCCTAATTGCGACTATCGTAAAAATCTAACTAAAAACTTGTGAACGTGAAAACCCTGGTACTAAAGAACAACTTACTATATGGTATAGTTATTGGGCTGAAGGAGTCATTGGGCTATATTTTTGAATGAAATTGGTAAAACTATCAAAGGTGAACGCTATCGCAACACGCTGACAAATCTTTTATGGCCCTAATTAAAGAGGCTTCAGACAGTGTCAGCTTCAGGTACTTTATATTTTGGGTTATTGAAGGCAATTCGTTTGGATCTATTTTTACTACTGTTATATATACGTCAGTCATAATGGTATTGGTTGATTTGACTGTTAAATGCCCGCAGAAACAAGCTATATTGCTCGTTGTTTTGATGTTATTAATTAACACTGTGTGTGACATCAATGCTCAATACTTTTAAGATTTAATACAATTTTCTTTGGATTTATCTATAATTTTATGCGTTTTAGACTCATTATATTTGTGTAAACAAATTGTCGTTTCTGTGCACATTTTTTAAGTCAGTTTTAGCCCGGGACGGGTTTCATGCACACTGAGCTAGCAAGGTAAACACGAACGGCAAGTATTAAAATACTTGGTGTATCGTTCGCCTTATTTAAATGTAACGTGCCAATGAAGGGGCGTAGTTACTGTATTGTTACATGGTATTAAATAAGGAATCAAGGCTGCACATCAACTTAATGCTTTATCCGGGAGCAATTATTTCAAAAAAAAAAAAAGAATCTTTCACGCTGTGGACAATATTCGCAATTAAGGAAATGTTGCTAAATTTTTTTTTAAGTTATCATCAAGGATTATAGTATGGATATTTCTTATCTTTATATTTTTTTTATAAAATCTATGTAGTAGATCACCAGAGTAGCTCCACATAATCATGAAACGAAAGAGAATCATTTTCTACTGCTCTATAATATGACAATTACAAGAAACTTACCAGATAAGAGGTGCTTATGAGAAAGATGTCGTTGACTAACCTGAAACAAAAAGCAATTTTAGATATATCGGCAAATACTAAAACTTCTACAAGTATAATTAAAACGTAATATAGTGAAGAGTGAATATTTTAGGCGGGTATAAAGCCTAGAGCTGCATTGGGTTTGTACTTATTTTATACGGTTCTGTGTACTTTGTACCAGCTTAAAAATACTCACTCCCGCTATAGTTAGAAAGGAATAGATATTTATAAAAGAAGGTAATGTGTTCTTACAGATCCTTTGAAAAAATGGGGCCAAGACAATATGACGTATCGGAGATGATGGTGACACTATGCTAATAATTTATAATGTTTCAGTGTCCTGTCTGGTATAAAGCCATTTCTGAAGTTCAATATTTAAGCCGCAAGCACCCTGTTCCCAAACAAGCCCATCAAATCTGAGTCGCGCACAAAAGGCAATCAACTAAACATGGCTTCTGTTTGTCAAACATGCACACCTTCAGAAAAACGTCAATTTCACACTGGGAAGAAGCAGCACAAATAAAATTTATATTTTAACCATGTCGATTAGATTGGTGAAAAGCTTTGCTAATTCAGAGAAATCATAATAATCTATTACACGGTTATAAAAAGCAACCTGTAGATTAATATTTGAAGAATTGCAGTGCCAAATAAATTATGAGCGCATCGCATAAAAAGCCTTATGATACTGCAATTCAGCTCATACAATTTTAAATTATCTGGAGCTTCCATGTTCTCAAATCCATATAGTGCGACGTGATTCTGCTCTACAGAAACCCGTTCGTTTTAAAGCAAGCAAGTTCTTTAAGCTCAACAAGTCGTACCGCAAGCGAAATTTTAAATCCCCGCAAACGATTCCATCCAAATCGCAAACAGCCTGCCTCAAACAACCCCATCAAATCTGAGGCCCGCAGGAAAGGCGATCAATTAAGGACGATTTCTGCCTGCGAAACATGCACATCCTGGCCCGATGTGCTAACAAGGACAATTTGGGCTGATAAGCGAAACGCGGATGAGCATCCGTGCACGGTACGCCAATGATCTTGCATAGGTAACTCGGCTTCTCCTTCATCTAGTTGTTCTGCCTCGGGGTTCAGTCAACAAACTCCGCAGCGTGCGCTGTCGATTATGCCCCAGATATCCTCGATTTACACTGCTGTCTTTCTCACTCGCGCGGGAATAGGGAGACGCAAGCTGCTTCGCTGAGCCATCAATGGAAACGTAACTGCCATGTAGTAGGAATTGGGGAGCTGAAAGGGCCATAACTGTGGAGAGTCGAAAAAGTTGAAAACCAGAATATGTCATACAAAATTTGTTATGCTACCTATTTATCTTACGTAGTAGGCGATGAATAATGCAAAATCAAGTTCTAAATATAGTTTAGACAGAGTTCGGCAACGATGCGGGGGTGGACGACATTTGTAAAACTAGGGGAGCTACACAAAATATGCTTATATAAAAATTGCAGTACAAGAACAATGCATAGTAGCAAAATAGTTTTGATTATAGAGGGTGGCCCAAGAAAGTATGGCGATAAACCCAACGCAATATGATACGTCTCATGAAACAGCGACCGCTTTGGTGTTAAAAAGTAGGAAATTTAAAAATCGAATTTGTCACGCCGGATAGATGTAAACATGACAACTGGAGAACGACTCCACCTATCGGGATAATTTCTTTGCCAGTTAGTGTGGAATACTAATGTAAAAACCTTAAAAGTTTTTAGAGGAATCAGTCGTTTTTGGCGGGAAAGTGGCTCACCACTGGGCCTTGCTACATCCCCCGCCAATAGAATTTATTTTGTAGTCAAAATCTACGCTAACTTGTATTTTTATATGCATTGTATAATTATGTGTTATACTTAAACAATGCATTTTAGAATTATAAGTATTTCCAAATTAAAATTTGTGCTGGTGCCGAGAGAAATAAGCGCTGCTCTCGGAAAAAAGGAATTTTCAACTCATACAACTTTAACATAGAGGCAGTCGCACGCAGCCTCTGCTAAGAGCTGGACGTGCTGGCGATTCGAAAATGTAGTAGACGATTTCGCCCAAGGCGATAAATGTGAATTAGAAGCGGCTTAATATAGCCTTGCAGTTAATAAGCTCTGCAAATAGTGTTAAATTGCAGTGAGCCCGCGTTTATATTTGAAGTAAACCCATTATTCAATGTGCACAGGTAGATACACAAATACGCTACATTCAAAGGTACATTAAAAGCGTCTGTAGGGAGGTGTGAAACGCATAAACAAAAGGTGCTGTGGTTACAAGACGTGATGTCACTCAGACGGGCGGTGGTTATGCGCCAACAATGGGGGGTTTCCCTCAACATACGTTGTACGTCCAGAGCAGCGATGCAATGGAAGACGTGCTGTTTTGCAGGACACGGGCCGGAATAACAGATAAAGCGTTTTCAGCTTAAAAGCCATAAGAAATTTTTTTCTACGCAGTTTGCGAACCGCAAACAAGGTGTGATGTACGCTAATTCTACTACTTTAGGTACTCGAAAATTTAAACAGGGCCAACTTTATAAGGAGGTAGCATGGCTCAGTCGCTCAGCTCGCTGGGATACTGATCCACGTTCCTCTAGGTGGACAGGTTCGAATCTCACTGAGGCTATGCACATTAGTGTTTTTCGAGCCTGAAAACAGTCGTGGAAGGCAACGGGATACCACCACGATGCTGCCGAGTCTATTATTAGAATGTTTTCTCCCCATCCAAGGGTGGAAATCGCCAACGTGCTGTGCTGTATTTACGTTTCCCACTAGCGCCACCTTCCATGGAGTAGCAGCACCAAGACAAACCAATGGAGGTTTAGGGCTCTACTGTCCTTATATACTATAGAATATAACAACTTAGTATGCAAAACAATGTAAAAATGTAAATAAAAAAGCATAAGACACTTTAAGAAAACGAACTTAAATAATTATCGTTCTTGTTAAGACATTTGTTTTAGTTGCGTTTGAGACACAATAACTTTAACATTTTTATTAGAGTTGATGTATGGGTTGCAAGTAGACTCAGCTATATGGCATGTAGATTTTACTAGGATTCAATCTTGTGATTTAATTGGCGTGTTCTTTGGTTTAAGTTGTGCTTCTTCGTGTCTTAGATGTTTTTATGTTTTCTACGTCTTTATTTGTGTTTTGAAATCAATAGACTGATGTAGACAAATTTGCTGTACATGTGCATTATTTAAGGTAATTTCTAGTTCGACAACACTACGAAGGGAATTCTATATTTCATAAGTCACTAACTTGAGATACTAGGAAATTTATGTTCACTGAGCTAGCAAAGAGTTAAAAAGGGCAAAGATATATTAAAATATCAAGAGGTACAAAACGTGTTCTTCCAAATGTAAAGTAAGCAAGGAGGAACAAAACGAATGCCGTATGCAGGCCTAAGGTCGCGAGTTCTATCCTTGGTTACCTTTTAATCTGAAATGCCACATTATCGGCGTTCTATCCCATCCGCGCTGCTCCTTAACGGTACTGGTAAATCACCACCAGAAGAAACTTAACTAAAATGTGTAACTTTATCCACTTGACTGACATCTAGCGTAACGGGTGTGCTACAAGCCTTGGAATCAAGTCTTGCCCTGAATTTGGAGCGGTATGTCATTTTCCCTTTCGGTTACAGTGTGCAAAATATTGCACATGCATTAAGGAATGTTTTATAACTATTAAGTGGGTTGCTGGATTGGCTGCATCCTATTGACGACATTCGGTATATATATATATTCAACATATTCTAATAGGGAGCTGACATATAGGTGAGAGTAGAAAAGGTTGACAAATTTTCGAATCCGTACTGTAAAGAAAGCTTGCGAATTCGCTGCAGCATCCTACAGAAACGTAAATCAAAAGTTTTGGTGGCGCTGAAACCGATTCAAGATTGTATTGTGTTTAAAAAGCTTTGTTTTTGACACTCACGTATAGACTGCCAGTTTTTGAAAAAAATAGGTTTTTTTGGGAACAACTGTGAGGTGTTACATTTTGCACTTTGCGATTTCACCGGTGGCGTACGTAAGATAAATGCAACCCAATTGTTTACACTGTGACCTCAGGTAAGTAACAAATGATACATGAAAAAGCCCTGGACTAAGGCAGAGATGTATGCCTCCCTGGAAGAGGGGCTATCGGATGTGGTGTATTTGGTACTGGTCAAACCTGTATGATGGTATGCAATAAGCAAATCCCTTCATTTCAGGCATAGAATAAAACGTCGTCCTGGATAAACATGCAGCAGATGATGAAATTGAAGAATCGCAGAATGAAAATGTAGTGCCTGCGATCAAACCTGAACTTGCAGCTGAAGCGAAACTTCACTTTCCAGGAATCATTATTATTAAAACGAATAGACGACGACGACCAACACAAGATATTGGTGAAGCTTAAGCACATCAGCTTGAGTTTAACATTCAACCTGGACCTAGTATTACTCCATCGGGGCCAAAACAAAAGGGGAACCATCAAAATTAAAAATCGCGGCATACTACAAACAGCACGATATAACTTTGAAAGAAGACGTAGTCTTTAGGAGAGGCAGATACATTCAACTCTCAAGAAACTAGCACGAACCTACAGTGGAATCTTGAAAAGCATCCTTGAAATTATGGTAAAAAATATAACGGGCCTGATTTGTCACACCAGAGATCTGCAATATATAAAGCCGCTGGCATAAAGCTGGTCTGTAGATTTTGTGCTAGATTTATTATATCAAGAACACCTTTTGATTTTGAAATCGCGCCCATTTAAATTCCCGCGCTTAGGGCCAGTAAAGGCCGCATGTAACTAAAATTAAACCTCGATAACGCCGTTTCGCGGTACTTTGTGGAAAGATGAAAAAATTATTGGTTTGGTTGTAATAGCAGGCGGGCTTGCTAAGTGTAGCCGTCAGTACTTCGTTCTAGGGGGCGACATCCGAGTCCAAAGAAGTGCTGCTCAGCGTTGGCGAGTATCTTCGGAGCCCATACAGCTAACAACGGGGAGTTTCTACAGCGATTTCAAGGTGAAATAACCCGTTTTCCATGCCGAGTATGATAGATGCAAATTTGAAGAGCAAAGCCATAAAAAACCGAAATCCACGGTTTCACTAGCAGCAAAGGTAAAACCAGGTTAGTCTATTTACTAACAATGTATTTAATCAAATCCACCATTATGTTCTAAGTCGCGTTATACTTGTAGCAGAGTTCATGATTGCGTCGTCCTTTAACGCACAATTCGGACGCCGACTGCGAAACGTGTGAGTCAGGAAAAATCGGCATGAGGCTAGGCGCGAAGCAAACTGGCTTAACCTTTCGATGCCGGAGGGGAGTACAGTTTGCATCCCAATGTCAGAATTTTGTTTAGATGGTTTACCTTCGCGATTCCTTTGCACCTAATTCTTCTTTGTAATATGGAATAACATCTGTTAGCATTACTGTAATTCTGTGTTATAAATTTTGCAAAATTATGTAAAATGTTGTCTGGGGTATGACAGAATGCAGAGTCCAAAATCAGCAAAAATCTTCGGGATCTTATGTCTACACAAAAAGACCGCAAGACAAGAAAAACCTGCAGTTTGTGTCACAGCTTTGTTTGTGCAGACAACATCAAACAACTGCACAAACTACTACGTGTTCCAAATGTAAGCCGATCCTTAAGGTACAACGACAAAGTAATTGCTTTTTCCGTAGTTACAATATACAATAGAACTTTCACTGTATACTGTTATAATAAAAATACTTTTTTATAAATTTTACTTGAAAAGAGTCTTTATTATTTTCAGCCAATTTACTTTTATGACACGTCTGTATATTTACCAATAGTATGGGGTACATAATGTACCCCTTTTATCAACTACGACAAATGTTTACCCTTCGGTATCGAAAGGTTAAAGTGAATTGGCGGAGAACTTCAAGATATATTCGAGAATTTTCGCGGTAGTGTTAACGTTTGACATTTTGTTAGTTGTATCTTGTGCAGACTGTCATTGCTAGTAGAATTTATCTCTTAACTCGTAGCAAAGCAAACCAAACTTTTGGCTTTGTCTATGCATTGCATACCGGGTGACAATGAGACTAGGGCCATGCTTATATCTTCTTTATTTATGAATCGATTTAGATAAAATTTTATACTAAGATAATAGACATAATTTCTGATTGGTCGATAGATGTAGTCAAAATGGCTGATTTAGATTTTTTAAATAGAACACCCTATATATTTTATGTTTTTCTGAATCTACTAGTCAAACTACATATAATAGTCTTGCCAAATTTGCTTACGTATTATTAGTTATTACATAAAAATATTTAAAAGAATAATTAATTAATTAATTTTCAGTTTCAGATAAAGATAAAGTAGTGCATGATGCATATCGTTAGATTGGTAATTACATTTTTTATCTAATGGCCAGATGGCCCTTGGTAGGTGTCATTTAAAAAGTAACTTTTTCTTAAAAAACGAATTTAGCAAATTATATTCTTTTAATAAAAGTTTATTGACCTTATTGATGAAATAGCTATTATTAAGAGTTGCTAGAGTCAATTAGAATAGATTTTTCCAAGTCAAGGCCTTCTATGGTAAAAAATAAAAATTGAAAAAATAATTTTTTTGTTTAAAAAAATTAAAATTTGGCAAGACTATTATATGTAGTTTTACTCGTAGATTCAGAAAAACATAAAATATACAGGGTACTCCATTTAAAAAAGTTGGTATCATTTCCGGTAAAACCGGAAGTCAGCCATTATGTCTAGTATGTTGGTATAACATTTTATCCAAATCGATTCGTAAATAAAGAAGATATAAGCATAGCCCTAGTCTCATTGTCACCCGGTATCTTAGCAACAAACTGCAAATGGCAGTAAAAATTAGCCCTTAGCCCGTAGCCATTCAGCTCAATATTAAATCATGACAAGGCTTATTTACGGATTGTCGGTTTGTATTTCTTTTGGTTGTGTGCATGTAAAACAAACGTCTGTAGTATATTACGTTAATATTAGCGGCCTTGGATTATATTCCTGGAAGGTTTTGGGTATTTATTTTCAACATTAAAGGTGTGTACGGGACAACTTCATGTAAAAAGCTACGTTGACATTCCCATAGCCACCACCGAGGTGAACAAGGTGTCGCTAGCAACTTACGGGCATCAAATTTGAAATAAGAAAGGAGTGTAGACACGTCTCATTTCAAAAACAAAAATTTGTACACACACACAACTTTGCTGGTATTTATATTGGATGTAAGTCTTTATTATCCCAAAGGAAGACGCTATTGGGAGAAAAATTAAATATTCTTTGGTAGAAACTAGTATAATTGACACCACTAATGGACAGTTGAACGTAATGTAAAATATAAAAAGCAATCCTTGCCCTTGTGGAGTCAATAGTTTTGCCCTATATGGTAAAATTAAAGGAATGGAGGGAAACTATGGAACACAAGTAAGGAGCATCCGAAACAGTAAAAGAAAAGTAGGGGTAGAAGAAGAAATAGTTATACAAACATGGCTAAATAAGGTATCTTATTAGGAAATTTGTGGTGCATAACATTATAAGAAGCAGAATAGTACAGGAAGAAAAATAAAAACGATACATAGAGACAACGGCAGCTAGCTATACATCAGATGAAAAGAGAAAATCAGCTGGTAGAAATGGAAATAATTAAGTACAGAGGAGAAAGTATGAAAAAGTACCAAGTCTTCTTTTTCTCCGAATTTAAATTTTCTCCTGCACTATAAAATGTTCGACCTATGTTTTAGAAAAGTTAAAATTCTTCATTATTTAAAGTATTTCGTAAGCCATTCATGTAATCGTTCGTATTTCAAATGGGAATAGTGTAACTCGCGTCACCTTTACAGAGAATTAAATAGCTTTTCTCTAATTTGGACTTTGGTGATTAATAGTCTGCAGTTCGTCTTAGGGGTTGACTGTTGACTGTTCAAACATTTTGAAAAACAACCAACTTAGGGTTTTAGACGTTATGAGCCCGAAAACCTCGGTGCTTTACGGACTACTAAAACTACACACGGAAGGGAATCCTTTGAGACCAGTGGTAACGTACATCCAAGCTCCAGCTTAGAAATTGTGTAAGAAATAGAATTATATTTTAGCGGAAAAGATACAGTTTCAGCTGAGAAAAATTCGTTAGAAATCATAGAAAAATTAAATAGTATTAATATATTCCTCATAATACGAAATTTGTATTACTCAATGTAAGTAGAATTTTCAGCTCTATCCCAACCAATCAGTTGAAAATAATTTTTTCGATGACTGACATCGAAAGTAGATTTTTCTCACTGTCATTTGACAACAGAAAGTTGTCGTTTGCCGCTGAGCGTGCGTTTTCATCACTTTGCCGCTAGCCGAGCGTTTTGGGTTTCCGCGTGTCCGGATGTTTCCTTGACAATGCCCGTCATTTGTCGAAATAATCGCGTCACATGTCTAATAAACTGTGCGAGTAATGTTAACTTGATTGTCAATTAATATTTGCAATAAAATGAAATATGATATTTTCCATTAATAATATGCTCAGTTGTCGAAAAAATAGTATGTATATTTCGAGCTAAAAGTGCGCTTGCCACTTTTGCATGATTGCTGGTTTCGGCTTTGCCTCAACCAGCAATATTCAAGCGCAAGCGGCAACAATGCACTTTCAGCTCTTAACATACAATATACTATTATATAAACATACATCTCAGAGCGACTTAAGGGATTTGCAGAAAAAATAATTGCAATTATTACTTTTTACCTGCATCGACAAAAGTGATTTTAATTTTTTTTGACAAACGTTTTAGACAAAAAGACAAAAAGATTTAGTAAAACATGCAGTTTTGGGGAACATACGTAGATGACGTCTTTTGTATTTTCAAGCACAGACTCTTTTTAGAATTCATTAATTCATTAAATTATCAAATTAAATTTACTCTAGAGGTAGAACAAAATCCAAGCATTAATTTCTTAGACCTTAATATTAAACATCTAGATGGAAACATTACTTTTTGTTATTTACAAGATACCAACCTTCACTGGCACATTAATACCTGCTTCTGCCAATCAATCCTGAAACATGAAAATGGCATCGCTTCAAAGCTATGCCCATAGGATATTGACTATTCCTCACAATTTTCAAAAGAGGTAAATTTTTTAAAAACCGTTGATGTAAATAATGGTCACTATTGAAACATAATTGATAAATTAATATTAATAATACGAATTTTGACTAATACATTGTATGGTGCAGATGAAGAAAGGAATTCGGAGTAAAAACATTAGCTCTAAAATTAGTACTCTACTTAGAAAATTAGAACTAAATACTATGCTGGTAAATAAGACCACTTCGAGTACCTTATTAGTAATCACAAAACAAATAACGGAAAATCTGAACAAGCTGGAGAAGTCGTATGCAAGAACATAAACTGGCAGTGTCAAATAACAAGAAAAGTACAGGTTTTGCAGGACATTGTATACATACAGGGCACATATTTAACTGAATAGAGGCGAATATGTTCAATAATGTCAACAAAGGAAAGATAATGAACTATTGGAGATATTGGAAATAAAGCAAACTATATCGTCGAATACATTTATTACCAATACACAATCTGATTCTATTATATAGACACAGTAACAGTGACTATAATTTGTTAAATAACTGATTTTGCAATGCGTGATGGACAAGAACCTCTTTGAAAATGGGCGAAAGAGCGAAACATATGTCAGAGTTTGAATATATTTCAGATAACATAGAAGAAAACGTGCGAATGACATTGAGAGGAAAAGAACTGGAGTGGGTCGACAACCACGAATACCTAGTAACAATCATAAATAAATCTGGAAGATTGGAACAATATAATCGAAATGGAACAAATACAATGAGCAAGGTATGTATACTATGCGCTGCATAACGCAACATTCTTAAAGAGACAAATAAGTATAAACACAAAGGTGCCTTTCTGATTCCGATCGCTAGAAGAGTTTTACCTCTGGCGTGGTTTACATGTTGAGTTACCGTGCTCCTTTGCTTTTGCTTCCTGATGGAGCCCCTTACGAAAGGGAGCGAAACGTTGAGTTCTTCGACCTCAATAATGACACGGTCCAATCCCGGAAGTCATTTGTTACTTTATTACCTTCTTTTTACTAAATGATTTCTTTATTTTAATATATAATTTTAAATAAATAAATTTAGAGCCCTGCGCATAGCAGTTTGAATTTTATTATAAATTTACTCCCTCTCCCTCTCTCTGGCTAATTAATAATATAATCAATTAATTAAACTTTACTGCAATAAAAATATGTTGCTCTTTATATATTTCATCCAACTGCAACTTATTAAAAACTTTTTTAAGGTTAGGTATTGAAATTCTAGCTGCAGGGTAGGATCCTTGCAGTGTTGAAATTTTACCATTGTATGGCAAATGCTAGATTCTGATAAAGAATAGATAATCACAAAATATTTAACTCGAAACAAAGCTGGTCAAAACACACAGAAAATTCAGGCTAACTTGACAAAAAATTAGCCAACAATCATACAGTTCACCTAAGGTAGATTATAACAATGTCTTCAAAATAATCAAGTAGTTTCGCAAACCTGGAATTTGTTTTACAAGTGCAAAAGGACGCCAACTCTCATTTGTTTTTTTTCTCCAAGGAACGACGATCTCGTTTCCTACTTTTGCAAAAGACGCCAAACCCCTATTTGCTTCCTGGCAAGCTGTTGCTGCTGCTTATTGCTTCTGGACCACGGATAAGGCTTCATCTAGGTGCTGCACTTTGCTGTCCGTTTTCCGCAGCTCCAAATCTTGTAGAATCTTGGCTCCAAAGGCGAACCCGAACAGCAGGCCAAGGCCAAAGGACGCCAAGCTGGTATCTGCTTCCTGTAAAGTCTCCTACTGCTGCTGCCTAGCTCTCGACCTCGAATAAGTTCTCTTCCTACTGCTGCACCTTGTTTTTTCCTTTCCGAAATCCAAATTTAGTAAAATTTCGGTTCCAAAGGCAAAAGCCACGTTTCAGGAACACTACTAATTTGACTACAGCTGGCACCCAAACACAGTCTTACAATAAAACGCACAACTGGGTATAACATATTCATTTTTATCAACAAATTAGTATCAAAATCGGAAAGCCAACCAACACACAGCTTTCGGCTTGGCTTTCCCTACAAACAATAACAAGCGACTCCCTAGGTTACCATAGCAATATGATTTACGATTGTCCCATCTGTAAGTGTACACACTTTGATCTTAATTTCAGATTATTTTTATAAATGTCATTCAGGAAACTATAGCCTCACAATTGGTCGCACTTTTCACTTGAGTTCACTATTAGTTAATAGACACTGATTAACAAGCCGCTGGCACATTCTTGTAATCTTCAGTAATTCTCAGGTTGCTTTTTATATGCTCTTTCCATGATTTCTGCTATCTGTCACTGCTTTGTAACCTCTTTAGCTGCGTCATCGATTGTTGATACTTCAACATGACTGCAAACGCTGCATTAACCCTCCATAAAGCTTTCGAAACACCTTTGGACTCAAGCGACTTTATTATCATGTCCTGACGTTAGACAATTAATCTGTTAGTCATCATAAACTTAGCTACATTTGCGATATTGAGCACAAAACTGAATACAAGCTGACGATATCGTTTTATACAATCACTAACCTTTATTAATGAATTACAGTAATTGATAATAATGTTTTATGTAATTATCCATGTTTACTAGTGACTCTTACTGTTGTAATAAGTACAATACCAATTCTGGGTCTATTTGAATTTTTTATCATAAGTTAGCAAACAACCAAGGCTGCTGTAAGCATGAGACCATTACAATATATAGCCAATTTTATTGTTAACTACCTGACCTGGCAAGTGTTATTTTGGATTATGACGTGTTGGGAAAAACCCTTCAAACCATTAAGCACAGAATTATAAAAGTATGACTGCAAATAGAAAGTCCTACAGTGTATAGAAAAACACACTTTCGATGTTTTCCGGTTTTCCCTTTGGATTTTTCCGAATTTTCTTTTTTGCTAAACCACCTTGCGAGTAAGACGAACAAAACAAAAAAAATCATCCAAATCTGTCAAGTCGTTCTCGAGTTTTTGCGGTACTAACACACGGCGATTGATTTTTATATATATATATATAGATTATGATTAAATATTGTAACATAACATAATCTCATGTACACGGATCAGGTCCTGTGCTCAAATCGTTTATATTTGTGTGCGTTGGACGACCCATCGTGGTCCTCCACTGTCCCCCACTATTCATGGGGATAAGCATCCTTCGCGGAGCACAGATCATTGGTTTGCGGGCTTTTGCCCAAGGGCGCACGTTTGTGAGCGGCCCACAAGTCAGTGATTACACTATCAAGTAAACGTACTAATTTATCATATAAGGAACAAATATGCTAATTGCGCTACTTCTAAAAGCATTTCTCATTATCTGGCGAAACTGATACCGAAATGTTTTGCCGTTCCGCGGTAATTGTTTGCATTCAACTGTGGGAAGCTTTCACAAACGCAGCGGAATGCGCTACATAGACAAATAAGGGTCATTCATGTACGTATTAAAGGTTCTCGACAGTTATTTGGGCGCGCTTTTAATATTGTTTAAATATATTTGTCTTCGTCTTCTTCCTTTTAGTATAGGCTGAGGGCATGCTACTACCACATATTGAGTGCGGTTTTATAAGCCAGATAAGCCGGGGCAGGGCAGGTAACTAGCCTAACCCCTTGAATTAAGGAAGAATGCCCTTTCGCAGGGGCCACAACCAACCAACGCCGTTCATATGATGACTGAAGAGTGAAAGATTTAACCACTGTCCGGGCGTGATATTCGAACTCGCTACGTGCCGACTGCAAGTGCAAATGCTTTACCAGTGAGCGAAACCCTCTCAATATATATCTGGGTGACAGATATAATCATCCTGCCATTGCTTAAATGTATATGCGAATATCCCCACGCTGCTATATTGCCCGTAGACTGAGATTTTAGTTTCTATATTTGTGGTTAGGAATTGCCATTCATTTTAGTATTCAATCCTATATTCTCTTGTTTTCTTTTTTGTTGGTGTCTGTGTTTTAAAATTGACATATTTGTCTAAAATAGTTGGCCTTCCTTGTGTAGGTATAGTGTCGGAAGTTTCAGCTCGAGAACGCTACAAATGCAAACCAGCTTCCTGTATTTGGTAAACAGTGATCATTCGTAACTTCAACTGGAGTATTTAAGGGAGTTTTATTTATATTGAGCTGGCTACGTGAACAAACAGTGCAAACGATGATAAAAATACTAAGGTGTTGGAGACGTCCCGTTGAAGGGTATCATTACATAAGTCAAAAAATTAATATAGTTTATGCACCAAAATGCATACCTTTATCTCAACGGAAAATAATAATTCGTGATCTAAAAGGTAAATTCACAACTACAAAAAAATTACACTTGGTCATGTTTGTGAATTAGGAAGTGACATGCCTCTCCAAATTAATGGTAAGACTTGATTCCAACACTTTTGGAACACTTGTTACATTATAAAAATATATATAATAATCTAGAACCTTACAGTTAAAACCGGCACTTTTAAGTGAAGTAAATGAAAAGTATAGAGCAACTTTCATTGTGAACTAATCAACTGTAAATACGCTAGTAGCTAGGTTGGTGAGAATTGTTTCAAACTTCTATCAAGAGAATGTGCTCTATTTAAATAATCCCAAAAATTCAATTTAATTGAAACTACTAAAACTTGTTGATTGCTTTATTTAAATAAGAAGCCATTGTTAAATTTGCTGTGCTTTTTAAGTCACTGTGTGTCATCAGCAAATAGCTTATTTTGCAATGTTTAATATAATTATAGATATCGTTACTGAACAGGTATGAAATCAACATAAAATATTGCAGCAGGTTACCATGCGCAATTCTAATGTACCCACTGAGAATTACTGTTTTGTATTTCTTAGCACGCTAATTAAGCGATAACAAAAAGGCCCAGTAATGGAAACATCAAACTCGTTACGGTTGGATCCATACTTCCCTTCATTGTGACTTGAACCTGTTACTGATTAGAATAAGTAATTTCGAATCCCGCAAGACCACCGTTTGCTCTATTTGCATTTCCGGCTCGAACGAGTCTTGTGCGATGACCTTTCTGCCGACAAAGTGAGATAAGCACTGCAAAGGTTAATTACAGTACGACTCAGTCCCCAAGAATTCGTCGATAGTGGAAAGTATTGGCGATTACCTATAAATATGGTTTCCGGATTTCATGCTCGGCTGATTGAATTAATGGTAATGATTTCTATTTGCATTTAATGCTCTAATTGCAGAAAAATGTCTTTGTTGCCGGCTCTGTGGCTAATCCTATTGCCTTTTGAGTTTGCTTGTTGTATTGCATAATATGCTGCGGAATGCTTCGCATGGACTGATCTCAAATGCTGCAACGGATCCTGTGATTCACTCGTTTGCTATGCCGTTGACCTTAATTAATAACAAAATAGTCTAGATTTCAGGCATGATGATTGAGGAACGAATATGCGCAAAATTAGCAATTGTAAAAAAAAACCTTGGCATACTGGGATAGTAAAGTAATTTCCTTAAATTTCTTGATAATTGCGTTTATTTAGTCAAGATTGGGAACAGATTAGATTAAACTTTTCTACCATTACAGTTTTTTTTACAAAAGTTCTATGGCTATTGCAAAAACCTGCTCTCTTGCTCTACGAACTCTTCCTCCTCCATAGTTTTGGCAAGTTTCTTCTTAAAGGTTTCGTCCGCTGAGTACCTTTCTTACTATAATTTCTTCGTTTTTAGGCCAACCTTAGACTGTTCCTTTAGAGAGCTTTGCTTCTTTTATGACGATTATTTGCGTTTTAGAAGCTTTCCTTAATAATTCACTCAATATCAATAAGCTATTTTCGATATTCATCGGGTGCTTCTAAATGCATTCTTTTATCAATACTGCAATTTTTCTTATAGGCCTACATGTGTCTGGACCATATAAAACTATGTATATGTTTTCCTTACTGTTTTAATTATCTGTTTGTAACATCATACTAAATTCAGTCTTTTGAGAGCGCTTCTACTCTGTTCCCTACATCCCGGAACTTCCTCCCCCTCCTCTTGTATTATCACTGCTAAATGTCCATAATTGTCACAGTGATATTATTCCACATCTCCTGCTTTGATCCTGCACATTATTTTGCTTTATTGAAATTTATTACTGATTCGATTGTTCTCATTTCTCTCTACTGTTCCTTACCATTTATTGCTGTGGTCTAATAGCTTTTTTCTACGACCACTACTAAAAGTAGGCTTTTTAGCGCTAGTTTTTTTCACTAAAAGTGACGTTTTATAATTTAGCTTGTTAAAAGTGAAATCAGCTGTTTACTTTTAGCGCATGTGCTAAAAGTAAACAGCTGGTGTGGAATTTCGAATTTTGAACTGGAAGTAATGTTATAAAGTTATTCTAGTTACTTCTTTCGTTAGAGGTAAAGTGTTAAATAATTAAAGCATTATGTAATGAATAAAGTCAGATGTGTACTATTATAATTACCTTTGATAACTGACTTTGACAGCTACTGGCTGCAGAAACATTTATAAATGCAAACCTTTGTTAAATCGACATTAGGATTAATAATAGTAAATTTCAGGCCGTACAGAAAATATTGTGTGCAAACTCGTGCTAAAAGTGTTATGACACATGTTATGAGACTCAGCCTTCGACTTCGTTTCATAATTTTCATGCCTCGTGCATAAACGTCCACTTTTAGTACGTGTTGCACAAATAGCTATTATTTGAATTTATTTAATTTAATTCTTATTCTCAGGGTTTTATTTTAAAATTTTGGTTTCAATATTACCTTTTGTACACAGTCTTTAGCATGTAATTGTAATAACCTTAGTTATTCGACTCTATCTCAGGGTTCCTATTAAAATCAGACTAAGACATAAACCATGAATAACTATAATACAAGATATAGGACAATTGTATTTATTAAGTAATTAATAACTGCTTTTATTATACGTTTAACACCTTTGTTAATAATATTTGATAAATACTTAATTTCAGTTACTTCAATTTTAGATTAATATTACTGTCTGTTTACAAATTTTATTATAATCTAATTTATGATTCAATTGAATTCAATTTTTATTAACCCTGTAAGTAGCAGGTATATTTTATATTACTACTTTTATTTTATATGTGTCTTGTTTTAAGCTGACACTTAATAGACCCACTTTGTAAGCTGCTTTTTTCGAGCTCTTTATCTTCTATAGTTTTCTATTCGCCAGATCTCTGCTACAGCTATTTTCGTTGTGGTTGGCTGCACATCCTTGTGTAGTAATCGATGCACACACTGAGTTTTTAGTTTCGCACTAATAATTGTTTATCACACTCTGTAGGTGTACGACAATGTAAATGGTGCATACCAGTACATTAACGTCTAAAATTGACTATTAAATGCGATTTTATATAGGACTTGTGTCAATTCAAATTATATTTTTCTACAACCCATTTGTTCTGTTTATTTTTAAACTACCCGCCAAAACCAATAGTTATCAAACAAATGATGATACAGTTTTCCTTTATTACTTGTTATGACTTTTCCTAATTGTCATAACTCATATTGTTAGGTTAACAATTTTACATTGTGTATGTCTTCAATTACATGACCAAATATGTAAGAACCAAACCCGTATATTACATCTTATAACAATAATTACCTCTTTCAGAAAAGTCTCGCCTAATTCGTATTACAATTAATTGCAACCGAAACTGGACTATTTACAAACGAATTGCAAATACCGTTGTAAGAGACCGAAATTCCAATGATAAAACGAAACCATCACTCCTTTTAGGAACAATATTTTAAGCTGCTTTTTATTTTTGTAGTTATGGAATGCTTTATCATTTAATGATCATATCAATATTTTAGCTTCCTTTTACACTTTGTAAGGATATGACAGGAATAACAACGTAGCTATAGAAACTTAAATAAAGAATGGTTAAAAGAACAGATGTATGCCTTAACCCATAAGAAAAGAAGTAAAGATTAGTGTTTATAAAAACGATTCCGCCGTTACCTGTTCCAATCTGGGTTTGAGTGAGAAAGATGGGGAGCAGTGACAAATTCCTTCAAAACTTGCATTCAGCTGGCACCGAGTCATAGTACCCAGCAAGAAAATACTAATAACAGTGAATTTCTTATTGTATGGCAAGGACGTAGCGGTAGTTATTAATTAATATGATCTAACTATTAAAGAGGGGTATATGGAAGAATTGACAGATACAATTACCACTAGGACACAAAAAAGAGATAATCCTACTGGGAGACTTCAATAGCCGGACAGGTAGAAACTATTTAGAAACTGTGGTTGGCCGTTAATGAGAAAATAGTCACGGAAAATGGGAACAAACTGATAGAATTATGCAAACAGCACTCATTAAAACTTATCAATAGCTTCTACAAGCACAAAGGAATCTACCAGTACACATGGAAGCAAGTAAGCCGAAATTAATGTTGTTTTAATGTCTATAATTAACGCTAAAGATAAACAAGGAAAACTTAGTTTTTTACTGGGAGTAGGAAGTGACCAACCTCCAGCAAACAGATAAGTTTTCCTTGTTCATTTTTAGTTTTAATTGTTAATTCGTTGATAATGAGAATTTCTTTTTCCGCGAAACGTTCGATTTTTAATAATTTTAATTTTCCAGGTAGGCAAAATATCCATTCAACAACGCCACAAAAATGTTTCAGAAATTTTCTCAACTCATTTGTAAATTACAATCTATAATTAACTACGGTATACCTACAGAAGAACTTCATATACAATAAAAGACGATGACAAAAATGTAATGTTTTACATACGTTAAATAAAATATAATTAAGCAAGGTAGTACAACAGTGGAACAGTATCAAGGGATGGCCATACAAACTGGAAGTAATTATATATTCGACACGCTCTGTTTTGCTCCCGATTAGGTCATTTTACCATCACGTCAAGAGGATGTGGATTGTCGGTTTAGAAAAATAAAGGAGGATTTAGCCAAACACACCACAACTAATTGCTACCATAGCTATAAATATCTAGTCGAGTAACAATAATTCAACATGGATCATTTACAAAGAACATAAGCAACAAAATAGAAGATGGGGGAAACGCCATGAAACAAACAAGTTCACTGTAACTTGACCAAGTAGTTTAAACTAGAAAAGGTAAATTTTTAAGACTTAACAACAAGAGTATTGTTACATCCGATTCTGAAGGTCGGAACAGAACAATCGATAAAAAACATTGAAACGGACTTTGGGGAAGACGTTTCTAAGAATTCCCAACGCATAATCAACCTATGAGTGAGTGACCATGGGTGAAACAATGATAAATACAATAGTATCATAGAGTCTAATGGAACTTTTATTTAGCCCTAGCGTTAGGTACCATATTTTGTAATGCGTTGTTTTCCCGTGCCCTATACTCTACTTTACTATAAATTGAGATTGCCCTTTGCTTGCTAGTTAACCCAGTTGTAGCAGCACAAGAACCGCTTTTATCTCAGTATTCTTAGCCATACTGAGGCAAATGTCAATATAGATAATTCCGGCCTGCCTGTTATCAACTATAATTTTATAATCATACGTGCAAATTCTGCTAGGAATAAAATCCAAACAGTTTACATGAAAATACATGTACTCTGATAAAGAACATACATCCATAAAAATACATGACACGGATACACAATGCTAATATAGATATATCATAGGGTATCAACAATAGCTAAGAAATGTCCACGAGCTTAATGATAAATCTATATGATTGAATACATTCCTTAAGTGTAGGTATAACTTAGTAATTATATCAACGCCAGGTCCAAGAACCAACAGTGCTAACAATGTTTAAATTCCGCACACAATTTCACTTAGTACGGCTCTGCCTTCGGTCGCTTGAAATCAGCTGTCGCCGAATATCCCCAGGATAATGCAAGCGCTTTGTACTAAGGCGCTGATTCGGCAGAAAAGTGCCCGTTGATTTTGGGGTGCGTAATTTTTCGTCGAAACTGTTGCGCAATCTGTAGCAATTTCTTCCTAATATACTGTAATGATTCTGCTCCCACAATATTCTGGATGATGCTTTTAATCGTGGAAATTATTTATAGGAACTAACCTTGCGTTACAGTTGCTCCAAATGGTCTCGTACATTGACAAGATCAACTGCTTGTTTGAAGCTGGAATAGCTGCTTCCGGCTATGAAAAGTTTTACTCACCGTCCTAACTAAAATCTTAAAATATACGAATAAGCAACAAATCACATATTTATACAAATCGACTGTATAGTTAAACGTTAATCTGATACTCAGATGAGCCCCATCAAACGCGATACACAAATAAGCAATTTTGGAAGCTAGTAAGTGCGCAGAATATCAATAAAATGTAGATATAAAAACACAATACGATCAATTCTAACATACACAGCAGAACCATAAACATAAAAAAAGAGGACAAAAAGTAAGAAACGCAAATATAAGCAAAACATGTAAAATTGAAAACCTTAGTAATTGGTGATTTCTCAGATAAAGTAAATGCAACTTGCCTATGCATAAAATGGAACAGTGTAGAATGAAAACAATGCACGAATGACGAAGAAGTAGCTTTGAGCAACACAAAAGGAAACGACGGAGTGACGCTGTCTAAAAGCAAAGAAAGAACATGCCGTCAGCCTATTTTAGAAGTTAAAGAAACAAAGAAGATAACCTAATCTAGAATTACAGTGCTTGAAATAAGACATTTGCATCTCTCGCCAGTAATCTCTGTTTTTTAAGTTAAAATGGAAGTTAACCTATATTTTTATATTTATTGTTTTCTGAGTTACATTAAGCAATGTATTTTAGAATTATAAATGTACGGTCTTGAGCTTGAAGTGTATTGTAAATTTTAATTTACGTATTTGCTGCTATAAATACACTTCCAACCGCGCGATGATGGGACATTTCAATTTTGAAACATATTTCGTTTGCCTTTGCAAAATCAGCTGACGTGCGAATGTCAGCTTAAACGGGCAGTACCCGTGTTGCGGCTCCAAAAACGCATTGCGCAAATTTACCCATAGGAAAACTAATGGAAAGCGATTTAAGGCCTGCATTAAATCGATTCCCGCACACAAGTGAAAAGTATAGCTAGGAAGTGGTTGTAATTAAACAAACGCAATTTCTGGGTGTACCGGTAAGTACACAATTTTGTGCCATATTCTAAGGATAGGCACATTTAAAGCGTCCATTTAAAGACACTAATTTATGTCGCATCCTAAGGTCCTAAGCTAGCAATCGGGGGTTTCCAGTATCAAACATTGTACTGTCCAGGGTCAATAATTCAATCTCAAGCGTGTCCAATTCAAAAGAAATTGGAAAATTTGAGGACCGAATTCCAGGTAAAGTGTTACTGTTGAACAAACGCCCCAGTAAAAATAGTCATTGCAGTAATAGCAAAATATTTGGGTTATAGAGGAGGGGGAGGGTAGTTTTGTTCTAGTATAAATTCAGCTATGTTTTCAGTACTTCCTCCAATATCTCTAATAAAATGTAAGTGTTTTATTTGTAGTTTTGTTCAATTAAAATCTGTTGTGCGATATGGATTTTATTTTAGTTTCTGATTCAGCTGTTGTTGATAAGGAGATGCTATACTTTTTAAAGCTTTCTTTGTAATATAATATTTACATCTTTCTACCTTCTCCATCTTTTCTCCATCTTCTTCCTGTACAAGCTGTACACAGTGAAAATTGATTTTTCCATTTAGAAGATGCTAATTCTAATAGGCTAACTCTACATTTAATCCTCTATCTTTCCCCATTAGTATATTCCTGAATATTCGGCAAATATTGCACCTCTTGCACTCTAACTAGTTTCAACATTACCTTTGAGATGAATTGCTAAACGATGTAGGTTTCTTCCTTGGCTTGATTACTATTCGTTTTCCACGTAAATCTTTTTCAAAGTCCCAAATTCTATTTATGTACCGCGTGATTAAAATTAGGATCAATCTTGATAAACATTCAGGTCTGTCTGGAATTTCAGCAGAATTGGCTATTATTTTACTCTCGACAGTCTATTTTAGTTTGTAATGTCTGTATTACATAGGTACTCTAAACTGTATTTTCTTTATTGTTTTAGCCGTTTTGGATCTTTATTGTGCTGGCGACTTTGTTACATTAATTGAGTTGCTTAACTGCAAATTCTGCTCCAATTTGACTTTTACTAATTGGAAGTATCGTGTAATTATGTGTCTTCTTATGATGTCGCAATTACTAAATTGAAATATGAAGTCCAGCTGTATCTACTAGCATTATTACGTTACGAGTAAATAAATAAAATACGCAGTGAACAAATTAATGTAATGTTCTAAACGTGTACAAGTACGAAGTAAGCCCACGCGACTTTTAATGTAATGAGAGAGAGCTCAACCTTGCGAACATTTTTATACAATGTTGCTTACTCCTGTTTTGCCTTCCTAGACCTCCCAGACAATAAGCAGTCACCGACGTTGACTTTTTTCGAGGTATTACAAATTTCGTGAATTGCTTGCAAATCCAGCTAGCCATTTCAGTTTTATTTAGCTGCGTGCTACTAACTTCATCGCACTGAAGCACTTGCATGGAGAATAGCCGCCACTGAACTTGCCATCAACCTTTGCCTCAATCATATCTTTGATTGTGCAAATATTCGCTTGCATTATTAACTTCTATTATCCATGTTATACTCATCTTTAATTGATTTACTGGTTTAACCATCAGCCACTGGAATGTTTGATATTCTGTTTACCTGTATGTTATTAACTTCATCAGATTCTGCGAAAGTTTAGTTTAACCTCGCGGTAATTTGCTTCATCACAGAGTTATTGTTCCCGCTTTAAATGTGCTCAATTTTGATAACAATCGTATACATTCAAATGATCTTAAACATACTTGGAAGTACAGAAATAATTTTGGTCATTTGTGTTGAATTGTATATAAAATCATGTTGTTTATAAATAGTTTTCGAAGATGGGGGTTGTCAGGTAAATTATTTATATTTCAGCAAACTGCTGAGAGCATCGAGAAAGGTCAGTAGTCTATTGTGATTGGTTTACGTCGTACTTGACACATTCAGTATCACTAGAGTATTTTTTAATAAGATCTATAGTTTAATAATAATGATGTTATAACCACGTAAATATTTACATTCCTAGCACACCACGTTAAACTCGTAAAAGCAAACTAAGAAATTAAAATCCCCCAAGCAGTAGGTAGGTACTTAATATACAAGAGTTGGAAATCGCCAACTACTTACTACGTGCTCCGGTTAAATACAGAGAAGCCGGCGACGCCGGAGGAACTCGAACAAATTGCTGGATACTTTAAATCACGTAAAAGCGTCAGCGCGAAAGAAATGGAAGCCAATAATAAGTTATAAGCTGTTCTGTATTTTACGTAAATAGCTTTGATGTGCTTCAGACAATGTACCAGTGTATTGGAAATAAGCTTCCAAGTTAATAATCCGGACGGAATGGCTTCTCGAACACTTGAACATTCATTGTTAACACAGACCTCGCCCGTAAAGCATGGCTGGCCCATTGACAATCGCTCCAAAGTTTCGCTCTGAAATACGATTTTTTCCGTGGCGGCATTCCGAATCGTATTTTCTCCAGGATTTTTCCATTTCTTGCCGGAGAAGGAGCAGGAAAGGCTTTGATCGCCTCACTTTATCGAAATTACGTTGAATGATTAATATTTTCTAATATCTTAGAACTAGAAGTGTAACCTCCTTTTCGAGGTTACTTTATGTTCTTTACATATTTTTTATACATATTGCGATGATATTGTGTCCGCAGGTGATTCTGTTCAAATCATTAGCAATGTTTTAAAAGTAATTTAATAAAAATAGTAAAACAGAATTGGATATGGTTTAATAGTTAAAATGTTGACATTATACAAAATATGTGGTGAATATGTTTTACCTAAACTAGGAGTAGGTAGCATTTCGAGGTCTAGTAACTGAAAGAAATGTTAAAAAATTGCTTTAGTTCAATACAAGATGATGTCGCATTTAATATGCTAACGTAAGATAATTATACATAAGTTTAAGATGAAATTACTTTAAAAGTAATGTTTAATAGCTATTAATACTTGTTATAATTAATTCTTGAATTACAAAGTGTTTAAAAGACGATAAATAAGATCACAAGGCAGGTAAATAACTACAGGGCAATTTGCACATCAATGGCATAGGCAATGTGTAATGGAATATAAGATATGAGAAACAAGCTTAGAAGTAGATTGGAAGCATGAACTGTTTAAGTGAACTGTCAAATTGTGACATTTCACAAAATAGAAATCTAGTAATAAGTGGATATAAAAATATATGAACGTCAATTGCTAGGTAATTAATAAAGTAATAGCAAGCTAGAAAAATTAGGGCTCCAACAAATAAAAAAGTTGTTGAGAGCTGGTTTTCTGTATAAAAACAATTTAATAAACCTATTATTCAGTGTAATGGAATTTAATGAAGAAAATCCATTGGTTTAGTACATTTGCGGATTCCTGCTACATTGGAGTAAGTTATCTGCAGAACCATCGGAGTACAGCAGGTGTTGCTCTTCAAGGTGTAAACTTTACTGCGGCACTTGATTTTCGCCTGTATGTTCTAGAGAATGCAGGTGGTGGTGGTGGCTTTGCGTACATAGGAGCATTTGTTGTAAAGAAAGTTAGCAAATAAAACAATGCATCTAAAACCAATATTTCCGTATGATGTGCCAATAACGTACAAGAAGATGATACTTAGCTGAATAAACGCTTTGTTCGATGTTAAATGTGTAATTGAGGTTATTTTAAAGAGTAAACGGAATTTGTGCACGAATACCACTTAAGCAATATTGCATTGTAGCGAATGGAAATTTAGTAAAATTATTATATTACTTACGCGTACCCTGATTGACGTCTTCGTGTTCTTCCATGCTAAATTTAATTAATATAAATATTTAATGATTGTCATAAAAGGTAGAATACTTGACTTTTCAATGAGATGTAAACTTTATACTTATGTGTGCTGAAATAGCAAGATATTGCTTCTAGTCTGCACAAAGCATTAAATTACCCATAGTGTTACCCTACATTATTCGGCAAACGTCTAAAAACGGGTGAACGAACTGCGGAGCTTTGCTAAATGTTAATTTTGTTTTTACCTTTAACAATTAAATTATCAAATATCACTGGTTATGGATGCTTGTTAATATTTCATTTGAGATGAGTATGTAGAATAAAAGGTCTAAAGTAATAAGTCAGTATTAGTCTCTACCCATTTCTACCGATTCACTATCTGCATGGGTATGTTTTCCACGCCATAATTACTTGATATTTGATACTGGATACCGGCGATCTCTTATGTAACGTGCCTGATTTGTTTCACCAGAGCTTTAAAATATAAAAACCACTTGCATAAAACTGACCTGTAACTTTGAGATTGTATTATTTAGATTAAGAACTCATTATGTATTATGTCAACGTGTAAGTGTATGTAATAAATCAAATTCGTTACGGGAAGCATCTTGGAGCTTCAGAGTGATTAAAAACTTTCCGAATTACAATGTTTATTATGCAACTTAAAAAGTGTATCACCAGGAATATTATTTATGAAGATATTAAAGGTAGTGTGTATGTATGTTATCATTTTAAAAATAAATTTGTCATGCTTTCTTCCTGGTTTTCTATTTTAGACCGAGATATTTCGTTTGCATACACAGCGAATAAATCTTCAACTATAGTTTTACATTTCCACGCTCTTTGTAGCTTGAGTGCACGACTAGTTGTCTTCCGTGGAATTCCAGGATGTATTTTACACAATCAACCATCTAGACTGCCGCGCACGAGCTAAATTCCGGCGTTTCAGGGCTGTAAATCGGTCTAAGCGGAAATTACCTTGCAATTTAAGCTGTTTTTCAAGACGCGGTGGTCAGTTGCTTAATATCGGAGGCGCTAATTGTTTCCCAAAATTATAGCCGCTTTAATTGCCCCCAATTTGTTATTCAGCTGCGTGTAAACACAGCCTAAGCGCGCACGGGCCGGATCATCTCAAATTCGGATCAATATTTCCAATTAGGAAACGGTCGTAGTATTTCCTTGGAGCCGAACTTTTGCATTAGTTGAAGCTAACTCTATTAATAGTTCTGTTAAAATGGAAGTTGGCCCATTATTCGGGAAAATATAGGATGCAAACGCCCCGACAGCGCAATTATCGCGCCGATACGGAGACGTTCTGTTTTTCTAGCGGCATCTCAGGACGTTACGGTTATCTCGAACGGCCCTCGCGAGAGGACAATAAAATCATATCGGCCCGCAATCTAGCCCCGGGCATTGTTTTCGCAGACAGATAAATATTTGAACACAATTGCTTCCCTATATTTCACTGTCCTTATCTTAATAAAACCTTCATTTCGCCCGAAAAAAGACAGATAACATATTGAGGTAAATAGACGATGTCAATTTCTCTTGCCGCTGACAGCTTGATATGGACAGTGCTTCGGAGAAGGTGGTCTTTCCGCGGGGAAGGCCTCAAATCGCGGCGATCCTGGGGACGTGATCATTTCCTCAAGCCGAGTTGGGCCCTAAAAGGGCATTTCGACGGCCCAGGGCGTTTTGCGCGCACCTGCCTTTCGCAAATTGCGCCCTTGAGGCGCGTCCTCAAAAGTGCGGCGACGCCTCAACGTGCAACATCACGTAGTTCGTCACGATCCTGATTAAACCGCAGCCCGCGCTTCGAGCTCCATTGGACCCCAATGCGAATGAGCTCACCTTTCGCATTATTACGGCCCCTGACTCATATCTCCGTATAATATTGATAGATAGACTCAGATAGCGTTGAAGATAAATGACGTTGTGTCCCCTACAAATTCCATCCATAGCGAGCATCATAAATTATGAGGTGCGAACGTTCCCGGATTAGGTTTTCACTTTAAGATCAAATTTGATTTAGCCCTGGATTATTTTTTAACAAGTTCTTTGATTTATACGCCGCTCGCGAATTGTCCGCGTTTGTCTGAGGTGCGGATGCGCCGATGCCGAATTAATATTGGCTTTTGGCGGTGAAGTATTGGACGGCGTTTTGAGCCTGCCGATCCTATGCGGAAATGTAAACATCTTTATGTGTGGAGTGATTTATTGCGGCAATTTTTAACAACTCGGTGGGAAGGCCTGGGTTGTGTATCGGTCAAGAACCCTAAAATGTTTACTCCTTTTTCTAATTAAAAAAATGATCCACTTTTGGCTTGGAAACTGTTGCATAGAAATGCCCAAAGTCTCTTTCGCAACAATATTCAGAAACTTGCTGTGAAACGAGGAGTTGCTAAGGAAATCAATGAAGTGTGGCACATATTATATAACTCAGGACATCTATCAAACTATATAAACTCTTCTTTTTCTTGTTAAGCGACCTCTTACATTTATTTTTGATTCCCTCCAGCTTCTAGAAACCTTGTAATCGTCCTTTAATGGCACATAACCTACAGAATATTTGTGTAACAGCAGCATCGACGACATTCATACACATGTAGCCGAAGATAATTCTGAACAGGCAACGAGGGTAATAAATTTTAATCGAATTTCTCCTCGCAATACCATTTATTTCGCTCATGTTGTTCACCCCTTTGTGGCATATAACCTAAAAACTGTCTGCGTAGCAGTAGCATCAACTACATGCACAAGTATATGGGTCGAACCCAAGACATTTATTACCAAGCTACCAGACTATCACATTTGTAATCAACTAAACTTCCCCTTCCTCTTATCTTTGTATAGAATTCTGTGGATGCTGATGCGGCTTCTGTGGCACATACTCCATAAAATATTTGTCTAACACCAAGATCTACGACAGGTACATTGACTTAACTGAGGACATTTATCAACAGGACACAGCGATAATGGATTTTATAGGAATTGAAGTCTTTCCTTCTTCCCATAGAATTCCTACTGTGAATTTTAATCAACCTTTTGAGGTACATTATCTACAAAACAGTGATAGAACATTAATCTAACCCATGTCGTTTACTACGAATTGGACTTCCTGTTCTTCTTATAGGTCTATTACTCTCTCTTCTCTGGACGATTATGGTAACAAGCTTTCATTCTGCTGTGAAGCCTTCAAATCGCTCTTTTGTAGTACAGAATCTGTGCCTGTATTACACCAACACATATTACAGATATTTGACTTCAACTTAGTATATTTATCATCAAACTACCTGAACAATAAATTAGGAACAAATTATATTTTATTTGCTACCACTAGAATTACTCCTGTTTGATTTGCGGATGATGATGCGGCGACGTGTTTAGCACATAAACTATAAAATATCTGTGTAACCCCAAAATGCACGCCAGATACATAAATCTAACAATGACATTTATCAAGAAGACACGAGGAAAATGGATTTCCAACTAAAGTGGGGGAGCATATGTAATTACGTTTTTTTTTTTGGACGAAGAAATAGTATGACCGTTGAAAATGCATAGATTATGAATCACACAATCACGTACTGCCACGAGTTTTGTTTGAACTCTCTAGGTAGTTGATAAGGTTCTACCTTCCCAAGTTTTTCAATTGCAAGGCCATAGCATGCTTCTACGTGTTGAGGTTTGTGCAAGCCTTACAATTTTTTCATTCCATCAAAACAGCTGCTAATTATAATTCGGGTATTATCCGTTCCGACAAAGACAACCTTTCTTCGGTAATAAATGAGGGAATTGGGCCACGTTGCTCGCAACTGAATGTTGTTGCTCTTCAAGTATTTTTATCAAATTGCTATTGCTTGCAGATAAAATCATTACCCCATCTATGTTGAACATTGAATGAGGTATTTCAAAAAATCTGTGTGTAAACATGCATTCTTGCAGTGTTTGTGGAAATCCTCGAAACAATTAGTAACGTGTGAACAGCGAACTATCTATCTTTAACTGCATTATTGAGTCCGATATTTTTGTCTTGACAACTTTTACATATAAAGCTTACGCTTTTTTTCTTTCATTGACACGCACATGCTGCGAGTGTAACTGTTTTATTGTATCCAATCTTCTTGAAAGATGTTCGCTATAGGCTAAAAATAATCGTGTTACAGCCTCGTTCCCTTGTACCTCTGTACCTAAATATCGAAAGAGTACATACTTTTGTCTTCCACTAGAAAACTTTCTTCACACATCGCGTCGGGTAGTTTGAATTCAGGTTGTTTCATATCTGCTAAGTACCATTCAACCATACTCAAGTCTATGCCCAGAAAGTACTTTTCTTGTTGTTGTAAGATGCAACTCCTAGTTGGCAATTTGGACGGATATGATATGACGGATATCGTGTACACTATACGAATGTATTGTAGAGCAACCTCCAATTTTAGTTTTTCTTGTGATTCCTTTGCTTCAAATATTTCAATTTGGTCAACGCATCAAAATTTCTTAAAAAGGTTTACAGCAGAGTTATGAGTTGATTTTATTTCTTATAAATGTTTTCTTTGTAAAGTTTTAAGTAGCTTATGACGCATTTAATGGTTTTCAGTAACGTATCAATACAAGAAGCCATATCTTGAGAACGATAAGCGATAATAACGATCTTCAAAAACCTTTTTTAATTTCGTATCTCATTTAGAACAAAAAAAGGTTTGTAGAAGAAGTGTCGTAGAACCGACACAAAACGAGTCTCTAGAAAAGAGATAAGTGCCATTTCTGGCGGCCATCTTGAGATTATAACGCCCCACAAGCTCTCTCCCACAGATTCAGATAAAGCACCTAGTAGTACGTGATTGTGTCATTTATAAACCATACATCTCCACTAGTCATACTATTCCTTCAGTGAAGATCCTACGCACTAAGATATATTAACTTCTCCTAGCTATAGAATTTTTACTGTTTATGCTAATTAACTATTTGTCGTACATTATCTGCTAAACAGCTATGGTACGTGGATCTAACCCATCTCATTTATTACGAATTGGACTACCTATTCTTCTTCGTTTATTTAGTGGATGATCAGGCTTAACTTGCTCTCGATCTTCTACGAGTCCTTTAAGTAAGCCTTTTGTGAGACATAATCTATAGAATATCTGGATCACAGTAAAATATCGTATAGATACATATATCTAACATTGGAAATTGATCACCAAGCCACCTGGGTAATACATTTTCAAGCAATTTGACTTTATCTTCTTCTTCTTTTCCTTATAGGACCATCGCTACTTATTCTGTAGGTAATGCTCCACATATCCCCCCCCCCCAATCTTCTATGAAGTTTTTAAATCACTGTGTAATAGATAACATAATTATAGAATATCATTTTAACACGAAGATCTACTACAGATACATGGAACTAACCCAGGACATTTATCAAGGGGTTTCGTCTTCTCTTCGATTTCTCCTGTTTACTTTGTGAATAGTGATACTTATCCCATTCTAAATCATGGGGACAGGATGCCCTAAATTTGTCGTTTTATGTCACAAATCCAGCATGATGTCCTGATTATTTTGCTTATGCGAATACGCATCCCTGTTCGTCTGTTCTAGTTTTTTATTAATCTTGATCTAGTTGCTATACAACACATGAGTAACGGCAAGATCGACTATTGATTTATTATATTTAATATTAGGACAGATATTTAAATAATCAACCTGGATATGAACGAAGACACATGGCATTATAAAAAATATTTTTTTCCCAGCCGGTTAGAATAGTAGGCATTGCTCACCTCATCTGAGGTAAGAAAGTTCGTTTTTCTCACCTAGGTAAGAAAGTAAATCATGCAATTTTTATGAAGAGACTGTATCGCGTGTTAGCTGACTGCTGACGCCTGCTGATTCTGACAGCTGACATATTGATAGTTGACGGATAATTGACTTTATGACTTGTGTTACAGTCTGTTTATATGAGGAATTAGGAATGCATTCCGTGAGTGTTCACATCCTTTTGATGCAGGTAAGTACGAAACCTTAAGTGAGTGGCCCTTCATTCGAAGAAATTAAATTAACATCTCGCGCATGCGTACTCACGACAGGAGAGACTAAAAATCACCGTGCGCGCCCGCACTTTTTTTAATCCAACCAAAAATGCTTTGACAGTTTGACCTCAGTGGACATAACCTCAAAAAGTATAAATAGTAAAGCGATTTTTTAACGACAAAATTTTTAAGTTTTCAAAGTTACTTATGAATAAAACTGTTTAGAAACATTTTGAGAACAGCATAAAATCGGAAAACATGCTGAATATCTTGCAGGATATTGTCACCTTTAACAACTTTAACAGTCTGTTGAATTATTTTTATAGTGTCAAATTTTGCTCCACTGAGGCCGGCTGGGAAAAAAATAGTATTCAAACTTCGTTAAGAAAGTGCTCTTGCATACCTTGCGCAATTACAAACCTCGCCTTCGGCTCGGTTTATAAACTTTGCGCTCGGTATGCAAGACTGCACTTTCTTACCTTGGTTTGAAATATACTATTTTACTATTATACTACCCTAAAACACGATAAAAAATCTTTTGACAGGTCTCCGAAAGATTCACTTACCGCAGCTTTCAGCTCAACATCTAACAAAGACTTTTATTCAGATTTTTAAACAGGAACAAGTCAGCAGGTGCTAAATAAGGGCTGCAAGGAAGATACCTTAACTCATCCAATACAGAATTCCAAATAACTTGCTGAGCCTTGCGTGCCTTAGAACTTCATTACACTACACCGTTCCAGTTTTACTTTAGATATTTTTATGGTTAAAATAGTCTCCAACTCGCAAATCCCAAGATCCCACGATCACAGAAATGTATAGCAAGCACTCTTCAAAAAAACTGAAAAAAAATAGATAGGAGAGCGGAAGTAGAAGAAGAAAATAAAGGCAAGAAATGTGATGACGTAAAGTAGACGATCAATCAATCTGCTGCAGCAATTGTTGGTAAAAAAGACATCAGAAAACAGAGTGGCTTGATGACGAGGGTAAAGGTGACCTTTTCAAAAGGAAATAAGCGCGTATACGTATGAATGATATATCAGAATATAAGACAGGCAAGAAGGAACTATGAAGAAATCAGCAAACAGACTAGAACGATGCTAAACCGCAAATAAAAGAGAATCGAAATGGAAGAGCGGCTAAAAGAAAATAAAACAAGGGTAGCAAACAATGAAATAAGATATTTTTGTAAAGGTATCAAGCCTACAAGTATATGTAAAGACAAAGAAGGAATCATGATTCTAAATAGGAACGACAACGAGCAAATGACGAAATACGAAAGCTGTATCATGAGCCGAATGTGGTGAACGTTATAAAGCGGGCGAGGATACAGTGAATAGGACACGTGGTACGGATGTCTCCAAACGACAGTACCCTGCGTGTGTTTAACAGCCAACCAATAATGACACCATCAAAGGAAAGACCACTTCAAGATGGGTTCATAATATCTATCTTAAACAATAATACTGAAATCTCCTTTTATCGAAGATATGTCGATGACATAATTGTTGCAACTAATGATAATAACATAACTAATATTTATAACATTTTCAATAGTATACATCCACGATTAAAATTCACAATAGAACGAGAGGATAAAAATAATTCGATTAATTTTCTTGATTTAACTTTAATTAGAAATAAAAATAACATAATTGAAACAAACTGGCACAGAAAAGACATAAAATCAGACAGATATTTAAACTATAATTCAATTACAACCATTAAATATAAAATAAGCTTAATTAACAATTTAATAGATAGAGCAATAAAATTATCATCAAACAGATTTCATAAACATAATATAAACAAAATTAAACAAATGTTAATTAAAAATAATTATCCAATAAATTTAATAGAAAAAACAATTAAAAATAGATTAAAACAAATGAAAAATATAAATAGAAAACATTCCATAGATTTACAACCAAATTGTCTTGGTGATGATTTTAATAATTGCACAAATAATAAAACTATTATTAATTATATAACTTTACCATACATTCCTAACTTATCTTTAGCTTTAAAAAAAGAACTTAACAAATATAACTGTAGAGTAGCTTTCAAAAATCATAACACCCTCGGAAAAATTTTCTTTAACAACCTTAAGGACAATATTGAAATAAATAATGAATCTAATGTAATATATGAGTTGAGTTGCAACAATTGTGATGCTAAATATGTCGGACAGACAAAGCAATTGCTAAAAAATAGGATTTCACAGCATAAAAAATTCAATAAAAAAAAAGCAGAAAAACCGAATCTAGCCAATACAGCTTTATCTGACCATGCTGTCGAAAACTTTCATAATTTTGATTTTAAATCCCCTAAAATATTACAGAGAGAAAATAATCTACAGAAACGCCTAATAATGGAAATGATAGAAATTTAAAAAAGTCCTTATTCAATTAATTATAAAACTGATATCGATAAATTAAATGTAATTTATTCTAAAACAATAAATTTCATATTTGATTAATCTTTAATTCAAAATAACAATTGTATTAAATGCCAATAATATTTTTAGAAAAGATAGTACATTTTTCTCATTTGGTCATAAACTACTTTTCATAATTCAGGTGTATAAAATGGCTGCACCTCGACCAAACGAGTATAGCCAGTCAAAAATAAAATATTAATAATTTAACAATAGTAAGTAGTGAAATATCTTAATTAGATAAAACTTTAACTACAATAGTTACTCTTTCTTTTCAGAGATAATTTTTAATGTTTTCGTAATTAATAAGAGACCCAAAACCAATTTTTCCATTATTATGCTGAGGAATTCAACGTGTTTTAACATAACATTTAAAATATTAGACAACAACAAAACTGTAATGATTTTCCTTTAACAACTATGCCAGTAAATTGTAAATCTTATTTTTCTGAACGCTGTGAACAAAGTAAGTTCATTTTTATTACATATTGAAGTTAAAAAATATTAATAATCTTTTTCAATAGGGAAGTAAGAATTTAAATAGTCCATGAAGTAATAACAGCTAATTTGAATTTAATAAAATAACAAGGACTGTTACATAACTGGATTAATAATTTAAAAAGAGACCCAAACTATTATTTCTCAATTAAATTTCGCTGAAGGATGTCAACATTTTTCTACACAACAATTTCAAAAATATTAAGCTACAACAAGATGGAAATTGTTAATTTACTAATTGTGCAAGTAAATTAAAAATCTAGTATTTCTAAACTCCTTGAACATGGTAAGTTTGTTTTTGATTTAGATTTTAACTATAATAATTTTAATATTCTTTTTCTATAGGGAAGTAAACATTGATAATGGTTGATTAAGTAATAACCGCTAATTTTCGAATATAAGTTTTTAAATAAAATAACAAGGACTAATTTTTAAAAGGAGTAATTTTGACTAAATAGGTACGTTTTGCATTTTTTAATGTTTTTTGGTAAATCGTTCACTTTCCTAATTGTTATATTATGTGATTTTTACTATGTATTTTAACTTACAGATAAGATGTAAACTGAAGAAGACTTTTATTAAGTCGAAATATATTTTTACATTTCTCACTTTATACATTTATATTAAATTTTAAACAATTAGCTGAAAAGAAGTTTTTCTACAAATGAAATAATATCTACAGAGACCTACAGAGCCTGAACATAAGAAACTGGAGGGAGACTGTTAAATATAGAGCAAAGTGAAGGAGGATAGATGAGTCGCCAAAGACGCCAGATGGGTGGTAAAAGCCGAGATGATGAAATCGCAAATATTACACAAGCAGGAGAAAACCTTTAACAGAGAATCGACTTAAATTGATCGTTTTTTTTATAACCCGTTAGATTATTTAAAAATCTACCCTCGTAATATATTTATTTTGTGGGTCATGATGCGCATCTTGCTCCCCACTTTTTCGGAGCTGTTCCAATCAGCCGTTTCTGGAATTCATCAAGAGGTTACGAAAATAATTAAACTTAACCGTGTTCTTCATTTTATTCCACGTCTTCAGTTTACTTTGTGAATAATAATGCTTAGATATTTTCATAATATGTATGTAACTCCTAGATATTTTACAAACACGTGGATCTTAACCTAAAATGTTATTCAGTAGGCAAATAAGAGAATATATTTTGAATCCACTAGGCGTCCTCTTATTCTAAGTAAAAAATCAGTTTATTTTGCCGATGAGAATGGCGAACCACCCTCCGTCATTTATGTATCCCAATGTAGATTTTAGAGAATACATGAGTAATAATGTAACGTTAACCCTCTTGTCGAATTTACCTACGGCACAAATAGTGTGCCAGAAATTTGAATGGCGCTAATTACCGTTACAATCTAAGACCACATCTCCATAGAGTTTGAATTTGCGATAAGGCGGTCTTAGCCGCTTTGCGCGGATGTAGCGTAAACCGGTACGTTACGTAGTTCCGTCTCGAACCCCTCTAGAAATAGTTCAACAACGAGGTGCTCGAAGAGCATAAAAGGAGTCTCCGCAGACATTTCAAATCACTTGAGTCTTGAGACCTGAGCATCATCCTGATCACCAGGTCCTCCTGGGCCCCGCTTTCCAGATCCCTCCTGACCCCGCTAGTACCGGTCGGCTTCTGATTTTACTACAAACTCCGTTTACATTCTACCACCAGCTGGTCTCCATCCTGACTTGCTAGTAGTTTCCGATATTACTAGACACTCCGTACAAATTCCAGCACCAGCCGATTCCCAACGACCATTATTGTCACAACCTTAAACCCGACTTACCTACATACTAGAAGAGCTCTCCAGGTCGCCATAATCCAGGTGCTCAGAAGTGATCCAACTGTTCCGTCTGCCGTGAGGCCGGTCCGATCGCGAAACTTCTTGTTTCCCGGTCATTTTAATTGTCAAAGGCGGACTTGGCAATAAGTATCAACTTTCAATTGATACCACTCCGCAAAGTCTCAAATTTACGAGAAAAGCGAACGCCACGTCCATCCAGGCGTAATAAACTCGCCGTAAACGTCACCGTCACCATAACATACTTTATTCAATTGAATTTGTCTGCCCGCAAAAGAATAACACACGAACGCCATCTTATTGATGGTATAAATATAGTCTGTTTCAGATCCGCTTCAATACCAGCGTTCAGTTCCACATTCGAAGTTCTTTTGAAACGGCTTAGGCTCAGCAGGCGAGCCAAACCAATGTACTATTTGGGTTGTGGTCAGGTCAGTGATGCAGAAGACGCGAGACCAGAAGTAGCTCTATTTTATATTTATGTACATAACATTTTCTTAACCACGAATTATTTTGAATATATGTAAACACATTAGACAATTTATTCCAACACTGTGTGATTCCTATATTTTATATATTCACGTGCAACGAACCCATGAGCATTTGCGCTTAACCTGAGGTTACCGTTTAAAACTCAGTGTAGCGCATTTTGGTCAAGTTTAAAATAAGCACTTAAAAATTAAAATTAACAATTCCGATACGATATTTAAATCACATGATTGACTATTAAAGATACACAGACTCATCAATAGACTACTGGATAACAATTTTTGAACAAATTGGATTTCTCTTTTTTCTTCTTTTTGTGTCACATAACCTATACACTATGTATAACATCAAAACCTACTACAGACACCTAGATCCAACCAAGAACATTTATCAACAGGTTACGTGAATAGTAAAACTTAATTCTTCGAAGTTTTCTTCGTTTTGCTCTATGATTTCTTTTACTTGCTATATGGGTAATGACCAAAATAAAGTTTTATCTCAAAAAATCTTATAATAAGAGTGAAATTCGTAGATCTATCCGGATATAATTCACGACGGTTTTCGTTAAACTGAGAATGGAATAGATGGTGAAACAATTATATGCCGTTTTGTTCTATTTAAAGAGTTTTTCGTGTTCATTTTGCGGATGGAAAAGATTTAGGAATGAAATTTTTATAGATCCTTATTTATATTTTTGATAAAACATTAGTAACAGCAAGGTCGACTACGATAGATGCACATATTTATCACCAGATTAGGAGAATAATCGTTTTTGAACGAAATTTTCTTTCTTATCTTTACAGAACGATTTATGATTACTCTATATATGATCATTAGTCCCAATCTTCCACGAGCCTTAAAAACGATCCTTTCGTGGCACTCAATCCGAAGAATAACTCTCTAACACCAACAGCAACAATAGGTACAGACGTTTAACCGGGGACAATACTTTACTAACGAGTCACGATGAGAAAGAAATTTAATCGAATCTTTTGCTTAAAAGATTTCTTGCATTTATTTTCTGGATGATGATGTTTAACCAGCTCTACGTCTTCTAGGGTGCCTTGAAAACAACATTTTATATAACATAATCTACATTGTTTCTATGTATTAGTAATACGCTGATCTCCGTTGGTCAAATTTTATCGTTAAATTCTCACATATTTGTCGTTCGGGCTACCATCATTGCGGTTTAATTGTTCCTCAGATCTGGTGGAAGCCCTCCCATCACACCAGATGAATCTTCAGATAGCTGTAACACTCTGAACTACTTCAAGCTGCAAACTAGCTTTGACTTTACGTCCGTATTGTTCACACTGCATTAAGCTTTCATTATTGCCATGTCTGGATATCTTCTACAAAGTTTGTAGTTCCTGTATGTTTACACCTCTCTTCCTAGTAGCCAGAGTATATATAACTTTACAATTAGACGCACATCAGATATTATTATTATTATACGTGTGTGTTATTCGAGTCTTTGCATCACTGACATCATTTTCAGCTTCTTGAAGGAGGGCCTTAAATATTGTCAACATACAGGTTGGATTGTGACGAGCCTAATAAGTTTGAGAAATTACTTTTTATGGCCGTAACGTCACTTCAGGAAAATTTTTCAACTTAGAATTAATTGAATACCGGTCAGCTCCAGCTGCCGCTGCATATTTCCCTCTGTAGTTCTGTGTTCTCAATATAAATTATTATATGTGCAATATGTATGCCTATACTTTATATAACTAATTGCAGGTAATTTTATAAGCGAAATAAACGTTATTAGGTATAAGTAAGCTAAGTACGCAGCTGCACCGTTTTCAATGAAAGTCCTACGACGGCGGTCATTTTCTTGCGAGTCCAATAATCTCCTGGGCGAGAATTAGTAATCCAGTGGCGCCCAGTAAATAATAATTCTCCACTATATAAATCTTTCCCGATTTGGTTTGGCTAAAAACGCCTACGCTTTGTGTAGCTAAGAAGTGCAGTTTTGCTTGATTAATTGTCCCAAATTTATGATAAAGTGTAATAATTTGTGTAATGAGACCATGCTGTAAAAGGAACGCGGGGTACTGTTACACAAGGGTGACATTATTGCAAAAAATTAAAGAAGAACGGGTGGTGCTGTATTCGAAAATTGATAAAAACAGCAAAAGAAGAATCTACAGAAGACACTACAAAGTTACAAGTTATGGTCTTCCAAATTTTCTTGATAACTTCTACGATTGTACGATACACATGAGTCAAACATCTTTAGTCACCTGCGGGGCTTAAAATGCTCGCTACACTTTCGTTTTAACTCTGCCCCACTTGTGACTAAATGCTAGCTTTACGAACTTCTATCGTAAATAGCTATAGACTAACTATATACCGTTGTTTTGAAGTAAAATGTGTAAGAGGAACCTAATACAATATCATGTTTATTAGATATGAGGATATGACAATAGAAGCTATTAGTTGGGATGATTTCGGAGGCTTTCACGGCCGTTGTCATTAAGTCACAAACGACTTCCGGGATTGGACCGTGTCATAATTGAGGTCGAAGAATTCAACGTTTCACCCACTTTCATAAGAGGCTTCATCAGAAGGAAAAGCAAAAGAGCACCGTAACTCAATGTGTAAACCACGCCAGAGTTTCGCCTCTGGCGTGGTTTACTTGTTGAGTTACCGTGCTCTTTTGATTTCCCCCCTGACGAAGCCCCTTACGAAAGTGGGCAGAACGTTGAGTTCTTCGACCTCAATGATGACTTAAGCTATTGTTTGATTTCAGGATATTTCTTTACTTTGTCAAGTTCGTCATTCAAACAGGTAGTAATATTTCCTCACAGCTTTCGCATCAAAAGTTTAAGAAGGCTCCTATTAATAAATAAAGAATGCTAGGAATAAGTTTTGAATTACTTCTTGTGTTATCATTAATAAATACAGATTGTCAATTATTAAATTAAGGAATTATTCCATGAAATAGCTAGGAGTTTCTATTAGTTTCACGTAAAAAATGTAAACAGTTTAAGAAAGTATTAAATTAGTCAAATCAGTTCTCTTTTTTGAAAAAGTTGTGCGGTTTACAAATCAATTGCTTTGAAATATGTGTAGTTTTCGTGTCAGATGGCTAGTCCATAACTGCAAGCAACCGTTAGTAGCTTCTCAAGTTGCAATTTATAAGTGACATAGGCAAGTCACTAAACAAAAGCAAAGAATACAATCGCAGGAAAGGAAACCTCCAATCTCGTTGTGGGCATTGTGCTGCTGGCTTTGACATTTGTTCATTCTTGTGGTGGTATTTCTCAACTGATAATCGTTAGTTCCAGATAACAGATAAGTAAAACAATGAAACCATTATCGTCACATCCAGTTTCGTTTGGAAGCTTAATTTCCAGTGATTAGAATTGAGTAAGATGTAGTGAATGAAAAAATCGAGTCAAAGTCATCGGGCTGACCTTTGAAAGTATTTTATGAGAAATATAACCGAAAAGTCGGATAATTTCGATGCACATAAAATTCCGTTTAAACTACCTAATTGGTAATTACACCAAACTAAGCCAGGTCGAACTCCGCCGCCCGCGTTCCGAATTTGGCGTCCTCAGCCAAGTGCATGTTCAGCAAACATTCAGAAGCAAATTTAAGGGAGATTAGGTGTGGTAACAGGCTCCAGGAGATTGAAATTCAAATTCGGCTGCTCCGCCGGGGCGCGTATTCATGGGGAGAAAAATTTGGCGTGAGAGCGTACGCAAATGGCGGCCGGACTCCTAACCTATATTATCTAAGAGTGAATGGACGGCAGGTTAGAAGAAATGTCTCCAATTCTGCGGAAATGGACACTGGACAATAGGGCGAATTTGCATTTAGCACGTGTCCTCAATCGGGCGAGCGGCGCGCCCTGTGTTGTATTCAAATGCAATTTGTGGCGTTTGCTTGGGTATTAAGTCAATTAAATCACAAACTAAGTACATTCATAAAATGGAGGTTTGGAACAAAGTTAATTCCTGTTGTCAACGAAACCTATTAAATTAATATAATCTAATGTCACAGCTGGTTTTCTGCGACGCTTTATAAATTAGTCAGCGTCGAACACCTCACTGAAAGCTGTTTGATTTTATTCTTAAATCGATATCCCAACTGTAGTAACGAAAGAAGATATGTTTGTGTCTTTGTTTAACAAAACGTTACTTGTTTATAGCTCTTCTTAGGAAAACATTTGTGAATTTGTCATTTTCATCTTCCATAAAGGTGTCTGAAGCCTGTATCCGACCTTTACTCGAGTACTTGCTTTCTGTGCAGTGTCAGTGCTTGAGAAATCTTCTACTCGTCCCCTCTATTCGAAAAGGCTACAGTTTCCTAACAAACCGGCATTTAGATAGACTTCGAGGGAACTTAGCTCTAACTTTTAGAATTCTAAAACACAATTATGATTGTCTTGGCGACATCTTTCAATTAAATCTGGACTTCTGTCTGCGTGGTCACGAACTTCAACTGAAATATTCTTGAAATAAATAGCATATGGGAGTTATCTAAGCTAAAAAAGAATTCAGTAGATATAGCGCTTGCAAACGATACAGCGAAGTAAACCCTCATTGATATAAGCTACTTAAAAAAGATATTAACGCAATTCACGTAAGCGATGGCTCACCAAAGAAGCATCACGAGACGTCACGCAATTATCAGTAAGAGATGCTTATCGCTTAAAAAACAGGTTTTTTTACCAATAGTCAAGTTGCCCTTTTAAGCAAAATTATATCCGACTACTATTGTGATAAATGATAAGAAATACAGAATAGATTTGGAAAATAGACAAAACAATAAGAAATGATAAGCAACTAAAAGTTACTCTGAAATTGCTGGTGCAAGATTCTCAAAACCAGTGTCAATTTTGAATTTACCAGAGATTACTAAAACACGGCGTATGCAACCCGAGCCATGCAACGACATTCAAAGTGGCATAATGACAAGGGTTCTGAAATTGTGAAACTGGAGGAATATCGCTTAAGACCGTTACACTGGTAAGTGTAACATGATATATGCCAGTAGAATATCTAAATATTGGTTAGTTAAGTTTTACCAAGAGTTTGTTACAAGGTCGTGTGCGTCACTATTTATTTCAGCATGTAACATGGTGCTATAGGAACTATATAATATCGTCTATCATTATCAACCATTCCCAGACTATTGAAATCCCCTGCGATTACATCCATACACCTTGACCTTTGTCTTCTACGGCTCTTTCCCACTTAATCTCCAGCATACATATCACTGGTTCTTCGTCACATACCGCTCCACGTTACCTATCGATCTCAATTGACCGATCTTAATTATACATATTATGTCATTATCGTTGTGTTTTTTGATGAAGATTATAAGTTTCTCCCACCCCAGAAAATAGGACTTCCTCATAATCTATCAGAAATGATATAAAAGCTAACTGATTAAGCCAACACTCGGTGATAAGCTTTCCTTTAAACGAAAAGGATCTCTGCAGCTCTATACAGTCGGTGTTTCTTAAAATGAAAGACAGAGAAATACTAATAATTGAGTTGACAAGTGACAGTAGTGGTTACGCAGAGACCCTTAACGGTGTCCATAGATATCTATGTTCGATTCTAAAAATATAATTATTGTGTATTGCGTGGGGGTCTGATACGTTGCGCATGAAAACATGCTCACTATGTATTAGTTTACCAAGCCGACACTCTGTGATAAGCTATGCGATTGTATCGCTAACTTTAACGAGAAATCAGAAACGCCTGGAAGCACAATCCGAGATTCCCAGGTAGCCACAGTTCGCTAAGGCAGCCTCGTCGTCTTTCCCAATAGAAAGGTCTTTCTGGCCATAGGCAGAAGCCTCACACCGCCCTGAACACCTGAAGAGCAGCTCCATAGCTAAATACAACGACTTAAGTAAGCTGCCTCTACTCCAAGCAAGGAAAAGCTTTGGACAAAATGAATAAACAGAATTCGACCTACCTGACAAAGCAGCGCTCTTCCACCCCCTGGGAAAAGTTTTGCGGCCCTACCTTGGGCATGGAAAGTCGTGCAAAACCTCGAGATATCGAAAGGCGACGAGCGTCAGAGCCAATGGTCCGATAAAACCTGAAGGTAACAAATCATCGTGTACAAATTCTTCCGACAATGTAATTTAGACATAGAACGACCCTTAGCCCAAGTGAAACTTACTGACTAATACTTGCAATATCACTTGCGGGGACTCGCCCCTGCATGTACTGTGTTAGTTGACACGCAAAGCAAAACGGACAGTTATCGTTCTAGCCGGCGTTCTCCGAGGAAGTTGGTTTGGCTGCCTTCTCCTGCATGGGCTTCTAGTCTTTCCCAAACGCGAAGAGATACTTTATTCGTTATTGTATGTACATGCTTTGTATAGCTATTTTCAGTTTTAAAGTTATTACTGTATACATATACAGATTAATAGATATATGTAATTATGCTGTTATTAGTATATTTTCAATCGATAATAATACGAAATTTGGGCTGATGCTACCCATAGGGGGCAGCAATCGAGGAAAGTAAATTGGCTAAATTTAACCTCACCAGAGCAAACATTTATAGAGTTGAAAATATTACAAATTCAAAAGTCTAAATATACCCTTAAAAATAATAACTATACAAAATAAAGCTAAATAATTTTAGAAAAAGTCTCAAAAAACTTGACATTTGGGTGGATAAAAGTGTCTTCTGTTTTAACATTACATGCACTTAGTAAATGGAACAGATTAAACTAAAAATCTAATATATTCATAACATGTGGAACTATAACACAACCTTAAACACTTATAAAGGAAAACGGTTAAAGAGACATTGATTTGTCTCTCTTTTAGTTTTAGTTCCTTCTATACCATAGGAGCAGGACTGTAATAAACTACTTATGTATTTAACTATACTTAAACAACGCAAACGATCTTGTTATTTTCAGGCACAACAAGTTATATTTAACCTCGTCTATTATAATAAATTTCTTTGTTTGCTTCTTGTTTCTTTGTGTGGTCGTAGCAACTCGGCAATATTTCATCAAGTTTAAAAAAATATTTATCTTTATGTGTGGTATTTATTGCAATGTAATGATTAATTTGGGCCTGTACGACTCCATTTATTGTATGCATTGAACTTCTTTATTTTTTATAATATTGTAATTTTATTTAATAAAACGCAATGAGGCAATACACGCTTAATTATTGTATCTATATATTAGGCCGTTATTTTGATTTAGTTTCATGAATGCATTTTTAAGACATGGCAATCTTCTCTGCTTGGCAATTTCCTCTTGGCCAGCTCTTCTATTGTCTCATGGTATTGTTTAATTTAGTAAGATTATTTACAGTGCTTATTTTGTCTAGGGATTGTGGGTTCTCATAAAATTAGCCACGATTTGATTGATGATACAGCTGGGAATAAAGGCAACTCCTATTTAATTCAATCTAAATTTACAAACATCGAAATTCTGGTTTGAGATTGAATAGTGTGTAGCAAAGTTTGCCAGGTAGTTCTTGAGTAAAAAGGAGGTTCCTGAAGGCGTCACTATTTTGAGGCAGTCTAAACTAGAAGACCGACAGATGCAGTCGTAGACTTTGGATCATATAAGGTCCACAGTATGGCAAAAGAGAAAAACAAGCGGAAGTTGATTGTACTCAAAATCTTTTTAATATTAAACAAATTTAAAGCTGACGAGCATAACAGGGCAAGTATTGGACCAAATATTCATAAAAATTAAGAATGGTAAATTGTAGTAGTGTGCAGGTAATATTAAGGTGTAATACAAAATTACTTTTAGTTACGTGCGAAAGCGATTTAACTGTAGTCGAAATTCCTATCATGTAGGAGAGAGTGAACCCATGTGCCAATTTACTAAATTAACGAGTACTTTGTCTCCGCGCATGTCCTAAACCATATTAATTACGTAAGAGCAACAAAAAAGGCTTCGATAATCCTTGGACGATTGTCACATGAAATTATAAATGGCAATCAGATTACTGTTATCCAGTTGAACGCTGTCAAAAACAGCTATTGTTTCCAAAATAATCCAATGAAATAAAACTATAATTAGTGCAATCTCGTAACCGAAACAAGGATTATGCAAGCTATAATGAATCTGAAAACAATGGTAAATGCACGTTAGAATTCTCCAGCGAGGAGCTTTGGTTCGACTTGCCACGATATAAAATTAGCACCTAGAACAAAGTAATGTATGTCCTACATTGAACCAGAAAACTGGATTACGATTCAAGCAAGGGGTATGTATTTGAGTCAACGCAGTAAAGGCTTTCAATAAATGTGAGTGTAGTTGGGCAAGTAGACAAGTGAAAGGTGTGATGCATTAGCTCCAGGAGTACCTTGGCATGAATTAAAATTGCATGTGATCTTTAACTTGCAGATTCACTTGACGAGGATTTAAAAATAACTGAGTAAACCACTTAATAATTATAGAAATATTGAAAAAGACTTGAAATGAATCAGCAACATGTCAAACATTGTGCAATGGGGACTAAATCTGGCATATCTTAAGGTAACCATAGATCTGCTTTTTCTTAAATACCGTTAGAACATGCTTTGGCGAGACGGATTTCAACAAATGTCGAACCTCTTACCGACGACATTGAAAGATGAAACCCTTTCTAAAGGTGTGTATTAAATACACCTCCAAAACTGAGTTCTGCTGAATGAGAAGCAATAGCAAGGATCAATCTTTCCACACTTCTAAACTGGCAATTCTTGAAACGCAAATATTGTAAGTCGAAGGTTAGAAAAAATGGTAAGCTTCAAATTTCAAAAATTTCTTAAAACTGAAGTTAAAGCATAGGCAATATAACGCACACAAAAACCATACAAAGCAAGGAGCAGGAAGATTATGATCGTTCACAGGAGACAAGCCTCGGAAACCCACCAAGTCAAAATTTAGGTGAAAGAGGAAAAACATTTTAAAATTGGCTATAGAAATGCTCTCTTATGCTATGCTTTAAAACAGTTAGTTATATTCCCTTGTCTATGTTTGGAATTGTAGAGTTCTGTAAACTAAATAAATGTTCATAAACATCCTACGAAAATAGAACACTGTAGTTCAGGAATAGTCTAGCGGCTTAGCAAAGCTTTTCCAGTTAGTTCCTGAGCAGGATGGTGAGAATTATAATCCCTTCCAAAGACTGCATTCTTAGTTTTTGCGGGATTTTCCTTAAATAATGGTGTGAAATAGTAGGAAGGAAAGGTCTCATGAGAAGAAAGGTTTTTAGCCAGCGTATCTGAATGTAACACCCACTTCTGCTTATAAATCCTTCCTCTAGGTGTGATGGCATCAGAGCTCCAAATCGAAAATATATTAAGCTGAGTAATAAATGAGTAGAAGACCGCTAGGAGTAAGTTGCTTCTGAAATGTTTTGGATCCTAGCATTACTGGATAAACTTCCGCGGGTCTATATTCCATACACCAATGCTTATGAATAGTTCTCCAGATATCAGAAGATCTTAAAATTCACAAGCAGAGAATCTTGGGAGAATTTAAACACAAACCACCAGCAGCGGTTTATCACTGATCTGCCTAAGATGGCTAAAGGATTTTGCTGCCTCTCCTATACGTATAGGCAATTTTCCGAACATCGTAAAAAAATTCTCTACATAATCCTCGCCATACTAGTTAATAGGAAATTGCTGGAAATTTAAGCCAATGCTTGCAGAAACAACTTAATTTTTATTTGAGCATAATTTCTACCTAACAAGCTCTACTAGATTCGAACAGACTATCATAGACATTCAGCTTATCACGAGGATGCTTTAGTTTCATCAGAACTTTTAAGTAAATCTTATCACTGTGGGATTTTGTTTGAAGTGGAATTTAGTTAATGCACAAATAAAACGTTTTATTTCAGGAGCTGATATAAGAACGGCTCGCTGTTATTAACCATAACACAAAATTGACATCATCTCCATGACAATAAAAAATGTTGTGCATTTTAACGAATGAGGATGGTAGAAGAAATACTGAACATTTTACGAAATTATGCTTTAAGTTAAATACCAAAAACATTAACTATGAATACCTTGGAGATGATTCTGAAATTGGAATCAGCACAACGTGTCACTGCAACGCGCCTACCACAATAATTATTCGAGACACACTAAGGTAAAAGCGTCCATGGTGTTTCGCTGAAGGTCATCGTTAACACAGCCATAATATCATCATAGTTATTAACTAGCTCTGCTGTTAACCACCAACGAATATGTTTTGTACGCTGAACATGGAATATTGTGTTAATTGATCTCAACAGCTAACCAACTTGTGCTCCAAGGTTCGGTAGCAAGTTACGGAAACTGCAATTTCCATGTATACGTATTGCTGATTATGCACATTGTATTTTGCATGTACAAACGTTCGTTAATGCCTTTGTTTTATTTGAAAAAGATTATCTTTATTCACCATTATTTTTATTCTAACTCAAGTTTGCCTGTTACTTTTCTTTGTTTCAATGAAGCTAAACGTTTCATATGTTCGTCAGCTCATTGTTATGTACACAACATATTAGGTTATGTTGGTATTGCATTTTATTGAGTTTATGTTTATGATTTTTCTACAAACTGCCGAAATACGTTTCAAAAATATACGCTCCCTGCTGCTGATGTCGAGAAGCTGAAGAAGGAGATGCCACCGCGTTGACATAAATTGAACTGATTGTCGCGTATCATATTTAACGACGGCGGACTTCAGCCCACTATCGCACTGATAAATGCCTCTGATCTTGGTCTTTGCTGCAATAATGATGAGGAGACTAACTGATATTATTTCTAAGAGATTCCCGCGGTTCTTGCATAGTTTTTCCGGCATTAATAAACGTCAACCGTTATTACTATGTTATTGTCTACGCTGCATAATGAGTCGTCGAGGAATCTCTAAATGGCGGCATTTGCGGAGACGTAATTACCAATTATGGAATTCCATTTGGCTACTCAGCTGGATTCGTACTGAAACAAACGACGGCATCGAGAAGTTTCAAAATTTTTGCATATTTTCTCAGTTGTGCTAAAGATATAGATCAATTCGTAGTGTTCTCTCTCTCACCATGTTAAACGTACTTATAACGCGATTATTTTGGAAAGCAAACTATTCCCGTTACCAGTGCCATCAATTGAATTTTAACAGTTAATTTCATGGGTAGTAGATGCGTACGAGTATCATCTTATTTCACCAGGAAGTGTCTATCGGTAAATTAGAATATCAGTAGATTATAAGGTAATGTTACAGTTGGGTTAAATATGCGTGAGATATGGTTTTTCTCGTTCGCTACTCAAGCGCTGATAACGAAATAGAAATTGCTAGTTAGCTTGCAGTTAAGCCTTTTTCGCGTAAGAACAATTTAAGCTTGCCCTGAAATAGTTTTTCAGCTACCTTAAACAATATAGACAAAAAGCTATGGGATTGTAGGAAACTGCTTCAGTATTCATTCTGAAAGGAAGTGACACAGTTCCAGAATGTCATTCTCATTACAGACACTATAATAATTATTTACGTCCAGCAAGAGTTCCAAGTTTATGGAAAATTATGCCGGTGGTCAAAAAGTTTAATACGTTAGACAATTATAAGAGTAGGCAACGAGCTAACAAAGAAAGCTTCATTCTCAAGTGGAATTTGTTATATTCGTTTTCTGGAGCTTCAAATTTCAAGCGCAATCCGCCGATCTTAGATAGTTATAAAGGATTATTTTGCGCTATACGCGAGGCAGGCATCCGGCGTAACATTACGGTTGCAAAACCGCTTCGGTTGTTCCAAACAAACACACCCCAGTGCTTAAACTCTTGGAGTTCATCTTGCGTTATTTGAATTACCGTCGCACCCCAAAGATCAATTTTTATAGGACCAGTCGCACATCGCCCCGAATGTTTTGGTTAACTTTGGTTTATCCTCAACGCTGGCTGAATTCCAAAGCCTGATAAACTTTTCAAGCCCCTGGGACTACCCAATGTTATTGACCTTGAACTAGAGTTTCAAACATTAACAACCTCTGAGCTCTGCAATTTGGAACTCTTGAACGTCGCCATATCTGCAGAATTGCTGTAGTAGATCGATTAGGCTATAATTATTCACTGGCCGTGTGTGTAATTCCCTCATTGTCGATGCAAAATGTTTTACTCTTTTGTTTAATAATTCATATATATACTGTGTATACATAGGTGTTATTAGTAATTGTTCCTCTAATAAACACAGTGTTCGGGTTTTTCCCTTCTGGGAAAACTAAATGCCATTTGGGTTAGGCGACTAGATTGCTATCAATCTAGCAGATTGCCTTCTTGTAGAATATAGTACCACTTCACCATTTGTAGAATTTTCCGTGTAGTACTTGTTTGAGTTGAGGCTACCCTCGGAGAGGTTTCTTTCTGTGTGCAATAGAACATATACATTTTCATGTACTTCTTTTTCGTTGTAAAGCAGATATTCAGTCCTGTTTAGAGGTTGTGCAAGCAGGAACCATATGGAGGTGAGGTGAATCTATACAGCAAATCGCGACGGCTCGAAAAGACTTCTTTTGTGTGGGAAGCTCCGCAAACATCTACGGCCTATAGTAAACAACTTAGTGTCGCTGTGACGTTAGCGCCAGCTCAAATTAGTAATTTACTCATAAGTAATGTAATCTAATTAAGAAACAATTGGCGATTGACGATAAAGTCGAAAGCACAGCGGTACTCGACCCCGCGCATGACGATGTTTGTGCATTCTTCCTCAAGTGCCTCCCCCCCCACCCTATTAACGAAACTTGAGTCCTCGGACCCACCTGAAAAATACTTCCAAAGCTATCAACACACTTCCGCATCCAATCCAGGCACCGATTGTAAGAATTCCGAATTTGGCGTGCCGGATCGAACCTGAGGACTATTTACAACTTATATCTGTTGCTACCGGACCGGTACTTAGAGATACCTCCTAGAAACTGTTTTAAGTTGAATTTGTGGTTGCTGGATCCAATATCTGAGTAAAACCGCCACAACAGTCCCTAAACTGAAATCCGCGGCTGCTCGACCCGCTACCTGGGTCCACCTACCGTTTCTTCTCTAGAAGAGAGGGCTCCAACACGACGATCCCGCCGATCACTCAGTGGTAGGCGCTCAACAGTGTTGATTTATTCCCTTAATTAATAAATTAATAAATTGCGAGATCACATTTTCCGCCACTGGAGAGGTTCCGCAGCATAGCTAGACGAAGTCATAGTTTTTGTTCCGACCCCAAAGGCAGTCGGAGACTCGCTGTAGAGCCATTGTCGATATACTGCAGCCGAAATTCAAAGCCGGTATAGTTTCTTCAAGGTAACATTTAAGCATATTGTGACGTTCCAGGGGTCGTCCAAAGCAGGCCCAGTTTAACACTTGCTACATGATTCACATGCGAGCAGAGCCCGGTAACCAGAACTATTTTCCGAAATTTTCAGTACATGCTTGCATTCAAGCGTAAACAAAGTCGCCCGGCGCAGTCATATTCCGCATTACTAAACCTATAATTACAGAAGCAACTGCATAAGAGAGCGTAAAGCGCCAGAAGAAAAAGTTTCTTCGTTGCTATACCGTGGGTGGTAGACCTTCCAGGCCGAATTCTGCATCCACCAACTAGAATATGGTTCCTATTATTTTTTTATGTGAATACGTTGTATAGTTCGTTTTAATTTAAGAAAACTTGACATGTAACACAAAGCATAATATACATATTCTATTTAATCTGTTTTTAATCACTCGAAAATATATCGAACTCTGGCTCTGAATTACTCATACAGGCAAATTAGATAATATGATAAAGTAATTTCAGAGTAAGACCGCGCTGAAGCAATCCATGTGCAGCCTTGATCTTGCTACATGTCGTAAATGAGCTTTTAAATGTAAAATGAGGAGGCCATATTGGCCCGCCCTTTTTCAGCCTGAACATGAATGACAACATTAAAGAACATACAGCTGATAGAAGGTATCGAATATGTGACAAAGCAATCAAAATACTCTTTTATGATGACCACGCCATACTAGAAGAATAATGTAATTCACAGAGAATGCTCTATACATATATTCGAGTTTTTTTTTAATTCTCAATTTAGATACCTATGTAACTTGCCATTTCTGATTTATTAACCTTCCAATGTTGATACCTATCTATCTTCAATGGTCTTCCCAGCTCTAATGTTCCTTCTCTTGCAATCGTGGCTATCCTTTTCGTCCAAACCTGACACTTGTGAATTCCACAAATTGTTCTTTCGCTCATTGGCACTCGTCTTTGTCAATATTAAATTTTTCTCTGTTCTCGTAAAGATTCGCACTCGCTGTAAATGTTCTAGAATAGCTTGGAGGATGTATCTACAGTCGATAGTTTGATATTGTAGACCCTGTAAATAAATTAGTAGCATATAACTCCGGTTCCAGTACGAAGATGAAAAACGGTTCCCAATACACTATTTATTTCACTATGACGGTATGCCATATGATTTTATTTATTTCATACAAAATTCATTTATAAAAAGTTTGCCCCTGAACCAAAGGAAGGCTTTGCCGCACAGTTGAGATGGGGACAGGAGCGTATTAGCAGAATTTGCATTCGCTATGATTGGGCAAGGCTATGGCGCAATAACGGAGGCCCCGCTGCATTCACGACTTCCAACGAGGCGATTTTCGCACCTTTTGTGAGACACCTCATTTTCGGCCATATTTTAAGATGTTTATCGTTTTCTTATGTATATAAACGAGGTGATATCAGCCTAATACAAATGAAAGGGCGCGTTTAACCCGACATTCCGGCGCGCGGAATTTAAATTTGTAAGATTTCCATTTCGGCCTGTTTTGCGGAAGCAGCGGCAGCGGACTTTATATAGAGCTCTCTAGGTAGTTGGGAATGCCTTGAAAAATCTAACAGAAGATATAATTTTTATGGAATTTGTGTTTTTCATGCAACTAGATGGTGTTGCCATAATTATTCATAGATTTCGCTATGAAAACCTTACAATGCTTAAACATTTAATATTTTTGTAAAATCGTAACCAAACCATTTAACAGCGTCATTAAAAAAAACAAAAAAGTTTTCAATTTTTTTCAGGACAATTGTAGTATAAACATACAGCTCAAGTTAAACTTAATTAAATTTAGAGAACGTAGAGACGCAAAATAGACTAATTTCGCCACAATCTTTCGTTATCTTGTATAGTCGTAAATAGAAGGTTGTTTAACTTAAACGCATAAAAAATAAATGAGAACTTAATAATTTAGAAATTTGTGGATTCTAAAAACAACTACCTAAAATAAAGCAGAATTGCTTACAAACCAAAGAAACAGGTTTAGAGCATTGGGAATTAAATTTAATTTACAGATAATAAAACAGTGGTCGAGCAACATGTATAAACAGAATTGCTAATCAAAGTTTAACTCTGGCTACCAATCTCAACCTTCTAAACAACAAGCGCTAATATTTATTTAAATCAATGGACAAATGAGCACTTGAACATACAAATAATTCATGTTAACAAATATTCAGAAAATATTTTTCAATATTCTGTTAGATAAGAGGCTAGTGGATAAAAATGTCTGATTGAATATACTGACGCTTGTTTGTATTCTTAAATATTCCAGACAAATAAAAAAAAATCGTCATTGTTTAATTTATGAAATTACTCTTTCTTTTAGAGAAAAAATAAACAATTTAACTTGCAAGCAACGCATTTTTGGATATGTATCGATCAAATACCTTCACCAAATTTTAGCAACAGGGCTTAATTCATTGAAGACATTAAGCATAAGCTGTAGGCCTCGCGGTTTCATATTTAATGAGAAAGGGAAATAGCATTTCCGATGCACCAGGGCTCAATCTGACTGCTTTTCCTTCTACCTTCAACTAACCTTTTCCAGCCACAACGCTATTAGAGTAATCGAGGTCTGAGGGATTCAGATTTCATATTCTACTAAGGAAGGTACCTCAGAAAAGCCTCATGAAGAATGTCGCTTACGTGGCAGGGAAAGAAAAAAAATTTAATTAAGGCAGAAGAACAAAACAATACCCGGCTGCCAACTGCGACTTTCTGAAACTTTAGTCTGCTAAGATACGTTGTAGATTTCGCTGGACGCCAACGAACGACGTGGATGTCGACATTTTCGCACACGCAAAACCATACTTTCTCAGCCCCGCTTGTATCCCAGGTAAGAATTGCCGTTTCTGATATCCGACCAACTTCTACGAAGATTACTTGGCCCCATATCTGAAGAGAGCTTTCCCATCCCATAAGGGGTGCCAGGAGCGAACTTCAGGCTTGCTATGGCTTCAAGTCAATATTGTTAACACCTTGAGACAAATATTGCTTTTTATAGCTTTGTTAGCTAGAGTTTACTTATACATAAAACGAAGTAATCGGCTTCATTAGCATATCTTGCATGTTATTGAAGCGCTTCCTTCGCGGACACATCTCGAGCGTTCCTCCACCTCAGCTATAGCCTCGAGTATTGGCAATTGAGAAGTTGGGTTGTGACCAGCCTAATAGCGTTGATAAAATATAGCTTGTAACTACGTAAATATGAACTTTCGTTGTTAATAAATTTTCGCGCAGTCAAACCATATTCCTTGTGGTATCACTCGAGTAGCAGTTGCTAGAAGAGAATTTCTAAGCTCTGCATATATTTTTTCCTACATTTTCTAATGATACTGAGTCAATATACCTAAATTAAAGTTTATGCACTGAAGCAACAGCATACTTGTTTACTTATGTGTAACGCTTTATCGTATGTAAGACTGTTGATTAGTATGGGATTTCAATGTTTGGCAGTAACATAACAACATTAACTTTAACATGCTTGAAATGTACCCCTATATACAGGCACAGCCGGGCCAGCCCGACCAGCAGAATTCGAAAATTCAATTTGCTAGTTCAAGCTATTACTGAGGATGTACAGTTGGATAGGCTAATTAAATTGATGGTCGTACTTCAAAACATCAACATTTAAAATATTGCATAACCGTTGCTGGTAGCTCTGTGGTGATCGCCGTGGTAACATAGCACGAAGATCCAATAGTGTGGTGCAATCCTCTTAGATTCAACTCTGATAGTTTCTTACGGGGAGTACGTGGCACAGAATCAACCTCAAAGCTAGTTAACGTTTCTTGAAGAAGCAGCAACTTCATTGCTAATTACTTTATTTAAAAGAAGAGAAAGCGCAGTAACACTTATGCCAGAAAGACTTTACATATGCTATAGACATCAAGTCTTTAATTGCTACGGTTATTATGAAATAACATGGATGCACCGACTATAAAAACGTTGATGATATTGGTGATTAGAAAATATCGTGGTTGCATCGACTATAAGAACTTTGAGGAGATTAACTTTAAGCCACACTTTATGTTAAAAACTGTGGATAGGTTGTTTCCTGTCGAAAACATAATTAATTCGAGTATTATTTTATGTAAGACACATGGCCGTGTAACAGCTGAGAGATAACAACAAATTTCTTTTTGGATTTGTTTGCCTGTAAAAGGTAATGTTCCTTCGCGATAGGATTTCTGTGTGTTTAATGGTCCTCCAAGCTTATCTCATGGCTTAGAGATAAGAATTATTAATTGAGGAAGCTTGCTAGTATGCAGATTAGATAATTGGACACCTTTTTGGATTTTAGCCCGCATTGTAGGATAGCTTAAGAAACACAACATATTCTTGTCACATTGGCTAGTAGTATAGAGACACCTTGTTTTTGATAGCTGTCAATCAAATTTTGATTCGCGGTGTAATTCGCGGTTTTTATTCGCGGTTTTCGCGGTTTTATTCGCGGATTTCGCGGTTTTAATTTTAATTCGCGGATTGACCCAAGTAATTTCGCGGTTTGATCTAATTAATCACATATCTAGTAGTATAGAGACACTTGTTTTTGATAGCTGTCAATCAAATTTTGATTCGCGGTGTAATTCGCGGTTTTATTCGCGGTTTTCGCGGTTTTATTCGCGATTTCGCGGTTTTTAATTTTAATTCGCGGATTGACCCAATTAATTTCGCGGTTTGATCTAATTAATCACATATGAAGTTTGATATGTAATTTACATATGTGCTACTGATTAAATTACGCATTAGCTTCCGATTAAATTACGCATTAGCTTCCGATTAAAATTACGCGTCGGACTTGGCTGCCATCTTGGATTTCTGGCGGGAATATTTGAAATTTGAATTTTTTCCGATTTTTTTTCTAAGTTCAATTTTTGAATTTAAATCTCCCGGGACGTCGGCCATCTTGGTGCGCGCGCACTTCTCACGGCTGTCGTTTTTAATTTGAATTTTCGCGGAAATATTTGATTTTCAAACTGGTAGATCTTCGTCTCCCTCATCGAAGCTACTCTCTCTCTCATGCACGGAGGCCATTTTAATTTCGCGCGAATATTTGAATTTAAATTTTTTTTCAGATTTTTCTAAGTCCCTGTTTTGAATTTAATTTCTCGGGTGTCGTCCATCTTGGTATCTTGGTTTTCTCACATTTATTTTAATTAAAAAAAGCTTCCGGCGATGTCCCATGGCTGGAGTCGAACCAGCGATCACAGCATTACGAGTACGAAGCCTTAACCAACTGGGCTATCGAAGCGATCGAGGTTAAAGGAATTAAACATAGCCACTTACGTGTCACGAGCCCAGCTTTAAACAAACTATTTTTCAAAAAAGGTTATTTTATGAAATTGGAAATGCATTGCCTGTGTTGTTAAATGACTTGTAGTAATTTTAAAAAACTGATTTTTACGGTTGGATGTGTCATAATTAATAATTTTATAATTTGTGCCTGCTATATGGCTGGATTAACGAGATCCCCATTGTCCCTACCTACTATTGGAAATTTTCCGTCTAAGTTCCCTTTTGAAACAGGTCGGTGACTGTGTTTTTGTTTGGTTTTAAAGGTTTGAATATTGTACCACTTAGCTGTTCTGACATTACACTTCCATATCCATATTATAAATAAATTTTAAATGTTATTTTCGACTGAGTTTAACCGCTTATAAATTACAACAGCTAGTTTTAAATTAAATGGGCGATCGGTCACAATTATATATATCCGCAATAACATGAACAAGAAGATATACGTATTGCTTGAGTAAGAAAGAGATAAACATATAATCCGTTCACGACCTTTTTGGGACAGAGTTGGCTATTATTTTTTCTTTTCATGTTGGACTAACTGATTCGGTGATGTAGCGGATGCAACTTTTTTTCTGTCAGTGTCTGTTCGACATTTTCTTTCCACCACATTGCCAAACTTATTATTTTAATTTTCGTAAGAAAATAAATGCTTTATCAAGTGTGTAAAAGTAATTTTAATTTCCGTCAAAGGAAAAATCAAAATGCCCAATATAATTTTGTTACAACAAAAAATTTCCATTAAACGATGCTAGTTGCAGCTTAAAAAGGACAGACCAGATCTAAAAGAACACGAGTTGATGTCGAGACTAGAGAGAGATCAGGCAACAATGTACCTATTCAGAAAATATAACCTTAAACTGAAAACAACCTAACCTAACAGAAAAAGTGCCAGTTTTCATTAGGGAGTTTAGTTGCCGCAGAGGTACTGCCAACAAAATTACTAGATGGTCATAGCCTCACCTGACCCAAAAAGATCGTGAACGGCTTATATTAGCAAGTATTGGAGAAGGCTTGACTAATTTTAATTATGACATTTGTCAACTAAACATAAAATAAATTTGAATAAAAGCACGCAAAATTACGAAAATACGTAGAAATTTATAAAAATCGGCATCTTGTCACGTTAAATTCTGCAAAAACGACAAAAAACAATATTTTTATACAATTTTCATCGAAAAAATAGTAAAATTTTACGAAAATACGTCTGTGTTGACGACAAATGAAAATAAATTTGAATAAAAACACGCAAAAATTACGAAAAGACGTATGTGTTGGCGACAAATTAAAATAAATTTGAATAAAAACGCACAATTTCGTTGAAAATCTTTACAAAGCGACTTTATAGTACCGAAAAAATGATGTAAAAAAGTTTTAAGAGTTATTTCTAAGCATAATTTGCAAACGTTTAACAAATAAACCGTAATTTTTAAAGTACATCACACAATTATGAAATCGTAGTTCAATTTATATGATTTTTCGATACTTTGTATGTGAAAAATAGCTTCAATTACTAATATTTGAATAAAAACATGCAATTTCCAAAGCATTTCGACAGCATCTCCCATGAAAATTTATAAAAATCGGCATCTTGTCACATTAAATTCTGCAAAAACGACAAAAAAACAATATTTTTATACAACTTTCACTGAAAAATAGTAAAATTTACGAAAATACGTCTGTGTTGAAGACAAATGAAAATAAATTTGAATAGAAACACGCAAAAATTACGAAAAGACGTATGTGTTGAGCCCCAAAGTAACAAAAATTTGAATAAAATCACGCAATCATACAGCATCTCACATAAATTTTCACAAAAATCGACATCATGTCACATAAATTATAAAAAAACTGTCATCATATCACTTGAAATTATACAAAAAACCACATCTTCATTCAACACACGATGAAAATTGAACAAAAATCACGCAGTCATACAGCATCTCACATAAATTTTCACAAAAATCGACATCATGTCATATAAATTATACAAAAACTGTCATCACGTCACTTGAAATTATACAAAAAACGACATTTTTACTAAACACACGACGAAAATTGAACAAAAATCACACAATTAAACGCCATCTCACATAAATTTTTACAAAAATCGACATCATGTGACATAAACTATGCATAATTTTGCAAATGTTTTACACTTTTTATAAAATGCATCACTCAAAATTAAAAGAAATAGCAATTTCGTTGAAAAAATCTTTTACCACAAGCATTTCGATAAACAAAATTCAAAAATTCTTGTACTTTTGATGGAAATATATGTATGTTGATCACAAATTAACATAATTTTTAAATAAAACCGCGCAATTTGTTGAAAAAAAATATTCTGACACCACCAAAACACGCAATTTCATTGAAAAATATATATATGTTGTCCACAAATTAACATAAATTTGAATAAAAAACACGTAATTTTGTCGAAAAAATGTTCTGACCCGTCATTTCACTTAAAATTTACAAAACTGCCATCATAACACTTGAAATTATACAAAATATATGTATGTTGATCACAAATTAACATAAACCTGAATAAAACACACAATTTCGTTGAAAAATTGCAAATGTTTTACACTTTTTTATAAAATGTATCGCACAAAATTAAAAGAAATCACAATTTTCTAAATTATATCACGCCATTATGAAATCGTAGATTGATTTTTTTTGAAATTTTACACTTTGTAACTGTAAAATAACTGCAAATACTAATATTTTAGCTTTAGACTTTGTAATTATTGCAGATTCGAGAAAAAACAAAGCAGAGTAGAAATAAAAAACACAAACACTTTGTAATAAACAAATATATTGTTCTTATTTCGTATAATACTTAATAATATAAATATAAATGTACAGCAGAATGTCTTATTTCTAAAAAGTCGCTAGCATTTACAAAACTGTAGTTTGAGGTGCACGACATTTCAAATTAAAAAGACTGCAAGTAATAAAATCAGAATTTCATTGTGTAATTTAAAGTTTAAGATGCACCCAATCTAGAATTCCCTTCGTTTTTGGTGTTGATGACATCTGCCTTAGAGGCGTTTTTCTAACGGCCCTTTTTTGGAGGCGTTTCCTTATCGGCGTTCTTCTGACTGAACCTTTTTGATGTGGACTTGCTGAGTAGCTGGTGTTTTTAATTTATATTCTAAATCGGACTCGCAGTTATCAGTTTCCATTTCGGTTTTTCCTGTAGTACCAGTCGGGGTTGGCTTCTTTTGCTGTTTAGGTTTAGCTAGCAGCACATTAGCAACGTTAAGGTCTTTGATGTAATCAGCAAACTGTAGGCGTCCGGGTGGATTAATAGTTTTTCAAGGCCGCAGAGTGTCGTGAATTAAATCGACTATGTTAGACGCCGGTAAAATTTCACCCTTTATAGTAACGGTACCCTTGTGATCCCAGCTCACATCGCTTGAGGTACTCAAAATGCGTAGGAAAACTTCAGCTTTTTTCTTAAAAGTTTTGGGAAGTGTAGCTAAAATAACGGCATTTTATAGGCTGTCACTGGTTGTTTCAATAGGTATTTTGATTGGCTGCCGCGCCTGGTTTGTGAAATGAAGGAATCGTTGTAAAACCTGATTGTACTGGATCCATTTATCGTGATCAGTTAATTTGGACTTTAAAACTTTTTGCATTTCGTAATCAAGCTGTGATAATATATTTTTCTCCGCATCATCGCCAGACTTAAGACGTTGGACAAATTCCGGCGATACAATCAACATCTTCCGCTCTTTGTCCATTTTAGTCGAAAAGGAGCTCAGTCGTTTGTTCTGGTAGAGCCGTCGTGAATAAACTAGCTTAAAATCAAGACTTTCATAATAAATATATAAAAAAATATATGACAGGTACGGGAATCGAACCCGTATTCTCTCTCGAGATCAGAGCTTAAATCTGACGCCTTAACCATTCGGCCAACCTGCCTCCCTATATAAACGAGCACTCTCTGCATAATTAAGAAAACATATAGTTTAAAACCCTTCTACATGCAATTTCAAACAATATTTCATATAAATTAAGCCATATAAATTAAGCCATGTACAAATTTCTAAATCGGTTTTGATATATATTTTATCGAAAGACTTGACCCTCAGCTGCCGTTTTATTATTTGTCGTGATGCGTCATCGCTGAATTTTACAAGTGCCAACCTGTCTGCGATGTGACGCACGCAGTGTTTCCATACCTTTTTATTTTAAAATTTTATAAAACCAGAGGTCCAAACTGCTGCCGCATCAGGTAACAGAGTACAATGGTTTAAAACGTGTTAGTGCGGCATCAGTCGGGCCTCTGTTTTTACAGAATTTTAAAATAAAAAGGGATGGAGACATTGCGTACGTCACACAGCAGACAGGTTGGCTCTTGTAAAATTCATCGATGACGAATCACGACAAATAATAAAACGGCAGCTGAGGGTCAAGTCTTTCGATAAAATATATATCAAAACCGATTTAGAAATTTGTACATGGCTTAATTTATATGAAATATTGTTTGAAATTGCATGTAGAAGGGTTTTAAACTATATGTTTTCTTAATTATGCAGAGAGTGCTCGTTTATATAGGGAGGCAGGTTGGCCGAATGGTTAAGGCGTCAGATTTAAGCTCTGATCTCGAGCGAGAATACGGGTTCGATTCCCGTACCTGTCATATTTTTTTATATATTTATTATGAAAGTCTTGATTTTAAGCTAGTTTATTCACGACGGCTCTAGCAGAACAAACGACTGAGCTCCTTTTCGACTAAAATGGACAAAGAGCGGAAGATGTTGATTGTATCGCCGGAATTTGTCCAACGTCTTAAGTCTGGCGATGATGCGGAGAAAAATATATTATCACAGCTTGATGACGAAATGCAAAAAGTTTTAAAGTCCAAATTAACTGATCACGATAAATGGATCCAGTACAATCAGGTTTTACAACGATTCCTTCATTTCACAAACCAGGCGCGGCAGCCAATCAAAATACCTATTGAAACAACCAGTGACAGCCTATCAAATGCCGTTATTTTATCTACACTTCCCAAAACTTTTAAGAAAAAGCTGAAGTTTTCCTACGCATTTTGAGTACCTCAAGCGATGTGAGCTGGGATCACAAGGGTACCGTTACTATAAAGGGTGAAATTTTACCGGCGTCTAACATAGTCGATTTAATTCACGACACTCTGCGGCCTCGAAAAACTATTAATCCACCCGGACGCCTACAGTTTGCTGATTACATCAAAGACCTTAACGTTGCTAATGTGCTGCTAGCTAAACCTAAACAGCAAAAGAAGCCAACCCCGACTGGTACTACAGGAAAAACCGAAATGGAAACTGATAACTGCGAGTCCGATTTAGAATATAAATTAAAAACACCAGCTACTCAGCCAAGTCCACATCAAAAAGGTTCAGTCAGAAGAACGCCGATAAGGAAACGCCTCCAAAAAAGGGCCGTTAGAAAAACGCCTCTAAGGCAGATGTCATCAACACCAAAAACGAAGGGAATTCTAGATTGGGTGCATCTTAAACTTTAAAATTACACAATGAAATTCTGATTTTATTACTTGCAGTCTTTTTAATTTGAAATGTCGTGCACCTCAAACTACAGTTTTGTAAATTGCTAGCGACTTTTTAGAAATAAGACATTCTGCTGTACATTTATATTTATATTATTAAGTATTATACAAAATAAGAACAATATATTTGTTTATTACAAAGTGTTTGTGTTTTTTATTTCTACTCTGCTTTGTTTTTTCTCGAATCTGCAATAATTACAAAGTCTAAAGCTAAAATATTAGTATTTGCAGTTATTTTACAGTTACAAAGTGTAAAATTTCAAAAAATCAATCTACGATTTCATAATGGCGTGATATAATTTAGAAAATTGTGATTTCTTTTAATTTTGTGCGATACATTTTATAAAAAAGTGTAAAACATTTGCAAATTTTTCAACGAAATTGTGTGTTTTATTCAGGTTTATGTTAATTTGTGATCAACATACATATATTTTGTATAATTTCAAGTGTTATGGTGGCAGTTTTGTAAAATTTTAAGTGAAATGACGGGTCAGAACATTTTTTCGACAAAATTACGTGTTTTTTATTCAAATTTATGTTAATTTGTGGACAACATATATATATTTTTCAATGAAATTGCGTGTTTTGGTGGTGTCAGAATATTTTTTTTCAACAAATTGCGCGGTTTTATTTAAAAATTATGTTAATTTGTGATCAACATACATATATTTCCATCAAAAGTACAAGAATTTTTGAATTTTGTTTATCGAAATGCTTGTGGTAAAAGATTTTTTCAACGAAATTGCTATTTCTTTTAATTTTGAGTGATGCATTTTATAAAAAGTGTAAAACATTTGCAAAATTATGCATAGTTTATGTCACATGATGTCGATTTTTGTAAAAATTTATGTGAGATAGCGTTTAATTGTGTAATTTTTGTTCAATTTTCGTCGTGTGTTTAGTAAAAATGTCGTTTTTTGTATAATTTCAAGTGACGTGATGACAGTTTTTGTATAATTTATATGACATGATGTCGATTTTTGTGAAAATTTATGTGAGATGCTGTATGACTGCGTGATTTTTGTTCAATTTTCATCGTGTGTTGAATGAAGATGTCGTTTTTTGTATAATTTCAAGTGATATGATGACAGTTTTTTTATAATTTATGTGACATGATGTCGATTTTTGTGAAAATTTATGTGAGATGCTGTATGATTGCGTGATTTTATTCAAATTTTTGTTACTTTGGGGCTCATCACATACGTCTTTTCGTAATTTTTGGCGTGTTTCTATTCAAATTTATTTTCATTTGTCTTCAACACAGACGTATTTTCGTAAAATTTTACTATTTTTCAGTGAAAGTTGTATAAAAATATTGTTTTTTTGTCGTTTTTGCAGAATTTAATGTGACAAGATGCCGATTTTTATAAATTTTCATGGGAGATGCTGTCGAATTGCTTTGGAAATTGCATGTTTTTATTCAAATATTAGTAATTGAAGCTATTTTTCACATACAAAGTATCGAAAAATCATATAAATTGAACTACGATTTCATAATTGTGTGATGTACTTTAAAAAATTACGGGTTATTTGTTAAACGTTTGCAAAATTATGCTTAGAAATAACTCTTAAAACTTTTTTACATCATTTTTTCGGTACTATAAAGTCGCTTTGTAAAGATTTTCAACGAAATTGTGCGTTTTTATTCAAATTTATTTTAATTTGTCGCCAACACATACGTCTTTTCGTAATTTTTGCGTGTTTTTATTCAAATTTATTTTCATTTGTCGTCAACACAGACGTATTTTCGTAAAATTTTACTATTTCTTCGATGAAAGTTGTATAAAAATATTGTTTTTTTGTCGTTTTTGCAGAATTTAACGTGACAAGATGCCGATTTTTATAAATTTTCTACGTATTTTCGTAATTTTGCGTGCTTTTATTCAAATTTATTTTATCTTTAGTTGACAAATGTCATAATTAAAATTAGTCAAGCCTTCTCCAATACTTGCTAATATAAGCCGTTCACGATCTTTTTGGGTCAGGTGAGGCTATGACCATCTAGTAATTTTGTTGGCAGTACCTCTGCGGCAACTAAACTCCCTAATGAAAACTGGCACTTTTTCTGTTAGGTTAGGTTGTTTTCAGTTTAAGGTTATATTTTCTGAATAGGTACATTGTTGCCTGATCTCTCTCTAGTCTCGACATCAACTCGTGTTCTTTTAGATCTGGTCTGTCCTTTTTAAGCTGCAACTAGCATCGTTTAATGGAAATTTTTTGTTGTAACAAAATTATATTGGGCATTTTGATTTTTCCTTTGACGGAAATTAAAATTACTTTTACACACTTGATAAAGCATTTATTTTCTTACGAAAATTAAAATAATAAGTTTGGCAATGTGGTGGAAAGAAAATGTCGAACAGACACTGACAGAAAAAAAGTTGCATCCGCTACATCACCGAATCAGTTAGTCCAACATGAAAAGAAAAAATAATAGCCAACTCTGTCCCAAAAAGGTCGTGAACGGATTATATGTTTATCTCTTTCTTACTCAAGCAATACGTATATCTTCTTGTTCATGTTATTGCGGATATATATAATTGTGACCGATCGCCCATTTAATTTTAAAACTAGCTGTTGTAATTTATAAGCGGTTAAACTCAGTCGAAAATAACATTTAAAATTTATTTATAATATGGATATGGAAGTGTAATGTCAGAACAGCTAAGTGGTACAATATTCAAACCTTTAAAACCAAACAAAAACACAGTCACCGACCTGTTTCAAAAAGGGAACTTAGACGGAAAATTTCTAATAGTAGGTAGGGACAATGGGGATCTCGTTAATCCAGCCATATAGCAGGCACAAATTATAAAATTATTAATTATGACACATCCAACCGTAAAAATCAGTTTTTTAAAATTACTACAAGTCATTTAACAACACAGGCAATGCATTTCCAATTTCATAAATAACCTTTTTTGAAAAATAGTTTGTTTAAAGCTGGGCTCGTGACACGTAAGTGGCTATGTTTAATTCCTTTAACCTCGATCGCTTCGATAGCCCAGTTGGTTAAGGCTTCGTACTCGTAATGCTGTGATCGCTGGTTCGACTCCAGCCATGGGACATCGCCGGAAGCTTTTTTTAAATTAAAATAAATGTGAGAAAACCAAGATGGACGACACCCGAGAAATTAAATTCAAAACAGGGACTTAGAAAAATCTGAAAAAAAATTTAAATTTAAATATTCGCGCGAAATTAAAATGGCCTCCGTGCATGAGAGAGAGAGTAGCTTCGATGAGGGAGACGGAAGATCTACCAGTTTGAAAATCAAATATTTCCGCGAAAATTCAAAATTAAAAACGACAGCCGTGAGAAGTGCGCGCGCACCAAGATGGCCGACGCCCCGGGAGATTTAAATTCAAAAATTGAACTTAGAAAAAAAATCGGAAAAAATTCAAATTTCAAATATTCCCGCCAGAAATCCAAGATGGCCGCCAAAGTCCGACGCGTAATTTTAATCGGAAGCTAATGCGTAATTTAATCGGAAGCTAATGCGTAATTTAATCAGTAGCACATATGTAAATTACATATCAAACTTCATATGTGATTAATTAGATCAAACCGCGAAATTAATTGGGTCAATCCGCGAATTAAAATTAAAACCGCGAAATCCGCGAATAAAACCGCGAAAACCGCGAATTACACCGCGAATCAAAATTTGATTGACAGCTATCAAAAACAAGGTGTCTCTATACTACTTTGGCTTAACTTGTCACTATACAAGCTAGGTGTAGTTTCTCAAATTTAAAATTGTATTTACGTTATTTCGATGAGTTGGCTCTGATTTGGGAATTTGTAGCGTCACCTTCAGTATGAAACATTCGCGCCATCTATGAGGGTTTTCTATTTCAAACATTACCCGAAGCTGTAGGGGTTCGGCGCTCTACATAACACCTGAGGAGCTTGGTTTCTGATTTTGTTGTTTTAAGCTGTTTGGGGCTCTCCCATTCACACTTTCAGGCCACTTTTTCTAGCCCTTTTTGGGGCTATACTTTAAAATAAATTCTTGGACTATGAAATAATGTTGATCCTATCAATCTGGTACATTTAACAGAAAGGTACTCATATTCACCATTTTCCATTAATCCCTTTCTATTTGAGTTTTTATTTGTCCTATACACCAATCTTTTGTTAACATATTTGTCTTTGTTGAAAAACACAAGACCAGCTTTGAATGTAATGTAACGTAAACTATTTTTTGGAGTTTATATTTGTAATTAAAAATTGAAAGGACTACTGTTACTACAATTAATAAATTGAAAGGTTTTCAGCTAAAGACAGATCTTAGGAATTGCGCCAGTTATCAATAGCATTGTTTCACTTGGGTCAAGAAATTACAAGGAAGCGAAGCAATTAAACAGGCCCCACCTATGACAATAAGCATAAACGATATAACGCTTATAACAACACATGAAGAAATTACGACAATACTACAAACGCCAATCGAAGTCTTTGAAAGTTAGTACTGCGGTGTCTGCATACCTGAAGCAGCAGAGGTGGAGTATCTTCACTGCATAACTATAATAGAGCGAATAAATTAAAATATATAGTATTTGATTATAGAGACTGTTAGGAAATCTGGTTTAAGTAAAATAGTGACTTATGGGAATCCACATATGCTAAACAAAGTAAATGCGATTTTTTTTTCAATTATAGAAGATATCCAGACAAGAATAACAACTTAGAATAAAGCTATTATAAGCAAATTTTCTCATTGTGCTCCTTTAAATGAAGATGCAATCTTGTAAATAACCAGTCCAAATATTATTTTATTAATTATTGGTGCTTACAGTAGAGGCTAACTTTGATCATTACATAGCAATATCTAAGCTTTAATAACAACAACGTATGTTTCAGATTGAGTAGATTTTGTTATCTTTTACAATTTTCCCTGTAGACTTTGTCTTAACACATAGTGTATACTTTCTGTCGGCGTTAATCCTCCTACCCATGCCGTGGCAGTCAAAGCAATCTAGATATTATTCTCTAATAGTAGCATAACATTTCCCCATAATTGACATTAATAAGGACAACACTAAAGCGGTTTCATAATCTGGAATAATCAAGCAGCAATTGCAGTGGTGCGAGGAAACGCCAATTAGATCCGCGCACTCATTCATACCTACAGATTATTTACCGTAGCGCTTTCCGGAAAATTAACCCGTAGGCGCTAACGTATACTGCAGTTTCAACCCTGTCACTCCATAGAATCGCGTTGTACGAACGGACGATAACATATCGCGAAAGTTGCGAGGAGCGGCCGGCGAACAAACCCTCCTCGGCCGCTAAACCATCACTAAAGTAGGAAAACACGCCATGTTTGCATCAACTTTCGGCCCGTACACATAAACACACTCAATGGGAACCCGCATTGCAAAAACACTCGATCCCGGGCCTGCGACAATTAGCACGCATAAAAACAACCCTCCGTGATCCGGGTGCTGAGCAGCCCTCGTTGGTATGCTGCGTTGTAGCTGCTTTGAATTTTTGCTCGCATTGTGACTGAATAACAATAAATGGTACAGAAATCATTCCGGCGAAAGTAATTTCATAAGCGAAACTGCTCGCAAGGACGCACGGCTGGAATTCTTATCGTCACGCAGCAGTTCTGGGAGGGCTCGCAGCATATTTGATGTTCCTTTTAGTATTTAAAAGAATGTGCCCTAAATCAGGCAGCCGACGGGAAGGGGTTTTGCAAGGGAAAGCAGATGTAAGTTGAGTTATGTTTACAGTTCAAAATATGTACGAGGCCGTTTCAAGTTAAATCTAAACTTCGGATCTAACGAAGTCCTATTGTCAACAATGGAAGTTATTACTTAGTAGTTGACATATTCAGAAAGGTCATGACTAGTTTATAACATATACTATATTTATGATATTTTTCTATTAAGTATTCTATTTAAGTTGTTCCTAGGGTGGTCATTGTCAAGTTGTTTTTTTATTATACAGCTTGTTGGAAGCCTTTATGTGTCACTGTAAGCTAAGTTAAATGATAAGGTGCACTGTACATAATTACCACACATTTACAATATTACGTTTTTACTATAGTTTGTGTTATCCTTATCCCAACTGCCTGTCCTATCCATTCAGAATAGCGAAATGGCATCACGAGTTTAAAAATATAAATGTTGCACCATAGCTTATAATTCTGAATGGATTACTTTCGTTATCAGGTGTATCTTACTAGGTGAGCTTAAAAGTTTACGCCGCCACTGCCTTTTTGTGAACGCGAAAGATGTAGTTGAGACGATTGGTGAATTTATCGCGATCACAAATTAGTGTCGGTCAGTAATCAGCATATTATGAGCAGAACTCAGGTTGAGTATTAGCGTTTCGTGTGATGTGAGAACCCTTTGAGGCAGTTTCAACTAATACTTTCGACAGCACAGCTTACAAATCTGAAGTCCGTTTCCCGTCTCGTTCAGTGGAACATTATTTCAACTCCTTGTCGGATATTTGTAGAAACTTTTATCGTCATGCTACCAAGCGTAAGACTCTACGACGGTACAGGTTTAAAAAACTATTTTCCATCACGTATGTTACCGTCGTCCTGAATTGAGCTGTCTATTCTCTATTCGACAAACCTGGATTGCTCGGCAATTTAAGTTGCCGCCCTTTTTTACTCAGTCAACTGCTAAACTGCAGTTTTGGATATAATAAAAAAGCCTACGTGATAGCAAAACATCGCAACTGGAGTATATTATTATTACTATATTATATATCATTTCATTAAAAATATGCATTCTGTGATATAATTTTAAAATTCGCGAAAGGGTATTAAAAGTGTATCGAAGTAAAATTCTCACTAGTTTGAAGCTTGAAGATACGAGTATCAAGCAAACTTGGAAACTGTGAAGGGTAAGAAAATATACTACCATGTCATCTAGGAAGGGAGCGTTAGAATTGTACAAGGAGTCGTTTCACTCAGTAGACACATAAACCCAACGAAATTGCTACAAAATTAGTGTATAGATATCGATTAGACTTAAAATATTGTTTACAATAACTTAAGTTTCCACCAAGCTTGTGTATAATTGCTGTTGAAGCAACTAACACCTCAACCAAGGGTTGAATTTAGCACTACTGCACTCTCTGTGCAATAGAGGTAGCTGTATGATGTTTGACCATTAACAATCCAAAATAGCTTGATTTAAAAAAAAAAAAAAATATGTTACCATTTAATCGCTTTGAAAATAATGACCTTCCTAATTCACACAATTAGTCTAGATTTGTCTTAAACTCGTTTTTGTTTTAAGTAGAATTTAACTTTTTAGGGATATAACAAATAGCTGCGAGCGATATCAGGTGAATGGGGTTCTTGGAGGGAGCTGTGGAATGCGGTGTTTAGCAGGAAACTGTTGCACAAGTTGCAAAGCGTGAGCAAGGGCGTTATCATGATTCGGTTGCATTCGCCACTCTCGAACTGCATCTCTTAAACATTGTAAACGTTGCAAAACTTGGTAGTAACACTTTCTGAATCGTTTAATTTGATGAAGCGTATTCGTGATGCACAATTCCTTTATGGTCGTAAAAATACTGTCAAGGCCGTCTTAACGTAGCTCGGCTTTGTGATAGTTTTTAGGCTCACAGAGAATTTGGGCATTATCATACCCATATACTCACGATTTAACGCCACTTATTATTATTTCCAAGGAGCAAGTTACTATCAGCTGAAACACGTGCTTGTTTTTCCACAATTGATAGGAGCTTTGGAAAAAAATCACTGAGGTGCGTTTCGTACCCTAATCGTCCGTAACAATGGACTGAACTGAACCGAACCTAATGTATATGTCTTTATCTAACTCACGAATAGTGACTCGGCAATTCTCCTACACAGCTATGGGCACTGCTTCGACATTTTTTGCTAGTTGTAGGTCTTTCAGAACTGGAAGCACTCTGGACACTTTCACAACCATCTTTAAAGCATTTCTACCACCCATAACACTTGTGCAGGACTTATATAATCTTTTATACAGCCTTTCTGCAGCTTTAAATATGCATCTTTGCCAGTTTTGCTAAGTTTTTGACAAAATTCTATGGAAATTCGGAGATTACTTTCTTCCGACATGACAATTGCTGAAAAAAGCTATACATACGTCAACAGCAGACATTACTGTAAAACAATCTACCGAGCAAGGCAAACGTGATTCCTAGCGTGTGTGTAATAGTTACTAAGGTCACTCTGTGCAAAACCGAACTCTACTGTACCCGGTCATTGCAAAGCTATGAAACCATTCTGGAAAACTCCCGATTGCATGTCGTATTGGTTAAAGGGGAAAACCGGGTTTTGCAAACCGTTGCTACCCAGAGAGATGGCCCAATAGCTCACTGCTTCCTTTACTTTAAAGTTTGCGCAACTGCATTACGCTTCAGCAACAGATTGGAAGGGCGTGAAACGTAAGCCGGCTAAGAAAATTATCTTTAAAACTGCCGCGGGGGTGACGTCAGTTACGCTGCACAAAAAAAATTACTCAAACATGGGCTTACCCGAGTACGATTTCGCGTAGGAAAGCAATGTTGATGGCCTGGGGGCAGCGCATCTCAGTTCGTTTAAGACATTACTGCACTCCCAATGGGAATGCAGTCAATATTGTGGAGCTTAGTGCTGTCACTTCTTAAACATTTCACAACATGCATCACTTAACTAATATAATATAGTCAGAACAGCGGTAATTTCTAACATGAGTTATTGAACCAACTTTCAAATTAGCTGGAAATGCATCAGTTTCATTAGTGAATTTGAATGTAAAAACCAGGTTCAGTCAACTCTCGGCGGAGCGAAAACTAGGCAGACAGCGGGTGCTTTCCAAATGTATGATGAAATGGATGTTTTTCAGACCTGCGTTGGAGTAGGGTGACCCACTCTGTAGAGGCCTACAAAGTTATTCCGAAAAGTAGGACAATAGAAGTCCTTCCAAATATTGGATTAGCGGTCGAAATGGATTCCACTGCCCAATAGGACGGGTATCGTCATTTCAGACTTGTATTGACAATCGTTATACCCGACGACATCGAAATTGCTTTGAAGGGCCGTAAAGGCTGCCAAAATGGTTGTTACATTGCACGGAACGGTGACACTCAAACGATGCCTTGCCAACAACCTTGCGCCAGCTCTCTAAGCTGACTGATGCACGAAGGGTTTTAGCAGTTTCCGCAACCTTTTCTGCGCGTGCATGAAAAGCAGTGCTGGCGGTCACTTCTTAAACTGATGCAATATTATCTTAAACAGTGAAGTAACAGATAACCAAAAAATTATCACCCCAATCTTCATCAACATCAAGACAAAAACATTAAAGTTCCTTCATCCGGTGGCAACGCTGTCTTGAGTAGGTTTTTGGATAAGAAATGGGTAATTCTACAAGATTCCAGGTGAAATGGTTTCGCAGTATACTAAAGATAAAGATTGACTCAAGCCATTTTAAAAAAATTTGTGGACGGTAGACACACATGGAAAGACTTTAATTTAACAACTAAATTAAGTTGGTAATACGAAAAACTTACAACGTTCAAAACACTTGTTGAAAAATTACAGTTTCGTGAAATCGCGTTTACTAATCGAATTTTGTATTCTCATAGATCTAGAGATTTCTCAAATTGTGGAACTCTAGAAAGATTGACAAATGATTCCGCATGTTAACCAGCCGGTTGCAAATTATTTCCAGAATATTTAATCATTACTAGCACAATCTTTCAAGTTTAAATTTGCGCATTAACAAGTAACTGAGGCTTTAAAATCAAAGCAATATAGATGATATGTAACAGAAATGTTGTCTATTGCATTACATTAATAGCTTGTCTGGAAAATCTACTGCTTAGATAAATAGCGTTTTTTGAACACTGCTGTACAGATTTGTGTGAGGTTTCAATACCTTTAAACAATTAAAACAATTCGTGGAGCTTTATAATTGCATTCATATGTAGCACATTATCATTCTACATGAATTCGTTAGCTAGCTAAACAACAGGTACATTTGTGTATTTTTGACACGTTATTAATGATTTTCGTGTAATATTGAGTGACGTAATATGAAGCTATGATAAATGTTGACGTCGAAATAACATCTGCAAATTGGCACGTCACACGTAATTCTACCGCGAACAACATTATACAAGCTTAGGAGAAAAAGTTGGAAATACTTTTAAAAGTTATCCACATTGCTTCTTGCACTATGCTAGAGAACATTTTTAATTTTTTTGTTTAGCCTTCTGACAGAGGTCACGCACCAACACCACAACGCTAACGCAATTGCTCGAAGGACACCAAGACAGATGATTTGCAGATGATGAAAGTGAAAAAGATGCTCTGCGTGGGTAGTTTTACACAAAACCACAATTACTCTTCTTGATTGACAGTTAGAGAAATTATTGAGATGCATGTTTACTCACTTTGGTCGTTAATAAATACTTATATATACAACCGATTTTTCAGTTGAAACTTCCTCGTAGAATATCTCTCAGTTAAAACAATGTGGCAATTCTTATAAAATTTGCCTGTAATAGAAATAAACAAATTATTAACTTACAATGAAGCAATTGGAAGACAAAGGAAGCTCAGATGATTTTTACTACTGTTTAAGGTACTGCAACTAGATACACGGTTACAGGTTCAAACTATCTCACTATCGGCACAAACTTAAAAGGGTCGGTGAAATAGATTTGATATTAAACTAAAATCGATTAGCACACACCCATACGGGAATGGGCTCAAAATTTAAGTTCGTGAAGCAGACGGTTCTTAAATAATAAAAACCAATCATGCACATGCAATCTTATGTTACAGAATTATGTTCACATACTTAGCTGCAATGCAGCAATTGTTCGTACGCAATAAGCATCACCGTGTATGCAGTATAACTTCAAAACTATTACGCACCAGCCACTGCCGGTTGAACTGTTTAGCAAGCTAGCACTCTGAAGGAGTTACTTCATTTTGGCTTTAACCCAGCCTACACCATAATGCTTGACTAGCTCAAAAGTTAAAAGAAAAAGTTAACTTTCCGCAAGTATACCGCACATCTTGGTTACCGACTGAAGCTGCATGCAGATACAATTTACAGGTCTACCTTGCAACCGTCTTACAATGCTGTGGACACTATGGTGATGTCCGTGTCTACGAAGCGCTTTACTTAACACGTGGGGTGAAATGTAGCAGACTACCTTCTCCCCCCGGTGATCATGTCTCCCCGGTCTCATCCATGAGGCGTAAAAAAATATGAAGTTCTAAAATCCACTTAATAAGAGGCGGAGATTGACAATACGCCTAGGTTGGCAAAAGAACACGCCGTTATTTCTAAATACTCAAGAAAGTAAAAAATCAATCCGGTTTTGACCGTAACCGAGATAACACTCGTAACAAGAGATCAGGATTTCCTCGGGTATAATGCTATTCTTGACGAGACGATATTTTTCAGTACAAGATGTTTGATTTTTGACGAACTCTGAGAGCTCAAGCTCTTGAACTTAGACTTGAATACGCAACTGAAGCTGGAGAAAGCGGCAGCGCGACGCAATGTGATTTTGCTTAAAGTATTAGGCCTCAAGTATGGATGCACAAGCGTCGGAATGCAAGTCTACTGCTTTTCGGTATGGTTTTGCTGGGTTTCATACTCGCTTATATAGCGGTTTTATGCTGCTCTGGTGATTTTAGGAGAGTAATTCCTCTCACGTCAATCCTTGACGGATTTTCGTTGCAAGCCGTCGGAATTCATTTATATGTGGCCTAAATATTAAAGTAAATCTATTGAAGCTTCTATCGTACCGTGTTCTTAGACATTTTGTATTCCATCTTAGGCATTCGTTATAGCTGAAAGTTTAGAGCCCTTAATAATACATCGGCTGTTAATGTGAGGTTCGCAATTCCACGTGCAGCCGGCGATCTTGACCTTAATTGCAGCGTGAGCCGCAGCTGCTGCCTTGAATGCAACACTCCTGGATTGAGTCCTCTGTATTTGCCCTGGCTTGGCTTATGTCCTCTTGCACTGGCTATACGTGAACAATTTGAGTGGGCTTGGGAACTCAAGAAAAGAGAGTTTATGTAACGTGTATTGTTACCCTTTCTCTTAACAGTATTTGATTGCTGTGTGATCCTGTGCTTTAAGTACCTTCTTATTTGTCTTGCTGTAGGTTCTGCCTCGACTTCCTCAGAATCCCGTGGGTTTCTCATTTGGACTGTTGTTGTCAATTAGAGTTTGCATAACGAACTCTATGAGTACCCCTCAGGGCAAACGTATTAGAACGGGTAAACTAGTGAAAAATGATTTTCATCTTTGGTGCATAATTTAGTCCCAGTTAAACTTTTAATGTTGTTGATCGTATTTGTACATTTTAAAATATTGTAAATGTTAGCTTACTTGCACGATTAGTCGAGTTTACGCGTTTTGAGAAGCACCTTATTTTTGCTTATATTTATACCGTAAGAGTTTTTTAAGGCGGAAAGGAAAATTGTGCATCTCAATGGATTAAAAATGAGTTTTGTAAAATGGAACACATGAACGTACATGCAGGGTTGCTGCTATGGAGATATGTATGGTTGCCCCGAAAATGAGATTACACTAACAACGAACGACAATGACGATGCCGAGAAGAATTGAATCATTTCCAGCGTATTAGACAAAGACAAACTGGTCTTAAATTTAATTTGAAAATATGCCAGCGTTATAGGTAGTTTTCTTGAGCAGTAATTTACTGCCTCTCAAACCGCGAAATTGAAACAATTACAGAATTGTAGGTTCTCAGAAATATAAAATCTTTACATGTCTGATGATTGCTCAGTTTCTTAAATACAGAATTTGACTGTATTCTTATTTCGTTACTAAGAATTATAAAAATATAAAATTTTACTTCGACAGTAATTTGAAAGCAATATTTAATACATTGAGGTCATTTGAGAAATTCTCGTTTTTAAATGGGTATTGAGTACTAACCTTGCAAATAATTGTTGAGAGATCACTGGTATTTCGTGTAATACATCTTTTAGCGATCTTGAGAATTAGTCAATGCAAAAACATTTTTAAGCAAGCTTTTTGCAACAGCAACTTATTTGCAGACGGAAATTGTATGGTTTCAGTAAATGATATTTCATAATATCGACCGTGTTAAAATTTGTTCGTTTGCAAAGGTAGAAGCTTATTAATAAACGAAGTTTCAGTCTCAACCCACATAGCCTTAGAGAAGTTTTTATTGTTCATTAAATATACTTTTCCAAAGCAATTTTAGATTTTCAAAGCTAATGCGCGGCAGGGCATTTTCTACTCTCTCTTTCGCCCTACCCTTTTTAGCTCGTCTGAAGCTTAATATTGGCAAATCAGTCTTTTTCGTTGCAAAAATTCTTAATTACCTGACTTGTAGCTCGCTAATTCGGCGACCTTCGCAACTAACACAGATATTAAAATTAAAAAAGCGATAACGCCTCGGTGTTGGTAAACACTAGCCCAATTAAGGGCTCGTGTAATTAAAGACCGTCTATAAAAGAAAAATCGCCACCTTAGCATATGCGCAACTCTTTACTGATCAAGTGGGCCATTGTTATTAAATCAGATTGCCAGTGATCATGCTTTCCTAAGGCTATGGACGTAGTCGTTAGTTAAAAACTATCTAAAGGCAATAATATGCTGTATCTGTAACACATTTGAGGGCGCGTCAGCAGGACAAACAGGTATGCACCGTAGGTGGTAGTTAGCTGATGCAATCACTTAGAACTGCACAGTCTTCGACGTGACTATGAGCCCCGTTTAAGCATGAGGTAAAATGTGCAATATTCGGGTCTTACATAGAATATCACTAAGTTACCAATGAATGAAATGTATATTTGCAAATACCCCATGTTGGCATAAATGGAATTCGAGTTTAAAATTTAGAGGGTGCCAAAGCTCAATGGCAATTATAACTATTTCGTTTTAGTGGGAGGTAACTTCTCTATTTCAGACCACAAGGATTTTAAAATTTTATATAAAAATAATATGTGGGTCCATTTAAAAGGCTAAACGTCAAGTAAAAATCGTCATCCCACTACAGTTCATTTTCTGTAAAGTCAACACCACATTTTTAAATATAGTCTGTTGAGCTCAGGCTCAGGCTCAGGCTCAGGGGGAGCTAACTTGAATTCAGAGAGTGCTAAGCACCTCCAAGTACCGCTAGCTCAGCTTTCTTCCTTCATCAGGTAAAACGAAGAAAAGTTACAAAAGGGTTCTTAAACATTCAGATGCTTTCAAAATGTAGCTGTCGACTAGAATATCACAAAGGGTAGAAGAGTGAGAGCTCATTAAAACAACACAAACAAAAATATACTGACAACTTGTTAGGCTATTTTTAATGTTCGCTGGCGACCAATGTTTGTGTTCGTGGTCAGAAGTGTAGAAGTTGGCACGTTATCGCTATCGCATTTCTTCGACGTCGCTTCCAGTAGACATCAGCAGAAGATTATGTGTTTTGGGCATTAGGTGTTTCATGTACATAGTGTAAAGTATTCGCCGATATTCTAGGCTTTTTGACTTAGCTATGTCGGATATAAAAAAAAAGTCTTATGGTCAAGGTTCTGTGTTCTATTCACATCTCTATGGCCCATAGAAAGCAACGTTAAGTCTGGTGTTAGCTAACGCGACGTCAAAGTGAACAAAAACGTATCAAATCTCAAATGTTTATGGCAACTAATACCTTAGTAAACAAAAACCAGACTTAACATTGCTTTCTGCAACCGGCCCTTAGACTGCGCTATTCTCTCCCTCTCTCGCACTGATGGCAGCGAACTTTTCTGAACTTTCCAAGGTGGGAACTCATTTATGCTCGCGTGGGAAAAAATTGACCTGCACAGCTGCCTGCACTCAGTTATGTTTCTACTTGTTTATACTCGTACTATTGGATTTATGTATTCATTACTCATGTGCTTTAGAACTTTTCCATGTCAGTTACAGTTACCACATTCAGCGTACAATGATTTTAGACCACGTTTTTCTATTGTTGCGTTTAGTAGCAGTTTTAGGCCTTTTTGAGGCGTTCAAAATTTCCAAGTCGTTGCACTTTGAATCTAAAGCTAAACCACAGTCGCGTCGAAATGCGTAAATATTGGAACAACCAGTTAGTTTGTGTCTTCTCTTAAAATAAGAATTTTTTTATTACGTTCAAATGCTTACCAGAATATTTCCAACCTTCATTGAGATATTAGTGCACTCTTATATCTTGATGTGATGTCTTAACTCAGTTTCAGGTTATAAAAAAACTCACACTGTTTAATGGTTTTTTGATAAGTTAAAAAAAAACCTTCCAGGAATGTCCAAACTATTTGTTACAACAAGATAATACACAATTGTTACAAATTCCACTTCTCAGAGTGTCGTTCCTTATCGCTCGAGACAGATGTTGGTTAATTACTACTGAAGAATATGATAGAAGCTGTAAAAGCTTCTTACGGGTCAAAATGTATGGTTAGTTATTCACGTATTTTTAAATCTATCGCGCGCGATTTTCGTCTCGAACGTGGTTGCGCTTCCGTCTATCACAACTTGGTAATTGCACTTTCACTTCCCGATTGTTGAAGCACTATGGCGAGCTGAGTCATCGTACATCTTTGCATAGTTTTTCAGTACCTCATGGAAATTTCTTTTGAATTTCTTTACATTCATAGTTATGTGAATTAGGTTTAAAGGCGTCGTTAGTAGAACATTATTTCCACGTTATTTCACAGATTAGTGAAGCTGCATATTTGGAAGCTGAAATTTCTCTTATTAGAAGTAATAGTTACATTATTTTTTAACTTTACTTGAGCCGTTCATGGCCTATACGTTTGCTGTCACCATGTGTCCTTGATTTGGTTGGTTTCTGTAGAAAACCCCGTTTGGCAACCATTTTGGTGTATCGAGCCATTGAGGGTGCTTTACTAGCATTTATACAAGGTAATCTAGCTTTTTAACCTTCGAGCCAAGTTCGATTGCCGCTAGTTGTAAACTACAGAAAACTTTGTTGAATATTGGCTACCTACGTAAAGATACTGAAGCACTCTATTAAGCAGTATTGCTTCGACAAGGGTTCCTCGAGCTTCATCTGGTTTATTGTAACCCCTTTAACTATCATTTACTGTGATTAATTACTTTTGTTCATTTTATTACGTGTTCTGGTTATTTATAACTACTTTCTACCCCCTGCTTACAGTTTTCTGGAATTTATTATAGCGGGTACACGATATTGTGTTTAAAATTTATAAGTTGTGTGACTCTGGTAATATACTATTAGTTATTATACATATTTTATTTATAATTTGTGTGTCTTACTTACTGTGAACCTTTCATGAGCTGGTCGTCAAGTGAGTTGGTTGCTATCGACTATATTTTTGAGTTTATGAATTCTCGTCTCTATCGAGCCATAGTTGGTGTACAAAATTAAGGGACCACCAAAAAAATTCAAAATAATTTGAGAAATATTGTTATAACAACTTGAGTTTTTAGGACCTGGTTTTAACCTTTCGAATTTTTCCCGCTTCTATACTTCAATATTAGCGTTTTCCCGCCTCATTTAGGTTGAGTTTGACAATTTAATTGCGTTTCGAAACTCCAGCTTTTTACTTTTCCTACTTTTCCAATATCAGTGCTTTCCCGCATCGTTTATGCTTCTTTTAGCAACATTCTTTGTAAATGCAAATCATTGGTGGCGTCTTTTTGCTTTACTCGTCGTTGAACCTTAGAATTCTGTAGGTCCAGGGTTTTATGTTGTACTGCTGCACTCGTTTAGTTCCCTTTAAGTGTCCGATTGTTCGCCTAAGAAGGCCGACACATGTACCGTTTGGAACTAATTCGCAAGTAATTAGCGCCTTAGTATCCGGAATCTTGCGAACATTTCTAGGCTTTTTTTAACCGTCTCGTGACAAATCACACGTAGGCGATTGCACACATTTGTGAAATGGAGAACTGAAACGGGATTGTATGAGAGAGATGGACTAAGGATGCATGCAAGCTGTTAAATTTTTTCGTGCGTTTTGATTTCCGGTTGGAAATAGTTGACAGTATTTTGAATTCATGTGCCGGCGGCCTCTGCGTCGTCGGAGTACCTTTTGAAGTTGCTAAAAATTGGTTGTGTGCCTTTTGAAGCCGTGGTCTCTGTGTCTTTTAACCGTTGTATTTATTGTGTTGCGTTTCTTGTGTGCTTTTTGAAGCCGTTGTGAAAGCCATTCGAGAAACGTGAAGAAAATATTGCAGCCGGACCCACACCGGAAGCCAGTTGCACGCCTCAGTTTACGCGATTAGAGGATTTTTCCTGGGTAAGATTTGGCGTTGGTATATTTTCGAAGTAGTATAGTCTGCAAAGTCGTCGTCGGCGCCTTCGCTCACTCTTTGAGGATTAACAACGTTCGCTCCTTTGGAAAATGACGGTATTCCGGCTTGTTGAAACTCTGTTTCCGCAACCTGTCTAATTATTAACGCAGTTGCTGGAGGCTTCCAGACGCTAGCAGCTTCTATGGACATCAATTAATGGCTCCCCTAATTCTCAAACCAGGTATTCTAATTAGCCGTATAGTGAAGATTAGAACATGTTGTGCTACGCCATTTTGGACCCAATGCGACACAAAACAACCGTTGCCCGGGCTAAATCCAAAACATGTTCGCGTGGCCGACTTTTCGTATAAGCGTAGCAAAATTTAGATTATTTTCAACGAACACTGTTGAGTCATATTATTCAGCTTTTGTTGCATGTTTACCATTGCTAATGTTATTATCGTAGGTAGACCCTGTTTATGTAGATTGTTTCGATATTAATAATTTAAACAACTACTAACCCTTTCCATTTGATTTAATGTTTCTGAAACTACTTTACATGCTTCTGTTTTTCAAGTTAATACATTTTATTTTAGCTTAGTTGTGCGTTATTATTTCATGTGTATAATGTTGCATGCGAAGTTGTATTATATGTTTTCTTCTTGTTAGGAGTTTAGGGAGCTGAAGAAATTTACGAAAGGTAAGTTCACCGAGACTGTACTCTGGCTAGCACCGAGCACTGCAAACACCTTTTAAAGAAGACCCACATTTCTACCTTCAGTGAGCTTTTCTTGCAATTTTGGATTTGACAGAGTTTTGCCGTCTTTGGCATTTAACATCTTCATTTAGAACTAGAGGTTGCTGTCCCACCCTCCCACTGAAGCTTAATCGGCAACCTTTGTTACAGTAGGTAGCTTAGTTAGGGAAAATGATCCTTGTATTTTTCCCTATTTATGTCGTTTATATCGTGTAACAAACTATTTGTTGCAGCACATATTGATTAGTGTTCAAAGTCCTAGCCACTTCTTGAGAATATACTTCGCAGAGAAATAATAAGTTTATGATACCTGAGGGTCAAATGCCGTATAAGTATATTTTAGATAAATAGTACAAAAGATTAGAATTTTTTTGAAATTCCTGGTAAAGCTACAAGTTTCTAAAACATAAGATTAACCAGGTATGTTACTTTCAAAATTGGCAATGGTAGTAATATTGATTTCCATGAAAAGACGTTCATTTTTCGTAAATATTTCATGGCGTACTAGCTAAATAACTTAGAGAATATTAAAAAATTATATTTGGAAGTTATGTTTTAACATTTTATGGTTGGTCTTTGAATTTTGTCCAGATACGTTTTAAAAGGTTTTTGACGTCCCTTGACATTTTATTAGATCTTTTACAAGAAAATCCATGCCGTCTCCGCTAAACTAATCGTTTCTCAGATATAGCCATTCCGTCACAATTATTTCAAATTTATTGAAAACTCGTATCAAGCCTAAAGCAAACAGTAATGCTACATTAGAACAGTTAACTGTTTTTTAAGAGTAACATCACAACAAAGCAGAAGTTGGACAAGATAATAAAAAACTGCTACAAAATATAACCCAATATAATTTTCATGTACATCACATATTATACTCTCAAAAATATTTATATTTATGCTTTTCAAACGCCAACGGAGCATAATCCGAAAAACCCATTAGAATCGTACCTTAACAACGTCAGAAGTGACAAGCTCATTTCAGATGATAATAGGAATGCCAGTTTCAGCTGCTTGAATGAGTTTAATAGCTTAAAAATTACTCATATACCTAATTCACTGCGTTGCATATAAGTACTCTCTTACCTGCGGGTAGGGATTCCGTTTAAGCAGGAAAGGCTATTTACGATGTAAGCCATTGAGAAGATGACGATTTCACAGTATCCAGTAACTGACTGACCTGGAAAATAAAGAATAATGTTAGAAACATGTAGCTGCTGGGTATACGTATGCAGTCTCACATTCTAATTGATTTTTTCGACAGTTCAAAAATGTATATAGCGCAGATACGAGCAACACATTTTAATAACTATGCTATTTCTACACATTCGATTCAATAAATCACATTATCAATATTACACCACATCGTATGCGTAAGTAGAAATGACCGTTGGTCAAAATTTAAGATGTGTATTCTGAGGGTCATCGATAATATGTACGATTTTGCTATTAACAGGTTTCTTTGCAAATTTAAGAAAAACAGAAGTCAGCTGGCTGATTGAGTGCGTTAGCAGGTCGCTAACAACCAGGTGGACATGGGTTCTAATCTAGCCGAAGACGAGATATTTTTAAGTATACCAATCGATTGGCTCATTAGTATAGGAGTTAGTTCTAAATGAGATTCAGGTTTGTGAAAAGTCTTGTGAGTTTTGATGCGGAGAACGTGTTATCTTCGTTACACATTCAGTACGGAATGATTGAGCCTCGATATCAAAGGTAAAAGAGGAAAATATTGTGAATGCATTAAAAAAAAGGAAAAATATATATCTATAGCAATAGCGCATACCTTATTCTAAATAAAGAAATAATACAATAACAGCTTAAATATTTTAGTGGGCCGTAAAACAAACTAGATACTTATTAACACATTTTGTACTACTGAAGCATAAGCTACAACGATAAAACACAAATTATAGATGATATTGCACCTGATATTTAATGATTTTATTAAAACCAAGACGATTGTACGTTCCAAACGGAATAGAGACTCGGAAAGGGTGCAAAAACTGACTCCGAGACCTAATTCCCGGTTGTAGCTCATTAAGATTGCCGCTAAGCCAGCGCTTAGGTTTAGTGCAGCCTATTGTACAAAGATTGCCAAGTTAAGGTACACAAATGGATCTAATTGTGCCGGATCTGCAGCGGGCGGCGCAACCATTGATTTAGCGTCCCGACGCCGGATAAGATATTCGCCTGGATCGCTTTATCATTTCAATTCACCTGTCCCCACCATGCGCGGGCTGTCCCACACCAGGGAAATAAATAATACCCTGTAGATACGCCGGGAAGACTATCTCACACTGGGAAATTGTGCGATATTGAATAGGATATGAGATATATTTTATATTTTTGAGTTTTATTCCGTTCGGCGCGGGCGAGGTGCGAGCGCGAAGTGATTTTTGCTGCAAATAAAGGGATTCTATCAGATTTTGTCATGGTGTTGATAAATTCAAGCTGCAGGCTTCCGCCTACCAGCCTGTGCGGGGGTGTGGAAATTAAAGACCGTATCCATGTGCCTCTGCAGTAAATATGGTTTCGTGTGAAGTTTTATATTTCGGTTCAGCTGACTGAAATATTCTGAGTTAGCAGAAGTATCAGACGCAAGAATTAACGCAATATATATGTTTGTCTTTTGCAAAATGCAAATATTTAGCAAATTGAACTTAGCTTCTTAAGCACTTTCGATTTAGAACACCGGCTGTACAAGATATAATTTTGTAAAGGTTTTATTCTCCTCCTCTATCTGTGATCCTTGGAAGGATGTTGTGATACGTTTGGTATCCAATGTTTTTCATCTACAATTTTATTATTTCTTTTATGATTAACTTTTAAATTTTCACAGTAGTCTGTACAACGTAGTCAAAGTACTGAAGAAACACTTATGTTTTATCTCCTTTAGTAGCCTCATGTGACTTTAGGTTTATCTATATTGATTGCTATGAACGACAATCAACCCATGAGACCCTTAGTACAAATCTGTGGTATTTTCCGGGTTCAAGGGCTCTTATTCTGTTTCTGTGTGATTTCGTCATCGTTCACGCTTTTGCTGCATATTGTATTGGTATAATATACTCCACCACACCACGTTAATATTAATAATTTATTATTTAAGAATTTTCAAATGTTGAACTGAGTAAAAATCAGATGGTTCTAATTTTATTGCTTCAAATTAAATTGTATTATGCCCTCTCTTTTATTTTATCTGACTGCAATTACCATTTCAAATATGTTAGCTCCGGTAAAGATTCAACTCTCATCAAAGAGTGACTTCATGACAATTTCACTATTAATTTATTTAAAACGGTCCGCCACTTCGTTCCCATTCGATTTTACTACGCAGCCGCGCAACTATTAACTGGTTTCAAATGTACAAAGGGATTCCTAACCTCGCATAACATGTCGTTTGATTAGCAAATTCTAACTTTTGTGAACGTTAAATCAGGTAAATATTCAAATAATCTTATTTTGGCGGTTCTAACTTCTTTTGTTTTAGCCAAAACCGGACCTTAATTGTTAAACCGACGCCGCTTGGGTCGATTTCATTTGTTCTGGACACTTAACCTCACAATTTGGCTTTTAATTATGATTACTGGCAAAATAATTCTGCTATCGGCTCGGATACGCCTGGCCTCTGCTGCTTTCGGTGTTATCTCGCTGGTACGTAAATTTCCGGTTCCTCAAGCTATTATTTAAGTTGCTACAGTATCTTATATTGCATTTGTGCTTCCTCGGACAGGCACCTGAGTTGGAATTCCTTTGGAACTCGCTGTACAGGGTGTTGGGGTTGCTGGTCTCGCTGCTGCTGGTGCCCACGATGCTCTGCAACGTCCACACGGTCCTGATTATCCTAGGTTTAGCTGGTGTCGAACTCGTAGCTGCCTCATCGGTGCCGATCCCAAGATCGGACGGCTCCACTTAGAAAACAACTTTTTGTCGTAGAAAATGTTGCCCACACTTGTATAGAAACTTCAAATTGCGCTGATTACTGTGGTATGATTTATTTTCATGTAAGTTAAAGGTAAATAGAAGAAATCTTCAGTTAAGCACAGAGCAAATTTAGGTGTGACATGAAATAATTTAGTCAGCTGTTTCTCTTTTTTCAATGGTTATAAACAATTGCCTATCTACTAATAAATTTACAAAAAGCGGATATTATCTTAGTTCAAATACAGTACATTTTATATTAATTATTATTAACAGTAACTAAACCTACACAACTCTTATAAACTAAATTAATGTGCACATTGGTTCCGTATTTAATTGTCTGTTGGCGTACTGCACTTGGTATTAAGTGTTCTTAATGTTTATTTACGTATGTTTATTGACTCATTTCCTTTTAGAATGTTTGAATCTCATGTTTGATTTTCACCAAAATTTTAAACAACACTTAGCTGTCTGTTTTTCTTGCATATTTTGCCAAGTAGAAATAAGGACTTGGTAATTTATTCTTATAGTTATTAATTTGCCTTATTCATTTGCTCTATTGCAATATTATCATTCCTTCGCCTCATACCTTTTTATAATCGTTCACAAAATGTATTGTATATTGGCTAACATAAATTATGTGTTTCATACCTGCACGTAGCAAACCTCTTTGTGTTAATTTGATTTTATTAGGGACTTTATTCTGCCAAATATAGTAATTACTTTACTTTAAACTCAGATTCCAACCCTGTGAAAAGCCAGCTGTCTCCTTGGCGTTTCTAAATTCATTCATTTATTTGAGCACAGGCATTTCACACTTGTCAAATGCATTTACTGGATTATAATTATAATGATTTTTAACTTTGCGGCCAGATACAACATCTCTCTGTGCTTAATTTACTTTTTATATCGCACTGCAATCAGAGCAGGGGCGTAGGGCCCAATATCATCTCAATATATGGAAATGGGAAGGGTAGAGCTGTTACAAATGTTAGTTTTAGTATTTTCATGTTTTCTTCATTTTAACAATTGCAGCTCGTGCCATCACAAACTGTCATCGTATTTCTTTTTCTGGTTATTCACTGTTATTATCTGCAATGTTCAATATGATTGTGTATTGCTGTTTGCTCAGTAACCCTGTAGCACGTCCATGATTTCTGTTATTTCCACTATACTTGACAATGATAAGGGTATCACCGGTATAGCAAATATTCCTGATTTTTCTTCATCTAAGAATTCTAAAAGAACCCTAATGATTTAAGGCATTATTATTATTATTATTACATATTTACTGGAACTGTTTAACAACTTGATTCTTGTACATATCTAGAAACTGTCAGAGTATGTCTGATCTACTCGTACTTATCTCCGAGTTAGAAGTTGCGAAATGGCCATCTTGTCCACGATTTGCCACAGCAAGTTCCATTTCCTTAGTCGAAGTAGGATTTATGGTAGTACACGAAATATGAAATGTCTAGTTTTAAGCATCTGCTCTCTTGTACCATTTTCTAGTATAAACCTAAGCTACTTGAGGTAGTAAAAAATTGTTCAAAACAGTCGTGGATGATACACAACAGGATTAGCTTGGGTGAGACATAAGGGCACGGTTTTATAGTTTCCACAATCGAATGGTTATCTTGTTTAGGAAATTAGTATCAACTTGGATTCCCGGCAGTCTATACCACGCTTATTAACCACAGCTTTTAGGGCCTCTAATGTCATTGCGTCTGCACCTAGTGATGCTTTATGATACAGGGATTGAATTACCTTGTGTAATTTGTATAGAAAAAACTAAAAAGCCAATGACCTTGTCTAGCTCAAAACTTAGAGTTCTAGAAGATGATATAATAATAATTAAGTTGACTTTAATCGCCACTCAGAAACGATAATAATGGTAATGCAACCTTCATCAACACAACGAAGCTGGTTCAGAATTAGTTACAAAAAATAGTCGAGTACATTATTAAAGCTAGCATGATGCTTAACATGAATACAGCAATTAAAACTAGTGAAGAAATAGTGAAAAACGCGTTAAAGATGACAAGACCTGGTAGATTGCTATCTTAGCAACTGTCTCCAGCAACAGAAAATATCTGTGATGCTTGCTCCTAGTCACATTTTGCATACAGGTAATTGTAAATATATCTAATTTGCACATCGTCATTTTGTCACATTAAACTCTGATATCAGTCCTTTGCGCATTGCATGATTCTGGTGGAGATTAAGCGATATGTGCCTCCCACACTTAAATCGCGTTAACGACGATGTCCTGCTTATTAGATAGAGGAAGATTCGAGACCTTATAAAAGAGCGCACTCTGGCCAGGAAAAGCAACTTGCAAGTTCCGACTCACCTAGCCAGTACTTCGTAGTTCAGAAGAATCCAGTTCAAGAAAGAACCTGTCTTGATTATGCATCGGCACTGATTCAGTGAGGTGCATAATTACGCCCTTGAAAACCTCTTGAAACGGATGTAGCGCCGATAATTACCGCTCCTGAAAATCTCTTGACACCGACGTAGCGCCGACTCGGTGCATGAGGTATGTTTTCCAGAGAACCTCGTCCATAACGTTCACTGGTAAAACACTGAATCAATCTACGATCGTTTGCCGGCTTCATATAGTCCCGAGGAACGTTTGCAAAGGTTAAAAAAGCGAAAAAGCTTATAACTCAATCCTTCTACGGGACTCGAGCCGATTAACAGCTTCGATAACGTCGCAAATAAGCTGAGTCACGAACGGCCCCGGCCTTGCTACCTGTCGAAGACAGCGGAGACTCCGTCGTCCCAGGGTGGTTTGGTTTGCCGCAACAACAGGCGTATGGCGAGCCCAGGAATCACTAATTTATAATTTAGTATTACGTGTTGTACAATACATTTAAGTTGAATTACTTTAACAATAATTTTTTTGTTGTCAACTTAGTGTAAATAGACATTTTGTATACTTTCATTGGGTGTAGTACACAACGGGCCTTTCTAATGAGCTACCAGAGCCATTAAACGTAGCGGAGAGGTCAATACGATGCAAAGAGCCCTATATTATATGTATACAGTGTGTAAATGGAAATATTAAAAATTACGAAGGATCAACTCTATATATATGGCCATGTTATATAGCAACGTTGTTTGTTTTATTGTCTACATAGCGAAAGATTCGTGCTGTATGTTTGGCAGTGTTAAAGTATATTGTTGGTTGCACTAGAAATCTCCGTAAAATTTGAGGTTATCAGGTTAGGATTTGTTTGTTATTTGACACACTTTGACGTAAAACCTAACCTGTTAACTCTAAATTTGACAAAGACTGATAATGTTACCAACAATACTTTTCGCTACTGCCAAACGTAACAAAACTATCTTGTTGTGCAAAAAAAAGGACGAACTACATTGCTGTGTTACATGACCATAGGTATAGTGGATCCTTCGTAATATTTAACGTTGCCATTTCCCTATGTACCACACCTTCGTTTACACACTGTATATAAAGAAGGGCAAAACAAAGACCTGAGCAATTATAAGTGTAAATAGTACTTCCAGCAAGCGGTTTGGTACAATATTATCAAATAGTCAGCTACAAGTTAATTTCGAAAGAAAATTGGTGACGAGGAAGATTATGCATGTACAACATCTTCGTCTTACAACAATTAACATCAGGGAGAATATTGGCAGCGGTAAAAATGCATTTGGTCTTCATCGATCTAAAAAATACACGACCCCGTACCCGAAGTAAATTATGGCAATTAGGTTCTATATAAAACAAAAGTCAATAAACACAATAAAAAAATGTAGAGGTATAATAAGACCTATATTAAGAATAAGAAGCCGTGGGACTTTTTATCCGGACTAAAAGATTGAGACAAGGATCTAGTCTATTTCCATTACTAGGTATTCAATACATATTTGCAGGTAGCTATAGAAAACTGCAAAAGATGTACGTGGTACGAGTAAACAGATCGACAACCAGCAATATCCCAAATAATAAAGTACACAACACGTTTACAACTTTAAATTAACGTTAACAACATTGTCACAGGCGAAAAATAATTACTACCTGCAGTGGGATATGGACTAGGTTCTAAGATGAAAATGAAGGCCTGTAATCGAATAGATAAAGACGTAGAAGATGTTCTTTCTTGTTAGGCACCACATTGTCGATTACACTGCCTAAGGTGGGATCGAGGGCAGCCTTGAGTCGTAAAATAGTAAATAAAATAATATAGTGCTACGTTCGACTACGGACTTTTTTTGTTTATCTCAAATGTTTAACATCTGCTAAAGAAGTAATTGCGCTACTTCGGGGATACACTTTGAAATTTATTTCACACGTATCACCTAAAATACGTCAAATCCTATGCTAAATAGATCTAACACATTACAAAACTAATAATAAATAATCAACGCGATATAATAATAATGTTAGACTATTTAACAGAATTTGCGGTTCTCACAAAATGAACATTGGGCGAGCGGTCGGCCCTCGATACTGAATTCCAGTATTGTATTGGGAAAATAAAATGATATGAAATGATTGAAGTGCAGGGCGTCAATAATTATTTAAATCCGACTGGAAAGTTGACATTTACGATAATTCGAAACAAAACGATAAACAGAAGTTTCCTAAAATAATAGCCTGCTTTTTTAAAGCCAATTAGATTCGACATTATGTGGACCGGCACGGTAAAGATTCAACAAACTGCTATCTTCAAAAACAATTCAGGCACCACAAGTAAACATTGCTTAATGGTCCCTGATCTACTTTGAAACTAACTGCATAAAGACACTCACTTTACGAGGCAACGTCGTCCTTGAGGAGCAATGCCCGGCTAAACATGTTTCCCCGCACTTTAAAGTTGGTACATCGAGCTCAACGAAATGAAAAACTAACATCCCTGTTTCTCTTGGGGGGCGAAAGTTCCAAATTTCAAATGATCCTAACACCATAAGCAAAATATTCAACTAGAAACAGCAATGCTCATCTTCACATAATAATTAGTGGTACAGAAAATAAACCCAAACAAGTCGGACGATTCAAATGGTTGGAATCAACAATAACCATTGACGGTTTAGGTCAAGAAGAAATAAGGTCTAGAATAGAAAGCAGTGTCTAAGTTTAATATAATGGGATCAGCATATACCTAAATGTTAAAAACCACATTGGAAATTTGTTAGAGTTTGTTGGATATTGTGAATGTGAAACTACAAGTAGCTCAAATAGATTTTTGTTGAAGTCTCTGATTATCGAGACCGAAGTAAGTATGTTACGAAAGAGAAAATTTGGAGTAAAATGAAATCCCAAGATAGTGTTACTAATAGAATCGATAGAAAGAGTCTTAGATGGTTTAGGGGTTTTTTAAAAATGAATGACTCCTGGTGGCAGAAGTAGAATATTTCACTGGTTCTCCCCAACGTAAAAGAAGACGACCAAAATGATTTTTGAATAATGGGATCAGAGGTATAGACCACATTATCAGTTACGGGATTAGGATGCTCAAAACACTAAGCGATTAAGTTACAATCAAATCTTTTTCCCAGTATCAGATTTCTCCTTCTTCTTTCTTGTCATATATTGGCATAAATACTTGTTACGTCTCCATATTTCCATGTGTCTCTATCTTTTCTTTTGAGTCTACCTATGGAAAATCTTACCCTAAAGACGGGGGAATAAAAAATACGTAATTGTGTATTAATTCATATATCTAAAACTAGAGAAATAGTTATGTACCTAACAAGTTCGGGAAGGTAATTTTCCCGAATGAGCACTTTGTTTGCAGCACGACCGAAGGGAGTGCTGCATGTACTGCGAATTCGGGAAAATTCTTCCCGAAGGAGTTAGGTACAATGTTTTTTGTAACGAATAACTGAAAATATTTAAAAAAATAAAAAAATTATTATTTAGTGTTTTACTAAATTACTGAGCTGACAGCACAAATCACTAAACTTTTATCTACGCACCTGTCAGCTTTTGTCGACGTTTACAGCGCCTCTGGTGTTTGCAGGCGCAATTAAACCAACGAGGGACAATCCTCTGTATAATAAAGGAGAACGATCCACACGTGTGTGTCCCGAAGGCCCCCTTGGAGAGGGGCGGAGCCCCGAAAGCTCCCTTAGATATGGGCGGAGCCCCGAGGGCCCCCTTGGAGAGGGACAAAGCCCCTAGGGCTCCACTGGGGAGGGGCGGAGCCCCGAAGGCCCCCCTGGAGATGGGCAAAGCCCGAGGGCCCCCTGGAGAGGGGCGGAGGCCCGTAGGCCCTTTTGGAGGTGGGCGGAGCCCATAGGGCCCCCTTGAAGAGGGGCGGAGCCCCGAGGGCTCCCTTGGAGATGGGCGGATCCCGAGGGCCCCTGGGGAGGGGCGGAGTCCCGAGGGCCCCCTTGAAGATGGGCGGAGCCCCGTGGGCCCCCTTGGAGATGGGCGGAGCACCAAGGGCCCCTTTGGAGATGGGCAGAACCCGAGGGCCCCCTGGAGAGGGGCGGAAGCCCAAAGGCCCCCTTGGAGATGGGCGGAGCCCCGTGGGCCCCCTTGGAGATGGACCAAAGTAATAGGCCAAAAACCAGGTGGTAAATTGAATAGAATAGACCGAGCAATAGCTCGCGCAGCCCCGTTTATTATAAAAATTTACAAAAAACAAATTCCCCTAGTTTTTGTTGGAAAGTAAAAAACACCGCAGTGCGGGAAAAGTAAGTTTCGGCGCATCGGGAATGACCGGGAAATATGAATTTTGAAGTCATGAGTACAAAAAAACTTTTTCTGCTTCTTGTACCGCCTTATTGAAATCATAGGCGATTAGTAAGATCCTAACTGCTTATTTTAGGCGGAAAGGGCGTCTATAGCTCGTGCATATATTGATCTGAATTGATAGTTACAACCTTAAAAAGTGTCACTCAATTACTGAAAATGTAGACACTTTGCATCACACTGTGATGTATATTTAGATCCCTAACTACAGCTCGTTCATTAGTTGCTTTGGAAACGTTCACTCCAATTAGAGATCGTTTTCCAAATTAAAGACCAAAATGGCTAACAACGTACTTGTTTAATGAGACCAGCAGTACGAAAAGAACGTAAAATTGTAACGTTCACGAAATAATCTTTGTGTTTTGATTATTGCACATTCTCGTAACACAGAGAGCGCAGTCTTCGAAAGACCACATTACTGTAATGACAGTCCGCCGCTTTAAAAGCAAACCTTGTTACCATGGACTGTTGCTATTTAATATAAGTCGTTTTGTGTCGCAGAAAATTAATACCTGTAGATTTTCTATAATAGCTAAACTATCACGGTTTGCCTTACGGTCACCTAATATTTGTATATTGAATATAAAGTTGACTTCGCAGTGTAGGTAATGAGAGAGTAACTTAAATAATCTCGGAAAATGCGTGGTCCAATCTGCTGAAGTATGGCAACAAGTGCAATTTATATAATACCGTTTTGTAGAGCAACGTTCGCAACATCTTCCAAATTTATGGGATTATTATTTTACGAGGGTGTATTGGTAAATAGCGGGCTTTTGTCGGAAACGGAACTTTCGCTTAAATAAGTTTCGCTGAAACTAGTGCTTTCACATACGCTTGGCAATTTAAGAATTTTGATTAAATGGAGAAAATACGTTGCCAAGTTAACGTCACATGTTGGAAAGTACACCACATATTGATTACAATTAAATTGAATTTTCAATTGAAAGTACTTACGTAGGAAGTATCGGACCATCACACAAGAGCTTTACATGACGAAATTGTAGTGCAGAAGGCTCATGGAAAATACTTTGACATATGACTCTTCTACCATAATAAGGCGGTTTGTTGTGAACAAAGACATTATTTTTGTGTCCACATCTGAACATTTGAAATTTAAATGGTCGAATTAGCAAAATTGATCAATCTCATATGAAACAGTTTTTTTTATTATCTTGACATCAGATTTCCAAAACCTCCCTTGACGTATCGCCTCCTTCTTCATAAGCCTTTACATAATTTGCCGCAACCTATTGGCTACAATTTAGTATTTTCACAATTTACTTATATCGTTCGTTGGAATTTGTGTTTTAGGTTTCTAGTTGGATTTTAATTGAATGTTTAATATAACATATTCTATAGAGCTGAGCCTAAAAGAGCAGTGTGGCTAGAACTGCAGCACTTGCAACACATTAAGGGCATTCTGAATTCTCCTTCAGTAAATGGGAAAACTAAGTTCCCAGAATACGTTAGGGATATTCTTCTTCGATAAGTAAAACACAGAAATACCAATAATATGTGGTATGTATGCTTTTTCTCTAAGTGGATAAAATAAATAATTATAAAGTAGGTATTCTTCTTTAATAAGTGGGCAACATAAATACCAAGACCGCATTGTGTGTATTTTTCTTCCATAAGTGTTCAAAATAAATACACACGAACGCGTGGAAATTTTTCTGTTAAGTGAAAAAAGGAAATACCTAGAACGCGTTGTGGGTATTATTCTTCCCTACGTGGGCCAAAATATACCCAAAAAAGTTTGCGAGTATTTTACTTTGCTATGTAACAACACAGATACCATGACCGCATTGTGTGTATTCTTGCTCTTTAAGTCGGAAAAATAAACACACAAGAACGCGTGGATGTTTTTCTTTGTTCAGTGGGAAAAAAAACCTATAACGCTTTTTGAGCATTATTCTTCGATTAGTGCGCAGAATAAATAGGAAGAACGCGTTGTGTGTATTTTTTTTCTTTACGTGAGCAAAATATATACCCAAATAGTTTGTGGGTATTCTCGTTTGCAAAGTGGGCAACGTAGATACCATGACCGCACTGTGTGTATTCGTCCTCCCTAAGTTGGCAAAATAATTACACAAGAACGCGTAGACAGTTTTCTTAGTTAAGTAGAAAAAAGAAGTACCCAGAATGCGTTATTCCTCGATTAGTGCGCACCATAAATAGAAACAAAGCGTTGTGTGTATTAGTCTTCTCTAAGTGGGCAACATATATACCCGAGAAAAAGGTTACCTGTATTCTTATTCGCTAAGTGGGCAGAATAAATACAAAAAATAAGTAGGTATTCTTCTGGGCTAAATGGGAAAAAGAGATTTTCTTCTTTGCTTAATGAGAACATTAAATAGGCAGAGTGGGTTGTGTACTTTCTTTTTCAAGAAGCGAGAAACATAAATACCAAGAAGGTGTACATCTTCTTCTTCGCTAAAGAAATGAAATTAAATAAATGTTTAGAAGGAGTTGTGAGTATCCATTTACACGATGGGAGCAACCTAAGCACCAAGAGCAAGTTGTAAGGTTCTTCGCCAGGTGGGAAAAATAAATACGCAGGACACGTGAATATCATTTTCCGCTAAATAGGTAACATAAATACTGTGGGCGAGTAGATACGCTTCTTTACTAACGAAAGGAAATTCAGTAAACTCCAAGAACGAGTTGTAAGTATTACTTTTTAGTAAAGGTACAATATAAAAGCCAAAAGCATGTTGTGTGGATATTATTCTCCGGTAAATGGGCAACCTAAATACCAAGAACGCCTTGTGACTACTCTTTGCCAAAGGGAGCAAAACAAATACCTATAACGCGTTGTGGGTCTTCCTTTTCACTATACTATACTAGTCTTCAATAAGTAAGGAAAATAAATATCTAGAACACGTTTAGTATTTTTCTCTAAAAGAACAACATTAATACCCAGTGAGCGTTGTGGGTATTTTTTTTGCAAGATGGGCAAAATTAATCCAAATAACGTGTTGTGGGTATTCCGGTCGCTAAGTGGGCAAATAAATACACAGAACGCCTTATAACTATTCTTCTTCATTAAATGGGAAACCTAAATACCCAAAACGCGTTACCCCTTTTGTACTACACCCACAAGGTGTAAGTACTTTTCTACATCCGCAAAGCCTTTTGAGTAAAAATTCGCCGGATGGAAAATAGTTTGTTGGTGAATAAAAAACAATTTGACCCCCACGTTCTTGTGTGGATTTAAAAGTAATATTAAGTAACGATTACAGTTTGAATTTCTAGTTAATTAATAAAAAATGCTAAATTCGTTCGGGTATTATCTCTAAATTATTGGGCCTAACTGTTCACATTACTGTTTGCGAACACAGAAAATTATAAATCATTCTGCAAAGTAAGTACTCGTAGGTACGTGTTCAAGTGACAGCTCACAGAATTAGTTCTTATCTGAATTATTAAATAGAGAATAGTTGTTTAAAGCTGTAATATTACCTAAGAGAACTTAATGTGTCAAAGATGAACTGTTTATCCTAGTAATTTTCTTTTTCAGTTTATAACCCCACTTGTAACCACAACAATCAATACTTCTATGAAATTTGCTCCCAGCCTTACAAACTTGTTATTACAAAATATATCTTTGCAAATTAACCGCCTTAGGCTGTCTTTTAGTTCTTATTAAGGAAAATTTAACTAAATTTGTAGAACAATATTATTTACAATACAACTTAGAAACTGTTTATTCTATTCTTGTTCCATTGTATATTTTATAAAATCACAGAATATCTCCAGGGTCCACAAACCGCACACAGTATACGAAGTTATGCATTTCAAGCTAAATATGATGGTTTCTTTAGGAAGTTATATTTCTGTTTTCCAACTCTATCGCAAAACAAGACAGCTTTATTCCAATAAAACAAAACATAACGAGCTCTATTGGATGAAAATAAATAGCAAAAGAAGTACCTATAACTGAGGGATGGAAAACGCACTCGAACTGAACTGAGCCGAATTCGTTTGAGCGAAATTTATGATGTTTTTTGTGAACAGTTGAGACATATTTTAAAAGCAAACAGGACGCTTCTCGCTTGTTGTTTGGTAAATCTAAATGGGATTATTTTTTATAAGTGAAAACTTAAAAACTGGTCTTGTCTTCTACTATTTAAAAAGTAGGCTGTATTAGAATGGAAAATGTAGACGCAAGATGATCTTGGATCTGGCATAAATGGAAATTAAGGAAAGCAAATGGCTTACACAATGTAGATGTAGCATTCCCCTTTCAATAAAAGTGGTTTGAGGCCAGCACTGGGCTGCTTAACGTCAGCGGCAGCACATAGCTTTATAATTACATAGCGATGTGTAGACACAAAGCACACAGCGAGTTTTACAAACATTAATTATCCCATCATTCATACAACGTCAAAGTAATATGTTCGTTTAATGCCGCGTCCCAGCTTGATTATTTGCGTTGGATTATTTGGCCTGGAAATATCCAAAAATGGCGCAATTTATAGGCTTCAGTTCGAAACCCCGCAACAATGCACTCAAATCGGGTTGGAAATCTCGGAGGTTTCCTTGTTGCTACATAATTCGGCCATTATTTGCCTCTGTAAAGTTATAAGCGGGCTAATACAACGCTTTTGTGTACTATTACATCAACATAACAGTGTGTGCTCTCCCATTTGCAATCCATGCAATTACCACCAATCAGTCCAAACTTGGTTATTCAAATTTAAATGCAGCGGCCGTTAGCGCTTTATGCATATGGAAACCACAGCTTTGGAATTTGAACATATTACGGATATCTTTGAGAAGATACTGAGACCTTTCTGAGAAATCTGCACAAAAAGGTCGCGGGTTCGACGGGTCTAAAAGAATGGATTTAACTAAACTTACCTGTATCCAAAGTGTCGCTTTTGATAAAAAGTATAAGAGCCTTCTTTCGGGCACGAATTGTTCGTACCTCGCACTTGCTATTTTTGGCCCGCCGTCACCGGCGTGGTTAAATTATGTTTGTTAAGTCAAATTACGTGCGCTCAACCAATTTCAATGAGCAGTGTATGTTTCCCAAGGGCTGATTATGATCAGGTACGATGGCGCTTTTCTGTCTTATTTTCTCCATAGTAATTACATTTTTTCTTAGCTCTTAATTACCAGTTTCAATCACGAGTTTATCTCGGAGGCCAAGGCGCTAGCCTTATCGCATTTTCGACACCTGCTGGGTTCGGTGTATTTACTGCCTTTTGGGGATGCTTCCGCAGCAATTTTCGGCGCATCCACGGAGTTTACGTAGAGCTTATGTTTCGAGGTTAGTTAGTGCTACTCCCGGAATTAAATTTCAATTTATCTTTAATACCTGGATTTTACATTTATACATTTTAAACCCGTAGTTATTTGGAATTTAAATTCACTCGTTCCGCAATTATTAACATGCAATGTTCAATTTCATATATGCTCTTGCTTTTCACATTTAAATTTTTATGCTTATAGTTAATTATGCCCAGTATTTCAAAGTTGCTATTTTGATGTGTATTGACCCTCTGCAAAAGGTACAGTCACGCTTTTTTATTTTCTATAGCTTAAACAGAAGGATTTATTAAATGACTGTGATAAGCTTATCCCACGAATAATTTGTTGTTATAGTTATTAAAATAACCCGAAAGGGGTTCTTGATTTTATGCGTGTCGCAACCTTCAGTTAACGTACACAACTTTGTGATCACATTATTTGCATTTCAATTATCCTGATTATTTATTACTGACACTTCAAGACTTTTTATTATCTATTAATTAAACGTTAGTCACTTGTAGTTTATTTCTTCTTATTATTTGAAATCTTTTGATTTCTGGCTCCCATTTCCATTTCCTTTCCTTTTTTGAAGACATTCCAGGGTACACAGCTGATGATTTGAACCTAGGATCCAAGACCGCCGAAATTTGAGTTAGTTAGGGCCATCGCGGTGAGTAAAGAGTTTTCAGAGCTGCCGTGGTGTATAAACTGTAGGAGGGGTTGATCTGCGATTTTTACTACCATTGCTTAATTTTATTAATTAATCGCAGGTCGACTTCTTTATTGTTTCAATTGCACATATTCAGAGGATTGAGACCCTAGATTTGTTGGCAGCAGATAAAGCAAGAAACCAAGTAAAAGAGAAGGCAAAAAAAGATCGTCAAAACGATAGACAAATTGCACGAGAGATGTGCCAGAAACAGAAAAAAAATATGGTCACATTCCTGATACTTCTAACAAAATAGGCGACGAGATGGAGAGATGGGATACCATCTGACACACGTTTTAACAGAACTTGGATGTCTCTCAAATTACTTTCAAGATAATCCAGAAAGGAGAATTGAGCCACTAAGTACCGATTCAGTATTGAATAAAACGGGAATATTTTTTATCACTGGTTTTGTTCAATATCTTACTGGACTTGTCGATGAAGGAAACCAACTCTGAAATAATAGTCATTTTAAATGTTAAAAGAAGTATGGTCAGCACAAAAACAGAAAAACACACCTAAGAATATTCGGCGCTGTTCAAATTAACGTTTAATCATAAAACGTTTTACGGAAATTAATTAAACCGCAGAACTAGATAATATGCAATATGTAAACTATATTTAATCAATGTTCGGTATTCGTGTTATATCACTAGGTCAAGTTGCAATGTATTGTTTGCAAGGCAGGAGTTTTTGTCGACGTTTTTTTTTTCAATTTACGTCAAGTAAATCACTAGGTCACCATATTGACTAGAATAAGTAAAGCATGACACAAATGGTCTGTATATAAGCGGTATATTTTTATGTGACACTTTAATACATTCTCTAGCATTGGGTTGCATTCATTTCCAAACTGACGTAGATTACAAATGCCTTAAGGGGTTGTTAGACCTGGCTACCCCATTTGCACCTTACCCTGCAACCCTTCATATCTTCAACAAGTTTCAAGCACTTCAGTAAAATAACCTAATCCTATAAATCCACAAGGTAAATTTCTGACGTGCTTCCTGAACAAGTGCAAGAATTCGAAGGAATTATACAAATTCAAGGAACACCGTAGACAAGCACAAATGTATGAGCATTAGTTACGGGAAAAACGCAAAGCATGTAATCGTGAAAAGACAATAAAAGCGTTTATGAACAAATTGTTGCATCAAATAATGAAAATCTTCTGGATAGACGTTATCTCGAGCAGAACTCTGTAGAAAAACTGCAGGCAAGAAGACGCGGTGATAAAAATAAGCCAAGAAAAGTGGACTTCGATCTAACAAGTACTACGTCGAAAAGTAACTTCTTCTTCTTGTCCTTAATCAGGAATGTTTGTCATCCATCTCTGGATGTGAGTCTCTTCAAATTCAGTTTTCAATTCACGGCGATTGTTTGCTCGTTTAACCCAGTTGGCATCAGCTGTTACTTTTATATCGTCTACCCATTTCATGGGTGGGTTTTCTCTGTGTGCTTTGTATAGTCTGCAAACGATTATAGCTCTATACCATCCATCAGCATTTGTTCTTGCTGCAGGTGAACTGTACTACATCTGTCACTTTTGTGTTCTGGTAGGGTTGTTTGTGTCATTGTCCATGTTTCAGCTCTGTAGCATATCTATTACAGGTAGTATACATAAATTAAACATCTTAATTTTTAAATATACGGGAACGCTGCTCAAACCTATTTCCTCCTTCTAGAAACAAATATTTGACCCAAATATATTGATATGATACGTGTGATGCTTGTATCTCTATCTGCTATATAATATTTAGCATGTAATTAATTTTTCTTAAAGCTTGTCCTTTTTATTTGCATATACTGCTTCAGCTAACTACAATTACTTTTTATAATCGAGAGCTCTTATTTTCAGGGTGGGTTCATCAAAATCTAGTTCTCTTAATTGACGCAATAAAATTATATTTTCAAAATTTGTTTTACTTGCAATGAGATTAAACGTCAAATCCAACTTTCAACCTTACCAAACCAGATATTGACAATTGCATTTTCACAATTACACACATCTTAATCAATTCAAATCAATTTAATTATCACTTCGTATTATCTTGTTTCACTAATTGATCTTTATTTAAAATGTTTCAATATTAATTGATAAAACAAACCTTGTCACTTATTAAGCCTATCCTGCTCCAAATATAAACACCAGTGCCTCCTGCCTCGACTGATCCCAATGTCACCCTGCTTGACACCTACTGCTCAATCCTGTCAACCAATTCACGATCCTGCTGACTCCGGTTGAAATCCCTCTATCCAATGTCAACTCCTAATCCAACAAGTTTTCAAGTTATAACAGCAACAGCTCTTATCTGATTTATTCCTTAGGTAATCTTCGGTACACCGCAGTCCTCTCTGAACTGTTCCAATTCTGGTAGTATTCTCCCAAAGCTCGTACTAGTGGAATAAGTTTACCTCAACACAACCAGCCAAAATCAACAGCTAAGATGATCTCTGTCCTTCAAAACTGGTCCCTCCTATGGACTGCTTTTATCCAAATACTGCTTCCTTGCTGTCCGGCTACCATATCCTTCCTAAGTTCTAATACTGATCAAACTCAAGCCCCTCAATTGTTCCAATCAACTCCTGGTACGTTTTAATAGTTTAATTATCCAAATCTAATCTTGTTTATTTCATAGAGGACATTCTGCACTCCAACCAAATGACAGATCTCTTGTTCCAATATAACCACCAATGTCAATTATAATAATGATGTATTTAAATGTTACATTCACCAATAAATCCAATTCAATAGTACTTCAATATCTTCCTTATAATTCACAGTTTAAATAATCTCTCCAGTTAATTACCCAGTATTTTCAATATTAATATTTCATTTCATTATAACCACATCGTAGATTTTAGTACAGCCTTACCATTTGTATCTTTACCAAATAATTATACAAATTAGGCAGCAATTTCTAGTTTTTTTTAAATTATAAATCACACCTCGCAAAATTACAGATACATTTTTCGTTGAGTTTCTTTATGTAACTGCTGTTTTAAACAAATTTTGATTTCCACTAGCTACAATTATTATAACACTCTATCTCAAATTAAATATAACAATATTACATGATTATTATTAAGCAAATACAATCATCAATTGTAACCTTGGCTTGTTCTTTTATACCTTGACTGCAATCAACATCCTTACATATTCAATTAATGCCTTACGAATTTCTTACCTCTCTTATGCTTCAATTGATTTATCAACCTTAACATCTTTTCAAGATTTAATTAAACTAATTCTCCAAATTTATTCATTTTTTAAAATATTCCAGCATCTTTCCATTTTTAGCATACACCGCAAGAGAACGCATCTCCAGGTGGCGGATAGGAAAATTCCCGCCAGATATGGTTCCTAGAGCGAAAATAATAAAACAAAATGCAGGTAGTGGTTAGATTCCACATAAAATAAGGATTGGCTACCAACGATATGACCAAATCGTTAAATATATGGCATGCAAGGTAATGTAGTAGACTACCATTGAGTTTATAAGATGCACGGCAGTCGAGATCACTCAATAACCAAAAGTTTTCAGAAGCAATGGTATGTCGAGTTCAAAACCAAACTAGCCCATATCGATTTTTCGGTTATCTTCATGGATTTTGAAGAGATAAAAACTCCAGCAACATCAGAACAATATAAACTAAACGTAAACATAACCAAACAACAAAGATTTTTAAGAAGAAGCAATTTTGTAAACAAAATAATGTACACCTAGGGCCGGTTGCAGAAAGCAATGTTAAGTCTGGTGTTAGCTAACATCGTGTCAAAGTGAACAAAATCGCATCAAATTTTGTTTACTAATGTATTAGTGGCCATAAGCATTTGAGATTTGATTCGTTTTTGTTCACTTTGACGCGAATTATAATTTACGAAACTTGTTAAATCAAAAAAATTAATTTATTCAAGTTACGGAGTTACAAAATGCAGTTTACAATGTGTCTACTAGATGCTAACTGACATAAGAACTGGCATAAGAACTGTGTGTACATGCTTATATAACATTTCTTATCACTAAAGATTCTAGGAAGCTCGAAGCTGGGGCTGGGAACTACTTCGTAAGCACTTACCCAAGGTATCACCTAACATAATCCCTCCCTTCATTAGAGCAGAAATTATGGTAAAATTACATTTTTATTATAATTTCTAAGGAATAATTTCGACTGGTTTTGGCCCTAATTTATCTATGCTATTTTTATTACATAAAGCAGGCAGTTTATTATATTTATATAAAGTGAACAAAATTGCGGCTATAACTAAGATTAACATAAAAAATACACTATTACTAATATAATATAAATGTCCGTCAAAATTCGGTTTATACACTTTTTTACGCAAGTCTTTTAGCTTACTTTTTAAAGTGAATATGTCGTCTAGATCGATATTCTCCAGATGTATCGATGGGAGTTTATTATTTATTTGCTGTTCTTCGGTAGGCGTGGAGTTGATCATCGGCAACTGAATTATTTCGTTTACGGAATTAGAGTAATAATTTGTCCTCAGTACCTTGTTTTCTATTTTTAGTTCACATTTTGGCGGTATTTGTATAATGTAATTTCCAATTAGCGGCATCTTCTGCTTACTATTTTCACAAGTGATTGTGGATATTAATTCTCTATCGGCAATCAGTAACCATGAATCTTGGGCGATTTTCTGTGTTTTAAAATGCTCTAATCTAAATATTTCGATTTTACATACATTATTTTTTATAAATGAAATCAGTTGAGCTTCGCAAAGTGGTTCTCTGAATTGATTTTTTCTTGGATTTTACATAGGTGTTCGCCGTTGCGTAGTTTTTTGCAGGATTCGTCCGTGGAAATGTAATTATTTTCGTTGTAAAGCAAATACATTTTCTGTGGTATAATTATTTGGAAATGTTGATCGGTTTTCACAGGTAATGGGTAAAGATGATAGTAATCGTAGATATCCGGATTTATTAGAGGTATTTCCAAAATAAATACGATTCTGGATTTTATTTGATATGCTTTGACTGCAATAATGTCTTCGTATAAAGGTAAATTTTCTCGGTTGATTTTAAATGGCAATTGTTGTCCTTGTATTTTATTCTGGATAAATCAATATTAAATTGGCTTCTAAGTCCTCAGGATCAATTATTGATGGGTGCATGATCTCGAGTTTGGTAAAAGTGATTGCTTCTTCCAAATTATTAAGTAGGTACAATATTACGTTCATCATTCCTGATATTTGCAAAAATATAGTATGCATATTGATTATCGAATACATCTCCGCTCGGTGAATTGTGTTTTCTTCGATTTGAGCTTCTAATTGTTTTATTCTTGATAATAATGTGTATTGGTCAACTCTCAGTGTACTAATAGTTTTGTTTACTTTATCGAGTATTTGTTCCGTTATTGATATTTGTTCAGTTAGAATTTTGTCCTGGGATTCCTGTCCTTTTCGTAGTTCTTCAATTGCTTTTTCGAATTTTTCTCCATCAGTCGAATCTAAGTTTCCAGTTAGGAATTTGAAAACTGTTCCTAGGCCATCGATTAAGCCTCGTTTATTTCTTGTAAGAAATAGTTGATTTAATTTTCGTTTAATTTCAGATGAGGTTATATTTAGCAGGGTTTGGTAATTTTGAAGTTCTTTATCGTATGTATGTCCGTGAGGTAAATTTATAAATGCATTTTTCATTCGTTGAATGTTTAACTCCAACCATTTGTATTCTTCTATTATTGAAGTATAGTCGATATTTTTTATTAGTGTCCATCCGTCTACTTGATTTCTTGCTTTTCCGAGTTTATGTGGGAATAAACCGGGATTGTTTTCAATTTTCGTAATTACTGGCTTGTCGAGGGTAGAGATGACGGTGATACAGGTGGTTCTGTAACAATGGGTTTACTTAGTTCGTCTAAATGCCTGGATTTCTTTTTATTATTTTTGTCTAATAAAGTAGCTATTCCTTTATCGTTGATTGAACTTATAGTATATGGTCCATCGTATTGAATTTTAGCTTTATTCCTGGCGTTGGTTTTAATAAGCACTTTGTCATTGATGTTAAATGTAATTTTCTTAGAGTTGTTTTTATTGTTTCTTTTTGTTATTAGCTTTTCCTTTTCACGTTGCATTCTTTGTTGTAAAACGCCGTAAAATGTTGTTATCTTTTTCTGATGGTCGTTAAGATAATCTTCGTAATATTTTTCGGTGAGGTGTATATCGAATGGGTCTCTGACGGCTGTATGTCCATATATTATTTCTAAGGGTGTAAATTTAGTTTGGGAATGGATAGTATTATTGTATCCTATTAATGCATATTTAATTACTTGTTTCGGTAGCTCCTTTGGATGTTGTATTTTTATAATTCTGTAGTTTTCTATTAAAGTAGAATGCACTCTTTCGATCATACCGTTGGATTTATGATTTAAAGGGGTCGTTATATGAATTTTAATTTTATGTAGATTTAAAAGATTTTTAATTGATTCGTTTGCAAGTTCTGTTCCTCCGTCCATGGTTATTTTAGTAGGTGCTCCATATTGAGATATGAAGGTGATTAGATTTTCAGCTATTTCTATACTATTTTTAGATGTTAAATAGTATGCTTGGCAGAATCTCGAAAATGCATCAATTATTGTTAAAAATGCGTTTTGCTCAATTTGAAACGTATCTATATGTAAATGTTCAAATGGGCGGCTTGGCGTGCTTGTAATGTTTAATGGTTCTTCATGTGGTTGCCTTTCGTATTTGGCTTTTTTACAAATTAAACAGTTATTAATATAGCGGGTAACTGTGTCTTCCATATTTTCCCAATAGTATTGACGTTTAAGTGCGTTACAGGTAGCTTGAATACCTCGGTGATTTGTTTTCCCTTCGTGATAATTATTTATAATTTCCCTTTGATCTTCTTTGTTGATCACATGTATAACTCTGTTTACGCATTTGTAAAAGTGCGGTTCTTGATTTTTGAAATGGGTCGTTATAATTTCACAAGTTATTTGATAAAATTCTTCGTTGGGAAATAGGCAATAATAAACTTTGTTAGGTATACAATATTCCTTGAGGAATTGAAATATATTGGTCCTAATATTTTCTTCTCCTATGTAGGCGGTTGTTACTTCGTTTTTCCCTTTATGTTCCCTTTTTGCTTTATGTGATTTGCCGTGAATAGTGGTAAAGATTATTTGATTGCGTTTCGTGTCTAAGGCGTCTTCACAAATAGGTATGGTAGATGTTGATTCCAATTGCGTATGCGTCGTATTTATTGATTGATTCTCTTCTGATACTTCTGGTACAGCTTGAATTTCTTGGTTTGAATTCGAAGGTGTTTCGTTAACCTGTTCAATGGAGGTCTCGTTTATTACTTCATTTAATAAGTCTTCCATGGTGGTATCGAAATTAACGATCATTGATTGTGTGTCAATAGGATTCAATTTGATGCGTGATAAGGCGTCATTATTTTCTTCCACGATTTCAACAGGTATAGGGTTCGTTATGATGGGTGTTATTTCTTGATCACTGGTGTTGATCACTGATGTAGTTGGAAAATTATTTGAAGTCGGAATTTCCAAATATTTATTTAATTTTGTATTTTCAATTACTCCCTCATGAATGTTCCTATTTACGGGTATGTTTACTAAAAATTCCGATCTTGCTGGTATAGTAATTTTATGATTCAAATCTTGATTGATTATTTCCATTGAATATAATCGGATGTGGGTCTGTGGTGTTTCCAAAAAGCTTTTTTCGAAATTTATTTTTGCTTTTAGTTTCCTTAGCAAATCTATTCCAATGAGTCCGTCGTATTTATTGTCGAAATTAAATAGATGAAATTTATGAGTTAATGACACTTTAAATATTGATGGTAATTGAATAGTTGCAGTTTCTTGATGAGATGAAATTTGGTGTGCTGTCTGAATTTGGAACGGTTCCTCTACTATTAACTCCGGGAAATATTTATACGCTACTTCTGGTTTAATAAGAGTTTTAGATGCTCCGGTGTCGATTAAAAAGTTTGATTTGAGTTGTGGAATGTAAATACATGGTAACGTTGAATTTTGGTTGTTAACTTCTATAATTTCTCCTAGCGATTGATCATTTATTGGCTGCGCTACGTGTCGTCGTTGTTCTGGGCAGGTAAAGTAAAATCCTGTTCTTCGTAGTAATTATCTTCTTCTTGTTCCTCTTCGTAATAATATTCCTGAATGTTGTCCTCTTCCTCGGGGTCCTCTTGAAAGTGTAACTCTTCCGAAATAAAGTTTCTAGGTTGATTTGACTGCCTAATGTACGATGTAGCTCTAGGTGTAAACGAATTCTGTGCTGAAGGAATAAATCTATTTTGTGGTTGTATTGTTCTTCTGGTGTTACTCGAACTAGTGTCCATTGGTGTTGGTTTTGGTAGATGCCTAACTTCTGTGTTTCTGGGTGCAAATACATTTCGTTGTTGAGGCTGCTGTTGCTGTTGCGGTCTCGAATGAATTGGAAAATTATTTCTTTGTATAGGTTGTGGCATTTGATGTGTGTAACTGGGAAATTGGTTAAAATTTCTTGGTGCTGGTTGCCATGTCTGGCTCGGATTGCTTAGCCTTAAATTATACGGTGGAAATGGTTTTTTAGCTTGCTGTTTATATTGTTCCGATGAGTCTCGATTTTTGTTGTAATTTACATTTTCCTCTTCTATTAAATATTTAATTGCGATGTCAAGAGTAGCTGGTCCTCTGGCTCGTAAGAAACTTCCCATAGGCTCCTTGAGTCCGGTTAAAAATGCTTTTAGTGTTAAACTGTCGTAAAGCGTTCTTTTCGTTGCTCGAACTGCTGCGGTTGGTTCGTTTAATTGCACGTTGGAATACAATAAACTTTTAACCTGCTGGCATTTTTCAAAATACTTCTGCGCTGTTTCGTTTTTCTGCTTTAATAGCATGAGATCCCTTAGCAATGAATCTTCAGATCTCTGGTCCGCAAATGATTGTTGTAATAGCGTTTTTAATGCTATCCAGGTTGGTATTTCACGTCCGCTTGTAATTAACAATGCTCTGCCGGTTAGTTTTGTTCGCAGTGCAGATAATAATAATGTTTGTAGAAAAGCGTCTCCTTGTCCCTCAGGAAAGAAATGCGTTATTATAACTTCGGCGGCTCTCACGTACTCCGATAGTTTGTAAGAAGTGCCATCAAATTCTGGTACTGTCTTGAGGTAGTCCAAATGAAATGCTTGTGCCATATTTACTGGTATTGCGGGAGGTACTTCTTGAATATTTAAATTTTCGAAAAGCTGGAGAAGCTCGTCGTTTCCTTGCATAAAATTTTAATTTGTTCGCGAATAATTTGCTTATTTGCTACCTAGCGTTTAACAATTCTGTCTTAAAATTAAACGTCGTTTTATTGCTTCGCAACAAGTGAATGGTGTATTTACTCCCTTTTAGGAAACCAATGCACTTGCTTTAAAGCGGGGCTTGCAATTTTATTTTTAGAAATCCTACGCATGCAGTGTTAGCACAGTAAGAGATTAAGTTACTCTATCAGTAACGCTTACTGATCTGGCTTACAGCTAACTGCACCTGAATTTGTTTAAGAGTTGCAATGGCTAATAACGAACACAATTATTAACAACAATTCTCCTGAGAATGTGTTGATAAATCAATTGAATTCTGTTATTAGATGCTTAAAAGTAAAATGATTATTATAACAACTTTTTGCTCCAAAATGAGCGGTTATATCTAGCAAAATAAAGCCACTTTTGCACTTGCTAATAAAATTTATCTTACATTAGTATCGTTGTAATTGTACTCATGTTCCTTGAGTACGTGACTGGACCCAGCGATGCTAGTCCGGGGCGTTGTCACCTCGTGCGGGCTCAGCGTACTCGATTTTTGGAGGGCTGGTCCTGCGTTGTAGGGCTCTCTGGGCGATTTTGGGCCTGTTGAGTCCTGGATTGTTGAATGAAGGCTCTGGCTCTCGAATGTGGACGATTCTGGTTCCCCTCTTCGAATTACAGATGTCTTCTTGGTTCGTTGTTCGGATGGCCAATTAAGTGTTGAAACACAAAATTGAAGCGATTTTTGTCTTTAATTTTTGACCATCCTACCGACTGCGCCAATTATAATTTACGAAACTTGTTAAATCAAAAAAATTAATTTATTCAAGTTACGGAGTTACAAAATGCAGTTTACAATGTGTCTACTAGATGCTAACTGACATAAGAACTGGCATAAGAACTGACTAAGTACAGTGTGCACATGCTTATATAACATTTATTATCACTAAAGATTCTAAGAAGCTTGAAGCTGGGGCTGGAAACTGCTTCGTAAGCACTTACCCAACGTATCACCTAACATAATCCGCGTCAATTGTAATATTAAGGCTTCACGTTGCCTGTCAATTGTAATATAACGGCTCACGTTGCACGTTAATTGTAATATAAACCTCGCTTGAGGTGTGGAATTAATTATTTATATGATAAATTAAAATAATAACTTACCTCACAAACGTCAATATGTGACATACAACTATTGTCATGGTATATTCTTCTATTTAATTTAAATTTTGCTCCGGCTAGTCAGTAAAGCTAAAGAAATACTCCTTACGCTCAGCTGAATGGTGCTTCTTAATAACAAGTATTACTGATTGTTCAACTATTTGATTAATATAAAGTAATTTTATAGTTACTTTCAGGTCTTTTTACTGATATTCTAAATATCTTAATGACATTCAGATATGTTTATTGAATTGTCAATGACGTAAGGATAGTCAAGTTTGTTTAAGATAACTTTTAATCAATATTAAAACCCAAAATCCCTAATTTACATCCCCAATCTTAAATTAAATCAAAAGGTTAGAATTTCTAAATATAATGACCTAAAATCGCCGAGTACTCAGAACACTAATAGAATTTAGATAATTAATAATAATTCTTAGTTCTAAATACAAGTTCACTAATATTAAACACACAATTTAAATATTCTTGAAGTATTCCAAAAGTTGTTAGCAAAAGTTAAGAAACAACACTGACCTTAACGTCGCTTTAGCGTAACCTGATCAGCAACCTATAGAATTCCTCTGCAAATGAAGCAGGACAGCTAACCGTAACTGGCTGATTGAAATCTCCAATCCCCTCAAAAAAGCTCTTTGTATGTTTTGCTATCTTCCAGATAGCACTTCTCAATTGAATGCACAACACACACGTAAACACTGGCTCTACGTTAATTATATTGTAAGTTATTTACTTGGTAATATAACTTCAATATTAAATTGCAAACACTTCAATTATGTCGACTTGATAGACGGTTTGATTTGCTGAATTTACTTTGTATCATTACCAGATACTTTCTGTGTAATGATCTTTTAGTTAAATTCAATCAAAAATACCAATTGGTTGGGATTGAACCACCATCGGTTTTAATATGACCGCCTCGAGTCGAGCTTCAAATTGAACTTTTTTATCATTCTGTTTATTTACTTCTCTTTGGTTACCCGTAACCATTCACAACACATCGACTGTACATAAACTTTTTAAATTAACTATCTGGATATATAATAAATGTGACATGCAGACTGCATGTAACATTACAAGCGTGCTTGACATTTTGTTTTAGAAGAGTCGCTATAATATTTAAACGAATTGATCGATAATTAGACTTGTATTTACATCGATAAGAGCCTTTAGTTTTTTCCAAGACTGTAGAAAGTTTTTTGAAGTATGTAGAAGGTCAACAGGGTGCAACATACTGCTTAATGATGAGATAGCATGTATTTTCTTTGTTTGGCTTCCCAAATCACTTACTTAATAATTGCTTTTACTATTATAAAACTCAAGAAGCGCATAGTATTGTCCTTTTTTATTTAATTGTTTAAACTTTAAACTTTCCGGTAAAGGTGACGCCTAACTCAAGGTTGTGTTTTTACAGTTGTTAGCTCAATGGAAAGTTTTAACTATAGATTTCGAATCCAACAAGAACTTGGTTATATTGTACATCAAATTAGGTAACCTCACAAACACTGACTAAAAGAGAAAATAAAATCTACACTTTCTTATTCAAAAATGGGACACGATTCTGCGCGGCATCTTTACTTACTGACAAGTACTACAGCTTAGCACGATACCAAACTTTATAGGTCACTGTAAAGTTGTAGCTAGACTATTCGCAATTTAGCTGGCAATTTAAACTCAAATTTGTTTAGTATAAAGTGATCAACAAAATTTCACGTCTAGAGTGTTGTGGCTCCATTTTAATTATATGGAGCCACAGCACTCGAGACCACTGGCGGATTTAAGGGGGTGTTAATGGGGTCAGTTGACCCCCCTTGGGCCTCTTAAAAATGTAATCGGATACAAAACTGACTGCTTTGTTTTAATTATAAACAAAATGCACCCTTACAGCATCCGTTCGTAATTTAAATTTGAATTTGCCGAATGCTTTTTCAAAATTCTTAATTTCTTTTTAATTCCAATAGGCGCAAATTTTCAATCGCCCTCCAGCGTTGGTGGGGTTTTCGTCGCTCGTCGATGTCGGTTCTGTGACATGTCTAGTGTTTATCAGTCTCCACTAGACAAAACAATGAACTGCACCTGGTGCATAGTTATCGGCGTATTTTTAAATTTTGCTAATAATATAATGTTTTCATTGTTTGTTTTCAATTGTACTACTAGTTAGTCAAAGTTAAAAATTTCCAAAGCCTGCAAAATTTCAATTTGAGAGTTAAGTACTCGTATATAAAACCATGCTTATTTTATAACATTTCGCGTTAAATCGAAAAAGTACCTACATACTTGCTTTTCAAGTAATTGACATTTATACAAAGATCACAAGCATTATCTACACAAAATAAGGCATTTCCTAACTGGTTTCATAAATTTGTTATTGCAAATGTATTCTCTTTATTTTATTTAATTTTTTAGAATGCGCCACCTTCTAAAAAACAAAAAAAAACATTAGACGCCTTTATAAAAAAACCAAAAACCACTGCCCTTCATGTCAATCAGAATAAGACGGTAGAAATTCAAAGTCCAGAGAAAGCAGATGATTTGTCAACAAATTCCACAGAAACTAAAACTACTTCCACTTCAATTCCCGCTAATAATGGGGAGATTGAAAGTTGGTCAAACTACATTGGAGCTTATTTTGACTGCACTGATAGACTTCTTGAGAGTTTTTCTAATTTAAAGAAAACAGAATTATTGGAGAAACCTTACGTTCCCCGAAAAACGTGCGTATTTCCTTTCTCAGAAAAAAATTACATGTGAAAGTAATTAATAGTATATTGTATGTTAAGAGCTGAAAGTGCATTCTTGCCGCTTGCGCATGAATATTGCTGGTTGAGACGAAGTCGAAACCAGCAATCATGCAAAAGCGGCAAGCGCACTTTTAGCTCGAAATATACATACTATTTTTTCGACGACTGAGCATATTATTAAAGGAAAATGTCAAATTTCATTTTATAGCAAAAATTTGACAATCAAGTTAACATTACTCGCGCCGTCTATGACATGTGACGCGATTATATTTCGACAAATGACGGGCGTTGTCAAGGAAACATTCGGACGTGGCTACCTATTTTGTTCACTCGGAAATCCAAAACGCTCGGCGAGCGGCAAAATGATGAAAACGCACGCTCAGCGGCAAATGTCAACTTTCTGTTGTCAAATGACAGTGAGAAAAATCTACTTTCGATGTCAGTCGTCGAAAAAATATATTTTAATATTAGTTTTTTGGATAAATATACTTGGCTTGCCTATTCGTATATAAAATAAGTTTTTTTGTCGGTTTTTCTTGAAAACAAGCATTTTAAGGGGCTCAAATTGTTTTTTAAATAAAACCCGTTGAATTTAGAGATATGAAGTAACATATCAAAAAAGCTCATTAACAGCGCTTTTTAAAAATTCATACAGGGCCTTTCATTTGGAAAAACCGAAATTATTAAATTTGCTAATGTTCAGCACCATGTATATCAGTAATATCCAGAACCATCATTTTCCACTAGAAAGGTAGTTCACGAAAATCATACCTTTTTGGTAACGTTTTTCTTCATTCAATTTCAATTCTCTTACAGCAGCCGCCTGAAATTCAGCATTTTTTTGCATAAAATCGTTGATATATATTTTCAAAACAACTGACATTAGATCCATACAAATTGATATAAAATTATTAGTATTTCAACGGAAAACTTTCAAGTTACCTAAATATACGACATTCCATTTAAAAAAACGTAAGTTTGATTCGCCACACTTTTTTGAGCCACCCTGTACTTTTTTTGTTATTTTTGTATAGCCTATATAGCTAAAACAGCGGATCAATATTCCTTTTACAATAAAGGAAGTATTGGATTCACCCCAAAAATTCGAAATTGAGTTTTCAACAGATCTTCACGTTGTATAGTCCCCTGATCCCAAAAAACATTTTTTTTCATTAGTCTGTCTGTCTGTCTGTGTGTCTGTGTGTGTGTCTGTGAACAGAATATCTCAAAAACGGAAAGAGGTATGGCGTTGAAACTTCATATATAAGTTTTGTGTACTATGTAGATGCGACAGCAAGCTTTGAAGAAAATCGCATAACCGGAAGTAGGTGTTTACTCTCGTGATTTTTCAGTTTTTTCGATTTTTTCAAAAACGGCTCTAACGATTTTTTTTAAACTTTACACTTTTATTACATTTTCAATGTGTATTGATGTGAGATAGGTGATGTTACAGTTGAATACTTCTAAAATGGGTTTCTTTGTTTTCTTTCAATTTTTTTTATTAACTCCTATTTTAAATAGATCACCCGGTATATTATTACATTTTTGAATTCAGCTTAAAATTCTAGAAAAAATTTGTCTCTTAAACTCACACTCTATTTTGTACCGTTTTTGTAAAATTTGTAATTTTTGAAAATTTTTGACAAATGCTTAAAAATTTAAAATCAAATTTTTGGCTAATTATAAAATTACTGTAAAAGAAACTTGTGTGCGTGTATCACACCAGATTTTTTAAGCATAGTGTTAATTTAACTTGTGTCTTTTATTTGTTGAAATTGAAAAAAAAAAATCAAATATGAAAAATCAATTTTTATTTTTTACCTCTTTTATTCTAAATATCTACCTAGTACCATCCCAGAGTAGGCATTACCTACCTAAACTATTAGTTTAGTCTTACTGTTCAATCTACTAAAATTAGTTGACCCCCCCCCCCCCCCCCCCCCCCCAGGAAGTCTCTGGATCCGCCTATGCTCGTGACATGAAATTTTAAAACTATATTTCCCTATACAATTCAAATTTCTTATGAAATATTTTCATTATTAACAGCGTGGAAGGAATAGTGTAGATGTTTGCCCGTTGCGGCTTTCCACAATTCCGAAAAATGCGTCTGGCAAACAATGTAACTACTTAAAGTACGTCGTTCGACATGTCGTAATTATCACCGCTCGATACACGGTTTTTTTCTCTGCGCCACTCATTTCTTACTAATTTTATTAAGTACGGAAGCAGTTCATACAATAACCTATCCAATTCTAAGATAAAGCCGAAAAAAGATAAATATGTGCCGAATTTGCAGAATCGGGGAAATACCGTAGAGTTGCGCCTAAAGTAAGAGGTATATATCCGCATTTTTTGTACATTCACCGGGACCGGAAATCGAACTTTCGACCCTTAGATCAGTAGCCAGACTGCTTAACCACTGAGCTATCGGGCCCAGCTAAAAGCTTATTGTTTTACAAATTTTGATACATCGGCTTAGTTACTTAACATTTCATTTTTCAATATTACTACTAGATTTCTTTGACATAATTATTTTAAACAAATACTAGGACTTGATGCTTAATAAATTAATATATTTGTTCCTCACTTGTAAACATCAATTTATCAAGTCACTGTAGGTATTCACCTTGAAAATGTTTCTTAACTGGCTAGCCTGTACATTTTTTACTGGCTAGCCAGTAAAATTTTACAAGCGTGCTCATAGATAAATGATAGCGTGCAAAGCTAGAGTTGTCTTCCTTAATATGTATCATATTGATCAATTTAGTTGCTTGTCAGTTTGACATTGTGAATAAATGGTAAATTTATAGTTATTTACAAGTGAGAAACAAATAAAATATTCAAGAATAAACGCAAGGTAACAGGTTTTACTTGTTTCAGAAGGTGACTGACTCGCCAGTCATATATATTGGCGAGCCACTCATATCCTTCTGTCGCCAGTAAAAACCCTCTTACCAAGCTAGTAATGTTAAATACTATTACGGTCATTTTGACATGTCTGTGCAATTTATTTTATTATTTTATTACATACAACTAAGTAATATAGTTCGTTGAGTTTATCTGAACACTGCTTAAATGCTTTGATTTTGACATTTGTGCAGTTAATAATCTCACTTATGTGTTTGCCGTTCATGCGATCCTCATAACATTTGTACTTACACCATTTTAAGGCCGTTCACGTGCAAACAACTCTTTCGTTTTATTAGATAATCATGTCTTCATGCATCGTTGATTACGACTACCCTTATTATATAACCATTTGTGATTGTAAAGAGTGGCCCAACAAGAGGGTAACATTTAATTTTTTAATAAAAAACACATTTTTTAGAAAAATTATATTTTTAATGCAACTTAAAGTACATAAACTCCGATTAAGTGTGAAACGGAACATCCAACAAATGGGCAAATAGACTTTGATAACATTTTCGCACAAATGCCGAACCATTCTACCAACAACGCGTCGTATTATCTATTGTTGTTAGATGAAAGAAACTGACCGTCGAGTTTCGCCTCTGACGTGGTTCACACGTTGAGTTACCGTGCTCTTTTGCTTTTTCCTCCTGATGAAGCCCCTTAGGAAAGTGGGCGAAACGTTGAGTTCTTCGATCTCAATCATGACACGGTCCAATCCCGGAAGTCGTTTGTTACTTAATGACAATGGCCGTGAAAGCCTCAGAAATCAACCAAAAATGAATATGTTGAGAAAGTTTGGACCTTTAGCTATTACCTGAACGTATTGTTTTTCTAAAAACATTTACCCGTTTTTAAATTCGCTGGTAATTAATGGACCCTTCCATATTCGAGTAAATTTCGCAGTATTTGTATTCTACGAAACAGAGGACGCAAGAGGACAAAATTAATCGTAGTTCACATTATTGTTTAGGATCTTAGGTAAACAAAAACACCTCATTGGTTTGCATCGGTTTGCCCCTGCACCCCTTACAACTTACAACATGTAATGGGGTGGTCGGTGCTGTGGTCCGTAGACTATTTTACCGCGGTGCAGCATCGCTGTCTTAGCGTGCATCATTGTCGCTTGCTGCTTGCAATTTTAGTGGCTGTTTTGCTATAATTTAATATTGTGTGTTGTTGTGTAACTTTACTTTATGTGCTTTGTGTATATTCTAACAATAGCGGTTCGTCCAGTTACGCGTTTTTCTTTACACGAAAAGTTTAAAGAAAATATCTAATTATCCATTAAAGTTCGAAAAAATTGTGTTATAGAGTATCTAAAAGTTGTTTTTCATACAAACGGAAATGAGGTTGCTACAAAGGCACTTATAGTTTTCACTAGAACACATTTTTTTGGGCCATATATCAGAAATTGGAAGAATGTAAAACGAAATAATGAACGGTTTATACAGAAATTTGGCAAGTGGCTTGACCAAGAAATAAAATTTCCGGATATTGTTCTTCGTTGTGTACCTACTCCTATAAATTATCCGAAGAGGCACAAGAAGCAAAAAATAAAGATTTACGCGGCGTTATAGGAAACACAACACCAGGAAAATTAGTGCTCTGAAGATAAATGAAGATGTTTTCCATCGATTAATTTTGAGTTCAGATCCCAAATTAAGTTCTTTTTTACAGGGCAAACAAAAACAGAAAATCACTGAGGTTGATGTCCTCCAATCGATTAATATTTCTGAAGAAGACAAGTATGATTCTGACGAAGACGATGTTGAAGAAGATGATGATTTGTAAAAGCATTTCGCATGATATCGCATTCTACGTTATTAGGTATTATTATATCATTTTAGAATATCAATATTTCAATTAATTTGTATTTCTATAGCTTAATGTATTTTGTAGGTACTGAAATTTAAAAATTGTGCAATTGTTTTTATTTCTACATAATATTGAAACATGTAAACCCCTTAAAATAATTTTGGTTGCAAAATCGAGAAAAAAAATCATTATTATTATTATTGTTATTTTTAATATTATTATTATCAAAGCATTAGTCTGTATTTGTAGTTTTACACCACAATATTTTAATTGAAAAATGCAATTCATTCACGAGATATGAATTTCGATCGACTTTTTGTGATTTTGAACCACTGTGCATCTGAGTGATGGAAGTTATAACAGGTATATGTAAATAAACATTAAGTGGTCATAAAAGTGAGCGTATAAGATATTGACAAAAAAGGACTTACCATTTTGTATTGTTTAAAGCAATATCGAATGTAAGAATATTGATTTTAGCCTACCTTTCAAGTCTTTTTAGTTTGAGATTGATAATCACAAAAAGTGTCATCATCATACTCCTATAATAATCCAGAACATGGTCCAAGGTCCCAACATTTCCACTCGGGGCCTATGTGCAGTAGCTACAGTGGGCGGGTTCTTGATATTGGCGGTTAACAACTAGGCGATAGTAGTAGCCATATATGTATTATACATATATTGCTAGTAGGGCCTACTTGATTAAAATGTAAAAACAATCAATTTTACTGGTATTTTTTATTCAATTATACGTTATCTTACATCGTTGAAAAGAGAATAAAAATTCTATTCAGTAACCTAAAAATCAAATATGGCGCCCATATAACTTAAGGAAGTTGATACGAGTACCTCTAAAGCAGCCATCTTGAATTTTTGTTTGACACAAATTTTAAATTCGAAAACAGCGACTTTTATATAAAACTTGTTTTCATATCTCTTATACTTACAAAGATATTTGACATACAAAAAAATGACAGTTTTTAGTTTTTTTAAATAACTTTTGACTGGTTCGACATTGCCCATTTAACCAAATCTCCATCTTCAATAATAAAAAAGTTACCTATGCAATCCCACTCGATCTGGGACACACTGTATATGTACACTTACTGGCCAGATTCATATATGGTAAGAAAATCGTTTTAATTTAATTTTAATTGTGTGGAGCCAGTAACTTAATATTTTCCAAGCAAAACGCAAGAGGCTTTAAGCCCAATAAGTCGAAAGTTCTTAGCCGCGACGAAATTTTGAGGTTCATTCGTACTTCACCGGACGAGAAGTATTTACTTGCAAAGGTTAGCATTATTGATTCATTTGTTTCCTTTTAATTGTAAAATTACATTGCAGACTATACTTATGGGTATTGCTGGCGGTTGTCGCATTGGAGAACTGGTTAAAATAAAAATTGACGACGTGGACGTCGTTTTGTTAATTTAGTTGTAATGTACTTATGTATAATTTTTTTATAAATTATTGATTTATTTTGGTTGACATTTATTTGACATTTTTAAAGCGCTAGCGAAATAAAAATTTTAAATCGCTAGCGGAATACAAATTTTAAATGATTGTTTATGAAACATCAACTTTTATGGGCAGGCCAGAAACACATAAACGTCACTTTATACAGCAAAATTGATTAAAATTAAATATTTAAGATTAATTTAGTGTGAAATGTGTATAGCTCAATCAGTACTGAGAATAGGACACATGTTCATATGAACTTTTTTACTTGAAATTATCTCAAGAACATGCTCCCGTGCCGGGAGAACTTTGCGAGACACTACTAAAAGGTTAAGTAGTTCAACAAATTCTGGTTGCATTGCATCAATATTGTGTCAGTTAGGCGATCCCGGTTTGCGTCTGAATGACAGAAATAATAATGATAAATGGCTACAAAATCGTTGATATTTTAAATTTCTCTTTTGGCAAATAGTATTTAAACGTTTTCTAAGTCATGGAATTGCCATGTTTCGTACAATTTTAGGCAATCTCTATATAAAAATGTTGATTGCAAATAAAATAGTAATTGTTTTATTGAATTAAAGGTGTCACTTTGTTTGACATGCAATTATTTTAATTATATATTAACGCAAAAATTGCAAGTCAAGCAGAGCCACTTTTAACCCAAATAATGCATACTATTTTTTCTGAAACCTGGAAAAGTACAAAATTCAAAATTTTAGATGATTGATTGCTTTTGACGTTACTCATTTAAAAACCTTAATTTTAGTTCATAGGAAATAATTGCTATTTATGTTACAAGTATGAAATTAAGGACTTTTTGGGTGAACCGCAGTGTACGGTAATGCGAGTGATGTACATAAAGAAGGCCAACCTTAATGAAACATGGGAATTGTATATATCGGGTGACAATGAAATTACTACCCACGGCAGCATTTCGAAACGGCCTGAGATGGAAATATTTAATTCGGTATGTCGATCGGGTTGAAAATTGTGAACAATTGTAACATAAAAACAATTGAATGTCGTTTCCGTTTTCAACGGAAATGACTTTGACTTTGTTATTTTAAATGGGACACCCTATATATTTTCTCTTTTTATAACTCTCTGAACAATTATAAATAACTTTTGTCTAACATTCCCCATGTCTAAAATTAATAGTTTTTGAAATAGAGCCGCTTAAAGATATGCCGTAATTCCTATTTGTTTGTATTTTACGGAAAAACGGAATAGGCCAGGACAGAAGTCGCTATCGTTTTTAAAAACAATTGAATTTTGCCAAGTATTTTCAACCCTATCGACATACCGAATTGCATATTTCTATCTCAAGCCGTTTCGAAATGCCGCCGTGGGTAGTAGTTTCATTGTCACCCGGTGTATTTATTTTTATAATTAATAATAAAATAATAAGTACATTTTATTGTTACTCTTTTCTCGCTTGGGTGTTATCCTGTAATAAAATAATTATTAGGTAATTTAATACCAGTAGAATTGTTCTGCAAATTAAGAAATAGGATTGAGATGACAATGAAATAAAATTGGGAATTAATTAAATTGCTCAATTTATTTAAAATAGCGATATTTAATAAAACATTATTTTTAATATTAAGAACCAAAGTAAATATTAACAATTAAGAAATGTTTTTGAATATGTACTTTGTAAATGCGATTAAATTAATTATCGGTATGAGGCGGCAGTATTATAGTACCTTTGAAAGAGGTTTTAGTAAAGTTTTCGAAAATTAATTTGGAAGGATTCTAGAAAATCAACAATACTGATTTGCAGTTATCAATTGAAAAAAATAATACTAGCAGTCTTTTTTAAATTTCGTGGGTAGAATATGTTCAGGAAATTTACTGACAAATATAAATGTGCAATAACATTAGTTAAGCCAATTAGGTATTGTTTTGTAGAAAAAGTAGGTAATATGATTGACATTTTACTTACCATGTTGATTCACACACCACTTATAAGAACAACACACCAAGCCAAATAAACAATATACCAAGACAAAATTACAAAAGCGACTGAACACCAAGAACTTTAAGCAATAATGTTGCTGATATCAGGAAGTTTTACAAGTGGGGTTGATTACCTGAGTTTTTGGAATAGTAAGTAGACACTTAAATACGTATACAAATTATCCATCATAACAATAAAACATAATATTTGGTTTATATTTGGGATATTCCAAAAGCAGATAAGTACTTAATTGTCCCTATTTTCAGAAAATTGTAGATTTGTCTAAATGTAGTGCTTTTAGAGATCAGCAAATTCCAGGAATTTAGTTTATGGAAACTGTCCCAGTGACATTTCCACTAACTGGATTTACAGCATTGTAACAATAATTAGCATTTAATACTGAACAGAAAAAAGAAGACACTATTCAATTCAGCAGTATCTGGTGTATCAAATATGTAGGAAAGTGGCCTGGAGGCTATCCAAAAATTTCCAACCTCTAGCGTGCTTTTAAAACTTTCTTTAGTGCAACAAAAGTTAATAATAATAATAATAATAATAATAATAATAATGAATCGTTTATTCCACATATTAAATTTAAACAAAAAAAAAATACATTTCTTGTCTGTGTCTAACTAAATAATATGCGAAAATCACAAGGATACAGTTCAAAAAAAAATTTTTGTGTTCTTCCACTATACCCTTGAATCAATGCATTCTCAAAAAAGTATTCATACATGCCTACTCCTAATAGAACATCTAAACTAAATTAAATTCTATTTCGATGTAACAGGGAGGGTACAGGTATGTATATAACAATGATAATTGTTATCCCACTCAAGAAAAGAAAGAAAAAAAAAGAGGCAAAAAGAATAAATATTATTGGTTAAGTAAGAGAAACTGGCGTAATTTATATTTAAATATCGGCAATGACGCATTTTTTATGTCATAATTTAGGTTATTATAAACTTTAGATATATTATATGAAAATCCACCTTCATATAGACTTGTTCGGTGTAGGGGCGGAGTGATTGTTCCTTTAAATCTTAAATTTAGGGAATGGACATCTGTTCGAAATGTGATTTTATGATATAAATAAGCAGGTTGTTTTTCAATTATTATTTTGTGGTATGAGCAGGCCGTCAACAACAGTCTTCTATTCTGCATGTTTAGCCATTTTAAATCAACAAGTTTATGTGATACGTGGTCATATTTCCTAATGCCATATATAAGCCTTATGCAAGCATTTTGAACTCTCTGAATTCTTTGAACACTGTCATAGGAAATTAAAGGCCCATACACTTCAGCACAGTACAAAAACTGAGACAGGACCAACGTGTCACATAACATGGTTTTAATTTTAGTTGATAGGCTATGGCGATGAGGAAAAATAAGCCTAATATTTATGTAGGCGCGTTTTATACAATTAGAAACATGCGTTACAAATTTAAATGTATTATCCATCACCAAGCCGAGATTCCTAGCTTCATCCTTAATCGGTATAGGTGTGCCATTAATTGAAAGGTTAATGATTTCCCTTATCAGAGATATTTTGTGCGCATTACCAAAGAGAAGAATGACCGATTTAGATGGATTAATATGCAGTGCATGATTACATGAGACTGCAGATATATAATTTATGTCGCGTTGTATGTCTTGCAGGGCTTGGATAGCATTATCAAAATTGAAGGAGTGATAAAGTTGGGTGTCGTCTGCGTACATATGTATTTTAGAAGTTTGTAGTGGGTTACAGAAGCTGTGAGTGTAGATGGTAAATAACCGGGGTCCCAGTATAGAACCTTGCGGAACACCCTGTGCTACAACTCTCCAATCAGATAAACCGCTAGGCAACCTTACTCTTTGAAAACGATCAGACAAATAGCTGCGAAACAAGGCTAAGGCATCAGGTGAAAGTCCTATATGTTTTAAGATAGCCAAAAGAATATTATGACTGATAGTGTCAAATGCCTTACTGAAGTCCAGTAGAATTAAAATACTAATTTTATTTTGGTCTGTGGCTCCAAGTAAGTCATCTGTAATGTTCATGAGTGCAGTTGCACAGCTATGTCCCGATCTGAATCCCGACTGACATTCTGGAAGAATATGGTGCTTATTTAGATAATGCCTTAACTGTATGTTGATTACTTTTTCAATGATTTTTGATAACGTCGGAAGAATACTAATTGGCCTTAGATGTTTATAATCAGTAGGATTTGAAATCTTAGGTAAAGGGATTACAACAGATTTTTTCCAGTCCTTTGGGAAAGTATTGTTAAGAAGACAGTAATTAATAATATGAGTTAAATATGGGAGAATTATTGGGCAGCAATATTTAATTATGGCAATATTGATTTGATCAAATCCAGAAGAATTACTTTTTATAGTAGAAATTATTTTGGCAACATCGGCAACATTAACTAAAGAAAAAATAAAAGGTTCGTTACTATCATGTTTATCAGAATTGCAGTAATTTTGTATGGTATCAGCTATCACATATAGCCCCTCTATTACAAATAGGGGCTATACTATCACAGTATTACTAACGCCATCTGGTAGGCTGTCTACAAAAAAATTATTTATTTCGTTTGGTTGTTGTAAATTGAGGGGAATTTGATTTTGTTTAGAGGGCAATATATTGAGTTTTTTTAGTTCCTTCCACGTATCTTTAGATTGGGCATTTCTAAATTTATATTCCATATAAGCACGTTTTTCGAGTTTAATCGTCCGAGTGGCAAGGTTGCGTAGCGATTTATAATAATCCCAATGGCTAACAATTTTGGTTCTTTTAAACCTGCACAATGCTTTATCTCGAAGCTTCATAAGTAACCTAGTATTATCTGATAACCAAGGGACACGCCTTTTATTAACTCTAATATTCTTTAACGGAGCATGTTTATTTAGCACGGTTAAAACACTAGAATTAAAAAAGGCCACCTTATCATTTACGTTGTTAAGATAAAATATATTCTGCCAGGGAATTAATCTCAAATCATTATGAAATAAGTGTATATTGAAACCGCTAAAAGATCTTACTGTTTTATAAGTTGAAGGATGTCGTGCATTTTCAATCTCTAAATGACAAAAAATTGTTTCATGGTCGGAGAATTTGAAACTATCAATACCTGCATGTGTGACCATCGCACTGTCAGACGTGAAGATAAGGTCCAACAAGGACTTAATTCGCGTAGCTTCAGTGATAAGTTGTTTGCAGTTTAAAATATCAAATAATGTATTTAAGTACTTACTGTCTGCTTCATTAGGTTCAAGTAAATTTATATTCATATCGCCAAGACAAATTAGGCTATCACATAAAAGACAGTTGTGTGCAGGTTCGCTCAAGCTCATCACAAAAACATTTATAGTTTTGCCTTGGTGATTTATATACAGCACCTATTGCTATTTTTTTATGATTAATTTTAAGCATAACCCAAAGCTGTTGAATTACTTCAGCATTAACATTAATTAAAGATATATTCAGTGATTCACCCCTTCCTCGATCAAGCCGTAATAAATTGTACCCTTCTATACGAATTATATTATCACCAATAGAGTTATTAAGCCAAGTTTCACTTATTGCAATAACATCATATTCAGTTTCTTGAATGAAATCTTTCAGTAAATCTATTTTAGAAACGAGAGAACAGATATTAATGTGAGCCATTTTTATATAATTATTCGGCATTGGAATATAAAACTAAAAAACAAATATATACATACCTGCATCCAATTCTAACTATATAAAAAAAATGTATAAACAATATACTTCTAGCTATAGGTATAAATTGTACCTTATACTGATTTTCTTTAATCAACAAAAACGTATCAGCTGTACTCCAGACTATACTGTAGCCATAAATAACGCGAAAATGAGTCCCATTATTAATCGGACAGATCTTTAATAGACGAAATTAACTTTATACTATCCGCGCGTTTCACAAACACTTTACCTTCACTGCTCCAAACACTTTTTGGTCCAAATTTTTTGCTGGCTTCTTTAAGGAGTTGGTGTCGTAACTTGGTAAGATCTTACTTAATGACTACCTTGCTGCCTTTCAATAGTTTCTTGTTATTATAAACTAATTTTTTTACATTTCTGCTAACAAATTTGCATATTATGGGGCGATGGTGAGGTTGTTTTCCTTGTAAACGATGTGAACAGTCAATATCCTTGGGTAAGATGTTAATACCAAGTTTTTCCTTACTCAGTTCTGTAACCACTTCGTCAGTTTTTTCATTTTTAACTTTCGGCACTCCAAATATTCGTACGCTGTTCCGGCGGGTATATTGTTGTAGATTGTCGTTATCAATCTTAACACGTTCTAATTCTTGTTGTAGGCATACCATTTTTACTTCCATTTTATCAATAATCTCTTGAATATCAGAGCGAATTTCTTGCACGAGGGTGACCTTTAATTTTTCAACAATGGAGTCGATTAATGACGAAGAACCGAGTACCCTCTCTACAATCCTTTGAACTAATTTGTCCTCAGAAGTCGAGTTTGATCGGGTAACATATTTGTCGGTCATTGTAATAAAATGAAAAACTAACACAAAGCCACGCAAAACCAAATGAAAGCTTGAAGGCAAATTAGATATCAGCAGCAACACGGCTCAGTACAGCACAATGCACCTCTACTCCAGTCCACTGCACATCGAAGAATCGTACATTTTATATGCGGCATATGCCAATAGTACCTAATTCAGAACAGTAACATAAATGAAAATACAAATAATTAATTATTATTTAACACAAATTGAAACTAACCTGAGTTGAGAATTAAATGTTCTACCGGAGCTAGTAAAGAAACACAAATTAATGAATAATTAACTAAAAAGGGCATATATTTGAATAAAATTAATTCATAATCGATACAAGTAACAATAAAAAAGTAAAGCAAAGTAAAAAGCGAGGAGCTATAAAATAATTTTATATTTTCAACAATACTCGTAGTAAGGGCTACTATAACATAAACTTATCTCAACCAAATTGCAAAAATAATATGTACAACTCTAGAATAAGACTATTATTTATATTTACAATTTTTGGATATATCTAAATAGAAGGAACTCTTCTTACAACTACTAAAATATATTATACTTAGTTTTAATTTTATTATTTTATAATGCTTAGTATATTTTTTGAAAATAAATTATTGTATACTTTAACTTTATATATCAAAGTTATTATAACTAATTGTTGTGTAATAAGCGTAATTATAAAGCAAGATGTAACAAAACTATTTTTATTTACAAGTCTTCTCTTCTGTATATAACGGAGTATGTATAATTATAAACTATTTCTGCATGTTTTCTGTAGTTCCAGTCAGAGCAACTGTACGATTTTTCTCCTGCATTAATTATAATCTTTGTTGCATAAGCACAGCTATACCATTTTTCACTGTTATTATATATTCACAAAGCACCTACATGATTCTTCTCCTGCATGACACCTCATATTTGTAATTAAATTATTTTTCTCTCTTGCTCTGTATCCGTACACAACACAACTGAAAGCTTTTTCCTCATATACGTTTTTGCATTGCTTTGTATTCAGAATCAAAACAACGCTGTGCGGTTTACTTTTTGTATGAGACCTCATAATGTATTTAACCCTTTTTCTCTGTTGTTTCACGAACAGGACAAGTGAAAGGTGTTTCTCCTGTACGTAACCTTATAGGTATTACTAAATGGCATTTTGGTATTGTTTTATATTCACAATCAGTACAACTATATGGTTATTCTCGTCTCCTGAATGAGACCTCATATGTTTAATTATAGGTATTAACATATCTAGGAATGTTATGAGCATCATAACTGCCGGAGTTGTCGCTTTGAAATCCCAGCTCCTAGAACGAGAATTTTAAGACATTGAAGACTGTTATGATTCATAACATACGTGGTTTGTTCAACAGTTTATCTGTTGCAGTACGGTAATATTTGCCATGCAGGGTAAAGGAATATTACCGTACAGATAGAGTTTTGACTTAGTTACCAGTCTACTTTTGTTTATGTAAACAAAGGCTTAATGTCCTGAACCAATAAAATTAATTTTCTATGTTGCTTTGTATTCACAAACAAAGCTACTGTATGGTGTTTCTCCTGTATGAGACCTCATATGTGTAATTAAACTACCTTTATGTATTGCTTTGCAATCACAAACAGAGGAACTGTATGATTTCTCTCCTGCATGAGATCTCATACGTGAATTAAACTACGCTTCTGTGTTGCTTTATAGTCACAAATAACGCAACTGTATGGTTTTTCTACTGCATATGAGAATGCATATGTGTAATTAAACTACTTATCTGCGTTACTTTATAGTCATAAACTGAGCAACTGTAAGACTTTAACAAGACCTCTACGCTAGCTCAATCGGCGTGAGTCTTCAACAATGGCGGTCGTCGATGAAGGCGGGAGGCGTTACTATTGAATGGACAAGCGTTGCTATTGGAACTCGTTTATTTATTACTATTTACAATGGTTTCTTAAAATTAAACAAAAAAAACTGAACGTATTTACAGACATGAAACAAAAAAAACAAAAACCAACAGCCACCAAACGAAGATGGCGGGGTGGCATCCGCGATCGGTGCGTAGATGGGCGTGGTGCTCTGTGGGGTGGCGCGGGGTTTTGAGTGGGTCACACGCCGGGAGCGGTTTCGCGGGGCCGGGGGGCGCGACCGGACTTGGGTGAGCTTGATGGTACCCCGGGGGCGGCGGTTGGCGCGGGTCGGTGTCCTCGTCGCTGCTCGGGCGGCCGGCGCACTAGGCAGTCGACCCCTTAGGAGCGGCGATGGTCGGGGTACGGAGTCCGCGGAGCGGCTGGGCGACTGTCTCCTCGGAACGGCTGGAGTACGGATTCCTCGAAGCTGAGTGCTGGCTGGACTCGAAGCTGGGAGCTGAGTGGTTCTGGTACTCGAAGTCCAAAAGCGGAGTTGGCTGCTGGATAGTTGCACTCGGAGCTGAGTGCTGGTTCCGGGCCTGGCTGCTGGATGGTTGGACTCGGAGCTGAGTGAATTCTTCTAGCAAAGGTCCGACTATTTAAAGGAACCCCGTCCTTTGTGTGGTACCCTCTCGACGCTCGTTGGTCCAAGGAAGAGGGATGAATGTCTGTTTTTGACGTGTTGGAGAAGTTTTTAGTTTAATTTCGCGGCGCGATTAATTAGCGACCTAATTATGTTGTAATGGATAGCTGATGAAGTGCTGATCACATCGATACCAAACTCGAAGGTTGTTGATGCTAAATTCGTTGCGCGAATTTATCTCCCCGGAGCCTCCGTGTATCAAGGCGGGGGTGGTTTTTGTGCTCGAGCTCCTAATTTGGCCGTGATTCAGGGCGCCCCCTGGGTTCATTAAATGTGTCTTATATTTTTCTATATTTTGATACCAAACAGCCGCGTGTGTTGATTATGCTTTTCGCTAATTTAATTTATTGTAATATTTTGATATTAGGCCGACAGACTGGGGCCCTTGGCTAAATTTGCTTCCGTTCAGGCGGCTATGTTTAATTGGGCCCCGCTTATGTCGCTTGCTGGACTCTGTACTGTATCGCCCTTACGTTGGAACTGTTTTGGATTATGGTTATCCGCTGCGCGCTCGGCTCACGGACGTGATACAATGTTGGACTTGCATTCATTGGATAGCGGTTAATTTTCTCTTTCCGTAGACAGTGAACGTGCGTGGTTTAATTGGGGCGGATTATTTATCTCGAGTGTTTTTCTAAATCCCTTGATAGGGGTTGTTTGGCAAGGTTTTCAAAATTTTTGCACGATCGTGACGGAAAACAGATGTGCCATCGCTTAGTTCTGTCGCCACCTATCTGGAGCCGTAGAATATTTGTTTTTACGATGGCTGTTTGCAGATTCATATCAACTTTTCTCCTATATGTGACCTCTTGTGTGTAACTAAATGGTATTTCAGTGTTGCTCGGTATTCACAAATAGAACAACTATAAGATTTTTCTCCGCTAAAACGTTTAATATCAATATTTATATCATTTTGGTCATATGCTTTGTTTTCATAGCCTTGATTTATTATTTTGAAGTCTTTGATAGTACCAATTTCTGCATAAATGTCGATATTACTCATACCTTCTATGCTTTCTTGCTTAATACACACCTTATCCAAATTTTCATCGTTATCAATGTTCTGTGATATACAGGGTGCAGTTCCACAGAAACTAGAAGACTTACTATCCAAGGTTTCTTGTTTTATCTCCATTATGTTTGTTTACATATCAGAGTATGAGTATCTTTTAATGATGTATGAGCCAAAGGAAATAGGATATTCCGACGACCTTCACGCCACTATGCAGATTTTTACTATTTTCAACAACGGGGTTGAAGATATTTCATATCAGTCTAGCTGTCTTCACCACATAATAAGTCGTCGTAGGTACTAGGTAATGGACGTCTCCTTTGAATGACGAGACTGCAGGCTGCTCACCAGGTTAAAATTTGGACTCGATTCGCATGAAATAACAGTGTTATGTGTTGATAATGGGTAGCGGGTAGACACCCCTCTGCAATCCCGGCGGAGGTTAGGTCTACTTCAGGGAAGCGACCCTCCCAACGCGAACCTTGATTGCCTTCCACTTCTTTTACCGAGAGAAAATCATGTTCTAACCCAAATCCTATCCAAATCTTATTTTATCCTTTTATCCTCCCTATGTTCACTCTATCAACCCACAATGGCCAACGTGGTCGAAAAATTGGTCGGAAAAAAACGTAAATCCATATGATATGATACAAAGTGTTGATAAGATATACATACCAGACCAACCAAGCGTAGGGTATGCAGTATCGTTGTAAGGTGTAAACATAATTATTGCAAAAGTAGAATTTGACAAGTGATTTACTGAAAATACTACATCGTTACTACTAGCAGGGCCGGCGGTTGACGTGGGTCGTATGGGTAGTACTACCCACTCGAAAATATCCGTGTGGGTAATTAACCTCTCGAAACTTTCGAACAAACCCAAGTTTTTCAAGTCTTTAGAAAATTTTGCAACTGGTAAAACGAAAGATGCGGACGAAATTGTGGAATTCTATAAAGAAGATTTCTGAGACTAATAATAACAGTACCGGGATCTTCTTGTTCTAATGAAAGAAGTTTTTCAGATTTGCGTCGAATAAAAAATTATTTAAGATCGACTATGGATTTAGTTGATGTGCTCGATTTAGAAAGTTTAATGGATGAATTTATTGTTCGTAATAGAAAACGAAAGTCTTTTTCGCTCTACGAAAATGATTTATTTGTACCTTTAAACGAAAGCAAATAAATTGAACTTTGTGACATCTCAAAGTATATTTTTATCAATTTTTGATCGTAACCCTATATCCCTCATCCCTTCATATGAGTGTATTGTAAAAAATCACTTGGAACTCCCCCCCCCCCCTCCTTACTACCCACTCGGGCTAAAAGTGTGACGCCGGCACTGGCTACTAGGGAGTTGCCATCAGTTAGTGAAAGTGATTGCAAGGGTGCATATGCGGTATTTGTACGGAATTTCTGCAAAACAGCATATACGTTAACCTCAAACTTGGGATTTTCAATTTTAGCCGGTTGTTAAACCTCGCTGGTTTCTACAAAGTTTGCAATGTCCGATATTTGTAATTCTGGCAATAATCGCGTGATGGCACGTCAAGCATCAACAATGAAATGCTCTCTGTGTAACTTAATGTGGCATTCAAAATGCGTGGATATAACAGCCCAAGAAGCGGAAGAATATGGACAGTCTTGGAAATGCGGAAAATGCCTTCAAACAGAGCCCAGTTTGTCTGTAATTCTTAATGAAATCAGAGAACTGTCACGAAAAAATTCTGAGATGAGTGCATTGCTTAGCAGTTGTCATGAAGAAATTAGAGCGCTCGTAAAACTATTTAAAGAACAAGAAAAACGCGTTGAAAATTGCGAGAAAACGATAGAGGCGTTAACTAATGAAATACACCAGTTAAAAAAGGACGCTGCGGATTCGAAGGTTAGAATGAACGATATGGAGCAGTATGGCAGAAGAAATTGTGTTGAAATGTATGTGGTTCCTGAGCCATTAAATGAAGATCCAGTGCATACCGTTTTAGCAGTTGGCAGAGCTCTTAATTTTAATATCGAGAAAAATATGATAGATGCTTGCCATAGGCTAAAACGGGACCAAAACAAACCCCAAGAACCAAGGGGAATTATTATACGATTCGTTAGCAGAATTAATAGAAATGAATTTCTTAAATCCCGAAGAGTTGTGCGTGATTTTAATACCAGAACACTGGACATTCTACCAGAGTCAAAAATGCTTTCCCCAAAAGCCATTTACATAAACGAATCTCTCGCTTACGAAAACAGAAAATTGTTTGCTAAGTGTCGTGAATTTAAGAAGTCGCACAACATAAAATTTTTGTGGGTATAAGAGACGGCAAGATTTTTATGCGAAAATCCGAAAACAGTAACGTGTTTGTTATTAAAACTCTCCTTAGTTTGTACGATGTCCATTAGTGTACGAGAAAAAAAATTAAATATTTTTTACCAAAACTGTAGGGTTTGAAAACTAAATTTAAACTAAATGTAATAACAAATACGGACCAATATGACGTAATAGTGTTGACGGAAACATGGCTTAACGACGGAATGTGAGATGCAGAATTATTCAGTTCTGACTACAAGGTTTTTCGGAGGGACAGAAGCTCAGCTACAAGTAAATCTCAAGGTGGAGGTGTTTTGATTGCTGTTAAAAATTAATATATCTGCAAGCCTATGATTAAATTGCAAACAAATAGTTGTGAAGACATTTGGATAAAAATTTTAGTAGATAAATTAAATGTATACATATGTTCAGTTTATTTTCCGCCCGGTTCACCTGTGGCTGATTATCAGTGCTTTTACACTAATTTAGAAAATAATTTGTTATTTTTGGGGAAAGAATATAAATTAGTTATAATGGGGGATTTTAATTTGCCGGGAGTTCATTTGGAAGATGACGGTACTTTAAAGTGTATTTTATTTCGTAATTTTCTTGAGCACTTTGACCTGCGGCAGTGTAACACAATCGAAAATAATAATAATGCTATTCTTGATTTTGTAATTTCACATTTAAATATCAGCGTAAGTGGAGCTGGCGCCTACATGTCACTGGTGCGAGAGGATTTACATCATCCATCACTCCTATGTAATTTAAAAATTTCTGATTATAAAAAAGTACAGAAGGATGCTAGTAATAGTGGTGGTTATAATTTTAAAAAGGCTGCTTTTTTGAATTTGTATTGTGCCATACGAGACATGAACTGGAATTTGGGTATAGTAGATGATGTGGATCAGGCAGTAAATGCGTTTTATATAAAACTTTATTAAATTTTAGACGCATATGTTCCAAAAACTTGCTTTGGAAGGAGAATATACCCGCATTGGTTTACGCGGGGTATTATAAAAACTGCAAAAGAAAAGATGGCTTAAGAAAACAATTGAAGAAAAATAACAGTCCTTACATTCAACAAAATTTTATTCTTTTGCGTTCTAAATTAAAAAAAGACATTAACGATGCATATCGAAAATGTATCACTGATGCCGAAGAAAATATAAGTCATGAACCGAATTTGTTTTGGGCTTTTGTCAAGTCGAATAAAATGAATTTAAATTCAAACAATGAAATTATGGAATTAAACAAGAAAGAATATTTCACTAATTTAGATATTGCTAACGCATTTGCTAATTACTTTGAGGGGGTGTATGACAGGGTGGCATCGTCATACAACTTTGAGGAGAATGAGAAGTGTAACTATGAAAGGTTCCATGTGTTAGCTATAACTGTGGCTGACGTATTAGGAGCATTAAAACACTTAAAACCAAAGAAATCCGCCGGTCCAGATGGAGTGCCAGCCTATATATACAGGATGTTTCAAAATAACTGTTCCTAATTCTCAGAATTGAGAGAGGGCATGTTATTCAACACTTTTTAATAATAAACTAGTGTTCGGAAATACTTCCGTTTCGAGATAATACGACATTAAGGAATTGAGTACTTGAAATAATCTCAATGTGGAAAGTAACGCATGCATGCAAAATAGCTGCAGATAGTGAACCTTATCCATGGCAACATGGCCGTAGTTACTTGAAAATGTGCCACTTAATACTCGTAGAGACTTGGTCTTTCAACATGATGGTGCACCAGCGCATCTCGGTTTAAATGTTCGAGATTATTTAAATGCACAATTTCGAAACCGATGGATTGGGAGACAAGGTCCTATTCTTTGGCCTGCACGTTCGCCAGATATGACTCCAATTGATTTTTGTATTTGGGGTCATATTAAATCACTCGTCTATAGCGACACCTGTGGACACAGCAGAGGAGTTAGAGGCTCGAATTATTCTTGCTTTTGATGATATTCGTGATCGTCCGCAGATATTTCGAAGAATTCGTCGGTCAATCAATTCTTATAATTTTTGTGTAATACCATTTTTTAAATATTAATAAAAATTGCAACCGCTGGAAATCAATAAAATCGTTACTTTTCACATTGAGATTATTTCAAGTACTCAATTCGTTAATGTCGTATTATCTCGAAACGGAAGTATTTCCGAACACTAGTTTATCATTAAAAAGTGTTGAATAACATGCCCTCTCTCAATTCTGAGAATTAAGAACAGTTATTCTGAAACACCCTGTATAAAGCGTGCGCAGAATACTTTACCTATCCGTTCCTTGTCATATTTAATATGATAATTAAAACTTCTCAGTTTCCAACAATTTGGAAATTATCAAAAATATGTCCTATATTTAAAAGTGAGGAAAGTTCTTCCATCTCAAATTACAGACCAGTGGCTTTGTTGTCAACTCCTAGTAAAATTTTTGAAGCAATATTATATAAATATTTGTTCTGGCATATCGCTCCTTATTTATCACCCGTTCAGCATGATTTTGTTCAAAAACGATCAACTGTTTCTAATCTAATAAATTTTACTCAAGATGCTTCTGATACTATCGCTAACGGTGCTCAGCTGGATTTGATCTATACCGACTTCTCAAAAGCATTTGACAAAGTAAATCATGATGTTTTACTCAATAAATTATCCAATTACGGTTTATCTTTGTCGCTTTTATCATTAATATCCTCATATCTGAAGGAAAGGCAGCAATATGTTACTTACAATACTGTTAACTCAAAAGCATTCAAAGCATTATCGGGTGTTCCACAGGGATCTAATTTGGGGCCATTACTATTTATAATTTTAATTAACGAGCTTCCCAACTTTCTCAAGCATTCTACAGGTTTACTGTACGCTGACGACTTTAAAATATATAAGCCCATTTTAAGTAAAAACGATTGTTGTCGGCTACAGGAAGATCTGAACAGAGTAATGGAATGGGCCAAAACTAATCACCTATTATATAATATAGATAAATATTTTGTTGTTAGGTACAACCGTAAACGTAATATAATTGACTATAATTATAATCTTGATGGTAGAACACTAACATCAGCTCATGAAATCAAAGATTTGGGTATTTTATTTGAAAGCAATTTTTCCTTTAATAAACATATTGTATGTACTGTTAACGAAAGTTATAAACTGCTAGAATTCATATTAAGAAATTCAAAAAAAATTTCAAACTTGAATACATACATTACTCTGTTTAATGCGTACGTCAGATGTCATCTGGAATATGCCTCTGTAGTTTGGTCCCCTCGTTATAAATTTTACATAAATTTGATAAAACGAGTTCAAGAAAAGTTTTTGAGATTTCTTTATTTTAAAAAGTATGGTACCTATCCTCTACACGTTTCATCACAAAACCTGCGGGAAGAGTTTGGCATTTTAGAATTAGAAAAACCTAGAAGGTTAAATGAAGTAATATGTGTATATAAAGTGTATATAAAGAATTTACTAGATTCACCAGCGTTTTTGAAAAAACTGAACATATATGTTCCTTATTATAGTCATAGATATGGACCACTTCTTCTTCCTAGTATTGGCAAAACTAATTATATATTAAATTCAGCGGTGCATAGATTATCTCGTTCAGTCAACAGTTTTAGTCATACTGACATATTCTGCAATTCACTTGCCGCATTAAAACGAAAGGTCAGTGATGTGCTAGGACAGCTTTAAAATGTATGTATATGTACACAAACGATAATTGAAAATGAACAGGGTTATGCAACACATGTTACACATTTGAAACATTTGTGATTGGAAGGCTACTATGACCGTGTTATCCAAAAAGTACTTCATCTAATGCACACGGTTTCATAAAAGTTGCCCGATATTTCTGTAATTTTGCATGGGGCCATAATATTGGTTGCACAGCCCTGTTCATTGTCAATGATTCTTTGTGTACATATGTATAGTGCGGACATATTTGTCCGTATCTGTGTATACATGTACTTATGTATAAGCCGTTCACGATCTTTTTGAGTCAGGTGAGGCTATGACCATCTAGTAATTTTGTTGGCAGAACCTCTGTTGCAACTAAACTCCCTCATGGAAATTGACACTTTTTGTGTTATGTTAGGTTCTTTTCAGTTTAAGGTTATATTTTCTGAATAGGTACATTGTTGCCGGATATTCTCTAGTCTCCACATCGACTCGCGTTCTTTTAAATTTGGTCTGTCATTTTTAAATTGGAAGTAGCATCGTTTAATGGAAATTTTTTGTTGTAACAAAATTATTTTGGGCATTTTGACTTTTCCTTTGACGGAAATTAAAATTATGTTTACCAATTTGATAAATCATTTATTTTCTTACGAATACTAAAATAATAAATCTGGCAACGTGGTGGCACGAAAATGTCGAACAGACACTGACATAAAAAAAAGTTGCAACCGCTACATCATCGAATCAGTTAGTCCAACATGAAAAGAAAAAATCATAGCCAACTCTGTCCCAAAAAGGTGGTGAACGGCTTATACGCTATAATTTATTTTTTTTATTTTGTTTTTTCATTCCTTTCTATTTCATAAATCACATAAATGGATCAAATACCTTGCCAGACACATTTACCTATTTCTTTTTAGTTCTATTGTCGCCGGTCAATTGTTCATTTTTGTCAATGGTTTATTTTTGTTTAATTTTTATTGAATATCTCGCTTTTGTTGGTACAATATTATTATTATATTTACTATATAGTTTGTTTGTAACCGATTATTGGCAATTGCTGTAGGTTGCATAAATAAATAAATAAGAACAGATTTGTTTTCGGGTCTAGTGGGCTACCGGACATCAGGCCTGACATTTAATTATGCCCCCTGGCGAAAAGCAGCCCACAGGAAAGCTCTAGAAGTATTGCACTTTTCGCTTCCGGACTTCCAAGACCGTTGGGTAGTCTTAGACTATTTGATATGTGATTGCATCCTTCCTGTGGTGGCCCTGTTTAAACCAAACCTTTCGGATATAAACCTGGAATTCGATAAACTAACCCCAAGCTAAGGTGGAAGCTATCGTGCCGAGAGTTGGATGGCATAAGGTTAAAGTGCCTCGAACGATGCCCATGGAATACCTGACGCCCTTCCATGGTCCCTTAGCCTTATTTATGTAACAGGCTCTGCAGGAGCGAACCTCCTTTCATGTCTACTCGTGGATTAATCATGAAAGACATTATTAACAACCCTAATACTTTTTTAGAAGAGGGATCTGCAGCAGGTCCCACTCTGATCACACCCATGAGGGTACTCCTCCACTGGAGCCTCTCCAGAACTACTCAATAAGGAGGGAACCGTTTCGGGACCCTCCTCAGCAACCGACACTGTATCGCAAAAGGGCTTCCTACTAGGAGAAACCGGTGAGGTGCAGAAAGAAGACAATGTAAAAAGGTGAAGGCTAGGTTAGCTGCTAGCAACAACCAACCCAGGCCATCTTATAGGTTCTGGCACATAGCAGGAGCTTCTTACTAGAGGCACTAATGTCACAGGCAAACTTAGTGGCACGGAGAAAATCACATTCTTTGCTGTGGGCTCTAAGCGGGGCCGTCCAGTGAAGGAGACTCCTCCTAGCACACAGAAAGCTGCAAAGAGGGTCCGACCCGTGCCCCCACCCCCTGCCAAAAAGCCGCCATCTTGAAAATAATTAAATGTGTTCTTTCTCGCAATCCATTGGTCGCACAGAAAAAGTAATTGAACAAAAAATGTTGGAAATATAATTCTACACATTTTTGGTCCGTGCCGTGATACCAAGAAGTTGATATTGCGGCGACAAAGTTACCAAAAATCGGTTTCCGCCATTCTAGCTCTGTGGGTGTAGTTTTTTCCAAAAATTGCGAATGTGAAACTTGTAGTGCTTGAAAAAAAGTGCACGAATCTCTTAATAATGTGATTGATTTAAACAGTCTGCGAGTGACCGCCCTTCAAAGTCCGCGCGGCGTGGGAAATGTATATTCCGGCGTAGCAAAGTAACCATTTCTCTTTTACAAGGTAAAATCGTCACGTCACTCAAGTAGTTTCAGTATGAATAGGTTTTTAGAGCCTACAGAAATTCTACACATTTTTGGTCATTACCGCGATACCGAGAAATTGGTACAGGTAAAAAAAAGAAAATTATGGGAAAGAAATATACGATACCAGAATCATATCATTTGGCCCAGATCAGTAAAGCTCTTAAATTTGCTGGTGTAATATTTGGAGTTCGTCCCAAATTGGCTTTTCTGCTATGGATTTAGTTAGATCGTAATTTATGTTTTTGCTTTAGAACCATCAGTTTTTCTTCAAAACTCTTTAATTTTTATTACTGCAAATTTTGGTTCATTTTTCCTCATTACGTACGCTTCGTTTACTTGTATGTTTACACATAGCTCTCTCTGGAGGGAGTTCGTTAATCTGCTGTTTGAGGTTTTGCGTTCCAAAATTGCCGCCTTTGATTACTAGGTTGTTTTTCCTGCTATTTCCTTCTGCATATCCTTTTTTCCTCCTTCCCAGCATTCTTCTTTTTTTTATGAAATCCTCCTTAAGCGTCCTTATCTCCTCTCCATAAAAATTCAATTGATCCTTAATAGATTTCATATCCACTTTTGTACCCCTGATATCCCCCTTTATTTCTGTTAGCTGCGAGTCCTTGCTTAACATTAACTGCTCTAACCTTTCCATATCTTACGGTGGCACACTTTCCGTCTTTGGTGGTCTTAACATCAACTTACTTCTTTTGGAAATGTTTCCTTAGCAGTAGATAACCAAAGCGGGTTCTGGGACAAAACGCGTCACTGCGCAGGTCTTCTGCGCAGGTGTGTGGTGGGGGTTTCTGCGCAGGTATTTGGCGGGAAATTCAAATTCGCGCGCAGGTGTCTGCGCAGGTTTCTGCGCAGGTCTGCGCGAGCAGGTGGGGGAAGGGGGCGCCTGCGCAGACATAGAGGGCGGGAGCCGGGGTGCGGGTGCAGGGTGCGGGGACCGGGGGCTGGAAGCCGGGGGCCGGGGGCGGGGGCCGGGGGCGGGTGCCTGAAGCTGTTTTCAGCCCTTTCGAAAATATATGAATGAAATGAGCACGAAGCGATAAGCTGATAAGAAACCGCAAGAGCTGATAAGGCGAGCGCGAGTAACCGCAAGAACTGATAAGAAACCGCAAGAGCTGATAAGGCGAGCGCGCGCGTAACCACAGATAAGCGGCAAGCAGTACAGGATGTGATATATATCGGTTAAAGTGTTGTTTGAACGGTTTATTATATCATTAGTTGAAGAGTGGTAAGATGTGGATGTCCTACTCTGAAGCCGCGCGAGCTACGCCAACAGATGTGCGCAGCGCTATACAAAATCTTCAAGGTTTGTGTGAGGACTTAGCATTTGATGCCGGCCATGAAGTTGTGTATGGAATGGGGTTTTGTGGATATAGCGACGACGAGCTCTATACGAGACAGAAATTGTATGAAAATGGTGCAGTTGTGTGTGAATTATTTTTAAACAACGCAATAGGAAAAAGACGGTTTATAAATCTGATGGAGGGTCTCGGACTAGGCAACCAGTTGGACGAAGTGTACAAATTTATAGAAATGGAGGAAGAACAGTCTTCGTAGCATACTATATTTACTGTTGTATTATAAAATGTTGTTAGTATGCATCGATACTTTGTATTAAACACACAAAATGTATCAAATGTTTGTTTTATTTCTAGTAGTAGTAGCTGATGCAGTTAGCGAGCAGAATTCAACATGCGAGGTTGTAAAATACTTGCAAAATTTCGGATTTTTGAAATCGAACGAAAGTGAACATGGTTTAACGTCAATAGATTTAGTTGTAAATTCGAGCGATTTTATATTTGCTTTAAACAGATTTCAATCATATTATAATCTACCTGTATCGAACACCATTAGCACGGAAGCTCTAGAGTTAATGAGGAAGCCTAGATGCGGTGTTGAGGATACAATAGCGACATACCAACTTCATCGGACAAAGTGGAATGCCGATGTTATAACTTGGACTTTTCATCAGACAACCCCCGAATTGTTTCAAGTAGCTTCAAAGGCTTTCGACATATGGTCACAATATACAAACCTACAGTTTCAATTCAAGTACGAAAGAAATGCTATGATAGCAATCTCTATGAGAGATAAATATCACCTATATACAGCGGTCGATAATGAAAGATGTCCGTTTGATTTTGAGAGTGGTATATTGGCTCACGCATATTTTCCGGATTCTGTGAAGAAAACAGTTGAAATACATATAAATGCACAGGTTGATTGGCATACTGGAGTGAATGATGTGTTACCTGAAGGAAAAACGAGTCTTCTTATTATCTTAACACATGAAATAGGACATGCTTTAGGTATTCGCCATTCGTCAAAAGCAAACACAATCATGTATCCGCATTATTGGACACCCGTTAAAGGTTCTAGCATTTCGGACTTTGACCTCTCCCAAGATGATATACTTGCAGTACAAAGTTTATACGGGAAAAGAAATAACATTCCAAGGCGCAGTACTATCACCACCACTACCGCCGCCACCGCAACCACCAAACAGCAACAGCAGAAACAATTGCGAAACAGTCCGGTAAAACAAGTCGAAAAAAAACCCGATCTCTGTGCACTAACTAAAACAGTTGATAAATTTCTCATAGTTAACCAAGAGCTTTATGTATTTTATGGCAAGTACGTATGGGTAATACATTTAGGTGAAAAGACATATAACGAACCTTTACTGATAACTGATTGGTTAACGTTTTTACCGAAAAATTTTACCGAAATTGATGCGGTTTATCAACGGCCAAATGGGGAGATAGTATTTTTCATAGACAATTATATTTATGTAATAGAAGTCCCCTCGTTCCAACTCACAGCCGGGTACCCAAAAATAAATACAGTTTTAGGACAAAATAAGATACTAAAGATAAACGGCGTTGTTAATACGTACACCGGTCGTACATATATTTTTTATGAACCCAATTTATACATGGAATTGAATGAATGTACATTTAAATATTCGAAATACGGTTCGACAATTAAAGATTTCCCCGGTGTATCGGTAGACTTTACATCTGTTTTTCGATATACGAACGGGCACATATACTTCTTTAATAAAAAGAATTTTTATGAATACAACGAATTTTCAGGTATGCTAGTACAAGCCGGTAAAAAGAATCTCGATATTTTCAGTTTGAATTGTCCTCACGAAGGTATTTTACAGCAACTATATAATCTAGTATCAAATCTAATGTCTTTAAAAAAATAGAAATGCTATGAAACTGTGACTTTTGGGTGCATTCTCTCAATTTAACATTGGTTCTTATGGAAAACTAGCACAAATCTGTGGGTTTTTTCGAATTATTGGGGGCCCCGGAAGTAATAGTTCAATTGGCGGTACGTGTATGTTTGTATACATAGAGCTGTAGTATTTCAGCATGTAAAGAAAAATGTACAAAAACGGTGCAGCAGCAAAATAAATCATAATCTATTGAATAAATCGTGACAGTCTGGTTGTAACATGGACACATGGGAGCAATATGGTAAATATTTCAAGGAATTTTCGGAGTTATTTCCATGGTTTGGTTGTGATCAAATGATTATTACCGTTACGTTGGATGGACATCCGGACTTTGAAACTTTTGCAACAGTACCACTCCCAGACGGGGATTGGTTTGATTACAATGTGATGGAGCCCCTCGAGGAGTATTTAAAAAATTGGAGATTAGAACGTGAATGTGTGAAAAAAATCGTATACAAGTTATGGTGATGTCAGCATGCAATAAAACTGTGACTTTTGGGTGCATTCTTTCAATTTAACATTGGTTCTTATGTAAAACTAGCACAAATCTGTAGGTTTTTTCGAATTATTGAGGGCCCCGGAAGTAATAGTTCAATTGGCGGTACGTGTGTCGGTTTTTAAACAAGTTTGCATGACATCGCATATCGAGATAACAAAGATTTAAGCAGTAGACATCTGGCCGATAGAGAATTAGCGGAAAGAGCGTGGGAGCGTGTTAAATCGAAAGACGCGGGGTTTGGAGAACGGGCTGCAGCGTGGGCAGTAACAACAGCGATGAAAGCAAAAACTAAATTGGGGATGGGCTGTTGCAAATCAAAGAAAAATAAAAAAGTGTCTTTTAAGGGGGGAATTCTACGAAAAGTTATTCAAGCTGTAAAGAATATTGGTAATAAAAAGAATATAATTAAGAAAGCTCTGGCCGTTGCTAAAACTGTTGTTAAGAGTGTTGGTGGTAAACATAACATTTTGATTCCTCGAGTGTTACCTCTACCTAAACAAGGTGGATTTCTACCTTTTCTGATCCCCTTGTTTGCGGGTTTATCTGCAGCTGGAGCGCTCGCCGGAGGAGCATCCGGTATAGCCAAAGCGGTCAATGATGCTAAGGCCGCCAGAAAACAGTTGGACGAAACAGCGCGTCACAATCAATCCATGGAAGCTATAGCTCTCGGAAAGAAGGGAAGCGGTTGGTATTTGAAAAAAACTAAAAAAGGTGGCGGTGCTCTGTACCTTAAACCATATGAAGGAGGGGCAATGTACTTGAAGCCGTACAAATCAAAAAACTAATAACACTACCCGAAAGAGCATTAACCGATGGCGACCTAAAACGATATGCAGTTGATATTCCCCATTTTAGAGGTGTCTTTATGAGAGATGGGTTACCTAAAAAACCCTGGAAGAATGAGAGTGCAATTGTGAATTTAGATAATAGAAAAGGACCCGGTACGCACTGGGTGTGTTATAAAAAGCGTGGTTCTATAGTTAAATACTATGACAGTTTTGGGAATTTACCGCCACCGTTGGAGGTCGTTGACTACTTTCGGGATTGTAAAATTTATTATAATTACGTTAGAGAGCAGAACTATAATACCGTGATATGTGGTCACCTTTGTCTACATTTTCTATATAAATGATTGTAAATGATAGCACATCATAGTCATGTCTGTGCTATTGGTAGTTGAAGGTGTTGGTAACATTTTGTATGCTACTTATGCCGAACCGATAAGATTAAATCCTAGACATAGGTATGAGCTTGCTCTAAGGGGATTCTACGGTTGCAATTCGATTAAAAATATCCACCCCGGCAACGATAAGTTTTATTACAAAGATGAGCATGAGCATGTACTCGCTATTCCACACGGTTCATATGAAATCGATCAATTAAGTTCTTATTTAGAAAAACACGTAGACAACACCGTACTAAGAGCAAACAATAATACGCAAAAATGTGAAATTAAATCGATGTATACCGTAGATTTTTCAAAAACCGACTCTATCGGCCGGATGCTAGGATTCAAACCAATCGAATACAAGCCTAACCATACTCACACATCCGAATTGGATATACAGATAATTAAACATACAAACGTCTACATCGAATGCAACATCACACGGGGTTCTTATCGCAACAACTTGCCCGCTCACGTCTTATATGGGTTTAGTATTTCCGTGGCGCCTGGGTTTCGTATGGAAAGTGTGCCAACTGCACCTATTTATTTGGAGGTTAATGTCGAAACTATTTATAACATCGAGATCCGCCTTGTGAATCAGAAGGGCGAACTAATAGATTTTGGAGGCGAACAAGCTAGCGTAATCTTAGAATTGAAAGATAATGGGGATAAATTTTAATTATAAAGTAGGAGGTGGTATAACATCAAAGTTTAATCGTTCTGCAGCTTCCGGAGAACTAACACGTGCAGAAAAACAATTTCTAACTTCTATCGGATTGGAAATAGTGCAAGATGGCGGTAGACAAACTAAACGTATTCGAAAAATCGCATTACGAGGAAGACATTGAGAATTTAAACTATCATACATATCTGCCATATGGGTCAAACACCTATGCCAACTCGGACGAAATCAGAATTCTAATTCAAAATCAAGAACTAATAACCGATATCGGAGAAAGTTTCATTGTAATCGAAGGTAAAATTACCGAAACCGAGAATGGAAAAACGTTCGATTTAACACACAATTTCCCATGCTTTTTATTCGAAGAGATACGCTATGAATTGAACGGTCAAAGGGTGTTTACCAGTCGACTGCCAGGTATAACTGCAGCAATTAAAGGTTTAACATCGTATACGAAAAATGAAAGTGCCGCATTATCCGTGGCCGGATGGCAGCTGGATAATAAACCTATGCAAACCGTACTCGTGGTTAATGCAAAAGAGAAAAAATTTTTCGTTTCCGTTCCATTGAAATTATTCACCGGATTTGCTGAGGATTATAAGCGTTTTATTGTTAATGTACGTCAAGAGTTGATTCTAATACGCTCGAGAAACGATCTAAACTGTTTCCAAGGTGATACCGATAAGGCAAAGATTGAACTCACCTCTATTCAGTGGAAGGTGCTGCATGTGGAGCCGAGCGATGCTGCCAAACTACAATTATACAATAAAATTAACCGAAACACTCTGATAACCGTCGCTTTTCGAGAATGGGAACTATATAATTTACCTGCTCTTAAACAGGCCAAATCCGATGTGTGGGCTATTAAGACATCAACACATTTGGAAAAACCCCGATATGTTTTGGTTGCTTTTCAGAAAAACAAATTGAATAATAAAGACGCTAAAGCAGCCGATTTTGATCATGCAAATATTACCAATCTCAAATTACATCTTAATTCAGAACGTTATCCCTACGAAAATTGGAATCTAGATTTTGCAAACAATAAATATCAGTTGGCTTACCGCAGTTATTGCGATTTTCAAAAGAGTTATTATGGAAAAAACAGAAACGAACCGCTACTCGACTACACCGACTTTAAAAAATCACCCATATTCGTGTTGAACTGTTCTAATCAAAAGGAATCCATCAAAACCTCTACCGTTGACATCAAGTTGGAAATGGAGGCTTTAAGCGCATTCGAACAAGGAACCGTCGCATACTGTCTAATTATTCACGATACAGTGATGGAATACAACCCCTTCAGCGGTGAAGTACGACGTCTATAATAAGCTTTGACATGTATACGTAGTTAAACAAAATACAAAATAAAATACAAAAAGCTGAGTTTTATTTGTGACTATAAATAGGGGTAGCCGGGTGAATTCTTAATCATATCACAATGAAAATTGTCAAGCAAAAGAGCACGCTGTCGGTAAAAAATTTTGACTTGGGTCATGTGAATAACATAAAAAAACACGGTGTGCTTTTGCCAAACACATGTCGCTGTATTATTGCTGGACCCTCGAACTGCGGTAAAACAAACGTGATGATGAGCTTATTGCAGGAACCAAACGGATTAAAATTTGAAAATGTATACGTGTACTCGAAATCGTTACACCAACCAAAATATAAATTTTTAGGAGTGTTATTGCGTCCGATAAAGGGATTAGGTTATTATACATTTAATGAACACGATGATATTATGCATCCAAACAAGGCTAAACCTAATTCTATCTTTATTTTTGATGATATCATATGCGATAAACAGAATGTAATGCGCGAATATTTTAGTATGGGTCGACATAATGCAATCGATTGTTTCTATCTCTGTCAGACATACACCCGCATACCGAAACATTTAATACGCGACAATACAAACTTATTGGTGCTATTCAAACAGGATGAAATGAATTTACGTCACGTGTACGATGATCATGTTGGTACAGATATGTCTTTTGCTACATTTCATGATCTGTGTGCTAAATGCTGGAGAGAACCTTACGGTTTCCTGGTGATAAACAAAGACTGTGACCGAGGTCGATATCGTAAAGGATTCGATTCATATATATACATATAATTATTACCAATCAGGTTACAACAGCTCTGTTCATTAGAGAAAGCGGTTCGATAGCGGATGATTATATCAGTCCAAAAGCAGTACAAAGCAGTTCAAAAACAGTACAAAGCAGTCCAAAAGCAGTACAAAGCAGTACAAAGCAGTCCAAAAGCAGTACAAAACAGTCCAAAAACAGTCCAAAGCAGTCCAAAAGCAGTACAAAGCAGTCCAAAAGCAGTACAAAGCAGTCCAAAAGCAGTACAAAGCAGTCCAAAAGCAGTACAAAGCAGTCCAAAAGCAGTACAAAGCAGTCCAAAAGCAGTACAAAGCAGTCCAAAAGCAGTACAAAGCAGTCCAAAAGCAGTCCAAAAGCAGTTCAAAGCAGTCCAAAGCAGTCCAAAAGCAGTACAAAGCAGTCCAAAAGCAGTCCAAAAGCAGTTCAAAGCAGTCCAAAAAGCGATCCAAACAGTGGTTAATCATGGATCACAAAACAAAGGAAGAAAAACAAAAAATCGTGAAACTTAGAAAAAGTATTCGAGAAAAGTATAATTCCCTGCAGAAAGGAAAATCCACCGCAAAAAAGTTATTTGAGGACATGTATAGGCCCGTAACGAAACCCCTTAAAGATATCGCTATAAAAATAGAAAAGCAGTCACCTACTACTACTGCTGTTAAAACTGAGATAAAACCAATAAAAAAGCGATCTTCTTTACCATTACCGGCACAACGAGGTGCGACGTCAACACCAGTAAGAACAGTGAATCCGCCGCCTCCAGAGTTCTTAGAGAGTCAAGTTATAGGTGAAATAATGCCTGATGAGGAGGATGAAGTGAAGGAAGCCCCCACACCATCTCATGTTTCGACTTTATTAGATGAATCGGCAGGAGATTCGTTTCTTGAACAATATCATCCGCTACCCAGAGAGTATGTGGAGCGAATGATACGCGATACAGAACACCTTACGGATACTACTTATGGTGTGCATTACGATGTACATAACGATAAATGGAAAATAGGTAATAGTCTAATCGATATTCGAGGTAAAGATCTTGTTATTAATGGAAAGGAATACGAAGGAACCCCCGGTTTATATGACCTTCTAATTATGAACGATCCAAAAAGAATTTTCACCAAGCAGGATCAAAAAAATTATAAAGATATTCTGATGGATACAAATGCCCATAAGCGAAATAATGACTCGCACGGTCAAGTAATGGGAACAAAGGCATTTAAATACACAAACATTATAAAACCTCTGATATATCCACCCAGCAGCAGCAGCAGCAGCACCACTACTCGCAGAATTAAGAGTGTCTCAGGTAGGGGACTATTCAAGGAAGTAGGAAAACCTGTAGAATTCAGATACTGGGATGATGTACACGAATTAATTGACGATCTGCATGTGAAATGGACTGAAAAAGAAGCCGGTCATACGGGACATCGTAACGAAATCATTTCCATAGCAGAAGAATTGTATGAAGCCGGTTACATTAAAGATCCCACGAAAAGTAAACGTTTTCTAGTTAATCTATAAAAATATGTGTAGGCGGTATAAATCGCGACAATCATCATGAGTATTGACAAGTTCGGACGTCATCAGTATCGTCATCATTCACACGTTATCGGCCCTCCTGGTGTAGGATTTAAGTTAACCGATAATGGCGATTTCGATCTAGAAGGAAAGAGGTTAACTAACGTAGCAAATCCGATTGATGGTAGTGATGCTGTTAATAAACAAAACGTTTTAATGCTTGACAAAGAATGTTTCGATGCACGAAATCAAAGAATTACTAATGTTGCAAACCCTAAAGATAGTTACGACGCGATTAATTTAAACTATTATTTGAGCACTAAGAATGATTGTAACTTAAAAAGGTTAGTTAATGTACAAACCCCCATTGAGGGGACGGATGCATCTAATAAAGACTATATTGATGAGAAAATTCGTGAAGTTGGTACTACAACACACATGCAAACATTGGGTTTGATTAGAACAGAATTAACAAAGCGCAATGCAAATACCGAAATAGCCCATGGCAAATTTTTAAAAATTGACGGGTTAAATTTTGATTCTCAAGGGAAACGTATTGCTAATCTATCTAATCCTGTCAACGGTGATGATGCTGTAAACAAAAATTTTGTCGATGACTGTATAAAAGAAATAACTACAAAATTAGATGTTATTAATAACAACATCGCTGCTTTGCGAACACGATTAAACATATCGACTGGTGACGTGGGTGATATAGATTACGAACTATAAAAAAATGTCTAAAAAACAGGTCGTTGAGGAGTTGCATAAACAAGCGAGACGAAATTTTCCTAGAAGACGGGTTATAATTAAAGGATTCGATGATTTATGGCAGGCTGATTTAGCCGAATTTATTCCATATGCTAGAGACAATAAGGGTTATAAGTACATTTTAGTTGTAATTGATTGTTATTCGAAATTCGTGTGGACCCAACCTCTTAAATCGAAAAAAGGTATCGATATAGTTAAATCGCTGAAACAAATTTTAAAACAGGCCCAAGGTCGCTTACCCAGTAATTTGCAAACCGATCAGGGTAAAGAGTTTTACAACAGAGACTTTTCGCAATTAATGTTAAAATTTAATATCAACCATTACTCCACGTACAGTGTTAAGAAAGCGTCCATAGCCGAACGAGCAATTAGAACTTTGAAAAACAATTTGTATAAGACATTCAGTCTACGCGGAAAATATAAATGGGTTGATATTCTCGCCGATGTGACCCAGGAATATAACAATAGAAAACATCGAACCATTGGAATGAAACCTTCTGAAGTTACTGCTAATACAAAATTAACCGCTTACAATAACATAAAGATCTTCGGCTCACATCATTTAAAAGTCGGCGATATAGTACGTATAAGCAAATTTAAAAATGTTTTCGCGAAAGGTTACACACCCAACTGGTCAACGGAATTATTTAAAATTGCAAAGGTTCGTATCACCAACCCGGTTGTATATTTACTCGAAGATATGAGAGGACAACCCATAGCTGGTGGGTTCTACGAACGCGAATTGCAGAAAACCAAACATGCCGATGTATATTTGGTCAAAAAGGTGTTACGAAAACGTGGCAATCAACTGTATGTACGCTGGTTGGGCATGGATAAATCACACGATCAATGGATAAATAAGAATGAAATAGTTTGAAATGTATTGATAGTTAAATAAAATAAAAAACTGTGAAAGAATGTGTGTTTTTTTTTTCTTACCTTTCATAATGGCATCTCGGCTTATCTAAGCATGCATGTAAACCTAAGTAAATAAAACACAGGTGTGCATTTAATACATTTATTGTAAACAAAGCATACATTTTACATAAACCTACGTTTTTATAGAATAATGTCCCCAAGGAAGGGTATCTATTTTATTTTCACAAATGTATCTCTTATCATCTGCGCTAGTAAGAGCCACTTTAGTTTGACTTACACTGTGTACAATGTGGCTATTGGCTCTAATTAAATTTTGATTTCTTACTGCATCCTTATTATCAAACAAACATGCTACATAGTCGTCGAAACAAATTTTGTTCTTAACTACATTTTCCAAGACACCTTTGGCCTTTTTAACAGCGTCTTTACCTTCAACCCTCACACTGTACATTTTCGATCTCAAACCGATAAATTCTGTGATTATTTTACCGTTACATTCGTCTTTCATAAGTCCAGGAACTTTCTTGTTCACCAATGGAATGCTGTAGATATTGTCTTTGGGGTAATCGCTTGTATCAAACATGTGAATGTCACGCCTCATAATATCATAAATATCTTCGCAAGTTATTTCATACAAAAGACTATCGGTATCTGAATACAGCAACTTACAATCTTGATAACTAAAATTACGTAATATATAATTATAATGAAAATCGTATAAACAGGTTTTACTTATATCTAATATGGACATACCCACATATATCGGTTTCTTAAACATTATTTCAAGCTTTGATAATTCTATAGCTACAAGATTTTCGTTAAATATTGTTCTACTATGGAAATTAGGTTGGGATATGTAATGATTGGCTCCATATCTTCCATGCCATCGCGTTACTAATTTAACCACTTTGTGTTTACGAACATTCTCCATGGTTTTACCGAAAACAGCGTTATTCATTAATTTGAACAGATTTTTCTCAAATTCGTTTTTTGCGTTTGTTCTAAGTTGAGTGTTTAGCTCAATGTATGATTTTAACCATGGAGCTTGATCGAAAGATAGTATGCGATGCACTTTGGTAACATTTAAGCCTGCAGCTATAGCTTGTTTCAGATTCCTATAATGAATCACATATCGTTCTTTTTTATTCAACATTGTCATTAGTTTTGGCAATTTTGAGTTTGGAGGAACAGAGTGTTCGGCACACATTGGCATATCGGCATGAAGATTGTGTAGCGTAATATCGTTTGGATATTCGATATCTACTTCTAAAATGTATCCTTTTGCCGACTCATCGCTGATGCTGTTAACATCAAAACCACTCATTTCTGTACGAGTTAAAAATCGAAAATTGTCGTATGGTAGGTACTGCATCATTGCCCATTCGTACAAATTATTCACGTCGTAATACATGATGTACCTTGAGGGTTGCGTGGGGTTGTATCCTGCTGGACAATATTTGTTGTTTGCCTTAGAATATCGCTTCGAACATTGACTAATACCGCCACGTATACCTCGCTCGATAAACAACAGCATATCTATATCGGATATGAGCGCTAGTTCTATTTGTGTATATTTCAACATGGCATCCCAGGTATATCCGGGTAATGTATAATAGTGGGCAGGATCTAATCCGTAAGTTCTATGACAACTCGCTCGAAAGTTTTCAAAAATATCGGCCAACAGCAAAATATCTGTTTTTAAATATAACATTGTATAATCCAGTATTGTTTGGCAATTAAACTCGTTCCACACTTCAACAGCGTGTGCATAATCTTTATCTGAAATGTGGACATCTTTTAACTTCCTGTGAAATTTATCTTTTGATGGCAATCTAGTTTCTGATAATACATCAAGGGAAGTTATGTAATCATATGGAAATACACCTTTACGTGTTAGCAGAGATAATTGGTGTTCGTTTAGCTCTTTGTTTTGTGCCTGTAGAATTTTGAAACCCTCTTTTTTTTAAATATGAAGCCAATTTATCTAATCCAGAATTCATAAATTTAAATGAATCGATAAATCTAAACTTTAAACTACTGGCATCATCGTGGGTTTTAGTGAAAGAAATATACCTCTCTTTATTCTGAGGCAAAACATAAATGTTACCCGGAAAGGCTGTAACGACATCTTTTATCAAGAAATGGCTGTCATAACCGCTAAGGTTATGGTAAACAACCGGTATTACATGATCGATTTTATAATTTAGGTTACAGCTTTGATGTGCCGGACCTCTATAATTACCGGTGAAATGACAATGATCTTTTACCGTGATATCATCATCCTTAAAAGGTTTCGTGCAAATATAACAATTAGATGCATCTCGATATTCGCGTTCCTGCAATTCATTTAGCTCTTCCATTGGAACTACGGTCTTGAAATGTTTGTTTAACTCTAACCCAATTTCGTACAATTCTTTACCGAACCATTCCATGCAATCCGCACCCGTATATGATTTATAATGTGAAAGTGAATCATCATATGAACACTGCAAATAATACCCTATGCTGCAGGCTTGATGTTTTTGATACTTTACAGTGTTACTCCCAACCTTTTCAGTTACAGGATTTAATACGCATTCTATATCGCTATACAAAATAAATGGTACAGTTTGCTGATATTTATAATTAGCGAAGGTTAGTTTTTCGCCAGGCCGAGGGAGATTAATTTTACACTCGTTCAATTTTTTACAATCAATTTCGTGGGCGTCTAACCTTTGCTGACTATAAAAATAATGCAGACATCTATCGCATATATAACATTTACGTTTACGTTTTGCCAACTGGTTACTTACAAGTCTACTTAAATCTTTAATCCAGCAGTAGTGGTAATTTACTTCGGGTTCGGGGTCTACAGCGTCGGGGTCTACATCCATCAGTTCATCGAGATTTGTGTCCATCATATTTGCGGGGTCGGTAAACATAAGCAGGTTCACATGATTCTGTTTCTTGTCTGAAGTTAGATACGCGGGGCACACACTAATTCCGTATTTGTTTCTGTTTAACACATACACATTGACAGAAATGTTTGGATTGTTTTTTTCAAACCTCGGAATTTGCGTCATCTTCACTGGGAAGTCCAATCCTTCACAATTTAACACATCCGAGTAATGGGGGTATGAAGATACTCTATCGCTTCGGACATTATCTGGATGTAGGGCGGATACAATTGCCCACGCAAAACAGAAGTTATCATCATTTTTCACGTTGACACACGCATGCTTCTTTTTTATATATTGCGGTAGTTCAATGTAAGAAGATGCATGAAACATAGTACAACTGTTTATATTTACAGATAATGATATAATCTCCGATAACGCCCATCCGCTTTCTTGTTCTTCAAATTCACTTATTTGATTCAAAATGGAATCTTGCACGTTATCGAAATACCACTGATTTAAGTTTGCACGATTTTCGATATGTTCTTGCAGAATTAAATTGTTTTTCGTGCTAAAATATTTTAAGTCTGTTATAACATTGTCCTTGGTTTCTTTAACAAACTCCCCGCAAAATGTTGTGTTCACTTTCATAGCGGTTTGAAGTTTCTTATGCACATTCTTTATGCGTGAAGCGAATAAATAAAATGCATCTTGTAAAAAGGGTTTGGGGTCCTTATGTTTTAAATTAATTATTACTCCGGTCCGAAGTCTGCATTTGTATGCGTTTTCCATCTCTTCCCACACTATTCGCGCACTTCTAGGTTGTTTTCTCGCCCCCGCACCCGTTTTATTGATGTGAAGATCACATAGTACTTTTTGATATCTCTTCATGTGCCCACATATAGTTTCCAGATGACGTTTTTCACCAATATTTAAATTTTCCGCCCGAACTGCTTTTTTTAATAGTTTAGTATTACATTTACAGTGTTTTATTAACATTTCCACTTCCCTCCGTTTACACCCACCCTTCACAATATTTTTATGCATTCTTTCAACACATTTCAGCATAGCTGATGCGGGTTGCGTTAAACCAGCCATCTCTTCTGCTCTACGATGACGAATGGTTTTCCCATATATTAATCTTCATCTTATATACAAATGTATTCCTACCACTTACCGCTTATCAGTTCTTGTGGTTACGAGCGCGCTCGCCTTATCAATTCTTGTGGTTTCTTATCAGCTTATCACTTCGTGTTCATTTCTGTAATAATAATTAGTTCGATTATGGTTTTCCTGCGAGATATTTTCAACAGGATACTCGGTTAATTAGTACTATCTAGGTTTTGCTTTGCGATATTAGCACCAGGATGTTCGGTTTAGTCACAAGATTATGGTTTTCCTGCGAGATATTTTTAGCAGGATGCTCGGTTAATTAGTACTATCTAGGTTTTACTTTGCGATATTTGCAGCAGGATGTTCGGTTGAGATTTCCGTTTATGGTTTCCAACGCGATAAATTGTTAGCGGATATTTGGTGAGATATCTACTTCTAATTAGGCGATATATGTCACATCCTGTACTGCTTGCCGCTTATCTGTGGTTACGCTCGGTAAGTCCTTATCAGCTCTTGCGGTTTCTTATCAGTTCTTGCGGTTTGCAGCAGCAGCAGGCTTATCAGCTCTTGCGGTTTCTTATCAGTTCTTGCGGTTACTCGCGCTCGCCTTATCAGCTCTTGCGGTTTCTTATCAGCTTATCGCTTCGTGCTCATTTCATTCATATATTTTCGAAAGGGCTGAAAACAGCTTCAGGCACCCGTCCCCGGCCCCCGGCTTCCAGCCCCCGGTCCCCGCACCCTGCACCCGCACCCCGGCTCCCGCCCTCTATGTCTGCGCAGGCGCCCCCTTCCCCCACCTGCTCGCGCAGACCTGCGCAGAAACCTGCGCAGACACCTGCGCTGCGCGATGCGCAGACGACCTGCGCGCGAATTTGAATTTCCCGCCAAATACCTGCGCAGAAACCCCCACCACACACCTGCGCAGAAGACCTGCGCAGTGACGCGTTTTGTCCCAGAACCCGCTTTGGTTATCTACTCTTAGCTTCATTTACTTCGCCTTATACCACTTGATTCATTTTCATTTTACTAACGAAATTATCTAGAGATCCCGTACTTCCCGATCTAACACGAACTGGCTTTAAACGTTACTTAGAATTTAAATTTACATTTTTAGCGCTCGTGGGGTACCGACCGGGTGCACGCACACCCGTTTTCAGTTCCCATAACACTATTAAAACGCGTGATAAGTGGAACGCACACATAGTTTACGTCGCCAATCGCTATTACTATTTATTTGTATTATTGTATTTATTCTTATCGCGTTTTCGCACTCGCATCCGGTGCAACCCCTGGGAGATACGATGCAGAACTACTCTCCAACTATTGTTTATTGTGATGTTGTACCTTCGTTACAACACACCGAGTTCACTTCAAATCCTCGTTCTTTCCTGTGTTAACCCGTAATCCTTCTTTCGCGACACTCCATTGCACCCGCTACTGACTGTCAAGTTATAAGCAATATTCATGTAAAATGGCTTGAAAATGTTTAGTATCTTCAATGACCTTGGAGTACGTACGCTTGTTGCAGTTTTTAAATAAGTTATAGGCATTATTAAAATTGATATAGTGTGAGGCTAGTGATGTGTCGATCCGGTTAGACTGGATACATAGGAACGAATCCGGGTCAGAATCGATTTGGATCGAATCCAAGTTTCCAATCCGGATTCGTTCCGAGAATCGAAAAGGTAGCAAAAGCATTAATTCTCGCGGATATTCATCCATTTGGCGTTGTTGTATTCAATCCAATACAATACAATGTTTTGTGAAGGTTGATGTTACCGTCAAAAAGCGACTTTACGACACAATCGGGAAATTTTTACGGATACGCCGCCCTAACCCCGTTACGATAGTTTGTAACAAAAGGCTCCGACTATTAAGATGCTCAGCGAGAAGGGCTAAAAGATGTTAAATATTGAAGCGCCACTACTTTCTGACTAAATCGGGGAAAATCAGCAACACAGGGAAACTCACTCTGAAAGTGGAAGTAAGTGATTTACCTTTCTACTTCTGGCTTGGCACAACTTGAGGCGGCGACTGCAACAGCCGAGTTGAACTTACCTTTAGTGGAATTATCTTACAATCGTCTGAATTCCTGTACATATATCGAAACAAAACACAAATATGCATGCAAACATCAATTAAAAACATAAGTAATTAACAATAAACTCTATTGAGGTAGTAAAATTTGTAAAAGTGACAATGGACAATACAAGAATTAGGTACTCGTTACAGTTAAAAATATATGCGAAAGGAGTTAGTCAGGTTAAATGTGTGACGTTTAAACTAAACACGGCGCGGCGATCAAATGACAACAAACGACATGACTACATTCCAAACAGTAATAACTTTCAGTTTTTTACAAAGGGACTATGTTACATGAACAAAATAAACGACAATTACTTAAATAGTGACACAACGACAATGTTTACTTGAACTTACAACGTAAAACGACATATAGACATTAACACTTGAATGTAAAGGCTAAGAATTAACTTCAAGGCGGTAGTTCCTGTTCAACGTCCTAAACTTTAGGCAAACAATGGCACGACGGCCAAGACAACACTTCAGAATCACTTCACTGTAAATTTCTATGCGTCACAAGTACTATTAGCTAGCAAATACCTATTGTAGGAATTCAGATGCTCTATGTTGATGTCCAATTCCAGCTGCAGGTCGCCCCCCCCAGCTATTGCCACGAAATACGGAAAGGAACTACTGGAAACCACATAGAAGGGGGAGGGGGCGATATTCGAGCGGGTGTGAGCGGCATTGCATCCCCAAGACGAGGGTAACTTGAACGAAGCCCGTACAAACAAGCAGATTACGGTAGCGAAAATCGTGGCTTCATTCTAATAGCAAGCTTAGCACAACGACGAAGCTTTTCCCTTAAGATCCGCTGTAACAGCGTTGAAGGAGATGTTTTGCTCCCCAGTAAGGAAAAACTCGGCTAAATGTTCACCAAGTGACCACAATTACACTGGGCTCGACGACAGCGACGATGTAGTTTCACAAATTTCGACATTTCACGACCACCCTTGCGAACGATCTCATGGCCCTTTGCTGAATGATGCTTCGGCCTAAGATGCGAAAACTGAATGAAAAGGCGCGCGCGTGACTTAAGATCGTTCCTTGTTCCACTCATGGACCAAGCGGAAAATTTTAATATGATGAAACATTGACTTGGCAGTTTGCCTGAAAACTTCGGGGAACAATTAAAAACGCGATAAGGCAGATGGCATCACCTAGGCGGGAATAAAGTCCAATTTAGAACAAGCGTACGGAGAATTGAATCGAAGATCCTAAAATAAACTACGAAACGCTAGTAGTTAAAACGAACGGAATCAAGTTTTGAGCTACACCACTAAACTATGAACTTGGGCTCAAATTATGCGGGAAAAATACTGGAATCTGAGCTAAAAATGCAGAAAAGTACTAATTTCAAAGATTGTCTTTACAACGGGGAACAGAAAACGATGGTGGTGTTCGTTTTAGAGCCTTGACACATGACACCATCGGAGTTGCATGCTTTTTTATCAGTTATCAGTGATTTATGGCTTTTGGCGTCTTTGTAGGTGCCCAATTGAAGTTTGAAATATTACCGACTGCGTGACCACTGACCAAAACAAAGTGACTATGTAATGTCAAATGTCCGATATAAAATCAACTGCCTACTTAACATGTTTTTATTCGTTTTTAGGTATTGTTTCCAATTTCCGCCCTTTCACTAGCGGCTGTAACTCTCTTCGTCTGTATTCTGATTATTGCTTCGTTCTGTTCTATTTGTCTTTTTGCCAAGTGGATCATTATTATCAAACTCCGATTGTAGAAATGAACAAAAAACATAGCGAAATTTGGAACCTGTTTAATGTAGTAGATGAAAATATTGAGAAATGTACATTCTGTAGTGTTACATTTTCCTAGAAACGTGGTGCAACAGTAAATGTAACCAGAAATTTAAAGAGGAAACATCCAACCTATACCGAGAAGCCGCGAACCGTGGACCGCGGGTGTCTGAAATGCACATCCAATTTCGATTTCGTTCCGAGGATCGAATCCGATGGATTCGGTTCACTTGTGGAATGTGATTGAAATGAACGAGTCCGCAAAAGTATCGAAACTTCCCATTACTATGTGAGGCGACTACATAACCTTAAATAATAACGCATTTGTATTTCCGTAGGGGTGACTACGTGAGCCATCTCGCCCTGAAAATTTGGATAGTTAACATACTGCGTACTGGTATAGTTGGTGCGATGCCAACCTTTTATAAACTTAAATCTCGGAGAGCCGAATGGACAGAAGCACAGCTACAATGTGCAATTACTGCAATACAAAATGGAGAGATGTTTGTTAATAAGGCATCTAGAAATTTTGGAATTCCATGCACAACTTTAAGAAGAAGGAATAAAACTAACAATATTCTGAAGAGGACGCTGGAATCGTCTTCAGTATTAGAGGATGACAATAAAATAAATATAATAATGCACATAAAAAGATGCAAAAACATGGTTTTGCGCCGAACAGGGATGATATGCATCTTATGGCTTTTAGTTTAGCAGAACAGTTGGGTGTAAAACATACATTTAATAAACATACTGGGCACGCTGGGTACGACTAGCTGTTCTTAAGTCAGCACCCCGAATTGAACATAAGAAAGAATGTGTCAAGATCACGTAACTGCATAGTTCGAGCTATCGGAGAGCATTTTAACAGAAAATCAGTTATTCGATAAACATTCTAACATTTTTAATGTAGATGAAACGGCGCTGCAGTTGAATAACAAATTGGGCCACGTAATCACCACCAAAGGTTCTAAAAGTATTCCTGCAGTCACGTCTGGAGAAAGAGGTGAAACCATAAAAGTAATTGCATGTTGCATGCTGAAAGAACATTCATTCCACCTACGTGTATTTGTAAAGGAAAATATGAAAAACAACAATGTAAAACCTCCATGCCTCCCGGATCAAAGATCTACAGGTCAGTAAAATCTGTTTATGTTGAAACAACTCTTTGGTTCCGCTTATTTGTTTCGCCATTTACCCATCTATTTCAGGTCAATCTGTATATTTTTACTTGAGTTATAATCCATTGTATTTCGAATTATTTAAAATTTTTAGTCCGCTCATTTTGTACCGATTCTGGAAAGTCCGAATTGCTCGTTATCGCGAAGCTCCAGCCTTCAGATGTTTTTCGCTTGTTGGCCGATCCGCGGGCATTCTTTTCCTGCATTTCGACGAAGCAACTCGCTTCTAAGAAGGCGTTGTGTGTGCTTATTTTGCCACGACAACTAATTTCGTTTCCAAGAGCTGATAATCCGCATCAGGTACGATGGCGCTTTTCTGTTTGTTATTCCCATATTGATTACATTTTCCTTAGCTCTTAAATAATAGTTTAAACCGAAGAATTTAATCTGGGACGCAAGGCCGCCGTTCTGCTTTGATTTTCGACACCGGCTAATGTCCAGCCTAACTGCTGCAATCTGGGAAGTGATTCTGCTTCGATTGCGGGCCCATTCAAGGTGCTGTGACCAGTTGGTATAGCAACCCCTGACCAGTTTTTCCCGTCAACAATTAGTGAGTGCTGAAAACGCCAGGTTAGTGCCGCCCTTGGTGGTAATTTACTGTATTGAAAGCAGATGTTTTCCCCGGTCTGGAAGTTAATTTTGGATCGGCTATTCCACGATTATTCGACGTCAAATTGTATTCGATACCTGGAATTTGCATTCCAAAACCATCAATTGTTAAAATTTGCATCTACGCTTACCATTATTATCAACCTGTAAAGCTCAATTTCATACATGCTTTTGTTTTTTAATATTTAACCTTTTATGCATACCGGGTGCTGACTTGCGCGACGCACCATAGGAATTTGCATAGTAAATTCTTTATGTTCAATTATTTGCTCTCCTAATTATTTTAGAGTTAAAGTGTAAATACATTGTTTGTAGAGAAAAAAATACTGCATCCATTCATACTGTTCCTAACAATTTTTAATTTTCCAGAACCGAAAGAATGCAAAAAGAAACTAGCATTTTCACAGAAATCAGTGATGCCATGGAATTATTGAAACAAGCCAATGCCAACGCAAATGCGTGCGGCGCGACAATATGTGCTGTTTGTTTGTCATTGATGATTGACGTTTATAATAATTCATTATTAATTATGTTCTGCTTAATGTCTCTAAGGTACCTAGACCTTGTCCATAACAAAAATGGTTTTACGAGTATGGTCGACGTTCGTTAAGTAAGCTCATTGTTTATTGTAAAATATCCGTATCGGCAAATTCCAAACAGTACAACCATTAAGAGACTGATTCATTTTAAGTTTAAGACTACAGGCAGGTTATTAAATAGTAGGTGCAATAATGAGGTTCAGAACTTACACCAAAACGAGAAAAACGACAATACGTTCAATCTTTTGACGGCAGAGACTGGATGATCGCGCCGCACGCACTTGCATTGGAATTGGCTTATTTCAATAATTCCATGGCATCACTGATTTTTGTAAAAATGCAAATTCCTATGGTGCGTCGCGCAAGTCAGCACCCGGTATATTTAATTATGATTAATATTAAAGGTACGATTTTGGTGTGTAATTGAAACTTTTGTAAAAGGAGCATTCACGCCTTTTGAACTCAATAGCCTGAGCAGGAAGGTTTAATGATATGAGAGTGATAAGCTTATCCCTTGATTAAATTTGAGGTCACAATTCACTTATTAACCCGAAAGGGGTTTTTGCTCTTTGTGCGTGTCGCGACCTTCAGTTATTCGCACATTTTTTTTATTATTATCACATTGGTTATGACCGAATTATTTTAACTATTCATTATTGAATTACAATTGTTGACTCTACAAGACGTTTTTTTGATTATTAAATAAACGCTAGTCACTTGTAATCATTATTTTAATTATTTGAAATCTATGGATTTCTGGCGCCCATTTCTTTTTGAAGATATTGCAGGGAATACAGCTGATGATTAGAATCCACGATTATATCGCCGAAATTGAGTTAGCTCGGCCATCGCGGTAAGTAAAGATTTTTTCAGAGCTGCCGTGGTGTACAAACTGCAGGGGGGTTGATCTGTGATTTTTTTCTACCATCGATTATTTTAATTAATCAATCGCAGGTCGGTTTCTTTATCGTTTCAATGTGAATGCAGATATTTTCCTTAGATGGCTCAAAGATCAGGTCATGCCAAGAAAACTTTTGGGAAAAACCCTACTTATTCTCGAAGGGCACACTTCGCACTGTAATTCCGTTGAAATGCTCGAGTATGCTGAACAAAATGATTTAATATTGTTATGTCTAACCAGTCATACTACCCAATATTTGCAGCTTCTCAACAGAGCATTTTTTAAGTCTCTAAAGTTAGCCATTATAACAATGTCTGCAGGCTCTACATGAAGACACATCCATTTTAGAAAATTTCAAAGTAAAACTTTGGACAATTTCTTAATGACGCATGGACGAAGGCAGCAACAGTAAACAATGCTGTACCGTCCTTTCACTCTACAGGAATTATACCATTTAAACCTGAAGTTATTTCAGACTACGCATTTCTGAACTCTAATAATAAGGAGTCAGTTAACGTTGTGCCAACGTAGCCCACAAATGACATACCAGAATGTCTAGAACGATCCGTTACACCACAAGCAGCAAATTTAGGGTCGACTAATGATGACAATTTAACAAGCGATCTGGATAAAAAGCCAAAACAAACACATCTACATCCACCAGGTAAACATAAAGAAAACTCCAAGTAAGCTGTTCGATCCAATTGCTCCACTTTCAAGCCCGGAGCAGCTTCAATTCGAAAACGTGCCAAGAATGTGGCACTTCAATTATATCACTGGAAAATATAACAACGCAAAAGAGGAAAACTTTAGCAATACTTCAAAAAGGCAAAAAAAATGAGAACTTAAAAGAATAAGCCCTTGCTGAAACAACACAAAAAGAAAACACAATATTCCTCTTCATCTGATCTGATGGATCCAATTTTTGAAGAAAGTGACGACTCGGATTTAGTAAACAATCAAGACAAATCTGCTGGTTGCGACGTGAATTACAGCAAAACCCACAAACAAGACGAGTGTATAATTTGTAAGAAGTAGATGCATGAGGGATGCAGCAAATTTGAAAATGTTTGTGATTTGTGCGGAAAACAGGCTCTAGAAAAAGAAGGCAGAACATATTTGTCTAATTGTCATTTTTTGCTTATCTTGTTATAGACCATCTCACGCGATATAGCACGCTGTCTTAATCGGGTATGTCGGGTGAGATGGTATTTACAACTTTTTTTTATATCGCATAAAATATATTGTAAACATATACAGGGTGTCCGTTCTAAAGTCGAACATAGGCGATTAACATTGTGTTGAACGTTTTTGCCGATTCCTGCTCGCCAATTCAACTTACAGGGAAGGTAATGGTATCAATGGAAAAATAAAATTATTACGCATCAAATGATACCAATAATAATATTCAAGATGCGATTTTTATTTTAAAATACTAATTTAAAAGTTGAGAATTTTTAAATATGCCATGGCTTGCTTTTCAAGTTCGATAGCATTTGTCAAAAAAATTGCTAATTAGTTGGCATAAATCCGGTATTTTCTGTCAACGTCCGATAAAATTATCTACAGAAAAATGAATTATTTCAATGAAGAATGAGTGAATGCACTAATGTTAATTGCCTATGTTCGACTTTGAGAATGGACACCCGGTATATTATCATGCTTGTATATTTTTTTCTAAGAAGTTAATCCTTCAGTTTTATTGTAAGATTGTACCAGAATTTCTTTTAATTAAATAACTCATGATTTACATTTTTTTCTTGAAATGTGCGTTACCTCTATCGGACTTACCCTACAGCTATATTGAATTGATTTGGTACTCCACGCTATACAGCAGTATTCCAGTTTACTACATAATAATGTGTAAATAAAACACTTAATGTATCAACTTGTCTAAAATATTTCATGTTTCTTATTATAAAGCTCAGAAACCTATCATCTCCACACATTTTCATAAATTCCGTAAAATGGAGTCGTATCTGAATTCGTTAATTGTTTGTCCGCTGTGTGTTCGCTTTTTCGGAATTCTTAAATTTTGACTTTAGATTGGGATAGAACATAAAAAATATAATATGGGTGTCTGAAGAACCAATCTCCTATCTCGTATGAAACAAGAACAAAATGGCGGATTTAAAAAAAATTATTCTAAGCAAATTTTAAATGCTATTTAGGAGTTTGTCTTGTATTGCTACGCTTAACATTTTCAACTGGTTCTATGTATATGCTGCTGAAAATGTAATGTGGTATTGAACATCATACCAAGATAGAGTATTTCGTATGCTCTTTTAATACAAATATTATCGATAGCATAATTTTTAATAATGGGTTTAGTTTTTTGTGAAAGTCACAACATAACATTTTGAAATATTAAAGTAGAGTTTATTATGTTACTCCACTGACATACTTTGTTCAATCATCAAAGATTCAAAATAGATATATGTATTTAAACATAGAGTAGGGAATTTAATTTTACTAAAATGGTTAGGTATGCAATATTAGTGTGTTAATTTATTAATATGTTACAATATTGGTATATTAATTTAATATATATAGTTTATTTTATTTTTAGTTCTTGTAGTATCGTAGCACTTGCTAATTAAGTTAAATATTATTATTATTATTATTTTGTAAGCTCTTACAGTCATTCAGTGTATTTATCTTAGCATAGTTTTAAATCATTATCAAATAATAGACAGTTTGAAAATTTACAACAGTACACAAATAATTAATAAATAAAAATAATAGTGGCGCAAGGTAAAACCCTTGGGGTACACCAGCATTTGCTGTTGTTTTGCCAGCTAACTGAATTTAATATAAATTGTTCTATTTTGCAAATAACATTTTATAAAATTTGTGACTGATTTGTTAAGACCAAATATTAAAAACTGGGCTAGTCATTTCTAACGCCTTATGAAGTTTGATATATATCAAATCTAATAATTGTGATTTAATTTAATATAAGGCTTTTCGCCTATGTGTCCTCACATGTCTAACGAAATGACTTTTCTGTGTTGCTTTGTAATCGCAAACAGAACAGGTATAAAGCTTCTCGCCTGTATGAGTCTTCACATGGCTAACTAAATTACTTCGCTGTGTTGCTTTGTAATCACAAACAGAACAGGTATAAGGCTTCTCACCTGTATGAGTCCTCACATGTACAACTAAATCACTTTTCTGTGTAGCTTTGTAATCACAAACAGAACAGGTAAAAGGCTTCTCGCCTGTATGAGTCCTCAAATGTTTAACTAAATCACTTTTGTGTGTTGCTTTGTAATCACAAACAGAACAGGTATAAGCTTCTCGCCTGTATGAGTCCTAACATGTCTAACTAAATCACTTTTATGTGTTGCTTTGTAATCGCAAACAGAACAGGTATAAAGCTTCTCGCCTGTATGAGTCTTCACATGGCTAACTAAATGACTTCGTTGTGTTGCTTTGAAATCACAAACCGAACAGGTATAAGGCTTCTCGCCTGTATGAGTCCTCACATGTTTAACTAAATCACTTTTCCGTGTTGCTTTGTAATCACAAACAGAACAGGTATAAAGCTTCTCGCCTGTATGAGTCCTCACATGTCTAACTAAATCACTTTTCTGTGTTGCTTTGTAATCGCAAACAGAACAGGTATAAAGCTTCTCGCCTGTATGAGTCCTCACATGTTTAACTAAATCACTTTTCTGTGTTGCTTTGTAATCGCAAACCGAACAGGTATAACGCTTCTCGCCTGTATGAGTCTTCACATGGCTAACTAAATGACTTCGCTGTGTTGCTTTGAAATCACAAACAGAACAGGTATAAGGCTTCTCGCCTGTATGAGTCCTCACATGTTTAACTAAATCACTTTTCTGTGTTGCTTTGTAATCGCAAACAGAACAGGTATAAAGCTTCTCGCCTGTATGAGTCCTCACATGTTTAACTAAATCACTTTTCTGTGTTGCTTTGTAATCGCAAACAGAACAAGTATAAAGCTTCTCGCCTGTATGAGTCTTCACATGGCTTACTAAATGACTTCTATGTGTTGCTTTGAAATCACAAACAGAATAGGTAAAAGGCTTCTCGCCTGTATGAGTCCTCACATGTTTAACTAAATTACTTTTCCGTGTTGCTTTGTAATCACAAACAAAACAGGTATAAAGCTTCTCGCCTGTACGAGTCCTCATATGTGTAGCTAAATTAGTACTTTGGATGGCTTCTTGTTTGATATATAACTTATCAAATTTGTCATTACTATCCATGTTCTGTGATACAGATGATGCAGTTCGTGTAGAACTACAAGATTTACTATCCGTAATTTCTGGTTTGATGTCCATTATAGTTGTTTAAACGTCAGAGTTCCTGTGATAGATGAGCCAATGGAATTTAAATAGCTTCAGACCTACAACAAAAAGAGTTTGTTATTAACCTATGATATAATTAGCAATGTGGCATTTTAAGTAATGGTAAAATTTTTATTTTATTGTAAATTTTAACAGCTATATTTTTGATATTGTATCTCTCTATAAAAATCTGTAAAAGGCTTCCTCGTCAACGTTACGACACAAAATAATTTTAAAAATGAAATTAAGTTAGGAGTAAAAATATCTTCACGTTTCTAACAAATTTAATACATTTTCAAATAAAAAAATCTGTTACCGGAGGATCTGAACCGCGGCGCTTGCGACTACAAACAAATTGCGTTGACCAATTTCTAGCAACGCTATGGAGTCCTGTTCATATCGTTGCATTGCAGTTGCAGCTGGCTTAACCTTCACGCCGGGCATGTCTTATGTTTCGTGTCGAAACGAGATGCGTTTCAACTACATCAGGCAATGGAAAATTAATTATATTTTTTATGGGAGTTAAAAAATTTTTTAGGAAGCAAATCGAAACAAGAAGTCTGTTGAGATTACATTCCTAAACATTTTTTAGAAGATTTTTCAGCTAATTTTTGATTTTAAAAAGTTCATTAATTACTGATGGTTTTTTAAAATGAAAACCATCAGTTGTGTCAAATTTACAATTTAGTGATTGAAAATAAAAGGTCAATTTAATGTTACGTACGTTTCGCTATTTATTATAGCTTCTTCATGACATATTTTGATACATTTTAAAAATTATGGGACACACACATATAAAATATTAAACAATTAATTTTTAATCTAGAAATAAGTATTCAATGGTTAGATTTGTGAAATTAATAAACCTCCTATTATTTTACCTTTAGTATTGGTTTTTTTTTTATTACTTTTGATTTTGGTTTTATTTTGATTGTGAAACTTGGATAAGATCTAATGGTTATTTATGTAAAATTGGATTCCAAAACATTTTTATGTAATGGTTGTTTGTAATTATCTAAAACAAAATTATTTTGTATTAATATTGGATAGATGTTTTAAATTAGAATTTTTAATTAACTTACATTGGTCGGTTGTTTGATTTGTTTCCAAAAAATTTGTTTAAAAAAAAAAAAATTTTTCCCCCATTAATAAATTCCTGTTTTTGAAGTTTAGTGGGATGGTATGTTTGTATTTTTGTCTAATTCAAAAATATTGAAGGGTTTTCCATTTGGGCCTCGAGGTCCTTCTTCTACAATATGTGTTTAGAATTCCATGGTAATTTCCATTTTGTGAAATGTTCATTTCTTAGCTTACGGTGGATTATTTTTCGGGATATTTAAAAATAGATAATGATCTATGTAGTTAGATGGTTGTCTTGTGTGTATTTAGTTTTTGTTAGAAGCTGGAAATTTTTTTAAATTATTGTATAATTATTTATTTTATGATTTATTAATTACATTACCTGTATAAGAATCAATGGTTTCTTGGTTTAGTAATTATTATTTTTTATATTAATTTTTGATGGTTTTAGTTTATTTACTTTGAAGGATCGTTGGTTGGGAAATAGGTAATGTAATTAATAAATCATAAAATAAATAATTATACAATAATTTAAAAAATTTCCAGCTTCTACATTACCTGTATAAGAATCAATTGCAGGTTTCTTGGTTTAGTAATTATTATTTTTTATATTAATTTTTGATGGTTTAGTTTATTTACTTTGAAGGATCGTTGGTTGGGAAATAGGTAATGTAATTAATAAATCATAAAATAAATAATTATACAATAATTTAAAAAATTTCCAGCTTCTAACAAAAACTAAATACACACAAGACAACCATCTAACTACATAGATCATTATCTATTTTTAAATATCCCGAAAAATAATCCACCGTAAGCTAAGAAATGAACATTTCACAAAATGGAAATTACCATGGAATTCTAAACACATATTGTAGAAGAAGGACCTCGAGGCCCAAATGGAAAACCCTTCAATATTTTTGAATTAGACAAAAATACAAACATACCATCCCACTAAACTTCAAAAACAGGAATTTATTAATGGGGGAATTTTTTTTTTTTTAAAACAAATTTTTTGGAAACAAATCAAACAACCGACCAATGTAAGTTAATTAAAAATTCTAATTTAAAACATCTATCCAATATTAATACAAAATAATTTTGTTTTAGATAATTACAAACAACCATTACATAAAAATGTTTTGGAATCCAATTTTACATAAATAACCATTAGATCTTATCCAAGTTTCACAATCAAAATAAAACCAAAATCAAAAGTAATAAAAAAAACCAATACTAAAGGTAAAATAATAGGAGGTTTATTAATTTCACAAATCTAACCATTGAATACTTATTTCTAGATTAAAAATTAATTGTTTAATATTTTATATGTGTGTGTCCCATAATTTTTAAAATGTATCAAAATATGTCATGAAGAAGCTATAATAAATAGCGAAACGTACGTAACATTAAATTGACCTTTTATTTTCAATCACTAAATTGTAAATTTGACACAACTGATGGTTTTCATTTTAAAAAACCATTAGTAATTAATGAACTTTTTAAAATCAAAAATTAGCTGAAAAATCTTCTAAAAAATTTTTAGAAATGTAATCTCAACAGATTTCTTGTTTCGATTTGCTTCCTAAAAAATTTTTTAACTCCCAAATATCACAGCTGTACAAACATTTAATAAATATATTTATTATATCAATAAATCAATGCAGATAATTCTTTCACTAAAAATTCCTTGATTCTTTCTTACACATTTCATATGCTGGATGTATACACTTATCTGTAATCGTTTCCAAAATACGTCGATACTAAAGTTTATCCTGCAAATTCCCAGTACGCTTTTTATTTAAACAATTTCTGTCACAGTTGTTAAAAGTAATTTTGAGAGTAATTTGATATCACCTGAATGCAGAAAGAATAAGCTTTCTACTAGTTTAAGAATAATCGAGAAATATTCAATACTAAGCTTGTAAACGCGATGTATGCATAAAATTCCTCTATTTTCAGCCTCACAGATTCGCGAAAAGATTTGCGCATTATGCGGCTCCCGGCCAAAAAATCAAAATAAGTTAGGAGTAAAAATATCTTCACGTTTCTAATAAATTAAATAAATTTTCAAATTAAAAAAAAAGTTACCGGTGGTAGAATTCGAACGGCAGGCGAACCGCGTGTGCGGCCCCAACGTTTTATGGGATTTGGAAGGGACCGGGCAATTCCTACCTGCGCCACGAAACACCGACCTCTCGTATTCCTGTGTCGCAGCTATATTTAGTAACGCGCTAATTTGTGCCTCGTTTTTGTATCGTAAAAAAATTATTTTGTATCTATTGGCTCCTTCCTAAGTAGGAAGGCGAGAGATGCACTTATAGAATGGTGTCCGATAAATGAAAGAATTATTATGGCTAGATTAGATTTCGGGGAGCAAAAGATGTCAGTAGTCCAATGTTATGCACCAACTGAGACAACAAGCTATGAGGCCAAAGAGGAATTTTATAACCAACTAAGTGACATAATGAAAAAAGTAAACAAGAAAGATATGCTTGTTTTGATGGGGGATTTAAATACAAAAGTAGGGCAAGAAAACGAAGGAATAGAGCAAGTTATGGGAAGGGAAGGCATCGGTGAAATGAACGAAAATGGGGAACTTTTTGTTGAATTATGTGGCTTGCATGGCTTCAAAATAGGTGGAACAATGTTCAAACATAAAAACTGCCACAAGGTCACGTGGGTATCACCGGACAGAAAAACTGAGAACCAAATTGATCGTATATGCATATCTTTCTCCCATGCAGTTCGGATTCCGAAAAGGTTTAAACACAACAGAAGCAGTTTTACAACTACTGGTTTACGTCAGGGAAGCACTCGAAGCAGGAAAATACTGTAGTGTGATCTTATGCGATATCAGTAAAGCGTTCGATTGCATGGATCACAAATTATTTTTGGTGAAATTGGAAAGGTATGGATTTCGGGGTGTTTCTTTGCAACTGATAACATCATACCTGCAAAGCCGCAAACAATTTGTGAAGTGGAATTGTGAAAAAAGCCCGGAGTGTACTGTTAAGAGCGGAATTCCTCAAGGTAGCTTGCTGGGACCTCTATTTTTCATAATTTTTATTAACGATCTGCCTATGAACACGGAGTTTGCTACCATATTATTTGCGGATGATACGGCTTTTGTAGTGTCCGATCAGTGTTTGGAGACTCTTGGAAAGAAAACGAAAGCCGCATTAACACAGGGGCAGGACTGGTTTTCAGCTAATATGTTGCTTCTAAATGAAAACAAAACCACTAATATAATGTTCACAACAAATCGCAAAAATCCAAGTGAACCGAACAGTGTGGTAAAAGAAGTAGGGTACTTGGGTCTTACCTTGGACAATCAACTTACCTGGAAACCACATATAGAACATCTTTGCATTAAATTAAGCAAAGCCTTGTTTGTCATACGCAGAATAAAAAACGCCGTAAATCAATCTGCGGCCAGGACTGCTTACTTTGCTTTTTTCCATTCAGTCATGTCTTACGGAATCGAAACCTGGGGACATTCAGCACATACGAGCAGGATTTTACTTCTCCAAAAAAAGGGCTTAAGAATAATTTCAGGAGCTGAACCAGAAGCGCATTGTAAGCCATTATTTATAAATAATAATATACTAACAGTATATTCATACTATGTGTGGCGTATTCTTTGTAACACTAAAAAACGTATTTATGATTTCGATACTAGGAGTGTAGTACATGAATATAATACTCGGCAAAGAACAGACATAAATTTGCCATTTTATAGACTAAACATTAACTGTACTGTAAATTTAGGACCAAAATTATATAATCTCTTGCCAAAGAATGTTACTAATCTACCTCTTAATAGATTTAAGATCAAAACTAAGAATATACTAATGCAAAATCCATTTTACACTTTAGACGAATGCTGTGATTTCTTCAAAAATGTAATTGATAAGTAATTGTTAAGTAAGTTTTATTTGTACTATATAGCATGACGAAGATGTAAAATTGAGCTTTAAATAAATATTGATTGATTGATTGATAAATCATGGAGTAGGCAACTTTTAGATACCCGTAACAGGAGAGGTGCCGATGCAGGGACAGACCATCATCTTGTAGTTGCAAAAATCAGAATCCGCAGAAGGGAAATGAAACGAGATGACGGAAGCGGTAGGAGACCAAGGTACGACTTCACAAAACTAGAAAATGAGGAAATCAGAAAACAATTTACTACAACACTGAATAAGGAAGCGAGCAAAATTAATTTCAATAAATCCATTGAGGAAACATGGAATGGGTGTAAAAGTGCTTTCATTAATACCAGTAAAAGAGTGTTGGGGTACAAGAAAAATACGAAGAAACACTGGATGAGTGAAGATACATGGAGAAGGATAGAGGAAAGAATAAATGTGAAGAGAAGGGAGCTAAGTGAAAAAACAGAAGAGAGGAAAAAGAAAATACAGGAAGAGTATAAGAAATTAAGCCAAGAAATAAAAAAGAAAATTAAATTAGACAAACGAAGGCATGCAGAGAAAATAGCAGAAGCAGCGCAACTAGCCTCAAGTAGGGGGGATATAAAGGAGGTCTATGCAAATATAAAGAAGCTGGCCGGAGCAAGGACACGTAACATACCTGTAAAGGATGAACAAGGACAAATTCTGACTACCGTCGAACAACAACTACAACGATGGTCTAACCACTTCAAAAAAACCATGAACATAGAAAGAGGGCAAGTGGAGCTACCGCAAGAAATAAATGTGCCGGAGTTAGAAATTGATACAAATCCACCAAGTAGAGAAGAGATTAACACAGCGACACAACATTTCAAAACAGGGAAAGCGGCAGGCGTAGACCAGATTACCATCGAGATGATAAAAGCGGATATGAATACAGCTGTCGAGATGCTACAGCCAGTAATGAAAAAGGTTTGGGAGGAAGAGAAATTTCCTAAAGACTGGAAGGAAGGATTAATAGCAAAGGTACCAAAGAAAGGAGATTTGAGGATGTGCGACAATTGGAGGGGTATAAGCCTGCTTAGTGTAGTAAATAAAATTTTCTATAAGGTGATTGTAAACCGACTAATAAAGGTGATCGATAGAAAGCTTCGAAAAGAGCAGAGTGGGTTTAGAAAGGGGAAGTCATGCACTGACCAAATAAATACATTAAGAATAATAATAGAGCAGGCAACCGAGTATAACACGCCTCTATTCCTGATGTTCATCGATTATGAAAAGGCCTTCGATTCAGTGGACAGGGATTTTATATGGGTCACCTTGAAAAATAGAGGGCTACCCCAAAAATTTATAAATTTAATAAAAGAGGGTTACAACGGGTATAGATGTCGAGTAATACATGAAAACCAACTATCACCAGCCTTCGAGACCAAGACTGGTGTCCGACAAGGATGTATTATGTCACCGTTATTGTTTCTTATAACATTGGATGAGGTATTGGTTAAAACAATGAGTGGGAACAAAAGGGGTATAATGTGGAAAATGCAGGAAACATTAGAGGATCTAGATTTTGCTGACGACATTTGCCTCTTGTCACATACGAGGCAGCAAATGCAGGAGAAGGTAGAGCACCTTACAGGGGAATCGAAAAAGGCACGGTTGAAAATAAACAAGAAAAAAACGAAGATACTGTGTGTAAACGTAAACCACAAGGGAGATCTGCAAATAGACAAGGAGGCGGTGGATGAAATTGATGAGTTCACATACCTGGGTTGTGTAATGTAGGGCGAGGATGATGTTATTAAAGATATTACGGCAAAAATCAATAAAGCAAGGGGGGTGTTTATACGCCTAAAAAAAGTGTGGTGCGCGGACAAGATTACAAACAGAACCAAAATAAAGGTTTTTAATGCAATGGTGAAATCGGTGCTGCTTTATGGATCAGAGACTTGGTGTGTCACAAATGTAATAAAACAGAAGCTACAAGTTTTTATAAACAGGTGTCTAAGACATATACTTAAAGTGAGATGGCCAGAAGTAGTCTCGAACGAGGAATTATGGAGAAGGACAGGGCAAGAAGACATCAACATAGAAATAAGAAGGAGAAAGTTGGGCTGGCTAGGGCATACTTTGAGAAAGGACAGAGAAGAGGTATGCAGGAGGGCACTTGAATGGTATCCTGGTGGTAAAAGAAGTAGAGGGCAACCCAGGGAAACATGGAGAAGAACTATAGAGAAAGAGACGAAGAAGAGCATTACAGAGCTTGGGTACCTGGCCAGGGACAGACAAAGTTGGAAAGATTTCATAGCTACCCTATGTCCCGCAAGGGATTAACAGGAAGCTGTTTATCCATATGTCCCCCAAAGGGAATAACGGGAAATATTATTATTATTATTATTGGCTCTCATTTTTGGTAAGAATAAAGCCTGCACCATGTACAAATTATTACTTGTATCTATTACTAAGTTGAATGAAAAATAAACATTTTATTTTTTTAAGGTGCTCACCCTGTATATATTTGTCTGAAATTTTCCCGGTTTCATTCCAGGTATATATATAATGTGTATGCAAACTATCGTCTTCCTCTAACAAATATTTTTTGAGTTATACTGCCAACAGAGAGACAAACAGACAGATGGAATTGAGAAAACCTCCTGTTTTTCGTCATCTAGGGACCCTGAAACGTGAAGATCTGAAGAAATCTGAGAAGGTAATTGTTTCGTGATTAAGATACTTCCTTCGTCTTTCAGACGAGGGAAGTAGAAATAAAATTCTAGTTACAATCAAATCTCAAATAACAAACCAATCGATGTTAGCTCAGTTGGTTGAGATACATTTTATAATTGTACTTCTATTTAATTCTAAGAATGCAATAAAAATATAACTAAAAATATAATTAATGCTAGTCCATATGGCAGATAAATGTCTTCTGGTAGTTGACGTTATAGTCTATTGTGAATTGTTTATGATCTAGGTCAGGGGTCTCCAAACTTTTTAGTCTAAGGGCTACACTGACTCCTCCATTAAGTCCCCAGGACCAAGACCTAGCTAGCTCATTATACCAACATACTGTAGTTTTGAATTACGCGCAAATTTTTGTATTGGAATAGCCGGCGAGTGAGATAACTATGGTGCAGGGCGCGAGAGTGAACTCCGCTCCGTTCACAATTTTGGTTGGTACTTACGGGCAAGTGTGCTTGGTTAGTCAAAGTATACAACGTCATCTTGTAGCGAGTAACAGAGGTAGAGCATGTTCTGGAAAAGTTCTGCTGCGTGGTTATTTGTCTTGAAGATTCGAGTACTTTTTAGAGTTTTCCAATATGTTCTACGCATGGTATAAATACGGGAGACAACCGAGGGTTGGACAGTTCCAAAGTTTGAAGTGAATGAGAAGCGAAATATAGTGCGACTAGTGTGTTTTCTAACTATAGTTTTTTAGTTAGCGAAATGTTCAGCGAACGTTTCGGCCTTTGCTTTTTCTAATGTGGCCTAAGTATCATCAGGTTTCTTGATGGGAGGTATAGCTGCAATTGATCTTTTGAATCTTGCCTTCCATATCGTGCGATCATCGTGTGAAAGATTTGTAATGTACTGCTGGAATGTATTGTTTCTTGAGTCTATTAACACGTTGCGTAATTGGTGTGTAAGTCTATTGAGCGAGGTTTTGTCGTGTCTATTTTTGGTTCTTTGCCACTTTTTTCGTGCCTTTCGTTTCTGGACAATAAGATCCCGTATGTGTCGGGGGATATTGTGTATTTGCAGATGGTTCGTTCTGCTGGGCGTGGCTTGCCAGGCAGCGTTTTGTATCATTGTCGTCAGATATTCGGTTGCTTCATCAAGATCTTCAGCGTTTTTAATTCGGATAGTAAGGTTGAGTTCTTCTTCTAGTAGACTTTTAAAGTGGCCCCACTTGGTGAGTTTGGTGCAGTTTTAAGGTGGGTTCTTTGTAAATGATTTACGTACTAAGGGTGATTATCACCGGGGAGTGATCAGATGATAGGTCGTGATTAGTTTCTACTTGTGTGAATGTATTTGTTGTACCGCGTTTTAATGCAAAATAGAGTAGGTCTGGGAGTTTGTTTATATCAGTAGGCTAGTAGCTAGGCTGACCAGTTCCGAGATAACTGCATCTGAGGTTTTCAATAGCCCGCAATAGGTTACGGCCTTTCGGGTTATTCAGCCTGGACCCCCACGCCACAGCATAAGGAAACCAGCAACAGTGGAAAAAGTCCGAAAAACATATCATAATAGACCACTGCCAAAAAATGACATTCAGAGAACAACAGCAAACCCACTCTCGATCAAATCCAAAGTAAAGATGTGATAACGCATGACATGCTGCGCAGCCCAGCCGCCATATTCTCAGCCGCTCGAGCATCAGTTTCACGATAAGCTACAGCGCGGCACGTCAGTCGATTCAGAGCCGTAGTAGTATTATTTAATTTTGAAAATCACCTATCTCACATCAATACACATTCATAATGTAATAAAAATGTGAAGTTTGGAAAAAATCGTTAAGAGCCGTTTTTGAAAAAGTCAAAAAAAACTGAAAAATCACAAGAGTAAACACCTACTTCCGGTTATGCGATTTTCTTCAAAAGCTTGCTGTCTCATCTAGATAGTACACAAAACTTATATATGAAGTTTCAAGGCCATACCTCTTTTCGTTTTTGAGATATTCTGTTCACAGACACACAGCCAGACACACAGACCTTCTTCTTCTTCTTCTTCTTCTTATATTAGGGTTTAACCCTGTTTCTTCCATTTCCTCTTTTTCCTTACACGTTATCTTGTGATGTTGACGTCCAACTCTCGTGCCAACGTTTGTGTGGTCTTCCTGGGAGCCGTTTTGTGTTAGATGTCTGCGTCTGAACTTTTTTCGCTAACCTTTCTTCTCCCATCCTTTCAACATGGTCTCTCCAGTGTCTTCTTCTCGACCTAGTCCATCTGACCACATCTTGCACTTCACACATTTCGCGGATCCTTTCGCTACGTACCCTATCGCGCAGGCTTACACCGATGATGGCTCGCAGGGTTTTCATCTCTGTGGCTCTCATGATTTGTTTGGTTTTTGTTGGTTCGGCTCTTGTTTCAGCTGCGTATGTTAATAGTGGTCTGACGCACATCTTGTAAATTCGGGTTTTGCTTTCTACCGTCATGTTTTTGTTCCTCCATATGATGTCGCGAAGACAGCCAGATATTACTGCGGCTTTAGTTGCTTGGGTCTTCACTTCGCTTCTGGTATTGTTGTCGCTTGAGATATTGGCGCCAAGATATTTAAATTGCATAACTTGTTCAATTGACTTTCCATCGACTTCTAACTTGCATCGTGTCGGAGTTTTAGATATAACCATTGATTGTGTTTTGGAGGTAGAGATTTGCATATTGTATTGTTCTGCAGTTGTTTTCAGTTTGAAAAGCAGTCGTTGTAAATCATTTTCCTTTTCGGCTGTCAGGACTAGATCGTTAGCATAGCCCAGGACTTGTATTTTACAGTTTCCCATTCTATATCCTATATTGGTATTTTTGACGCTGTTTATTACTTGATCCATAATAATGTTAAAGAGAACGAGGCTCAAGCTATCCCCTTGTCTAATGCCATTTGATACCGGAATTTCTTCCATTAGTCCATTGCGAGTCTTAATTTTTGTATTGCTGTTTTTGTTTAGTTTCTTTATAATATGTATCGCTTTTTTATCAATTTTATGTTCTTGTAGTATTTTTAATACGTCGTTCAGCTGTATTCTGTCGAACGCTTGGGTGAAGTCTATAAAGCAAAGGTAGAGCGGCTTATTGAACTCAATGGATTTCTCAGTTAATTGATGCAGTATAAATATTGCGTCGACGGTAGATCTATTCGATCGGAACCCTTGCTGTTCTTCACTTATTTCTATTTGTGTTGTTATTTTCTGAGCTATGATTTTTGTAAATAGTTTTAGTATACTGCTCAACAAACATATACCTCTATAGTTTTGTGGGTCTGTTTTTTGTCCTTTTTTGAATATGGGTATTGTTATGCTCGTTGGCCATTGGTTGGGGATGTTACCGAATTTCAGTATTTTGCTTAGTAAAATGGTTATTTTTTTTGCAAGCGCTTGTCCTCCGTATTTAATCATCTCATTAGTGATTGTGTCAATACCTGGTAACTTTGTGTTTTTGAGTTTTAATATTGTTGTTGTTACATCGTCTTGAGTGATATCTATTTTGATTTCATCATTTTCTTCGTAATCTATGGTTTCTTCTAATTCTTCATTATCTACAGTATTGCTAATGTACAGGTTTTGAAAGTGGTCTGCCCATACGTCTTTAGATATTGTATGTATTTGGAATGATTCGTTTATTGGTTTTTTCCTATTTCTGAGCATGTTCCATATCTTCTTTTGTCCCCCGTATAGATCATGTTCCATATCTTTGGAGAACTTTTCCCAGTATTCCTTCTTCAGGGTTTGTATTCTATTGTTTACTGTATTTCGTATCTGCTTGTAATTCTCGTACTGTTGTGGCATTTTGTTACTTCTGTATTGCAGGTATGCTGTCCTTTTTTCTGTTGCTAGTTTTTTCACGTCTTCGGTAAACCACGGTTTCGTATTTGTTTGTTTATTAGTCTTTAAGCGTCTCACTCCAATGGCTTCCTTTGCGCTGCTAAGTATATTTGTACTTAGTTTTTCCCATGCCTGCTCAACGTTGTCCTCTTCGCTTATTGTGTTATGATTGATTTGGATTGTTAATCTTTTTTCGTACAAATCCTTGGTGCTTTCGTTAATGAATGATTCTATATTAAATTTTGTAACACTTTCCGTTTGTTGTTTGTGCTTCTTTAGGTTTGGGTTGTAGCGGAATTTGCATATAATTAGGCTATGGTCGGTTCCTATATTTGCAGAGTTTAATGCTCTAACGTCTAGGATTTGGCATGGATGTATGTTTCTGTTCGTTATTATGTAATCCAGAACAGCTTCTTGCCCTCTGCTATTAGACCATGTACATTTATATCTCCATTGATGTGGGTAGAAGGTGTTGTTAATACGTAGTTCATTTTGAGCGCAAATCGAGATTAGCATTTCACCGTTATTATTTACCGCGTCTTCATTGAACCGCTGCATTACACCGGGTGTAGCTGTGTTTCCAATTCTTGAATTGAGGTCACCCATCAGGAATATCTTTTCGTTTGTTGGTATTTGGTCCAGTACGTCTTGGACATTGCTGAAAAACACAGACACACAGACCAATGAACAAAAATATGTTTTTTGGGTTCAGGGGACTCTAAAACGTGAAGATTTGTTGAAAACTCAATTTCGAATTTTTGAGGTGAATCCAATAGTACTTCATTTACCGTAAAAGGAAGTAAAAATGAGTGGTACTCGAGAATTTTTTTGGTTCACTGAGGCAACAACCTGGCAATTGTGTTAACCCTACCCCTATCCAATTTACCAGAATATTTAGAAGGTGTTTTTGTTTAGACATGATGCATTCAGGTACCGAAAATTGCGAAAAAGATGAAGACACCATTTTACTAAAAATAGCAGATATGCCCACCGATCAAACAGAGAATGAAACTAATATTTTGACTCCAGAAAACAACATTAGACAGCGATTATAGAAATTCTATTCTGATATGTTGCAAAAAAATGTTACGAGGTATATTTGCGGTTATATGATAAGAAAGTGCCTTGCAAAACATAAATACTTGTGGCACTTGCAAAGCTTATGCGAAAGCATACGATGAATTGGATGACACTTCCCTATTTTGTTACATGAAAGCATATAACCACTCAGAAAATATTTTTGGTAGTTTATATATGCCAAATCTAAATTTTGTAAATTTTTTAACATATTTGGAAGTATTATTTCAACAAAACTTCGAAACATTTGCTCCAAAACCCAACATTGTTCGAGAATTTGTAAATTTGTTTAACAATGTACCATTTACACATCCTTGCAAACATTTTCAACGAGAATATGTTATTAAGTTGTACGCCAGAATTAGAATATTTTATTCATTAAAAAAACATTAATGTAAATTTAAAATTACCCAGGTCAAATAACAAATTAATAATATGAAAATATAATTAATTAATATTAAGTTACTTGTAATTATTTTGATTTATTTAAAATGTAATCTTAGTATTACATATAAAATGTTGAAAAATGTACATTGTTTTTTTGTCCCAGATTTACACCCAGTAATTTTGGATTAAAACTATTAGAAAAGCTTTAGTAAATATGCTACATTTTAAAAGCTTTAAAATATCTAGGTATATATTTTTTAATGGAACATACTGTTACTAGAAAAATTATATTGTGAAAGCCGTTAAATCTACACGAAAGTAATTTAAAAAACCAGACTCGACCTTTGCAAATCATGTGTCAGAGACAGTCCACAATTTTCCAAATCTAAACGATTTAAAGATATTACATGTACAAGAAAAAGGTTTTAAATTTAAATTTATTACAATCCATAGAAATTATCAAATCTAATAATTCTAAATTATCAGTGCATCCTGTATCGTTCATTGTTATAATCCTTTAAATAACCTTATTATTACTAAGAGTGCACCTGAGTATGTCAATATAAATTCGTTTATAATGAATCGGTCACATTATTTGGAAAATTAAATTAATTTTGTACAAGTCTCGTTATGTTACATCAATGCGAGTTTTGCTAATTCGGCATATGTCGAACGATGTTTTCCACTATTACGACTTGCATCAAAATTCCTAATACGGCTCTGTCTGCTTTTGCTGCTAAACGACACCTGCCGGTTCGACCATTCTCCTTATGGTGTGGTAGGGGTAAGAACGAAGGTGACGAAAATTACACTTCTTAACAACAAAGCGCCGACACTTAAGTGATTCTGCTGGTCTTCTTATGCTGTACCCACGCTGTGTTTTTAGCATTCCAGTCGCCTCCTATGATGAATTTCGTATCAAAAGTTTGCAGGAACTCTTCGTATTCTTCAGTATAGATAGGGTGTCTGGGAGGGCTGTAGATTGCTGCTATTATCAGTGGATAAGGGAGAGTTTGAACCTTTATGCTTGTGCTTTGTATTTTATTCATCTGATGAGATTTCCATTCATGATGATTGATTGTGTTTTTGATTATGACTGCCGATCCTCCGTGTACCGTACCATCTGGGTGGTTAGTTAGATATATGGTATAAAGTGAAATTTTTATTACTGTTCTTGACGTTGCGTGAGTTTCTGACGTTAATAATATATCAATATTTTGTAGTTGCAAAAAAGAGGTCAGTTCTGGGATGTGGTTAGCGATGCCATTAGCGTTCCAGATAGCAATGCGCAATGAAGCCGCCATTTTTAAGCTAGTTTGTTGATAACTGTTTAGAGCATATTCAGAACCATGCTGTTTTGGCTAATTAATTGAGAAAACATTGATTTAAATTCAGTAAGAAAGTTAGAAAGCATTTCGTTTAAGGATGACGCTTGATCATTATTTGGGTGGTTATTAGTTCTTCCTTGTGTTATTTGTGAGTAGGGCAGTTTATTTTGAAAGGAATATGTGGTATCGCTATTTATATTGTGGATTTGGATCCGAAGTGGAGGGAAGTCGCTTATATTCGGTATGTTGTGGGTGAACAACAAAAGGATCCATAGGTACCTCGAAATGGGGTTGTATATCACAGGAGAGATATTAAAAACACCAAACCTTCCCCATGTATCACATTTAATGAAAGCAACGCTAGGTTAATACAGCAGCGACATGTTTCGACTAAAAAGTCATCATAAGCTAACTACAATTAATATTACAAATTAGTAAAATCGAACCGTTAAAAAGCGAGAACTTACATGTTAAAACAGTAGTTAAAAGTTGGGTAACAGCATAATTAAGTAAATCAGAGTTTAAACCTTGAGGAGGAGGATGTGTTAAACCAAAAAACAAAAATAATAAATAAAAAAAAACACCAAACCAAATATACATGGCACACAGAAGAAATCGCAAGATTAAAAAATACTTTGGATACAATTGGAACTATTTATGAAGTAAAACGGGATGATCTGAGTCGTAAAGCCTATTTAAAATACAAAAAAATATATAGAAGTGCAGTAACTACAGCTAAACAAGTAGAAAACAACAAAATAATGAAATCTGAAAATAAGGCAAAGGCAATATGGAACTTAATAAATGATGAAAGGAAATGCAAACGCAGATGACATCCAACATAAGCCCACAAACTTTTAATAAACTTTTAATAAATATTTCATAAATGTAGCAGAAAATATTGCTACATGTATGTCAAAAGTTGATAATAGTGCAATTGAGTACCTGCAAAAGGGACATAATACCTGCAACTTGTTTTATCTGCATGATGTTACCCCAGAAGAAGTACTTAAAATAACAAGTCGCCTGAAAACCAAAAATACTCAAGATGTATATGGCTTCAGTACCTCCCTGCTAAAAAAGATAATCAGAGAGATGGCCACTCCGGTAGTGCATATTATTAACAGATGTTTCGCGGAAGGATTCTTCCCAGACGTCCTCAAAAATGCTAAGGTTGTTCCTCTTTACAAAAAAGGCGATAAGACGGATCCCACGAATTACCGGCCAATTTCCATCTTGCCAGCTTTTTCAAAAATATTTGAAACTGCAATTAAAGACAGGCTAGTAAAATACCTTGAAAACAAAAACGTTTTGGCAGATCAACAGCATGGATATAGGAAGAAAAAGTCTACTACCACGGCTTTGGTCGACATCGTAGAAAAAGTTGCTGAAGCTTTTGACAACAAACAAACAGCGCAGATAGCGTGCTGTGACCTCAGCAAAGCCTTCGAGAGCGTTAACCACAAGACCCTATTAAGCAAATTAAAACACTATGGTATAAGAGGAGTCGCACTTAACCTCATGTCCTCATATCTGCAGAACAGAACACAGAGAGTCTTCGTAGATGGCAAATCATCGGACTGGGGTGCAATTTCCTGTGGTGTTCCGCAAGGATCTATCCTGGGGCCAATTTTGTTCATCGTTTATGTAAACGACCTACCACTAAATGTTACAGCAGACAGCATAAGCTTATTTGCCGATGACACAAACTTCCTCAATGTTGCAAAGACTAAAACCGATGCGGATATTAAGACGCTAGACACCCTAAAACAAGCTGAAGCGTGGTTCAATGCAAATACTCTCAAGCTCAACGTAAACAAAACAAGTAGACTAACTTTCGATACTAGGCCACAAAATAACATAAGTAATGTGACATTCCTTGGAATAATTCTGGAGACTGACCTAAAATTTCACAAACAGATACATTAAATAGTAAACTAGCCTCTGTCCTATATACCCTAAGGAGGCTTATGAAAATTGCCAACTACCAGGCGGCTAGGGAAGCGTACTTTGCACTTTTTCAGAGTACATTGATCTATGGTCTAATCATTTGGGGCAACTTCTACGGCGTCCATAGCATATTCCGGAAACAGAAGAGTGCCATTAGAATATTATGCAGAGCAGAATACAGGGCCCACTGTAGAAATCTATTCATAGAACAAAAAATACTTACCCTGAGTGCATTATATATATTTAATTGTGTTAAATATGTTCATGAAAATGCATATCTTTTCACTAGAAATGATGATGTTCATGGGTATGATACCAGAAAAAAAGAAGACCTAGTGATCCCTCTACATCGAATTGTAGCCTCACAACAGGGCACCAACTAGCATGCAGTGAAACTGTATAATAAATTATCTATAGAAGTACGACTCCTACGACACAGTCCTTTCTGCCACAAAGTTAAAGACTATTTGTTGGGGAAGGCCTACTATGATGTCGACGAATACTTAGAAGATGAAATATGTATTTAATGTATTTCAAAATTGTTCAATATAGTGTTTCAATAGGTGTAAACATATAAAGTTGATCTGTAATAATAATAATAGTAAAGTTTTTCAATCATAATCTTGTTAACTTTATTTCATAAAGAAGAATTATTTGTTGTTTTGACTTGCCATGTATACAGGCTGTTTCCTAAAAAACGCCGCAACTCATAACTCCGTTGTTTTAAATTTTAGACCCAACAAACTATATATATTCTTAAATGGCAAGACAAGTGCTACCTTTTGACATCGCCCGTTCGCAAATATCCTTCAACTGTTTTGAGCAACGATGTTCAACTTTTTTATTTTAAATGGAACACCCTGTATATTTTTACATATTTGGATTCAGGATGAAATTCTGCATGCAGTAGTATGCTTCATTTGTTTTTTGGACACTTAGAAATGTTTAAAATAATTTTTTAAGGGATCAAATATAATGTACACCAAATTAAACCATACATCCCTAGCGCTGTCCACCAAAAAATTTAATGAACATCAAAAAATCTTAATGGAACCCAAATTATTATACTTCGGCAAATGAGAACAGCACCACTAAAATAGCTATGTTGCGTATTGTTTTACCATTGCTTACATTTTAAATTCCATATGTCTATCAATTTTACTAAATGTTCACCAAATTTAGAACGCTCAAGTTACACGTCCGTGCTGTACATAATAAATATTAGCGCTATCCATTTATATTTAGTCTTTCTTGAAAAAACTACTTGTGCTTCAAATAATTATTCTGTTACTCCAAAAATGAAATAAGCTCGAGCATCTCTCCTTGTCGCTTCCAGACAAACTTCTTGCATGCTTCAGCTTGCAACCGCACACTGTGTTTGGTAGCCTTTACAGTGAGTGTAACCAGTGTATTGTCGTATGAAAAAACTTAATAAGTTTAATTTTAAATTTTGTTTTGTGAAATTTGTGTTAGATTTTTATATACAGGGTGCTTCTTTAATATTGCAAAAAAATTTAAAGACAGATTCTTTGGTTAAAAATAAACAAAAAATGTCCTATAAACTTGTGTCCCGAAACGTTTCGTTACCGAGATACAGGGCGTTAATTTGTTCATTAATTTACTTTTGGTAATTATTAATATTTCAAATTTAATTGATAATTGGCAGATTGAATGCTAGTAATATGGACTGTTTTTTAAGTCATTACATTTCGCTTATATAATCCAGGGGCGTGTCTGGGTGGGTGCATTTTATTTAATATTAATAAGAAAAAATAGTCCGATATTTGTATTTCGATAGATGAGTAAAAAATACAACCTCACTACGATTTAGAGATAAAATAGTAGATTATGCAATGAGGGAGAGAAATGAGTTATTTTGCTATATTTCTGGCTTGAGGGCGAAGCCCAAGAGTCAGAAATTGCACATTGCATAATCTCCTATTTTATCTCTAAACCGTAGTGAGGTATTTTTTACTCCTCTATCGAAATACAAATAGCGGACAGTTTTTTCTTATTAATATTAAATAAAATGCACCCACCCAGACACGCCCCTGGATGCGAAATGTAATGACATAAAAAATAGCCCATATTACTAGCATTCACCCTGCCAATTATCAATTAAATTTGAAATATTAATGATTATCAAAAGAAAATTAATGAAAAAATTAACGCCCTGTATCTCGGTAACGAAACGTTTCCGGACACAAGTTTATAGGACATTTTTTGTTTATTTTTAACCAAAGAATCTGTCTTTAAATTTTTTTGCAATATTAAAGAAACACCCTGTATATACTAGCGGACCCGACAGACGTTGTCCTGCCCGCTGCCTGCTATCAGTGGCTTCAGCAAACGTTTTTCCGATATTCGAATTTTGGATTTTTTTTATTTTAAAAAATATTGTGGGGTGGTGGGAGGCGGGGGTGAAATTTTGGAGGACTCGATTTTCGATTTTTGTATTTTGAAAAATATTGGGGGGTGGTGAAATTTTGGGGTTATATGTTTTGATATGCGAGAAATCTTAAAAAAATTAAATAAAAAATTTCGTAATTTTTTTTTAAATTGCCTAGAACCCGATTGCAGCGCCACTTACCGGGTCCAATTGTAAATCTAAACAATCCAGTGACCCACTTAAACACAAAAAATTTCATCAAAATCGGTCCAGCCGGTTAGGAGGAGTTCAGTTACATACAGACGTACAGAAGAATTATATATATAAAGATATTGATTTATTTCCAAAAAATTTTCAGACTTATTTCTATGTCCCCATTAATAAACAAGACCTAATAAAACACGATAGATTTTTGTTATAAGTGATATTTAGGCCAACAAGAAATATAAATCTGGGTATACCTTTGAAATTGAATGTGGTATAAAATATAGTACACATTGTGTATTTTGTCAAAGAAATAGTGTTTTTTAAATGCTAAATAATATAAGACGCTGACGAAAATTAAATATCTGGGTATCATGTTAGAATTAAATGCGGAATAAAATTTGGTGAACATTTAGCATTTTTAGCCAACGAAAGTTATTTTTAGGAACAAATAATATAAGAGACTAGCATGATGTAAATTTTTGGTTGTCGCTCGAAGATTATGTATTTTCTTAATTTTGGTGAGCATTTAGTATTTTTGGGAAACGAAAGTATTTTTTTGTACGAAAAGGTTAGATAAATTTGGTAGACTGTTAAATACCACCCATTTTTTAATATTGCATGTAGACAGTCGTACAATACCATAAAATTTTCAAGTGTGCCGTGGAAAACAATCAGAATGTTGAAATATTTTATCTCACACGTCCAGAAAACGAAGAAATTCTGAGGCAGAGGATTATCAATGCTTGTCGCGAAATACCTCCCAATTTGATATTGAATGCGACCAATGGAGTAACTAGAAGATGTCAGTTGTGTGTTCAACAAGGTGGCGGTCAGTTTGAGCAATACTTGTAGATACGTTTTGTAGTTTTGTTTAAATTTGTTTCCAATAAAATATTTCAACATTCTGATTGTTTTCCACGGCACACTTGAAAATTTTATGGTACTGTACGACTGTCTACATGCAATATTAAACAATTATTTTAAACATTTTTAAGTGTCCAAAAAACAAATGAAGCATACTATTGCATGCAGAATTTCATCCTGAATACAAATATGTAAAAATATACAGGGTGTTCCATTTAAAATAAAAAAGTTGAACATCGTTGCTCAAAACAGTTGAAGGATATTTACGAACGGGCAATGTCAAAAGGTAGCTCTTGTCTTGCCATTTAAGAATATATATAGTTTGTTGGGTCTAAAATTTAAAACAACGGAGTTATGAGTTGCGGAGTTTTTTAGGAAACAGCCTGTATATTTCTGTAATGGTTAATAAAACTATCTATCTATCTATCATATGTGCCAAGTCACATGGAAAATTAAAGACCAAATCGGTCGTGAAGGTGCAAATTACATGCTAAAAAACAATATAATTAGAAAAAATAGCATAATCTAAAGGCAAAACTTACGGGAAAATATTAACAAACTGGTTCAAATCATTTAAAACATATTTTAAAAAACCAAAGTAAAGCCACCATGCTTCGTGAGGCGAAGTAAGATAGAGAATGCCCGGAAATCGAGCAAATTTGAAAATTTACACAGGCCGGTAAACCAGAAAACTGTAACAATAATAAATTTCTGTAAAACGAGGTGACAACAATATGAACTAATTTAAGAACAGCAAATCATGATTTAAGTTGACGACTTCGTTAAGAGATGACTGGGGGTTACAATTATAATTTTTCTGAATTTCTTTAGTTTCCAACAAATTTAATTTAAGCCCCTTGTTGCAAACATGAAGGATGTCGAAATTGGTGGAGGAATTGAAGAAATGACCGGAATCTAAAATATGATTGGCAAAAGCAGATTTTGAAGGAGAAATATCTAAGTTGTTGTTTTTAATACAAGTGAGGTGTTCATTGAATCTAGTTTTAAACTTCCTGCCCGTCTGGCCCACGTAAGAAGCGTCGCAGTCTCCACAATTCAGTTTATAAATACCTCACTGATCTAAAATGTTGATTTTGTCTTTAGTATTAACAAGGTAAGATTTGACATTCTGTTTGGAGGAAAATGAAATGTTTATGTTAAATTGTTTAAAAATATTCTGGAATTGATGAGAACACAGACGAATGTAAGGAAGAGAATGGTAAATTTTATTAGAAGTAATAGTAGGAGTTAAAGTAGTATAAAGTTTAAATTTATAAGCAGAAAAAATATTGTTTTGAAGTTTTTTAATAAGATCCAAAGGGTAACCATTATTAACGGCTATCTGATAAATAATTTGAAGTTCACTATTAAAAGAGCACTGGTTAAGCGGTAAGTTGTAAAGACAATTAAAGAAAAACCTGAAGGCAGGTCACATAGGGTGATACAAAATGAAATAACATTATCTGTAGTAGTAGGTTTTCTGTAGATACTAATGGAGAGAGAAAGCTCGTTTCTAGTGATGGACAAGTCCACATGCTCCTCCTCAAGGTTTAAACTCTAATTTACTTAATTATGCTGTTACCCAACTTTTAACTACTGTTTTAACATGTAAGTTCTCGCTTTTTAACGGTTCGATTTTACTAATTTGTAATATTAATTGTAGTTAGCTTGATGATGACTTTTTAGTCGAAACATGTCGCTGCTGTATTAACCTAGCGTTGCTTTCATTAAATGTGATACATGGGGAAGGTTTGGTGTTTTTAATATCTCTCTTGTGGGTGAATGTTGTTTGGTGCTCCTCTGAATGATGCATGTCAGGCTCTCAGTATATCTTGGTACAGTGAGCATCCCTTATAATTAGCCGGGTGATTTCCACTGTACAGGGTGAATTTGGCTGCAGTGCTTTGGGGTTTCTTACAGGTAGAAGTTTTGTGGTACTCACCACATTTAACGCATGCAAAGGGTTTGTTGCCATAACTCTTTGTATGGCCGTATTCCTGACAGCGGATGCACTGCGGTGTAGTATTAATTCTCCTTCCTAGGCGGCTCGATTAGGAGTTTGATGTTACTGATATGTTTTGCATCGAATATGGTTTTATTATGATCTTTGGTTGTAAGTCGACCATAAATAATGGTAATGGTTGTTTAGTTAGTCTATGACAAATATTAATGATGTTCACCTAGTTCTTTTATGATGACCTCCGTTGGAATTGTATGATGGAGATTTCGTATAGCCACCCTATATGATCTTTCCTCCTTAAGCTAGTAGGTGTGGTGTATTGTATTTTCGTCAAGATACCTATTGAGTTTTCTGTACGTGTTGGTATTTATTTTAATCGTGTCGTTCAATAACACCGTTGTGTAGCATTGTTCTTTTTCTAATATTGTACTTATATTTTTCATCATCTCATTGTAGTTATTCACCCTGTAAATATACAAAGGTGGTGGCTTTGTGATTCTAGGTTGCTGGGTGCTGGGTGTTTGCTCCGAGTTAGCTTTGCTGCTTGTGGCTGGTGAGAATACCTCGAATCTGTTGGAAGTATTTGTTTGAATGAATTGTTGACTTGTTAAGTGTGGTTGGGAGTTCTTTCTTTTTCTTTTTTTGATTGTTTGCCACACGTGTTTGGATTTTTTTGAGTTTGAATCGCTGGCTTTGTCATCCATGTTTACAGAAGTAGTGTCGGGTTTATTTCGGCTGGTAGAATTAGTTACTTGTTGGTTTGAATTGGTGTTCATTGTCTGCAGTGATACGAGAGTATAGGAATTCATTGCATTGGGTGTAGGTTGTGTATGGAAGGTATGGGTTTGGCTGACTACTGTATTGGTTTTGTTGTTGTTGATATCCCTGATAGTTAGAGAAACTGATTGTAAATCTGTAATTCTCAGGAGTAGGTTGCATTGACGGGCCTGGTGGGCCAGGACCATACCCAGTTCCCATAGGTAACATGGGTTATTGTTAATTTCTATAAGCATAGAATTAATAAATTAATATGTTTGTACATTTCGCTAAGGTATTCACGACACCACAACCTCAGCAAAATGATGACGATACTGAAATTATATTATTCCTGGATGCCACATGCCAATTGTCAGTACCAATCAAACCCTCCTCATTAGGTGAAGTACGACAACAAATACTAGCCACCAATACCCGTAAAGCCTCAGGATATGATCTGATAGTAGAAGACTATGCCATTTCCCTGTCCAGTGGAAATTTGCCCAAATTATTGTAATTGCTAAGTCCGAAAACCACCCGCACAACCTTCCTCCCACCGATCAATCAGCCTTTTACCCTTAATATCAAAGATATTCGAAAGACTACTGCTAAAAAGGATACACAAAGAAGTAGATCTAGAACACATAATACCACACTACCAATTCGGATTCCGTCAACATCATTCAGCGATTCACCAAACCCATCGAATCGTAACACACATAATGGAGTCTCAAAACAAAACGAATTTGCACAGCCGCATTCTTAGACATCAAGCAGGCTTTCGACAGGATATGGCATGCAGGCCTATTATACAAAATTAAACTTCACTTCCCAAGCCAATTATACTTGTTATTAAAGTCATATCTAAGCACTGTGTCTAACTATCACAACATTACCTCTGGAGTCCCGCAAGGCAGCGTATTGGGACCCTTAGACCCTTACTGTACTTGCTGTATACCTCTGATACTCCTACCGTAGACAACACTATAATTGCAATGTTTGCTGACTACATGGCTATTCTATCAATCAGTGAAAATTCGGAAACAGCAACATCACACCTGCAAGATCACCTCAACACTCTTCATGACTGGTTTGGCAAGTGCAGAATAACAGTGAACAGCGTCACGTTTACCAATAGACGCATCACGTGTCCACATGTCATACTTAACAACACCCCAATACTTCAGAAGACCGAAATTAAATATGTCAGACTGCATCTGGATCAGAAATTAAACTGAAACACGCATATGAAAACAAAAAGAAAACAAATAGATCTAAAAATAAAACAAATGAATCAGCTGGTCGGAAAACGATCCCAACTATCCTTACAAAACAAATTATTCCTATATAAAGTAATACTAAAGCCAATATGAACATATGGAATCCAGCTGTGGGGATGCACAAAGGCATCACATACTAAGATCCTGCAAAGATGCCAATCAAAAATTGTTAGAACCATAACAGATGCTCCGTGGTACATCACAAATGAAACCATCTAAAACGATCTAGGAATTCTATGTGGCGGACGAGATCAAAAGGCTTGCAAAATCGTACACCAATAACTTGGCAGGGCATAAAAACCAACTCGTGGATCAACTGTCTAACCAACCGACCGTCACTAGGAGGCTAAAAAGAAAATGGCCACAAGATCTAGCTCTAGATGGCAACCAAAACTAGTAAAATAAGTATGGTGTAAAGGCACTGGCCGAGCCCCTCTCATGCTATATAATTAACTTTATAACATTTACTTATTACTCGTAGTAACGAGTAGATTGTAAATATGAAAAGTTGTTAATAAAAAAAGAATTAAAAAGTTTCTTAGTGAAAATACAGTGTGTTTAATTGTGGGTGTTTAATTTAATTAAAAGTGTCTTAAAGATAAATCCAGTGCATTTTGTTTACTCAGAACCCCTGCTCTTAATAGTATTAATTGGCATTATTTTGATATGAAGTTATGCCCCTTTTGTGTGGTTTTGTAGAAATATGGAAAAGAAACGAAAGATAGATAGTGAGTGCAGAACATTTAAAGAGCAATGGGGATATCAATATTTCGTGACCAAGTCATGTAATAAGGCAATGTGTATAAATTGCAATGAAACAATATCAGTCCGCAAAGAATACAATTTAAAACGTCATTATGAGACTAAACATTCTCAGAATTACTCCAAATTTACAGGAAGCCTATGGTTAAGTTAAATGTCTACTGTTCATATTCAACGCCTCACTGAGATTAGGATATTACCCAATGTACTGGAAAATAGCACAAATAATAATGCTCCTCAAGCCTGGTAAGAACGCAAGAGAAGTAACATCCTATTACCAGATAAGTCTGCTCCCAATTATCTCAAGTGTTTGAAAAAATAATATTAAAAAGGTTAAAACTGGTGAATAGTGAAAAAAGGTGAACCTACTGAATACGTATCTTATTTGACACCTACATTTATCCCAAATTCCGCGAATTGTAGTGCTAAATAATTTACAACCTAAACACCGGAGGTAGGTAAAATAGTAAAACTCAAACCTTCCCCATATAACATTTAATGACGTAAAACCAGTGGTTGAAAAGCTACATGTTTCGACTTTTAAGTCATCATCAGGCTTCTAAAATTAATTAATGGCTAGAGAATTACAAACCTAATAAAGGTCAAGACTTACATAAAATCCGGAAGCGGTGTATTGTAGATTAAAATTTAAAATTTAAATTAAGGCGAAACTCAAAGGAATGCGTGTTAACCTTGAAGAGGCATGTGTTGATTAAGTCAAGCACTCAAACACTCAAGGTTTGAGTTTTACTATTTTACCTACCTGTGATATTTACCCCATTTCGAGATGAATTTGGATTCTTCAATTGAATCTAAACACCGGAGTGAAAGTTCAACACGAAGGTCCGTTTCTACTAAAAATCTCGGCGACTTACACACTGATTGCAACTTAATACGTAAGTAAACAACAACAAATTAAGGTTAATGATAACGAGCTCCAAGATAAGAGGCGAGGCGCACCAAATTTTAAAGGAGCGTTGCCAGACTGCTGTAAAATCTATAAATCTAGGGAAAAGCAGGAGCAAAGTACCTCCGAACTGCTGAAGTGGGTCAGCTCCTAACGCAATCTCTAAGCATCAGAACGGACCTCCAAAAAAGGAAAACATGGATGAAGTACTGCAATTGCTGTCAACCATCAACGAGAAAATTGAAGCAGTGGATGGTAAACTGTCGGAGGTAATTAGCGAATTGAAGGAGACCAAGGCGAAAAATCGAAAGATGACAGAAATCATCAGTAAGCAGGAAGAGAAAATTGCATTCCTAGAAAGAGAGGCAAAGAAAAGGAACCTTATATTCAAAGGAGTAGAGGAAGAGGAGAAGGAGAATATTGAAGAAACGAAGGGGAAAATCATAAAAATTTGCCAATGCCTCGGGGTGAATATCAACCCTGAAATAAATATTGATGAAGCTAAACGGTTGGGAAAACCTAACCCAGGATCAGTAAGACCAATATCATGTAAATTAACAACAACCGACAAGAAATGGGAAATTCTGAAGAAAGCAAAGGGCCTGAAGGGTACAAATATTTGGGTGGACGAGGACTACACAAAGGAAATTCAAGAAGAGAGAAAACTCCTCATCCCAGAACTGAAAAAGGCATGGGCAAAAGGACAACGTGCGCAGCTCAAATATAATAAATTAATTATCGAAGGTAAAGTAATTGATGCAAGCAATATCAAACCCCAAGGAGAAACCTCAACAAGCGGCGGTTCCACAATAAGCAAACGAAAGATTGAGATGAGATTGTACGAGTCCGACAAACTTGAAGAGCAGCTACGGAAAATTACTCGCACTTCAAAAAACTTATAGGAACGGACGAGAACACCCATAGGACGGACGAAACGGATACGAATCACGGCAATGTCAATGGTACTGATTTATTTAAAAAAAGGAAAAGGAAAGGGCTGACTTTAGCAACATGGAACATAAGATCACTGAACGATAAAGACAATGAATTGATCGATGAATTTGAGAAAGCTAATCTGGATTTCCTCGCAATCACCGAATCCAAGAAAGGAAAACATACAAAGGGGCTTACAAACGGGGCCTTAATGATATTAAGTGGAGTTAACAATGACAAAAAGGCACAAGCAGGAGTTGGGTGCATCATAGGACGAAACCTCACCAAATATATATCCATGTGGGATGCAATTTCCGAGAGAATGATGAAAGTCGTGCTTAAGCTAGATACCCAGAAGGCAATAAGTATAATCGTACTTTACGGTCCAAATGAGGATGAAAAAACTGAAATTAAAGACACATTCTGGGAGGACGTGTTGGAAGTAGTAGATAACCTGGAAGGCGACATCATCCTACTAGGTGATCTGAACGGAAGAGTAGGTAAGCAAGACGGAAGAACGGCGGATGTTATTGGATCTCACGGAGAAATAACCAGAAACAATAATGGCCATAGAATCATAGACTTCTGCATTCAAACCAACATGCTAGTAATGAATACCTTCTTCCGACATAAAGAAGTACACAAATACACGAGAGAAGTTAAAAGTAGAGATGAGAAGTCTATGTTAGATTATATAATAGTTACCAAAAAATTTCGCCGATATATTAATGACGTCAGAGTAAGAAGAGGCCCTGAAATATACAGCAACCACTTCCTTGTTGTAGCCAAAACAAAAATTGAACTTAACAGATTGGAAATAAAAATAGGACCGCAGAACAACCACACCAGGGAAAAAAGCAAACCCTATAAACTATCAAATAAAAATATCGCACAGGAATACAGAAATAAAATACGTGAACTAATTGAAACAGCTGCCCCTGAAGAAAATGAAGACCTAGAAGACCTTTGGAAAACCTTTAAAACGCACTAATGTCGGCGGGGAAAGAAACTTGCGGAACAATAAAAATAAACAAATCTGTAAAACAAACTGCGTGGTGGAACGAGAACATCAAAAGAGAAGTTAAAATGAAGAAGTTAAAGTGGAAACAATACCTAACCAACAGAACTGAACATAAATACGAAGAGTACAAGAAGCAAAGAGAAAAAGTTAAGAAAATTGTACTGGAAGCCAAGAAGAAAACGTGGGAAGAATTTGGACAGAAGATGGAATCCGACCACCACCAAAACCAAAAACTGTTTTATAAAGTTATCAAAAATCTCAGATCGCCACCAAACACTAGTTTACTATTTTTAAAATATTTAGATATTAAGTCAAGAGCATGAGAAAGATTATTTTTAAAGATATCGATATTACCACATGGTGATCGATATAAAGCCACCGCAACACAGTTCAAATCAGCAAGTTTAATGCCAGTGCATTCAAAATGTTTTTCGCTGTTAAGTTCATTAATGAAATTTATTGATGTAAAAACGTGATCAGATCTAGTAAAAATGCATACTCCTCCACATTCAGTCTCCAATCGGCAGTAACAAGAAGCTAGATTGTAATTATTTGGGTATATAAATGTTTTTCTCCATCCTTAAGCCAATGTTCACTAATCATCACCACGTCAAAATTTTGTTCAGTTAAGATGGATGCAAGATAATTGTGTTTGTTTCTAATACACTGAATATTTGCATGCAAAATAGTAATATTACTGGTGTTTTTATTACAAAAGAGAGGCACTGAATGTTTGTCAATGATAGAAGATACTTGCTCTTCTGGGCACGTCGATCGTATTAAAAATTTCGTTTTGGCGAGTAGTATTTGCCATGGCTTTCCCTGGATTGTTGTAGGCGTACCTATTAGATGTTGGGAGGAGACAAATGATTTGTAGGTTGCAAGATCCGCCGATGCAGTAGAAGATCCTATGCCATACGCTTCAAAGTACTTCATGTATAATTGTTTTAGCGACTCCACGTCTACAGGAAGGCCCTCAGAAGCCAAAAATACCCTTAGAGAAGCATTTGTGAAGCCCTCGTGACAAACTGATTGCGGTTGTTCATGTAGATAGGATATGTACAACCTGACGGCATTCATTATTGCTGGTTCCCGCAGACGAGCCAAAAGGTACCGGCCTTCATCGGCAGCAGATTGCACTGTCAGTTTCACCCTTGGCGGAGTCATTGCATCTACTGTGAGATTTGTTTTCTGGATGCCTGCACTCACAAATTTTATGGGTTGATTTTCTTTAAAGGTGTGTTGTTTGCCAGCTGCTATAGCCTCCCCATCAGAATGAAGCCTTAGAATCTTCTCTTGTGTAGTGAATTCTTTAGTTGTCTTTTTCTTCACTTTGTCCAGCTGTGTTTCATTTCCTTCGCTAGGATTTTCCTCAAGATGGCATTTTCTTTCTACTGACCACTTTACCGATACACCAGCAGGCCAGAACTGCTCTTCTGCTAATCGAGCGGCAGACTTTCTGTTTATGGTGCCAATCTTGTATGTTATCTCCGCTGCATTTTTTGATTGTTTTAATAGTGGGTAGCATCTTATAAAGTCTGACACTCCCAACTTTTCTTTAATATAATGTACTACGTAATTGCTGTTATAGTACGATGGAACGTTTCTCACAATCACATACTGCCATTCACTTTTGCCTTTTCCATCTTGAGTAGGTAATGTTAAATTTGACACTGGTTTTGGGCCACTCAAACTAGAAGATAGTTCTGTTGTTTGGGTGCCAACTGACATACAAGACTTTGATGTTTGAACTGGAGTCGGTTATGAAGTCTAAGAAGCAACACCTGGAGATTTTAGGGGTTTCAGTCTTATTTGGAACTCCGCCATGGACTCTGATATTTTTGTTAACTTATGTTGTATCCCTTCTATGTTTTTCCTAATTTCACTTGAAGATGGATCGTGTACCTGTACTTTGATTTGGTCTTCATTGCTGTTGAAGAAGACTGAGAAGAGATTGAAAAGATCCTGCTGCATGCCGTTTAAATTTTTTCTAATTGATTGTGGGCCACAATCAGTGAAGGACTGATACATCGAGTAAATTTCCTCAACTCATGTATGAAGCAAATCTAGCTTTGAATCTTGGTTATATACCAATTCGTGTGTTTCCATAATAATCGGAATTGCATCAGCCACTTTCTTAATTAGTGACCCTGCCTCGATGTTATCTTTTGGTATTTGGTCCCTTGTTAATTGAGAAACTTTTTCATGCAGATATTTTAGATTGGGAGAGTCACATAGAACGCAAAAATATCTCGGTGATTTTTTTGTTGTAAAGTCGTTTTTAATGTGGTTTTGTCAAATCCACTGCATGCCATGCAAAATATGCGCCTACATTCGCCGCTACACTTTAGTTTATATTTGTCCTTAACATCCAGGAAGACTTTTTGGCAAGCATCGCATTTGAAATTAGCCATTTCAATGATATTGAGTTCAAGTTCACTACCAGTAGTAAATAATTTAGATGCAATAGGAAGTCAAATTGCAATTACTTGCAAATGTGTTTCCTATTGTGTCACTGGGTTATGTTATGATGAATTGCGTACATACGGAGTAATATGTAGTTTAATCAACACAGCAAAAACAATACACACACGAGTATTAGCATGAAAGAATGCAAAACACTGCAAAACAAGCGGAGCAAAACAAAAATGCGACCGCACTGCACGACGAGCAAACTAATACTTCAATCTAACGTTCCCTCAGCACTTGCCATAAAATTGTTAAAAAGTATTTGAAAATGCATGCTTATAAAGTTGTTGTTTATCAACAGCTGCAAGCCCAAGATTTTAAAGCACGTGTTCATTACTGCCATTGGTTTCAACAGACTTTTGACAATAATCTGCTAGATTTAATTTTTACACCGAGGAAGCCTGTCAGGTTATGTAAATTCTCAAAATGTTTGCATATAGAGCACCGATAACTTTCATGAATATTTGGAATCTCCACTACATCCCCAAAAATTAGGTATTTGCATAACAGTTTCCAGAAGAAGATTAATTGGACCAATATTCTTTAACAACACCATTAATGGACAGGGATATAGGGAACAAATTCCAGAAAATTTCGTTGAGCAACTGGATGAAAATGAAAGGAATTATGATTGGTTCCAACAAGGCAGAGCCACTGCTCACACAACCCAAGAAAATCTAGCTTTTTTGAGACATACTTTTGGAAACAGAATTATTAGTCGATTCACTCAAGGCCATAGGCACGGGGAGTTTTTGGGGGTTCAACCCCCCGAAATGTCTTAGCCAACCCACCGTTTTATACATTTTTACTAAAATATTTTCGACTCTCTCGAAATGTAATGTATTGTTAATAAATTGAATGAATCATTAAACTCTTTCGTCAAAATGCGTTCTTACGCGTCACGTGCGACGAGACGTTGCCACTCCGCGAACCGTGTTGTGTTTGAGTTTTGAGTTTGTCTACCTTACCTACTAGATTGTGTCTCGCGCAAGTTTGTCTGGTCAGCTATCAGCGGCACGCGTTAACGACTAACAATACGCTAGTAGCGTATCGCCGGTGGCCCTGTCTATTTAGGATGTCAGTCCATTGGTGAGGTACAACACAGTCACAGACTACTGTTGTATAGTCTCACCAATATAAGGGCATCCAAGTTACGATGCAAAAAGGCGATATGCAACTAGCATATAGTGCGAGCAGGCCAGAGAGTGTTGCTGTTGCTGTGTAGCTCATCCATCTTTCTCACTCATCTTTCATTCATTGTTTCATTTCAAATCATATGCTGCTTTGGCATCGAACGCAAGTCAGTACAAGGTTAAATAAGTTTTTTGTAACTTGAGTCGAAAATATTGTTACTTCGTAACAGTTACATACATTACAAATAATACGGATTCATGAAAGTGTTTGGTAAACTTGTCAAATCAAATCTTGAATAGTTGGATGGATTATTCTCTTTTCTTGCCTTGAGCATACTAGTCCAGTTGATATACGAAATACAAGCAAAGAGCGAAAAAAATCTCGACCCGTTTATGTCTTTCTTTCGCGTTTGATATCTCAACTAATATCGCTCGTACGTGGAAAAGTAATTGAAGATAAATTGTGGAGCACAAAAAATTCTAACTAAAAGTTCCGCTTCATTTCCACGTACCGTTAACGGGAACCAAGTTATCGCAAAAAAATCAAACGCATCTTTTTTAAGATGGCGGAAATAGCATATAGGAAATCTTGGTCGACAACTTGAAGTTACGCTTTGCTGGACCCCCCCAACACCCCAAAAAGGGAATTTCAAATTTCGGTTCAATTTCAAGCAAACATGACATAGTTACTGGACTATTGATAATATAATAATCTTTGTTTGTTAGCAAATAGCTAGCAAATAAATGCATAATATATTCACACAAGAACTAAGAAAAACTTAACCTACAATACAATAGAACTTTTAATATAGGTAACACAAGCTTTTTTAAATTTAACAAGGTTATCACAGTTTTTTACGTGCTCAGGTAACTCATTATATTGTTTTAGCCCTTTATAGTTCAAGGAATTTTTGTCTACGTTAGAACTAACTCTCGATAAGTAAAAGTTATCTCTTGAACGGGTGTTATGCTCATGCACATCTCTAACAAATTTACAGTTACTAAGCAGATGCTCGGGTAACCTATTATTTAACATCTTAAATATAAATACCATGGTATTATATGTAACAGTCTGCCTTACACTTAACAAATTAGTAGCATTTAACATATCAGTTCTTCTAGTATACCTGTTACAGCCTAAAATTATACGCAGAGCTTTATTTTGTTTTTTCTGAAGTGTATCTAATTGTGTGACATTCATTAGGAATAACAATGAAGAACAAAAATAGAAATGGGGAGCAATAATTGAATTGTTTTATATATTGTTAATTTTGCCCATTTACTTAAATTTTTAGACATACGTCTCAGCACATTTACCATTTTTGCTATTTTATTAATGATATATTTAAAATGTTTAGAAAATGCCAAAGTATCATCTAGTATACAACCCAGATATTTAAATTGAGCTACTCTCTGGATGTTTTTATTATTAATTTTCACAACATTATCTGAACTAAAATCCAACGTACAATTTTTATTTTTTATTATCATCATTTTTGTTTTTTCAAGATTAAGTTGTAGTGAATTATTATTTAACCATTCTAATAGATTTTTTAATTCATTATTTAGAATATCTATTATTTCATCCACCTTATCTCCCATTACATAAATTATTGTATCATCAGCAAACAACTGTACTTTACATTTACTAATTACTCTTACAATGTCATTAATATATAATATAAAAAGCGTCGGACCGAGCACCGTCCCTTGAGGCACGCCGTATTCTGTTTGTTCCCTAGATGATACATCTCAATACCTTGTTATTTGACTTCTGCCATGTAAATAGTCACTAAACCACTCCAGTATAGGCTGTCCAAAACCATATCTTTCCATTTTAAGCAACAATATGTCCCTGTTTAAAGTTTTAAAGGCACGTTTGAAATCCAAAAACACTACACCAATCAGTTTTCCTTCATGTAGAGCACCTTTCCAATTAAACAACACACTCTGCAAAGCACTCTCACACGAGTTTTTACTTCTAAAACCAGCTTGATAGCCTGTAAGAATGTTGTTTGTTTCGATATAACGCACTATTTGCTCATTAACACAAAGTTCTAACAATTTTTTCGTATGGTGGAACCATATTAATGGGTCTAAACTCTTCACAGCGTATAGTTGCAGGTTTCTTTTCTATAGGCACAACAGCACTTGTCTTCCAGTTATCTGGAAATTTTCCATATTCCAAACTGCAATTAACCAAATTTAGAATTTTATCACCAATTGTTTCAAATGCTGCTTTAAGTAAATTAACAGTAATGCCATCTGTGCTACTTTCCTTGGTCCTCATTTTTGTTAGAATTTTCCTTAGGTCACACATTTCTAGTTTACTGAATTTCTCCATTTTACTTCGGACACTTATCATTTCCACAGTTTTGTTAAGCGTTTTAGTACGAGCTATATTTTGTGCAATTTCTTTGATACTGTCTATGAAAAACTTATTGAAATGCTCACATATTTCTCTGTCTATCACCAATTTTCGATTAAAGAATATTTGATTTTTAAAGCTTTCACTTCCTTTCGAGTCTAACAGAGTTTTAAGTGTTTTCCACATTTCCGAAGCATTGTCTTTTACTTGGTCAATTTTTTCGTTGTAATAATTGACCTTTTTATTTCGTATTATTGTTATAACTTTATTTCTTTGCTGTTTATACTTCTGCAAATCTTCCTCCGTTTTAGCTATTACCGCTCTTTTATACAATTGGTCTCTCACTTTTATTTCTTCATTAGTTTTCTCATTCCACCATTTTTGGCTTCCCCATTTTCCATATATAATCTTCTGTTGTTCTGGAGCAAATTTATTTAATGCAGATAACAAATTTTCTACCAAAGAATTAGCCAAATCATTTACATTTGTACTTAAAGGCCATGTCATATCTATTAATTGAAGCTGAAAACTGGTCATGTTCATGTTTTTGTAGTTTCGGGATTTCACGGATCTATACTTCTCACTGGACACTTCATTCTTGAGATTCACCGAAATAAATGAATGGTCTGTTATTTTAGGTGTAGAATGCACTTCATCACTGTTAATTTTTTTTGGCGTATAATGTTTTACTTTTGTTGTGTGGTCTTGAGCACACAGCTTTTTATTAAGACATCTAAATAGTTGCCACAATGCTAAAATGCGCTGGGGCGTTATCATGCATTAACCACATCTGCCCACGAATTTCAAGTGTAACGTCTTCTAACAATTCTGGTAATCCATTTTGCAAAAAGATGACATAAATCTGTCCTGTCAACCGCGGAAATAGGACATAGGGGCCAATTAGATAATTGTCTAGTACACCACACCATATGTTCACACTGAACCGATGTTGAGTATTGCGGATTGCGATATTATCAGGGTTTTCCTCAGCCCAAGTATGTAAATTGTAAAGATTTGTAATGTCATCTCGTGAAAAGTTCGCTTCATCTGTAAAAAGTATTTTGCACGAGAAAGTTGGATCTTCAATATTTTGATTTAGGAGATCTTCACAAAACCCTAGGCGTCTCGGAAAATCTGCTGGAAGTAAGGATTGTACCTTTTGAGATCGATATGGATGAAGAAGTTGCTCATGCAAACCATTCCAAATGGTCATATGACTCACACCAACTTGGTTTACTAAATTTCTGGTACTTTGGTTTGAATCCTGTTCAATTCTATTTAGAACATCTTCTTCAAAATTAGCAGTTCAGACATCTCTTTGTCCTGCAGCATTCGGTCTTGAACACCGAAGTGAGGCGGTTTCACGTAATCAATTGAAGCAAATGTTGTATGATGAGGCTTTCGCCTCAAGTGATACTTCTCTGTATAAATTCGCATTGCTTCAATACCGTTCCCTTCCGCAGCTCCATATGCCCAAAGCAGGCCCACCATTTTATTAATTGAATAGTCCGTATCGAATTTATAAATTTGAAATTGATTTTTTTAATATTTGCGTAAATTGTCTTTAATCAATTAATGACATTAGGTAGATATGAAACGGGATGCGGAAAGTTTGTTCCCCACATTTCGTCTCCACACATCTCGTACCCGGAAACTTCGTTCCCGACCGAGGTCAATTTGTCTCCTAGATTACAGGGTGTTGAGAAACGAGTGCAGCGATCAGAATACAGTTAAAAAATGAAAGATATTTTAATTAATTTATTTATTATAATAAACTTATAAGAACAAAATAAATTGTATTTATTATAAATGACGGTTTAATCTAAGTATCTTCCTGATATTTTGTATAGGGCCATAATTTCTCATTCTGGACAACTTTTCGAAGTAATATTTTGCCGTATCATGAACAAAAAGGGTAGTTTAACTGAGAAGAAAATAGTTTTTGCTTAACTGTCAAGGCCGACTTATTTTTGAAACACTGAAACTTTTCTTAAAATTCACTACAAACCAAGCAGGAATTGTAATTCCTGTAACATTTTTATGTAAAACTAAAAATAAAATGAAATTCCTTCTTGTAAACTCAAGCTGGGGACATACTGTATATAGTTCTTATAAAAATAAATTAATTAAAATATCTTTCATTTTTCTAACTGCATTCCGATCGCTGCACTCGTTTTTCAACACCCTGTAATCTAGGAGACAAATTGAGCTCGGCCGGGAACGGAGTTTCCGGATACAAGATGTGGGGAGACGAAATATTCCGGGAACGAAATGTGGGGTACGAAATGTGGGGAACACAATGTGGGGAACAAACTTTCTGCAAACCATATGAAACATGACATTTATAATTAACCAGTGGATATAAAATATTCAAGTTTGAAGATTTGAATGATTGTTGGAAGTCCAGAATTCTTTAAATAAGATAGCTAGGCCATAGCTGATAATAAATTTTATTGTTAATATGGAAGCTAATGGATTTCCTATAATTTTTATATTAATTAATAAAAAGAATCTTGAAAAATTCACAATGTTTTGTTGGAAGTGTTTTGACCTGTGCAGAGTTTATTTTACAGATAAGGATCAAGGTTGTCGAATCTTTTAGGCTATATTTAGTGAGAGGAATATGCACTCAAAGTTTGTCGGTCGAATCCGTAAACACCCTGTATATAATGACTGCATGGTTGCAGGCAATATGGGTAACTGGAGGTTATGTTAAATAAACCGGCATCGCTGAATCTCATACCTAGGCTGTGTGTCATTTTGGCTTATTTAGGTTAGTTGCAGCGTTTGATTGTGTGTTATATGCATCCTTACATGAGTTGGCCTGTGTCCGGTGATGTTCACAGCTCATTGCCTGATGCCGATGATAAGCTCGCCTATCATAAATACCTACAAAATTTGCTACGGTGATAAGTTAGCATACACTCTGTTAACCCATTGGCTAATGAGTGCTACCATTTACTTTAAAACATTCACTTCATACAAAACCTACAGCTCATTAGGGATTATATACAATGCCTTAGGCATTATATATAATGCCTAGCCATTATGTTAAATATGTTTGAATTATACAAGTTGCCTGTAACATATCCACAGCAGTCGAAAATTTAGTATAAAATAAAACCCCATTTGCCTCGTAAAATCAGGTATTAGTATTCATGATTTTTTCGAAATCGTGATTCTTGCGGAAAAATCCGTTTCGCGCATTCTACATTCAGAAAAAGTAGTTTTAGAAGTAATGGCTCTCTGTGAGTCTGCAAGCCTGTGTCCTCTACACAGCCCAGACGATTCAATTGATCAGCCTAAAAATTTATATCTTTGTTTTTATATACATTTAGAGATCTCAGTAACTTTTGGTTAATATCTGATAACCAGAAGTGGTACTCTATGTTTTTCCTTTTTGCGGAAAAATTTTATATGATAAAAATTAAATTTTATAGAACAAGATCATATATTGTACAACTATCTACAACTTTAGTTTAAAAAAGCATTTTATATGTATAACGTTTCGAAAAATTTCTGAGCAAAATCATTAGCCAGAAATACATTTTGTGGAATGTCCTCAAATATGGGTTCATTTTGTATCGGTACGCAATAAATGTGACATTTATACTGACACACAGTAACAGCTTAAACGGCGACTTTGAAATTCCGCCTTCATTAAAACAATATATTTCGTGGTTGGCATAAAAACAAGTGATAAAAATAAACTGATAAAATTCCAAGGGAATTTTTTACTACTATAAAAATGCAAGATTGCTTGTATTTTGAAAAATGATGTCATGTGAATAATAAGAAATACGATCAATAGTCAGTTATAATACCACAAGAGCATAAAGATAATCGATTATTTTACTTCCCGACCAACGAGACGTATTCTGTGAAAAATTACGACAGTACAGCTGGAGTGATTTTTTAAGGAATACGTCGAGTTTGAGGGAAGTAATCGATTATTTTGGATGATCAAGTCATATTCGTTACGATTATATAATGAATCGAAAATTAATTAAGCAAGAAAATATGATATTATTTTGTAGTAATATTAAACGTATTACAATCCCAACAATGTTACTATAACAACTATAACGAAATCATGGCTCTAGATTGAATATTTTTAAGTGTTAGACCCAACGAAAAACCAAAACAGTTATATACATTGGCGCAAAATAATCAACTGACATCAATTTATTATTTCCATAGAAACTAAGATAATAGTAGTTTGTATACCAAGGGCCTGAAGTTCAGCTTTTTATCATGAATGTGGATTTTGTTGCCGAGGCACGTAGAGCCAAAGCAAATAAACCACATGAGGGATAAAAAGGAACTTCAGTGCCGAGGGGTGCATTATATTTTTTCTAATCGAGAAATCACGAAATGACAACATTTTAACCAACTTTTGTAGATTATGTTGACGTTTACCTATCGCCCCGCCGCCTACAAAAAGTCGTAAAACAATGGACTACTTCATTGCCGATTACTCGTATTTTAATGACGATTTCGAGGTACTTCACAGCCGATTTAAAAAAAACAGTCTAATGATATTCATAATTTAAGTATGTAGAGTAATATTTTTAATAATTAACCAGCAATTTTAAGAATTACAATTTAACCAGTTCATAGAATGCATTAGAAAATACAAGATTAACATAAAAATTAGTGAGTATTTCTCATACACTTATTTTTTAGTGGTACTATTTTAGATATGTATGTATGTACCTATGTATGTATTATCGTTAACCTCGTTTTACCTTGCGATGTAGAAGCTGCTGCTTTATGTGCTTGTATCTAGCGCTACAATGCTCAACTTGCCCTGGATTCGGGATACAAAGTTGGAGCGCACCTTTTATGATTGCACAGCAACCATTGTGTGAAGTGTGTGTCATGTTGATGTGTTGACCTTGTTACTCTATCTCTTAGGTCTGTGGATCTGAGTAGAGCACAGTTAATTTGGTGCCCAACTGTGAATGGTCTCACCGAGTCCGATTCAAACCACCAAGGCTGCGGAAAAATTCCCGCCCCCGCGGGATTCAAACCGAGGACTCGCTTACTAGCAAGCCTAGCGCTACCCAACTGCGCCACCCGGTTCCATGACCGCTACAAATTTTTTCCCATATTCAATCGAGAATTATTTATATGTTTACTTGAGGCCTGCGACATAAATCTGCTCAATTAGATAAGACACCCAGTCCTTATTGTGGCAACTGCTACATTTGGGAGGTTCGCTGTGGTTCTGAAAGAAGAGAATATTCTTATTACAAATGCTTCACTTGCCTTCATTACTGAAATACATATAGACATTTACAAAAATTGTGCATACTGCTCACCCAAAATAACTGTGCAAGTGAAACGGGCAAAAGAAACACAGGGACTACCTATTCAAAACTGTTTATTGTACTAACGCTTCACTGAACTGAGTAAGGACTGCTTCCACCACAATTGTCCACTGCAGTCATTTTCAGTAAACTATAATGTGCATACCCAACAGAGTCAAAAATGCAAGGGGTTGGTGCCTACACCTAGGTTTACGAATTGTATCAAATTTGCTAGAGACGTGTAATGCACCCGAATAATAAGTTTATAATGGACGAATCACTCCAGCGAAAGAGAAGTTTTGCATTTTAGGTTATATTCCGAATATACACTCTTCAATAATTTAAATCAAAATTCAGTACAGACATATCATCTGACTATCGATTCGTTAATGGTAGATATTCCACTGTTCAATTTTCGTAAATACTTAATAACAACTGTTTTAAAACAACGATGCGAACAAGTACGTACTTAATGGGTAACTGCAAAAAATGTCGCCAAATTCAATTGTTAGTTGTTGACCAATTGACCTACTCCCATATTATATGTCTACTCCAGTACAAAGATGAGACCATATATACAGTGTGGTCCATTAAGTGTGCAACATATGAGACATTTTTGTATTAGTTTTACAATCGAAATTTAAATACGGCCACAAGTTAGTGCATATTCGATAACAATATACAGGGCAGGACAAAAATATGAAATTCGTTCAAGAATAAAGTTACCTTACTTCAAAAACTATTGCAAAATTTGATTGAGAAAAGTTGTTTAGAATCAAAAGTTATGCTCAAATACAAAGTCACGGCCTCCTATTCGCATTTTGTTTCTTTTTTGTAAAATTTTGTCTTATCCCTGTATGATACATATTTTTTCTAATTTTTTATTTTAAAGTTAAATTTCGATTTTACAACTAATAAAAAAATGTCCCATTTGTTGCACACTTAATGGATCACACTCCTAGCGGCCATGAGTTGGGGGGTCACGAAGGAAGTGAGACAGACAACCAACTCTTCAATGTATATGGTGAGCTATGCGCAAGAGCGACGGCGTCGTCCGCGCGGTGGGGAAAGTGAATCTTTCAGTCAAGTTTAAAATTCGCTTCTAAAGACGGAGTTCGAATTCTCACGCATGCGCACGAGACGCTTTATACTCAAAGTGAGACTATGTCGGCGCCGTAATGTTTTCGGCAGTTTCCACGCCCTACTAGCAATATATGTATAATACATATATGGATGAGACGCTAATAAATAATAATAGCAGCCATATATGTATTACTTACTATATTGCTAATATTGCTAGCGGCTATGAGCGGGGAAGTCACGAAGGAAGTGAGAAAGACAACCAACTCTTCAATGTATATGGTGAGCTGTGCGTAAGCGCGGCGGCGTCGTCCGCGCGGTGGGGAAAGGTTCAAATTTAAAATTCGCTTCTAAAGCAGAGTTTGAATTCTCAGGCATGCGCACTAGACGGTTTATACTCAGAGTAAGACTATGTCGGCGCCATAATGTTTTCGGCCGTTTCCAGGCCCTACTAGGAATATACTTATGTATAATACATATATGATAGCAGCAACGCATTCCGTCAAAAGAGTCAATAATATTGTGTACGTCGCGTACTTTGAACTACCGTTGCTAGACATAATAATGCAAGTGGGATTAAAAACCTTTATAACAATATTTTTGTACAAAGGTACGAATTTAGGTTATTTTCAGATTTAAGATTTGTGAGTACTTACTACAAACATTCCTGTGTAAAGTCAAAAATGTGTGTAGACCGTAGCAAGAGCGTTAATTTATCTCTCCTTCCAATATTACTGACTCTGGAAGCGCAATTGTTTGCTGCTATTATCACCTTGTGTGCAAAGGACCGACTGAGAAATTAACAACATATACGGTATGTTCAAAAAGAAATTACATAAGTGTTGGCCAAGGCATATAAAAGTAATGTCAACCAGTGCCGGCGTCACACTTTTAGCCCGAGTGGGTAGTAAGGTGGGGAGGAGTTCCAAGTGATTTTTCACAATACACTCATATGAAGGGATGAGGGATACAGCGTTACGATCAAAAATTGATAAAAATATACTTTGAGATGTCACAAAGTTTAATTTATTTGCTTTCGTTGAAAGGTACAAATAAATCATTTTCGTAGGGCGAAACAAGACGTTCGTTTTCTATTACGAACAATAAATTCATCCATTAAAGTTTCTAAATCGAGCACATCAACTGAATCCGGGTAGAAATGCCAAATAGCAACGGGTTTAGCCAATTCTGTGCCATAGTCGATCTTAAATAATTTTGTATTCGACGCAAAACTGAAAAACTTCTTTCATTAAAACAAGAAGATCCCGGTACTGTTATTATTAGTCTCAGAAAACGCACGAACTCGGGAACGATTTTCCTATAATGTTCATTTTCCCTGAGAAACTTTACCATAGTGTTAAAATCAGTTGCTTCTTTCCCTTCACGATTCATGATACTCCTAAAAAATCTCTATCATTTGCTAGTCGCGATTTGTCAAAATCTTCTCTATAGAATTCCACGATTTCGTCCGCATCTTTCGTTTTACCAGTTGCAAAATTTTCTAAAGACGTGAAAAACTTGGTTTTGTTCGAAAGTTTCGAGTGGGTAATTACCCACACGGATATTTTCGAGTTGGTAGTATTACCCATACTACCCACGTCAACCGCCGGCCCTGATGTCAACAGCAAGTTTTCGAATTCATTCATTGTCATCACTGTTGTTATTGTAGGTTTATAGTATACGCTGATAATGTGATCGAAAATTCTAAAGATTGTGTCCATAAAGCTTGCTGTTGACATTAGTTTTATTTTCTATGGCCAACCCTTGTAATTTCTTTTTGAACACATGGTAGAAGAGAAAGAGAAGAGTAGAGCGTGCATGACATTTCCTTTTAGATATGTCGCTATATTATTTAAACGAATTAATTGATAATTAGATTTGCATTTACATCGATAAGAGCCCTTAGTTTTTTCCAAGACTGTAGAAAGTTTTTTGAATTATGTAGAAGGTCAACAGGGTGCAACATACTGCTTAATAATAAGATAGTGTCCACCTTCTTTGTTTAGCTTCTCAAATCACTTGCTTAATAATTGCTTTTACTATTATAAAACTCAAAAAGCGCATAGTATTGTCCTTTTTTATTTAATTGTTTAAACAAACTTTCCCGTAAAGCTGACGCTTAACTCAAAGTTGTGTTTTTACAGTGGTTAGCTCAATGGAAAATGTTAACTATAATTTTCACATAGAACGAGAACTTGATTACATGATAAATCAAACACAAACACTGACTAACAAAGCAAATAATTTCATCACTCTCTATTACTCAAAAATGGGACAAGATTTTGGGCGACATCTTTACTTACTGACAAGTACTACTACGCAACACGATACCAAACTTTATAGGTCACTATAAAATTGTAGCTAGACTATTCGAAATTTAGCTGGCAATTTAAAGTCAGATTTGTTTAGTATAAGGTGATCAACAAAATTTCACGTTTAGAGTGCTGTGGCTCCATTTAAATTACTATATGGAGCCACAGCACTCTAGACATGAAATTTTGTTGATCACACAATATTTCCCTATACAATTTAAATTGCTTATGAAATATTTTCATTATTAACAGCGTGGAAGGAATACTGTAGCTGTTTGCCCGTTGCGTCTTTCCACGATTCCGAAAAATGCGTCTGACAAACAATGTAACTACTTAAAGCACGTCGTTCGACATTTCGTAACTTTCGGTTAACGATCCGTTGAAGCCTATTATTATGAATATTTATTTCGGTCGAAATCGAATACCGTGCAGCTTCAATATTATCACCGCTTGATACACAACACGTTTTTTTCTTTGCACCACCCATTTCTTACTAATTTTATTAAGTACGCAAGCAGTTCATACAATAACCTATCCAGTTCTAAGATGGAGCCCAACAAAGATAAATATGTGCTGAATTTGCAGAATCGGGGAAATACCGTAGAGTTGCGTCTAAAATAAAAGGTTTACATTCGCATTTTTTTTAGATTCACCGGGACCGGGAATCGAACTCTCGACCTTTAGATCAATAGCCAGACTGCTTAACCACTGAGCTACCTGGCCCGGCTAAGAGCTTATTATTTTACAAATTTTGATCCATCCCCTTATTTACTTAATATTTCATTTTTCAATCTTACTTCTAGATTTCTTTGACATAATTATTTTAAACAAATACTAAGACTTCATGATTAATTAATTTATTTACTGCCACTTTGACATGTTTGTGCAATTTATTTTACCTACGACAGTGTGTAAAATGGCCTTTTAGTTGGCATTTTTAAGTTTGTAAACCGACTGTTTAATAACATGTTTTCATTAGTTTACGTCGTTAGTAGTAACGTGTTTAAAAGATTTCATTAAGCACGTTGTCAGTAGCAACGTGTTTTAAAATGTTTAAAACACGCAAAATTACGACCGGTTGCTGGTAATCCTAATTTACATTTAATTTTTTTTTTAATATTCACCGTGTTTTCTAGATTCTATCGTAGATAAAATATTGTACGATGCACATGCGTAAAGCATTTTTAGTCACTCGCGGGGTTTAAAACGCTCGCTCACTCGCGTTTTAACTCTACCCCACTCGTGTCTAAAGAGTAGCTTTAAGCACTTTTATCGTAAATTACTATTTTCGCCAATCGTACTAGAATTGACACATTTTTGACAAAATTTTGTTGAGCAAAGTCAACCATTCCATTACATCAGCCGTTGCTAGGTAATTTACAATAAAACTGTACAGGAATAGTATTCCCGGCCTAAGCAGGGAATATTCGAGTACTATTTCCTAATTTTTTTAATTAGTCGTATCGATCGGCGGAAAAATAGTATGTGTATCTTGGACGAAAAGCAACATTCCCAGACTCCTGTGTTGTTGGGCTCGGCATTCGCCTCGCCCAAGAATATTCACAGTCGTCTGGGAATGTTACGCTTTTCGTCTTAGATACACAATGTACTAATTATTACACACAACATAAACTGCGTTCGGAAAAGTACCTCTGACAGCTCTGTTGCCTCGAAATCGTTCCTTAAATACGGAGCAAGCCAAGCGAGAAGATCTATCGGCGTTCGGTAAGTACCGATGCAAGCGTTTCGATGTTCCTCGATTTGTTCGATGTATTTCAATCAAGTAAACAGATGATTCGCGCATGATAAGTAACAACAGTGGCAAATAAACGGCGGCGTTATTTAGTCTTTGAATATGAATGGTCCTCGACCCCGAAAGAAAAAGAGGCTAAAGATTATGAATGAATCAATCAATTAAATTTACGTTTTAATTTGACATTTGCACATTTTGTGACAGGTGACAGTCGAGCGTTCGGTAAATACTTTCCGATATTCCATGCTCGCTAGTCACGTGACTAAAACTCGATCTACTCCGCAATGTACTTAACGAACGCAGCTTAAGTAATATAGTTCTTTAAGTTTATAAGAACACTGCTTAAATGTTACGATTTTGACATTTGTGCACTTATAACCTCACTTGTGTGATTATCGTTCATGCAATCCTCTTAACATTTGCACTTACTCCATTTTAAGGCCGTTCAGGTGCAAACAACTTTTTCGTTTTGTTAAATAATCATGTCTTCATGCATCGTTGATTACTTTATCCTTATTATAACCATTTGTGATTGTAAATGGTGGCTCAACAAGAGCGCAACATTTAATTTTTTTAATGAAAACCACATTTTTTTGGAAAAATAATAATTTTTTTAATGCAACTTAAAGTACATAAACTCCGATTAAGTGTGAAACAGAACATCCAACAAATGGACAAATGGCCTTTGATAACATTTTCACACATATGCCAGACAATTCTACCAATGACGCGTCGTATCATCAATTGTTGTTGGATGATTGGAATATGCGTGAGACAAAACTCCACAGCTAAAATACGAATGGCCGAGTTCACACGATCTCGGTGATCAATTTTGGTTACCATTGCGTGAGATAACACGGTCCGGAAATCTCTTTTGCAACAACTGGATTGTTTCTTGTGCGGTGTGACAGGTTGCCCCGTCCTGCTGGAACCATATATCGTCAGATCCATACCGACCAATGCAGGCCGCAAAAGCTCTCTTATCGTGTTGCGATAACGGCTCGCTATTTACTATAACTACATTGCCGGCATCATCCTCGACAAAATAGAATCCAATAACTCCGCCAGTCCAACACTCACACCAAACAGTGACTTTTTGTGACAGCATTTTTCTCATGAACTATCCGAAGATTCTCAATAGCCGAAATTCTACAGTTCTGACTGTTCACATACCCATTGTAAGGGAAGATAGACGATCGGCCTTACCTTTTGGCGAAAGTTGTATTTGTTATTTTGCCGGCTGGTAACTATCGGCCTAGTTGGGCTAGCTCGCCGCGAGGGTCGCAGGGTTCCAGCTATGCTGAAAGAGAATTAAGAACAAAAAGAATAGGAGAGGGTGCCAGGTCCTCGACGTAGATCAAATCCTTGTGCCGGACCTTCACAAGGGAAGGACAATTTCCAGCAGAACAAAAATAATCAAATCAACGGCCAATGAAAATATCACAGCTTTATTAACAAACAGGCAGGTGGGTACTATAGTGCGAATACTAGTACAAAATGCATATTAGCTTCAGGCAAGCAACAAGATACAAATATAAATACGTTGCAACAAATATAAGTATATGTAACAATACGGTTAGGTACATGCAAAAACAATTTTAAAAAAATGTTTCGAGCCGACTATATCATTACCATGCATGCATCTATACAATTTATTTAGGCCGCATTACGGCGGACAATACCAACACACTAAAAGTAAACAGCGAGGTTACGAAGGGCGTCGCGAAGGCAATTTAGAAATATATATACATCGGACGTTGTGCCTGTACGGGACTCAAAACAAATACGCCGTTTCAGAGCGATACAAGACTAACCTGGCTAACGTTGGACCCCGAGGGTTAGCCCGAAATGACGTTGACTCGCGGCTCAAAGGAATTTCTAAGGGTCGGAGCAACGATCGCTCACGTGGCCACGCAAAACACGTCGATGTCCTAAATATTAAAAATGCATCAGGGTTTCCGCATATAATATTGATTAAAGCAAACGCTTGGATCTGCTCTTTATCCGGTTTTGTTCGATGCAAACTAATTACTCAATTCGCGGCGATTCGAAAATGAAGCAAACGGCTACCATTGTCCCTTCTCTAAACACTATCAATATGCACCAATACGTCAAGCGGCGGACGTGCAAATGGCGACGGAGTCCGCAACTGACATGTAAGTACGGCCCTAAATCTGCGATAATTGTGCGAAAGTCCTAACAGACAGTTTACAGGGGGGGCTCGACGGGGCGCGACGACCGGCGGGGCCGCCAGTCTTCAGCAGAACCTCCAAAACAGGGCTCTAGTAAGTTTATCTGACGTCTGACATTTATTTGCCAGGCTGCATATAAATGAAAACAAGGCAGCAACATGAAAGCTAGCTATTATGTAATTCGTAGGTTCCGCAGAGAAGCCGTGGCTCGGGGCTAATTCAAAATCGAAAGCTCCTGCACAATTAAGCCGCAGGACTGTCTTCACGGACTCGGGTAAGCTCGATTAATAATTCAATAAAGATCACTAAACTGCACAATATGGTCGCTCGAAATTTGCAAAAGCCCTATCATAACAACACATCAGACCTATACAAAAGCATGCCCTAATACCTAACTATACGAAGCATTGCTATGCTAAAAATATCACACATGCCCCAGCTACTAACGAAACGAGGCACTACTAACTAACTATAAATACACCAGGCGCAATGAGTAATAGCTATATCAGTTTCTTGCCTGTAGGAAAAACATGACGAGTCCTAACCTTTCCGTTGGCTTGAGGGGGTCGAAGACGGCTGGAGCAGCGAGGGCCTCGGCAGTCGCAGCGGAAGGCCGAGCGAGATGAGGAAGCGGTGGTTGCTTGCAGGTAAGTGCAGTGCTACTCTCTCTAGCGTAGCCCACAGGAGTTGCGAAATTCCTTGACAACTCGACAGTTTCAGCAGCCCAAATCGACGGACTGGATGCCCGCAGAGTGCAGCCGAACGGGGAATACTAACACCCGTATTCATAGTCGTTCGCCAGTGACTCGCCAGCGACTCGCCGGCGAAACGCCGGAGTTTTGCCACGCCCCTTACGAGAATTAACCTTGCATAGTCGCTCGCCGGTAAAACCAAGGATGCGCGTTACTATGGTTTTCGGCGGAGCGCTGCATGCGCGAGCGACTATGCAATGTTAATTCTCGTAAGGGGCGTGGCAAAACTCCGGCGTTTCGCCGGCGAGTCGCTGGCGAACGACTATGAATACGGGTGTAAGCCTCTTCACGGAGGAGTTTAACTTCTCGCAGGAAGCGTCCAAACTCTCCCAAGTAAATTTGGCTGTAGTGATGACTGGCATCCGACAGGAGATGGCTATAAACGCATCATGCCCAAATAAATCTACAATTAAGGAGCCGAGGCTAGTGACAGCTTACCTTGAGTGATGACGGGCAGCCATAAAAGTGCAAGAATGCTGCTGACCTCAAACGAATTCGCAAATTGCGAATGACGTAAGTACAACCAAATCAAATACGAACGTCTTAAAGGACACATGTGCTTTGTAGATCCTCCTCGAATCAAAACGGAGCAAAGCTACACTAATTAGCTCATAAATCAAGCACACAATCGAGGCACCAGCAGCTCACACCAAGTTTAAAATGGGAAAGAACTCAAAAATTCACCAGTTACCAGTTATCAAAACTTTCCAAAATTTTGGGCCAGAAGATGCAAAAAAAAAACAGCCTGAAAAGTGTGACTGTAAGAAGAGATATCCTTTATCTAGCAACAAATAGTATAGTGCAGAATAATTGCAACAAGGGTTGCCTAAGCGCCATACACAAATATCTGTAGAAATGTAACCAGAATAAATTTAATTTGTAAAATATGGGTAACTATTTGAAGAGTTGCTTACCAAACTGCTTGATAATTATACGAGAGAATTTAAAATTAGGGTACCGCTAACCAGACCTAATTTAAAGCATGCAAAAATTCCAAAAAGCCACCTAATGATACTCAAAGCTAAAAATTCAACTATCAAAAGTTTGCACATGCAGGGGTCTCTCTAAAAGTACCGTAACACCATATACCCCAAATAAAAGTGCACTTCAGCGCTAAAGATGATTTTCTTCGAAAAGTCAACGCCCGGTTCTTCATTTTGCAATATCCAGTTGGCAAATGCACGGCGCTATGCATGATCTGTCGGCTTAAGTTTTTCAGTTAACTGGAAGATAAAAGTCTTTCTTCAAAATCCGCTGTAAAGTGGTTCTTGCAATTGCCAACTCTTGTGAACGGTGGCGAGTCGAGGTTTTTAAATGTTCAGCAACACTTTCAGTCACTGCGGAAATATTTTCGATAGACCGCCCTGGTCGACTACAAATCGTTGTTTTTTTATTGGAAACTGAACCAGATTCTTCAAATTTTTCGATCAATTGCTAAACCGTCAAACGATTTGGTGCGTTTTTTTTATCAAAAATTGCATGTGAACACCTACTTCGGGTTATGCGATTTTCTTCTTGCTGTCGCGTCTACATAGTACACAAAACTTATATACGAACGTCATACCTCTTTTCGTTTTAGAGATACTCTGTTCACAGACAGACACAGACACAGACAGACCAATGAACAAAAATATGTTTTTTTAGGTTCAGGGGACTCCAAAACGTGAAGATCTGTTGAAAACTCAATTTCGAATTTTTGGGGTGAATCCAATACTTCCGTTATCGCAAAAAGAAGTAAAAATTGTAAAAACGTAATCCTTAACACCGCCTACGGGTGAAAAATTTTATTATTCATATAGAAACTTGCCGCAGTTATAAGTTTTAATATTCAAATACAGAACGAAATCGGAATATCACAAAATTATCCCCCCAACCCGTTGGGATACAAAATTCACTTACGTCACGTAGGGAAAATGCCTCAGTGTTTGTTTATTAAAAAAACATAATATTTAGTGCGAAGAACAGAATTTTCTGCTAGTTGATAATAAACTTGGAGTTGAAGCCCATATTACTCAATACTGCTCCTGGTATCAACTTGAAATCCTAATGCTCTCTAATGAGTGGGCTAAAGAATGTTGGCTAAATACCTTCAACTATGTTAGTTAGAAAGTTCACATTCCAAATACTGACCTTCGTACTTTGTTTATGCTGTTTTGGCCAGCGTTATACGTTACGTAAAAAGTCAAATTTGTAGTACTTATATAATAACATATGACGTAATTTTCTTTCCGAGTGTCTCTCAATATTAATTTGAAATTCTTGTTATGGGTAAAGGTTAAAATATTTAAAAAAAGAAATTACCCTAATATGTTTAAAACACTGCAAATATAGCGAATCATTAATACAACAAAAATACGTTTTTTATATTCTAATAATGTTCGGTGATTGGCCAATTGAAATTATTTAAAATTAAAATTACAGTAATACCGAAAAACACGTGTTGAGTTGTTCCTTTATAATTTTCTTTTCTAAACTTAAAAGCATTCGTTTGCCCAACACCAACTTAAATGTCGCGCCTTTTTTCTGTATAATAATTTGAGATACCGGCTATGTATTTGTAATAGTTACACCAACCTCTACGTTAAACAGTTAAAGATTTTAAAAGCTGTGTTTGACAACCGCTTAAGCTCTCCAGTAAAGTGGGTTGTCTATGCACATATTTACAAGAAGCAGTCTGGCAAATACATTTATCCGTTATATAGATTTAGATATATTTTTCCCGGATCTATAATGGTATCTGATGGTTGTAGGGCATACAGCTAGGTTAACCCCAAATTGGCGGAGGTGTGTATGAGCACAAGGTTGTCGTCCACGAAGCAAATTTTGTGGACCCTGATGACCAGAATACTCATACACAGAATATTGAAAATCTGTGGATGCATGCCAAACGCAAAATCCGTCGACAGTTTGGAACTTCGGAGAACCATTTTTAATCATACCTACATGAATTCTTCTGGAGGAACCAGTTTGCCACGCCAACATTTTTGCTGAATTTCTCGGGTGCTTGCGAGAACAATATCCTGTGTAGTTGTGTTAGTCTAGTGAGTCTGCATTCTGTACGTACGTGTTTTCTTTAGATTAAATTAAAAACAATATACAAAGTAAATTCCTGTTGATCGTCTTTCTAGGTAAGTTGTATGCTTTGTTCGATAGCATTATCTGCAGTTGCATTAGGAATGCAAAATAAAAGTTTTTACTCAAAAAGTTGTGCCAAGTATTACAGGCACCGTGCCTGTAAAGACTCATTTACCGAGTCACTTCAGACGACAGTAAACAACCTTTTAACAAGCCAAGAGGAAATAATAGCTATTTATGCAACAAGTGCTAAAAGTCGACGTTTATGCACGAGACATGAACGACTTTTAGCACACGTTGCATACAATGTTTTATCTACGATCTTAATTTTACTGTTATTAATCCATAAATATCGATTTAACAAAGGTTTGCCTCTACGACACTTCTAATTTATGTCATAATAAACAGTAGGCCATGCCGCGCAGGCGAATGTTTCCGAAGCCAGTGCTGTCAAGGTCAGTTACAAAAAGTAATTATTAATACTCCACATCTGACTGTATTCATTACATAAAGCTTTAAGTATTTCAAAAACACTTTACCTGTAACGCAAGAAGCCACTAGAATAACTTTACAACTACACTTCCACTTCGAAATTGTAGTTTTATAATCTCACTTCACTTTTAGCACATGGGCTAAAAGTAAACAGCTGATTTCTTTAACCACGGTAAACTATAAAACGTCACTTTTAGTGAAACAAGCTACCGCTAAAAGGCCTACTTTTAGTAGTGGTTGTAGATAAAATAATTTAACTTTATGACACATATTTTTTCATTTCCCTCGTGGCAATTTTAAAAATAAAATTGCTTAATTCAGGTTTTATTGGAAACTGTATTGTAAGTTGCATAACTTTGTCTCAAGCATTAAAAAATAGAGTATAATACATGGAATCTAATGTTGAATGCAAGCATCGATTTGACATTACTGGGCATTGATGTTTGTTTTTGAACTGCCATGTCGTGTGTTAACTTCAAGTAGCTTCCTATAGGTATATGTTACCGCTATATGCGCAGTAGCCTATGCGCAGTAGACTATTTTTGCAATTCTCTGCGCAGTAGTGGCATCCAAATGGGCTTTATTTCTGCGCTAGCCTGGCTAATTGGTTCTTCTGCCAGCGCGGAACCTGTTTTCCTCTTTAGCTACAATTGATGCGTCATCCCATTGTATGTGGTGGTCTTCGTTCCAGACGTGTTCTGCGATCTTGGATTTGATGGTTTCGCCCTTTCTAATATCTTTGCGGTGTTCCGATAATCTCACTCGTAGGGGGTAGTTAACTGAGAAGAATCGGAAACAGATTCAACATAAGAACTGCCTTCAAGTCCACAACAACTCTGAGAGGCATGATGACGCATACCAAGACTCAGAACGAAGATCAGAGTTCAAAGAACTGTATCTACAGCGTACCGTGCGAGTGTGGAAGACAATACATAGTGGAAACACAACGACCCCTACGATTGAGATTATCGGAACACCGCAAAGATATTAGAAAGGGCGAAACCATCAAATCCAAGATCGCAGAACACGTCTGGAACAAAGACCACCACATACAATGGGATAACGCATCAATTGTAGCTAAAGAGGAAAACTACTGCGCATATAGCGGTAACATATATATATAAGTTTATAACTAAAATATATGGCCGCGCTGGTGGCCTAGTGGTACGAGTGTCAGACTCGTAATCACAAGCGATCAGTGGCCCCGGTATCAAACACCGGGGTAGGTACGAGTGTACGTGAAAAAGACGTACAAAAATCAGTCCTTCTCAGGACTAACCAGGAGTTCATTCACCTGAGGACGAGAGTAGACCAAAAACTCCTGAAACGTCGTGTGGTAAACACCCGAGACAGTGGAAAAAGTCCGATACAACATTTCACATTTAATTATATATATTTATTCCTAATTCAGTATGTAAAACATGCTTAGAAGCACGTTTTTGATAACAGTGATAAAACTTAGATTAAATTTAGATTTTAGTTTATTGGCATACATGTTTAACATCAGCGTACAAACAATTTCCAGAATATTTTATACCACATTGAATATTATGTATCATCGGATGAAAAATGTTATTATTTGGCCTGAACGATATCAGCTGATTAAATCAATGCCAGAATGCTTCAAGGTAGCATTTGGCAACAAGATTTCAGTAATAATCGATTGTTTTGAGATGAGAGTGGAAAAATCAAGTAGCCTTGCAGAATATCAAGGGCATTCCATATAATTCCCAATTGTGCGCTTATCTAGGCATATGTATCGATTCTAATCTCGACTGGAGGGAACAAATAAACTTAGTATGTAAAAAACTGAATTGTGCTTACTACGCTATTTTAAAATTAAAAGCCGGTACTTGACACGTCTGACTTAATACAGGTATATTATGCCTTGACTTTCAGCCACATGACTTATAATGTTTTGTTATGGGGTATGGCTACTGAATGGAAGCGAGTATTTGTTCTCCAAAAGCGTCTAATTCGCCTGATTTTTAACATTAAACCTCGTCAGTCGTGCAAGCTCTTCTTTTTGGAGAACAACTTACTAACATTTTCTATAATGATTTTCAAATTAGCAGTATTTGTGTAGCAACATATGCATTATTTTTCAAGGAGTAACAATACTCATCAATATCCCACCAGACATGGTAACCCGTTAGCCATACCTAGGCGTCGGACTGCTAAATTTAAAAAGTCCCCCATTTATAATTGTATTAAAATCTACAATTCGCTACCGATATATATTAAATCTTATAAAATCGATAAATTTAACTTAAATCCATTTTAATTAAAAAGTGTTTTTATGACTACAACAATATTGTACTACATTAGGCATTATTTTTATCTGACAATGTCCATGTCACGCTTTTAGTTGATCTGTTGACAATAAACGATACTTACTTACTTACTTAAGGATCTAACGTTAATACTATCCACCACCATTTATTATATAATGTAAAATTATTTGATTAACTTTTTCTGCATGTGGCCAATTAATAAAAAGCAAAATTACAATATCACATAGCAAAAATTATTAAATAGTACCTATACGATAAGAAACATAAGAATATTTCGAAACTATGTAAGCTACATTAACAATCAATAAAATTACACATGCTGTCTACACAACATAAAAGAATAATTAATGTCTAAATTAAGTAAGAAAAATAAGTTTAATGCATAAAGTATAAAGGATATTTCGAAGCCATTTAAGCTAAATAAACAATCAACATATTTACAAATTCTATCACAGAATAACAAAATAATTCTATTTATATTTACAGAGTTCACATAACCACTTTGCTTTAGGATTTTTTTTAATTGTATGCATGCTGAATGGTAACATTTTATTCTACATTTTCTGTCAGAACGTTTTACCATTTGTTCGCCGTCGTCTGGTTTCGTACAGTGACACCATCCATAATCAAAATAGGTACATAACATTGTAACATAATTCACAAAAATACAAACCTCTTCATCATCAGTGCCTATTACGATGTCACTGGAAATTGAACCAACACCTATAGCTCGCATGTCCATGGGGATGCCATCTGAACTTGGACCAGCACTCGTAGATGGCATATCCATGGCGATGTCACTATAACTTGAATCCAAACCAGTGGTCATAGATGGCATTTCAATTTGTTGTTTTTCTTTTGGCTCAGTGAAATACTTGGCATAGAGTTCATGAAAAACAACTTTTCTGTGAAATTGCAATGCAATAGCACTTTTTCATTCCAAAAATCAATGTCAAAATTGACTCTTTCTACAAAGAAATCTTTTCTGCTAGACAAGACAAAAACGCAAAACGTTGTCCTGGTCAAAGCCATCTGCATTTGAATTTGAAAAAAATATGGATGCCTTTTGTCCAATTTTAGCTCCGTTTTTGTGCTTATACATGTTTTTTTAATTTTAATTAATTCACTAACTGACTTATCTTTAGCACAGTATGGGCACTTCACCTCAACACATCCGTTTCCGCATATATTACAATTTAAAATGCTATCTGGCATTGCAGCAAATGAGTTGGGGTGAAGTGTCTTATGATGTTTCTCAAAATCACCAAGAGCCATTTTTTCGTGGTCACATCCATATATTCCTACAAAATTTAACAGTTACATAGAGTTTATAAATGACTCACCAGCTTTGAAAGTACGTTTATACAAGTGAGGATAACACAGCCTTTTCAAAAGGGAGACAGAGGGCTTTTCGATTCATGTAGGTACTACAGACGGCCTGAAAATTGGAAGCTGTGATACCTCAAAATAAAAACAGTTCAGAACTGAAATGCCCCCATCAGATTTATAGCCCTGTAGAAACTGCAGAACTTCAGCCCTGGTCAAATTTGGAATGGGTCGACTTGGCTTTGAGGACCTATTTTTACAGTCGGTTTTGTTGTGTTTTGTGGGAAAGTCAACATCTTCAATTTTCTTACAAAAGTGCTTCTTTGACTTCGGACCTGTCCAATATGCGAGGACATCCGTCACTGATTCTGTTTTTTTGGTGGCAAATTCAAGGGCAAAAAGTATTGCAACTATGTTTAATGTTCTTTTATCGCTTTTGTGAAAATACTTAGTTTTACCTTTGGTTAGGTCACCCAGATGTAAACAAACCGATCGGCACCACTCGGGTCAGAATATGCAGGGTTGCCAGACTGAATGCATGCGCGTTTTCAAGTGTTACGTGCTAACGATTATAAAATTACAAGAGTCTCGCCCAATAAAGAGTTTCACGTTTCGTGCAATAGGCGACTTCTAGTTTTTGTTTTCTCCCTCTTATTAGTGTAAGCTTGTAGGGCTTTCTTTTCATGTTCACAACCATAAACTGTAGCCGTCGTCTTAAAGCGAGTTTTTAAGGGATAACATACTGAACGTATCAAGGACAGGGATGGTTTTTCCAGTTTTGTTCTGTGAACGCCTTTAAATTTTGAAGCCGTAATTCGACCAGCTCTGTATTGGTACCACGCAGCAGAATTTGCTTGCTTATTAGTATCATTTTCGAGTTTGCGGCATTCTTCGATGGACATGCTCATATCTAACTCGGAACCTAAAATACAACATTTTTAGATAGTATCATTCTTACGTAGAGCAAGATTGAAATGAAAAGGCATGTTTGTGAACTATTTTGTGACATCGGTCATAAGTTGCCATAACAGCATGATTTAGCTGTTGGGTTTGAGTTACTTCTTTTGCCCACTTGCATTCATGGATGGCTTTTTCTGCATGAAGTTTTTTGATTTGCTGCTGTCGTCGTTGCCGCTCTCCGCTATGATTTACCAGCTTGTTTCATTTTACTGGGCGAAGAGGGCAAGCATAAAAATTTGCAGAAATATAGGTTATGTAGCGATGATGTAGCGTTAACGTTGGAGTCGTTTTTACACTATGTTAAACGTACGGCTTGGATTTCGTTGCTTGGTTGCGTTCAATAAGCAGATATGAAAATTAACCAAAGTGGACTTGCCTTCGAAGCTGAGTCAATAGTTTTAAAAAACACAAGAAATATGCATAATAAATAATTGTTTTCTGTGATAATATCGCTATTAAAAGTTAAGGGAAGTTTGTTTACAAAAACCCGAAAATAGAAATGGTGGAATGCAACTATAGTACTTTTAGTTGTGTAAACACGGCTTTTAGTCTTCTGCATTATTATAAGTGATGATGATGATTTTTTCGCATCGTTGTTTTAAAACAGTTGTTATTAAATATTTACGAAAATTGAATAGTGGAATATTTACAATTAACGAATCATAAGTCAGATAATGTGTCTGTACTGAAATTTGTTTAAATTATTTAAGAGTGTATATCCGGAATATAACCTAAAATACAAAACTTCTGTTTCGCTGGAGTGATTTGTCCCTTATAAACTTATTTCGGGTGCATTACATGCCTCTAGCAAGTTTGGTACAATTCGTAAACCTTCTAGGTGTAGGTACCAACCGCTTGCATTTTTGACTCTGTTTGGTATGTACAGTATAGCACACTAAAAATAACTGTCAGGGTGAGAAATGTATGTGCAGTGGACAGCAGACGGCAGACCTTACTCAGTCTATTGAAGCGTTAGTACAATAAACGGTTTTGAAAAGGTAGTCTCTGTGCCTCTTTTGCGCATTTCAATCGCACAGTGATTTTGGGTGAGCCGCATGCACAATATTTATAAATGTGTATATTTCAGTAATGAAGTGAAGTGAAGCATTTGTTAAGAAAGTCACCGTAACATAAGTTGGGCACACAAAGTGGAGCTAATCATCTTGACAATAATGACTGAAAATATTTACTGAATAAATTTGCAACCTCTACTCCATTAGAGGCAGTAGCATCAGAGTGATGAATATCGCCAAAAACAATTTAAATCATAAGGTATGCTATTCTCAATATTTTTTGTGAAATTTCGATTTGCAGAAGCTATGGAAGACCTGCACATTTTCCTTAAAGAACGAAAGTGATTGCAATTCTTGTGTGACTTAGTCTGTTTATATCCTTTATGAGCTGCTTTTTTTTTGCTGTACTACATTAATAACTTCTGGTGTAAACCATTTTAGAAAGTTGCTATTTACTACTTTTTTCTTTGGTACGTAAGTTTCTACAGCCGCATACAAAATATCATAAAACACATTAACACACATTTCCAAACATACTCCTTCAAAAATTGCCTCCCAATCAAAGTTACACAAATTTAGGTATTTATTTGTTCGTAATTAGCTTGTTTATAATCAAAGTAAAACTTATCAGCTAATTCTAATTCAGCTATGTAAGCAATATTGAGGGTAAATAACACCGCAGGATGATAAACATCAGTAGCTTGTAAGAACAATTTAATTTATCATTACAAAATATTAGATCTAATATTGTGTCATTAGAATTTTTTATGTTATTAAATTGTTGCAATCCGCAGTAAGAGAAGCAATCATAAATCGTAGCAGCACATTCATTCGGTAACTGTATTGCCGAGAGACCATCCAAATCTTCCTCTGCAACCCACTCAATTTTACTAAGATTATAATCACCAGTCAAAATCACTGTTTTTTCAAGATTTAGCAAGATAATTTTATCGATAGTCATTGCATGATCATGATATAGTTGAAGTAAAGAATTAGGTGGAATATATACCTCACATAGAACAATTTTTCTTTTATATGTGAAATGTCGAGAAAAAGCAACTTTTCTACGCCGCTTTACTACCATCCCAATCATTGAAGTTGAAGAACAACCGGCCCCCACCCCATCACAACCCGCTTGTTTATATCATTCCAAACTGATTTATTACAGCGTTTTGTCTAACGTGTATCATATATATATATATATATATATATATATATATATATATAATCACTATATAATGAAATAAAACAACTTTTTAATTTTTATTGTGTTTTACTTGCATACAATATATACAGTATTACTACATGGGTTACACACCTACATACTAGTGGAAAAGCGTTCTACATAAATTGTCGGCCTATGTTCTGCGCACAAGAGGTCTCGCAGTACTTCAGCCACAGTAAGTATCCTTTGCTGGAACCGCAACCTGTCCATAGCTTCTCGTTCCCACAGTCCTTTCCGAGCTTCTCGATACGCGTGTACCCACGTATGCAGGGTATACACCGTATTCTTCACGTCTTCAAACTGCACGCTCTTCTTCATTTTCCTTCCTTTCTATAAAGGCTTTTACTTCATACATATACCAAGACTAACTATTAAATCTACAAGGAGGCCTTCCTTTATGGCTCCGTCTAAAAATAGTCGACCAACAGCTGCACCATTTTTGTAATAATAATAATAATTTTATTTCATTCTGTTGCTATATAAATGCAGATGAGAACAAGTCCAGCACGCCAAATACAAGTACAATATACATACAACTAAAAGAGGCATTAAAAATATTCATTTAAGCTATAAAAACAGTTGTGATATAAATATGTTTTTAAACTAATTTTAAATTTATTTCCACAAATTTGTTTAATATATTCTGGTAATGCATTATACAGCCTGTTTTAAACGAAGTGTGCACTATTGCTAACTTCTTTATTATTGGACGTACGATATCGGTTAAATTAGCAAACTAGTAGCATTTTTTCTGTTGATTAGAATGGCGAAAACAGAAAAACAATTGAACATCGCCTTCTCGAGAAATTTGGAAAAGTTTACTTTTGTTAAATGGCACACCCTGTATATTTTTATATAAAACGATTGAAAATCGCGATCTAAACATAAAAGTTCATGTAAGGTGCGGGCCTAAAACTAACAATAACCGAGTTATTACAACTTCTTACTTTTAGACGAGGTGGCTGTGTGTTTGAACATTTTGTTACGGGTCAAAAGTCGTTTGCAACAGTTTATTTAATTATTTGCTCTAATCTTGGTTAAAACTAACTTTTGCCATATTTTCCTTCAAGTTTAATTTTTCTTACAGCAATACTGAGCATTCAGATCTTCTGAAAATTACATTTCAATCTAAGTAAACCATATGATAAGAATTACAGGTCTGAGAGCCCCTGGTGTGTAGGCTTCACTTTATGCATATTGAGTTACTGATTATCTGAACCCCTTCCCAAAATTAGATTTTTGGTTATCAGTTTTTGGAAACCATTTTGGGATTCGCCATTTTTATGCTGTTAAAGGCAGGTGCTTCGAAAATTCACGTCTTGGAGACGTAACTTTATTGGAAATATTCGGGCACATCCAGTGTAGAAGATTGCTTTTGGTGTGATTATGAATTCCGCGGTGATCTGGAATAGACCCCGGGAATGTTATTTGCAGTGATCTCCTAGCCCAGACTTTGGGGATTTTGCTTTAGCAGCACATGGTCCACTTTGGCGAAGCGCAGCCGTAAAAATTTAAAACGGGTATGTGGTTTTTCTAAGTTCATTCAGTTCGATTCTATGGTTACTTGCCCTTTCAGCTTTTTCTTTTCCCGCTGGGAACATACCTGCAGTATTCCCTTCGCTTGGCAACGCGCCAGCAGCCCTACCTGCTTGGTGGCGAATCGAGCATTGCTCCGCCAGTCGACGCTGCTGACGGTGGAACCTTCGAGCCGGCGATTGCCTGTCAAACCTCCTGCGACAGCTACTCGGTGGTCGCTTGCCTCTTGATCTCCTTATAACCCTTCGGCCCTTGCTTACGACCACGGCAGTTGGAGTGAAGCCCATCGCAAAGGTCTGTCAGACCATAATTTCCGTTTCGAGCTCCCGAATCTTCAGCCCCTCCATGGAGGCAAATTGCGTGTCGGTGCTGCAATGTGCTCGATAAACTTATGATTGCTTTTAACGTGTATTCTTAATCGGTAAACTCACCTGTGGAATATATTTGATTCTGCCATTGTCACTTAAATATTAATTACGGTAGGTCTTTTAATCGACGTAGAGCGATTTAGGTTATATGTACGGAGATGCCTCCGATTTCGGACTAAATTTTACCGGTTTTGTGCTTGTCTCCGACCTCAGACTGATTTTTGACGGTATTGCAAGTTCATTGTGAAGTCAAGTGCATGAAAGAATTCTTACATTTTCAAATGTCACCTATTACACCGTTGACTAATATCACTATCTGCGCCCTGTCGTGCAAGAGAAATTATTGGTAATGCTCGCACCACGACCGTTTTAATGCAGATTGCCTTGCATTATCGTGAATGCGCCCTTGCGGAACCAAAACAAGATCTTGTAGGCCCGTGATAGCGTCGGTATTAATTAATTAATAATTGAAGGCTAAGCCTTGCATACTGGGTGTTCGGTTACATTCAACGTGCATTCTAAATTTTGCTTTCAAACTTAATAGTTGTGTCGAAGCCAAGATGCTTTCGAACTCTTTCTAAGTGTTTATTCAGTAGTGCATTTGGCCAAATTTAATGTCAATCTTGTATTCTATTTTAATACTACTGTTTTGTGACATATGCATACCGTTTATAATTATTTATTTAGTTTGGGCTTGCTTGTCAACTACGCTTTTATGCCCATGTACATGTAACTGGCAGTATTTTAGTGAGTTTAGCCTTATGTTTTATTTGGTGTTATTAAGCTGTGATATGATCTCCCTATTGAAATTTTGTGTGTATTTCAATTGTGTATTGTATTTTTGTTTGCCGTAATTATACTACCTTGACCTATTCTGCGTATATGATTTGTGCCTTTGCCGTTACCTTTTATATTTTCAGGTTTGGTTAGTAGCGCCTTCCGTAGTGTATCTTTTGTTTAGCAAAGTGCTGGGTTACTAGCTACTTGGCCCTCATATTTTTTTTTTAGCTAAAGCTTTTGAGTCTTTTGTTTTACCCACGACCAGCTCCGGCTGAGAAGCCGTTGGCCTTTGCTTACTTCTTTTTTTTTTAGTCGCCGTAACGGTAACAATTTGTTATAAAATAATTTTTTTAGTAATAGGTTTTTTTTCTTTTAGTAAGTTGTTTTTTAATTGTCTAATAAATGATGTTATTTAGATTTATTTACAATGTTTATTTAAACATAAATTTTATTTTATGGATACACAGCCGCCTCGTCTAAAAGTAAATAATTGGAATAACTCGGTCATTGTGAGTTTTAGGCCCGCACCTTATATGAACTTTTATGTTTAGATCGCGATTTTCAATCGTTTTATATAAAAATATACAGGGTGTTCGATTTAACAAAAGTAAACTTTTCCAAATTTCTCGAGAAGGCGATGTTCAATTGTTTTTCTGTTTTCGCCATTCTAATCAACAAAAAAATGCCACTAGTTTGCTAATTTAACCGATATCGTACGTCCAATAATAAAGAAGTTAGCAATAGTGCACACTTCGTTTAAAACAGGCTGTATATTTTCACACGTCACGGCTGGTGATTTCTCGAATAGCGAATAATTATACTGCAATACGTGTATGTTGGTGTGCAATCGAGTGTTATGTTCATGTACATCGGCATTTAATTTATGATTTTTTTTATTTCTTACCCATATACAACATTTATAAATGAATAGTGATACCACAGTTAATATCTTGTTATCATTAATAGTAGATCTAAGAGATTGACGTGGCGGTACGTTAAAAATAACCCTTACTATTCGCTTTTGCAAAATAAAAATGCTTTTTGCCTCAGTGGATCTGCCCCAAACTAAAGTATTGTACATAAGCACTGATTGCACCATCGCATGATACACACCTACCAAATCTTTCTGGGATATACAAAGTTTTTTAATTACGTATGGCAGAATATGCCTTGTTTAACCTACAACAGATCATATTCACGTGAGCACACCAGTCAAGATATTCATCAACCATCACACCCAAAAACACGCTATGTTTGCTTGGTGAAAGCGTTATGTCTCCACATTTAAAATCTAATTCTTGTAGTGGCCTTCTTGTATTGAAGTACACGCACGAAGTTTTTTGTAAATTCACAATGAGATCGTTGTTATTGCACCAATTTTTAAATTTTGTTATAATACTGGTTAGACAAGTGGTTGTATATTTTTGTAATCATTTTCCTATTTTTAATAAATGGCATAATTACATCATTGGCAATGTCCCGTATACCCAGACTAAATAACTTGGTTTTCAGGAATTCATGGTTGATCGAGTCGAATGCACAGCTCAAATAAAAAAATATACCGACACGTATTTCTCACCATCTAGCTTATCGCGAACAAATTGTACAAAATCAAAAGTCACCGTTTCGGTAGATCTTTTGCTTTGATATCCATGTTGACATTTGGTTAATGTTGAAGTTATCCATTTAAATTTTCGCACCTTTGTTGCATTAAAGAGTAGAGTGCTATGTGGTAACCAATGTCAATATATATAAACAAATTGTGTATGTTAATAAAAAGGTCTCAGTTCTTAAAAGTGTTTCATATTGATAATAAAGCAATCATCAACATGGTAGCAGAGCGTGGTTCCTCATAAGGTGGACTTGTTTCGTTGCGGCAGTGAAAGCACGGGATTTGGCGTATCGCGGATTGGTGTTGTTCACTGAATTTTTCGCACGGCATAAACATGGAATTCCACGGTATTGAAAAATTACGAGGTGCTGATAATTGGAACATCTGGAAATTCGCGGGGAGGAATTTACTGCGTGGAACTGAGGGAGCATACGAGGTTTGCAACGGCGAATTAAAAAAACCGGAGCCGGTGTCGGAAGATACGGACGTTGATACACTTGCCGCATATAGCGTGAGTTGGAAAGCCTGGGACAAGGCGGATCGTGCCGCGAGTCAAATCATCGTTAAAACTCTGGAGTCCAAGGTAATAGCCCTCCTGATAACGTGCGAGACAGCGAAAGACATGTGGCTCAAGTTGCATTCAGTTTATGAGCAACAAACAAAGCAAGCTGCCCACACTGTTCAGGCAGAATTTTTTAGTTTTAATAAAAATCCTGCTGATGATATTGTTACTCATATTGCAAAATTTGAAGGTCTTATTTTGCGTTTGCAACAACTTAATGTGAAACCGGATGAGTCATCGCTCATGGTTAAATTACTGGACTCCCTCCCGGATGACTACGAGAGCCTTCGGCAGGCGTGGTGGGCGAGGCCTGATGAGCAACAAACAGTCGTGAACCTCGTAAGACTACTAACTTCTGACGAAAAACGTCGACAACAACGAGCTGAAAAGCAAGATGATTTGGTTGCACTAATGGCGAGCCAAGCCAAAATTCAAGGGAGAAGCGACGTGGCAGTTTCAACAACAATAAAGTTAACCAGTCAAAGAGAGCAACAGACCCTGGAGACAGAAATGACAAGGGCAAGCACGTGGTAAGGTGTTTCCGGTGTAAAGCCATTGGCCATATTCGTCGAAATTGTAAAAGACAAAAGTCCAGCAACACGAGCACGTCGAAAGATAAACCAAAAGACGAGGCATTCATTTGCGAAGTCCTCAACGCTGAAAAATATGACTCGTTGATCGCCGATTCTGGGGCAACGGATCATGTGTCTCATCATGGTGAATGGTTTTCGTCCTTTGAACAGTTCCCTACGTCGGTCAAAGTATACATTGGTGATAAATCGACAATGGATGCTCTTGGTAGAAGTACGATTAAATTTGAGGCTCTTGTTGACCAGAAGTGGATGCCCTGTTACATGGAAAACGTGTTGTATGTACCAAATGCCCGAAGAAACTTATTTTCAGTAATCTTAGCCCTGGACAAAGGAATGCAGTTTACTTCTACACAAAGAGGATGCCAATTCGTGAAGAATGGAATTGTCAAGGCATGTGGTGTACGAGCTGGTCAGCTGTTCAAGATGGCGATTCGAGTAAAACCTCCGGAAACTTCTTGCCTGGCTGAAGTACACTTGTCATCGAAGGATACGCTGCACATTTGGCACGAGAGGCTTGGACATCAAAAACAAACGCCACGTAAAGCAAGTTCTGAAAGATCACAGAGTGGAATTTGTTGAGGATGACCAGTTCTGCGGAGCCTGCGTGGAGGGTAAACAGCATCGAAATAGTTATATCGAGCGTAGACAACGTGCCACTGAACCTGGTGAAATTATACATGCAGACTTGTGTGGTCCCATGGAATGCACATCGTTGAGTGGATCAAACTATTTCGTGTGCTTTACATGTGATTTTTCAAAACTTCGCATTGTTTATTTTCTGAAAGAAAAGTCAGAAACTGCGGTGAAAGTTACTGAGATGATTCAAATCGTCAGAAATCATCGTGGAAAACCTATGAAGATTTTCCAATGTGACGGAGGTACGGAGTTCGACAACACTGAAGTACGGAAAACCATGGCTTCCAATGGAGTAGCACTGGCGATTACCAATCCTTACACCCCACAACAAAATGGCTGTGCAGAGCGGACCAACAGAACTGTGGTGAATCTTGCCCGGACGATGCTCTTGGCGAAAAACTTACCCAAGTTTTTGTGGGCGGAGGCAGTAAATGCTGCAGTATATATTTTAAACCGAAGTGGCCCGAGCAGTATTAAAGGAAAATCGCCATATGAACTGTTTACGGGAAAAAGTATCCGCTTGGAGAAATTTCATGTTTTTGGTACAGATTGTTATGTACACGTTCCAAAAGAAAAACGCAAGAAATGGGACGGAAAAGGCAAACGAGGCATATTCGTCGGTTATTCAGACAACGTGGACGGTTTTCGCGTTTGGTGCAAGTCGGAAAATCGCATTATTCGGAGTAAAGATGTCGTATTTGAGCCTGATATCGCAGGAAAATTGTTAAGTTTGTTTCCTAGTGGAATTGACGATTGCTCGCAGCTTGAGGAACAAAAGGGGGTGTCTGATTTGTCTCGCTTGTCAACCGACTCATCATATGAATCATCAAAATCAGAACTGGAGCATGATTTAGTTCAAAAGCAGGACTCGGAGAATCCAACGTCGTCTATGAGGGGGCCGCAGTTACGAGATCGTTCTAATTTAAAAGGACCCAAGCGCTTCATAGAAATGATCTCCGAAGTCAATGTACCAAAGAATTATATCGAGGCGATGAATTCAGAGGAAAAGGTGCATTGGAGAGCAGCGATGGAAGAAGAAATGGCATCCCTGAAAGAAAACTCGACATGGGATTTGGTAAAATTACCAGCAGAACGTAAAGCTATTTCAAATCGCTGGATATTTCGTGTTAAACGCGACGCTGATGGTAAAATCAGTCGCTATAAAGCGCGATTGGTCGTCCGAGGATTTAGTCAACAAGAAGGGCTTGACTATAACGAAAATTCAGCCCTGTTGCACGTTTTGACACGATTCGGACGATGATAAGTATTGCTGCAAACGAGAAACTGGAGCTCGCTCAATTCGACGTCAAAACAGCATTTTTAAACGGCGTAATTGAGGAAGAAATTTATATGCAACAGCCCGAAGGTTACGACGATGGCAGCCTACGTGTGTGCAAACTTCAGAGAAGCTTGTACGGACTAAAACAGTCTCCACGGTGCTGGAATAAACGTTTGAAGGACGTGTTAATTTCTTTTGAATTTCATGAGAGTGCAGCGGATCCATGTTTGTTCTATCGAATCTCGGATGAAGACAAGCTGATCGTGGTACTATACGTCGACGACGGATTAGTAATAGCGACTAAGAAAATTGCAATTCAAAAATTCCTGAGCCAACTCAAAGAGGAGTTCAAGATAACGACCGAGCCTGTTGGGTATTTTTTAAATGTGCTCATCGAACGTATTGATGACAATTCAATATTTATAAGTCAGAAGAGATATACTGAGGACATTCTCCGGCGTTTCAACATGGAAAACGCGAATTCTGTTTCGACTCCAATCGTGAGATGCCAACTGGCAGGGGAAGTGACGGATGGTGACATGACAAATGTCCCTTACCGAGAAGCCGTCGGGTCTTTGATGTATTTGGCGGTGGCAACACGACCTGATATTGCCTTTGCTGTGAGCTACGTGTCGCAGTTTCTTGAAAAACCCACTGAATGGCACTGGACGATGGTCGAGCGGATCCTGAAGTACCTCAAGGGGACAACCGGGATGGGTATTCGATACAGCTCAGGCTATGTAGCGGGAGAGCTGGAATCCTACAGCGACGCAGACTATGCAAGCAACGAAATAACGGGCCGTTCTGTCAGCGGCACAGTCTTTAAGTTCAGCGGTGGAGCTGTCGTTTGGGCTAGTAAACGGCAGCAAAGTGTCTCACTGTCAACTACGGAAGCAGAATATGTAGCCGCCAGTGAAGCTGCCAGGGATGCGGTGTGGTTGGGACGTCTTTTCAACGAGATTTCACCGCTAAAATCAGTGCCCAAGCTCTTGATAGACAATGCAAGCGCGATTAAGCTTGTAAAAAACCCGAGTTTTCATAAACATTCAAAACATATTGATGTGCGTGCCCATTTTGTTCGTGAACGGGTTCAGAATGGAGAGCTGGAAATAGAACATGTTTCGAGTGAGGACCAAATAGCCGATATTTTGACGAAGCCGATTCCACGAGTGAATTTCGAACAGCTTCGAAAAAAGTTAGGAATGATTGAACTCAAAACTTAGTTTTTTTTTAAATTTGTGGTTAAGTTCATTCCTTGTTTCTCTCATCTTCATGTTTGCAAAAATTTAAAGTTTAAGGGGAAGTGTTGAAGCTATCCATTTAAATTTTCGCAACTTTGTTGCATTAAAGAGTAGAGTGCTATGTGGTAACCAATGTCAATATATATAAACAAATTGTGTATGTTAATAAAAAGGTCTCAGTTCTTAAAAGTGTTTCATATTGATAATAAAGCAATCATCAACAGTTAAGAAGTTAAATTTCTTAAGGTAATTCATAAGCCTAGAATGTAATAACTTTTCCATTATTTTTGATTCCGATGAAATAAGCGATATTGTTCTAAAATTTCCAATAATATGGGGATCACCTATTTTTACTAGAGGATGAACGATTGCTGTTTTTAGACCACATGGATGCACACCCTGACTAAAAGCTAAGTTTATTAAAGTACGTTTTTTTCCTATAAAAATTTTCAAGGTCAAAAAATTTAGGGTTTATGTTGGCATAACTTGGATTCCTTTAAAAAATATATGTTGGCAAAATTTGTTTTAGTAACTTTATAGAACTAAAAATTGGTGGGAAATTTAAAATCTGGCATTAAAGTTCTATGTATATCAAAAACTCTTGCTAATCTTTCGTAAACGTCTTCTTCTGGTGTGTTAAGATGCAGATCCAATAGTTCCTCTGCACACTTCACTATATTTAATTTTAAAAGATTCCGTTTTCACGCGTATTCAGTTTCAAAAAAGAAAAACTGACAATTTAATTTTAAATGTCAAAGTGACAAAAGTCGTTTACAGAAAAACCTGACGAAAATAAATTTTCTAATAATTTTAAAAAAGCAGTTTTGCCAATTTTATCTTGACCTTGAAAATTTTTATAGGAAAAAAACGTACTATATATGCACTAAAGGTTCATTAAAGGTTCACATATACCGGGTGACAATGAGACTAGGGCCATGCTTATATCTTCTTTGTTTATGAATCGATTTGGATAAAATTTTATACCAAGATACTAAACATTATTTCTGATTGGCCGATATATATAGTCAAAATGGTTGACTTCCGGTTTCACCGGAAATGATACTAATTTTAATTGTTTAAATAGAACACCCTGTATATTTTATGTTATTCTGAATCTAAGAGTCAAATTACATATAATAGTCTTGCCAAATTTCATTTTTTTTAAACAAAAAAATAATTTTTTGAATTTTTATTTTGTACCATAGAAGGCCTTGACTTGGAAAAATATATTCCAATTGACTCTAGCAACTCTTAATAATACCTATTTTATCAATAAGGTCAATAACAAACCTTTAATAAAAGAATATAATTTGCTAAACCCGTTTTTTAAGAAAAAGTCACTTTTTTAAATGGCACCTACTAAGGGCCATCTTGCCATTAGATAGAAAATGTAATTACCAATCTAACGATATGCATCATGCACTACTTTATCTTAATCTGAAACTGAAAATTAATTAATTAATTACTTTTTAGATATTTTTATGTAATAACTAATAATACCTAAGCAAATTTGACAACACTGTTGTATGTAATTTGAGTCGTAGATTCCGAAAAACAAAACATATAGAGTGATCTATTTAAATAACCAAACTTTGGTTTTTCAATGGATTTAAAAAATTATTAATTATTTAATTTTCAGTTTCAGATAAAGATAGAGTAGTGCATGATGCATATCGTTAGATTGGTAATTACATTTTCTATCTAATGGCAAGATGGCCCTTAGTAGGTGCCATTTAAAAAAAGGGACTTTTTCTTAAAAACGGGTTTAGCAAATTATATTCTTTTATTAAAGGTTTGTTATTGACCTTATTGATAAAATAGCTATTATTAAGAGTTGCTAGAGTCAATTGGAATAGATTTTTCCAAGTCAAGGCCTTCTATGGTAAAAAATAAAAATTAAAAAAATATTTTTTTTTGTTTAAAAAAATTAAAATTTAGCAAGACTATTATATGTAGTTTGAGTCGTAGATTCAGAAAAACATAAAATATACAGGGTGTTCCATTTAAAAAATCAAAGTTAGTATCATTTCCGGTAAAACCGGAAGTTAGCCATTTTGACTATATCTATCGGCCAATTAGAAATTATGTCTAGTATCTTGGTATAAAATTTTATCTAAATCTATTCATAAATAAAAAAGATATAAGCATGGCCCTAATCTGATTGTCACCCGGTATAAGGAATAATTTCCTTTAACATTTTTGAACTGAGGCCATCTAGACCAGCCGATGTCTTATTACATATTTGTGTACATACACTGTTAACTTCATTTAGATCTGTTGAAAACAAAACCATCGAATTTGCTGACAGTGAAAGTGTTGTACATTCGTTCGATAACGAGTTAAAATGTTCAGAAAGTTTATTTTGAACTAACATTGAAAAATACTCACCAAAGCTGTTTGCAACCTTTACAGAATCTTTCACAATGGAATTATTGATATTTAGTACAATTTGTTTATTTTCCTTACCTACATCTATTCAACTTTTTATTAACTATTATCCAGACAACTTTGGTTCTGTTATCAGATGTCTCAATGACAGATCCAAAAAAAGCTTTTTTTGCCTTGTCAAGGTTTTTCTTATATTTATTTTTGCTACTGTTTTTCTTTTTTATACAACTCTTCATCACTGAACCCGCTACATCCTAACCCTTATACGACTTCGTGTGACGCGTCGAAAGCTAAATCCCAGCGTACATAAATCAAACGAGTGGAGACACTCACTGTCGGTTCCTTTGATGTCAAAATAGTCAAAATACCGATTTAGATAACCTTGAACCGCTCCTGGGGAAGGTACTTTCTGGAAGTACTAACAGATGGTGCCACTACTTTATCACATATGATTGGTAGCAGAGCCAGTAACTGGGCTGTGATTGGTAGTAGAGTACCTATATAAGATAAGAGTAAGGCAAACGATGACATTTGGGGATCCAAAAAAATGAAGTTTGTAGGAAATGCCATAGTTAACTACGTTACTTTGTTATTGTGTAGTTGCACATTTATTAATTATAGTTCTCTTTTTATGAAATGTATTGATACAACATAAGCAAAATTTATACAATTTAAGTCGTATACAATAATCTATTAGGCATTTTTTATATTGTTTATTCAAATTTAAACTACAGTTACAACTTTTGTTGGAACACTTATATTAATTATGATATGCCACTTAATACGTTAAAGAGATGAAATGATAAAATACATGAAACATAAATGAGAAATTAACGAAACTGCATGTGTTGTTAGAGAATGCAAATAATAGAGAATATAGACAAACATGTGGAGCATCTGCTAAACAATATATGTTTTGTTCTTCTTTGAATGGATTGTGAATGAAATTGACTATTTTGCAACATTTTCCGGCAATAATTCCTAAATTTCTCTACATGCCTTGATTGCAAGCGCCCATGTCTTATGTTACCCAAACAATATTTAAACCTATGTTTGTAGAATGTTCCACGATTTTAATTAAAATGTCCGCGACTATTGAACTGTTAGTGCTTTCTGACATAAAGTAGTAAGCCACCATTTGCTTCCATCTCGTTGTGATACCACCTACAAATAATAAAACAGTGAATATTAAAAACCTAAGATTGTTCAAATATTTTATTAACCTAACACGAAAACTAAAGCTTTAGAAGCTAAACGATTGTCCTGATTTGGTAATGTTACACCTCCCGTAAAAGAATTCGTGGCCACACAAAAGGCCATACTCTTTCTTATTTCCATTTCATCTAAAGTAAGCATTCGATCTTTTTCGAAAATTGTGTTAAGAGTTTGCAATTTTAATCTTAATAAAGTAAAGACATCTGTTAAAATGACAGGTTGAAAATTTAAATACTGCAAATGTAAATTTAATGTGCGAATTGATGGAAATGGAAGTCCTGTTTTCCTAAAATGATTATACCCACTTTGTCCACATGAAAATCTCAGCCTTAATGACCTTTCTAAAGTTTCATTGGAGCATTTGTTATATTTATTTTTGGTAGTTGTTAATGTTCGAATTTGAATATTGGTAAGTCTTCTTTAATTTTTGTTTAAAACAATTATTCTTTCTTTTTGTCTCGCAAAGAAGTCGGCTTAATTTTCTGTTCTTTCGTCACAATTTAATGTGTTGTACTACCAGAGATTCATACATTTTTTTGTAATCAAAATCACATTGAGGCAAAATTTTATCGTTACCTTCATGAATTGTAATTTTATCCAACATTTCCGAAATGCTTTTCACAAGTTTTCAGTCTTTTGTAACTACAATTTTCCTTGCTGGTCTTGTTTAGCCAAATTCTGTTCCTCAAACCATCCCTTGGAACACTATCTAAGTAGACACCATTTTCAGAACAGTTCTTGCAACTATGGACAGAGCAACCAGTCATGCTAAAACGAAATTTTTGAAAATAGGTCAAGGGAAAAAGAAAATTGAAAAATTACATGATTAAGAAAATTATGTGCGAAAAAAACCTGAAATTTCACCACTTATTTTACAAATTGATTATGAACTGTGTGTTTTTGCTAACTTTGACAAGTTTAATGTCAGTTGAATGTCACCAATTACAAACATTCAAAAACATGTCGACTACTTCTAAATCGCATCTAGATCTATTGTACATGCATAGGGATCCAACCAATCAAATACTGTTCCTGCATTTGCCTTACTCTTATCTACTTATTATATAGGTACTCTAGGGCCAGAGGTCTACTTAAAGAGAGAGCCATGTTTTCTGTTCTTGTCTTTGGTCAGGTTGCACTAATTCCTCTTAACGGTCGTAAAAAGAGCTTGTATAAGCCGTTCACGACCTTTTTGGGGCAGGTGAGGCTATGACCATCTAGTAATTTTGTTGGCAGAACCTCTGTTGCAACGTCAGTATAGTCAAAATTATACCCATTCGGAGTCACGTGACTTTTGTCTGTCTCTGTTCATCTTTAGTAAAATAGATGAAATGGAAGAAATTTGAAAAAAAGGCATGTCGATTCATAAAATTAATTTTAAAAATTGACGTTTCTAATCTGTCAGATTATATTTTTCGTGTAAGTTATTGAGATAAGGGTAATAAAACCTAAAATTGTTGAGTCGAAAACTGGAAATTAAAAGAAACCATCGGACATGCGGTATAACGAGCGGTCACAACAATTAATTTGAATATATGCGTTTTTTTTTTATGAAGAGTACAATATTAATAATAGTAAATCAACAGTTTCACCCTCCAACGCTGTTCGCCGTGCTTCTCTTGCGTTAAATATCTCGGAGAGCACAATTTACCGAAAATATGAGCCAGAAAGTGAAGAATGCAAAAACGGAAGTCGACGAAGCAGTCAAGACACTGTATATAAAATGTATGTAGCTAAAGAATTTGTAACCATAAAAAATCTAAAAAATTGCTTGGTTGAAGATCTGGAGATTTTTCACATTCAGTTTCTTCCCTAAATCGATTGTGCAAGGAAATAGGCTTCAAATGGCAATGTTCTATAACAGAATATGCATGCACAGAAATTGACTTAAATTTGCTATACACAGCAGGTTTTTAATGTAGCAGCTGACATATCTTTATTATATGTGAACGGCTTATATACATAAGTTTGTCTTCCTGATATATTTTTGAAAATGTTTGCAGCAGTGTTGCCAGGTCTAGTGAAATTTCACTAGATCTAGTGATTTTTTAGTCAATCTAGTGATTTAGTGATAACTTTGCCAAAAGAGAGTTATCTAGTGATTTTCTAGCCTTTTTTATAAAAAAACAAATAATAAAGCAAAAATTCTTTCTCCCTTTCGCCGTTGTTGCAGATTACTACCTACTCAGCCTGAGATTTGAAATGCGAAGGTAAGTAAATCCCATGAATTACTTAACACAAAATACGGATTTCCCCGGTTCAAACTAAGTGCCCGAGACTATAATAGGACTCCTAAAGCGAATTGTTCACATTTGCAGTTATACTTTCGGTTGAACGTAAAAAAATTGTTAAAGATCGAAGTGTGCTTTGTGACCACTGTGACTCAAGTATATTTAAATAATGTAAGTAGTCTTTTTGTATTAAAAGAAATGTCATGTTTATTCGTCAATGAAATTTATAACTAATTATATTTTTTTTCAATTCTGCGTCAACAGAATGAGAAAATTTCTAATAACTTCACAAAAGAAATCCCGAGAATCTTTTCCTGAACCAAGTACAAGTACCCAAAAAGTGGCAAGTACTGACGTATTTGGCCCGTCTATGGAAGGTGGATTTTCCGATGAAGGTAAATCATTTCCAGAGTCAAGCACAAGTATAGAGGGAACTCAGAATCTGGACCTTTCTGAAAATAAGGAACCTTCCGATACTTCAGATATTAGTGAAGATACACATACTTCGAAAAAACGTAAATTCTACACCCAAACATACAAGCCCGAATGGGAACAGGTGGAAGATTTTAAAATTGGATAGAGCGCAGCGAGCGTGGTAACCATTATTTTAGATGTAATATTTGCTTTAATGATTATTTGGGGGGTATCTTTTTCTTCTTCGTCGTTTACTTCTTGACAGAAGTGTCGTGACCGCATATTTTCACTGTAATGTTGTTGCTTTCTTAACAATATAGTTCCATTTTTCTCTATTGGTGGCATTACGGGTAGCTTGTTGGATATCCGTGTTTGTGATTTCTTTTATTTGATCAGACCATCTTCTTGGAGAGCGACCTTTTGATTTTGTTCCTTCTACTCTTCCATGCACAATTAGACGTTCAAGATTTGGGGGTATAAGTGCTATAAAAGACATAATAACTCTAAAATACATAAACAAAAAGCCGTATCTGTAAAAGGGAAACTCACCTTAACAAAGAAAACTTTTCAGTTCACTACTACCAGCGATAAAATTCTAAAACAAAATCAAATTCGAATTGCTGCTTTTATAGCAGATCATAATATATCAATTAACACTTCCGATCATTTGGCAGAATTAATCAAACTATTGTTAGCTTGGAATAGAATCAGATCAAATTCGCAAACTGTCATGTAGCAGAACCAAATGCACTGCATTAATTAACAATGTAATTGGCAAAACCAACTTCGAAATATTACTTAAGAAGTTGCAGAAAAAGACAGAATTCTTAACTAGCTGACGAGTCTACAATTCAGCTGTCAAACATTTAGCGATTGTTGATCGATACCATCAAAATTTTAATATTAAAGATAATTTTGCCAGAAAAGCGTTATGATTTTGTTATTACGGATGCAATAATAGAAATCATAACAAAATGTATGATTAAATTAAATATTGTATAATTATTGTAGATGTACTTTGTTCATTTATACTTTTTATTATATTTTTCAACATTTTATCTGATCGTGTTTTGTTTATTTTTTTATAATTGTTGTCAAAACTCTAATAAAAATATTCTAAATATTTTGTTTTTTAATTTCCAGCTTTTTTTGACGATTAAATTAATCTAGTGAATTTTTTGTCAATCTAGTGATTTTTTCCAACGCAAGCTAGTGATTTTTAGAATTTGACCTGGCAACACTGGTTTGCAGTGAACACCGCAGATTTAGTTTGCGTGGCATTGTTTCACCATGATAATACAACTCCGGAAACGGCTACAAAGGCTTTGAATCTCTTACACGAATCTGCAGTTCAGCTGGTTTGATACCAAATATTCAGCATTGGCATTAAACTCTGAACACCCGGCAGCAAAAGGGGTGGTGGATAAACATCAAGTGTGCTCAACAGCACGGCGGTTATTGCCCAAATAACCTATGTATCCCTAAAGTGAAATTTCAATGGCTCAACTCAAGTTTCATCGGAGAGTGGGTGGATTCAATTATTACAATTAAACAAACCACTAATATGCAAAAGGTGTAATTTTGTAGGCGCCAGGTTTGACAAAGCCCCAAAGAAATACAATTTTGTTACGAACCAGTATATCAAACCTTACGACTGGAATCGTACGGGATGCGTTGCAATATAACCTAACTGCTGCAATTAATCTGCTGTGATGAGCTAAGATTATTACCACCTGTAACGTTCCTTCAAAGCACAACTAATATTATAACATAACATTAAATACGGTCAGTATATTTGGTTTATTTCGTATCAATTAGTTAGAGACACAAAATTTGTAACAATATCATGCATATGACCCACATTAATTAAAATATTAAATTTACATGCGATAAATTTAGTAAATGTATAGCATGAATTACAGTATGAAGTAAATTATATTCAAGCATTAAAGTCGCGAATCGCACTAGGGTGTAATGACCCAAAATAACAATTTAAGCAAGCAACATTTCAAACATCGCAAAGCGAGCAGGTTATACAAACAGTAAATGTGTATATCTTACGGCAATATACCTTAACTTTGCATAATGAAGGAAGTAATCATAATAAAGTTGTGGAGATAGATAGCCAAAAAGTTTATTGTAGTAGGTATAAAAATATGATTGTTCCTTAAGGTCCAAACGTCATACATGTAAAGTTGATAAAATATTTTACGTTTCGCCACTTTAGATGGCTTCATCAGAAATTATTGACAAGTGATATAACTAAAATACAAAGGTTAGAAATTAGATTAAGTGAACACATACAAAAATATGTCAAGGCTTACCAAATGGCTTCCATAAAAGTTTATAATAATTGATAACAAAATTTGCAAATGACTAATTAAAGCCACATTGCAAGTATACGGCGTCTAAATGGATAAAGGTGAAGTATTAAACAATCATTATTGATTGAGGTTAAACATTAACTATACCGGGTGTCCGTTCTCAAAGTCGAACATAGGCGATTAACATTGTATTCGACGTTTTTATCGGTTCCTGCTCGCCAATCCAACTTACAGGGAAGGTAATGGTATCAATGGAAAGATAAAATTATTACGCATCAAATGATACCAATAATAATATTCAAGATGCGATTTTTATTTTAAATACTAATTTAAAACTTGGAAATTTTTAAATATGCCGTGCCTTGCCTTTCGAGTTCGATCGCATTTGTCAAAAAAATTGGTAATTAGTTGGCGTAAATCAGGTATTATCTGTCAACGTCTGTTAAAATTATTTACAGAAAAATGAATTATTTCAAGGAAGAACGAGTGAATGCACTAAAGTTAATTGCCTATGTTCGACTTTGAGAATGGACACCGGGTATAATAGATAATGTAATTAAACAATAAAATTTTTATTTAAAGGTAAAGGACATCTTGTTTTGAAGAAGCAAGCTGCCAGAATGAGGAAAAATGCAAGATGTCAATTGTATGCGTACGCATATTACTTCGACACGAAGTGTACGAAGTATTGAAATTCCCTCATATCGAAAACCACTCTGAGTCAAATATCTCTAAAATTCGTGCCAACCGACTAATGAACCCGCTATATCAAATCTCCGTCTCGGCTGTGCGGACCTTTTGGTGAAGACACCAGTCCACTAGACCCCTCCCTCGTAATGGGGGCTGCCTAAACGTGCTGTGCGGGGGATGTATGTTCGTATGTGTACACGATTCCGGTCGCCAGGAACCTTTCTGAAGTCTTGGATCTTTTTCATACGATAGGGCGTCCGAAAATGAAGGCAACATCAACTTTTGAGGTATGGTCGAAGGCAAAAACCAAAGATATGGCACTTTCTGACCTTTTTCATACAACACTAAAACCTCGCCTGCTGATATTTTTTTAATTGGTCAAGAAACGTCAAAATCTGGATTTTCATTTGTCACTTTTTATCGGGTGAATTGAATAATCAAGCTCATATTTTAAAAGTAAATTACATGAATTTGTCAGTAGCTTAGGTTCCGTCTTATTCACGACAGTACCTGAGGTATTGCTTGTCAAAGTTAAGGTTATATTGACACTTTGATACGATCATAAATCCAAGTAAGTCAACTTAAATAAATAAATCACGTCATACATCCTAGTCAAATTTATAGGACTCACCGTAATATGTTTGCAATCCGCTAAACTTATGAATTTTCCGTAGCATAACCTGAAAATGGCCCGGCAGCGAAGAAGTCAAATAAGCAGTGGAGTAGACAACAAAAGCGGCGATAAAGACAAGAGCGCCAACAGCAGCAGCAGCAATGGTAGCAATCCACCGAAACCCACAAAGAGCACAGGTGGCATTTTACAGTGATTTTTAAGGATATAGATACAAACACAAGATTCACCTAATGTGCTAACATAACCAAGACATACTTTTTGGGTGCCATCCCTTTCTCAAGCAAAATAATGTATATGTACAGAGAGATTTTCTTTACTATGAACACGGCAGACAATATGTCGAATTTACAAATGCCGAGAATTTGAATTTGACAGTTCGTGTATTTTGTGAGTAGATAATATCTGCTGTCATTTCTATCTTTAAAATCGATAACTACGAAGCAACGGAACAGTGCAAATTGTAAAATGGTATTATCAGGGTCCAACGGTCCGGGAAATTCACAATTCTTTCACAACATTTGGGAATAGGCGTTCTTCATCGTTATCAATGTTACATGGAGTTATTTCAAATTTTGGAAACTTTGGATGTGTTTCTCCCCAAAAGCACAAAAGGCTTATTAATGTTCCCAACGAAGACAGGATTTAAAAGAGGTTTGTATTACCGCTAATGACTATCCAGATTATTCATTTAAATAAATTGCAGAACTGGTAGATTTAGCTGCGATATTCTTCCCGTTGACCATTTCAGAAGTATGGAATTTTGTGAAACTGAGACAGAAATGCCAAAAATTTCCTCTGAAAAGTCGTTTTCACTACAACTAACAATTTGAAGAACTGCGTTTAAAAATTAAATGGGTTGTTCAGAGTACTAGCACTAATACGTCAACTAATGTAGGGAGAAGTTTCGCTTAGGATATTGTTTAGAGCAAAGGCAGGCTCTTTGCAGACGAGCTAATTTAAACTTCTTGAATTTTGTTGTTTGAAATAAATAGTAGATTATATTATAAGTGAGAGAAATGCATCATTTGCGAGTGAGAATTTTGAATCGCGAGTGCCCCAGCACGAGCAATACAATTTCTCACAAGCTTATAATGGCATTTCGCTCACGTGTGATATACAACGTTTTATCTTACAGTAGCAATTCTTATGCCTAAATAGTTTGCGCAGACGGAATATGTCGCGAAATAAATTTATAATTAGTCGCCTATGATTTGTGACATACGTTTCATAGTATTGAAATGTATTGGCAGTACTGAAGTGTATTGTCAGTCTATGTCAAATTCGAGGTTCGTAGGTTAGGTTTTGATTGTTATTTGACACAGACTGACGCAAAACGTAACCTGAAAATTACGAATTTGACATAGCTTGACAGTGCTACCAACAATGCAGTAGTATAAATAATGAAAACTCACATGTGAATAAATAGTTATTAAGGTACCAAGGGCATTATGAGTAAAATAAGAGCCCAAGATTGTTAGTGTACTAACCGAGGGCCTTCGGCCCGAGGTGTGTACAACAATCGCGGGCTCTTAGCTCATAATGCCCGTGGTGCCTTCAAGGTTTTATGTCCTACCAATTTTCTTACCTAATTCATATTCATATTCAATTCATATAATTACTATGATATAGTATTTAAGATTGATCTAGTTAGCTGATCTAAGTTAGATTTGTGGCATTAGCTGAGCTGTCATTAATTTTCATTGTGACAGTGGTGCATATTAAAGTTGTATCCATGGAAACAAATACTGTTAATTTTTCATAATAACCCTAGTGTTCTTATGAAGACTATTTCCCACATCTCTTATTATCCAATGAAAAGCCATGCTTTTTCAAAATTCAACCAATTGTGTGTTTTTGTAGTGGCAAAAAATCGAAATTTCCCTTGGGATTTTGTCAGTTTCTTTTGCCACTTGCATCCACGGCAACCACCAAATATGTTGCTTTAATCAAGGTGGTATTTAAGAAACGTCATTTAAACTGTCATTGCACATCAGTATAAATGTCAAAATGAACCGATATTTGGGAAATAGTCCACAAAATGTATTACGGGCTCATGATTTTGCTCGGCAAATGTTTTACTCACGATTTGGTGTTTTTTTGGCAATGCCCCTCGACAAACTAACTTTGACAAATTCCCTTGCCTTCGGCTCGGGAATTTGATCAAGTTAGTTTGTCTTGTGACATTGCCAAAACAAAATACTTTCGTAAAACATTTTTACCGGCAAAAGCATTTGCCCTTAATACATTATTACTGAAAATAATTGCCCTGGAGCGTTATTTTGTATCTAAGATACCTTAAAATAGAGTCATTAATTTCAATTAATGTACTGGTAGGACATAATAGTTATTAAAGTACCAAGGGGCATTATGAGTAAAATAAGAGCCCAAGATTGTTAGTGTACTAACCGAGGGCCTTTGTGCTGCCTAAAAACTTAGAGTGCAAGCAATAATCTTGAATCATCCAAAGAATCAGCAACAATTTTCAAAAATAAATAATACTGCAGCGAAAATGACTGCTCCAACAGCCGGTGGGGACGCAACGCGCTCGGGCGGAGTCGCCTACAAGGATAAAAGCAAGCCCGCTGATATCCGCCTTAGCAATATAAATGCCGCAAAAGCTGTCAGTGATGCGATTCGAACAAGTCTGGGTCCCAGAGGAATGGATAAGATGATTCAAGCGGGCAATGGGGAAGTCACAATTACAAACGATGGGGCTACGATTTTAAAACAAATGAATGTCACTCTTAGCTCATAATGCCTGTGGTGCCTTCAAGGTTTTATGTCCTACCAATTTTCTTACCTAATTCATATTCATATTCAATTCATATAATTACTATGCTATGGTATTTAAGATTGATCTAGTTAGCTGATCTAAGTTAGATTTGTGACATTAGATGAGCTGTCATTAATTTTCATTGTGACAATGGTGCATAATTTTTGAAATAAATGTTATATCCATGGAAACAAATACTGTTAATTTTTCATAATAATCCTAGTGTTCTTATGAAGAAAATAATTGCCCTGGAGCGTTATTTTGTATCTAAGATACCTTAAAATAGAGTCATTAATTTTAATTAATGTACTGGTAGGACATAAACTTCATTTTAGTCACTGAAAACAGTTGTATTAGTATATTGTATGTTAAGAGCTGAAAGTACATTCTTGCCGCTTGCGCATGAATATTGCTGGTTGAGACGAAGTCGAAACCAGCAATCATGCAAAAGCGGCAAGCGCACTTTTAGCTCGAAACATACATACTATTTTTTCGACGACTCAGCATATTATTAAAGGAAAATATCAAATTTCGTTTTATCGCAAAAATTAATTGACAATCAAGTTAACATTACTCGCGCAGTCTATTGGACATGTGACGCGATTATTTCGACAAATGACGGGCTTTGTCAAGGAAACATTCGGACGTGGCTACCTATTTTGTTCACGCGGAAACCCAAAACGCTCGGGGAGCGGCAAAATGATTAAAACGCACGCTCAGCGGCAAATGTCAACTTTCTGTTGTCAAATGACAGTGAGAAAAATCTACTTTCGATGTCAGTCGTCGAGAAAATGTATGGTAATAGCTGCTACTGTAAGATAATAGTTATTTACTATACAAGTGGGATAACAGCATCATTAATATACGTGTATGTAAGCACACAAGTATATTATTGATGCATTATCACACATGTATTGTACAAAATTTTATCTACGACTGCCTAAAATTGAGAAAAGTGCATTAAGAGAAATGTCAGATCTGTCATTTTCAAAAATATTTTCGTAGGCAAATGTCATTATGTCATTCATTTGACACTATTTCAGTTAGGTAATGAAGTCATTACACAACTCAGTTGCGTAATGAAACCAGAAATAGTGTCAAATGAGTGACGTAATAAGTTACTTATCCCACTGGAGTAGATAAAATAGTTTTATTTTTGTTTATATCTTTTTTTTTACTTTGAGTTAATTTGTTCGAAATAAATTATTTCTTTCTTCAGAATGCGTTTTACTTTGTGAACTACCTTCTTTTACTTTACTGTTAACTTCTAAAAATTCTGTTTTTCAACTCTGAATTTATCACCTGAATTAATCAACAGTAATTAATATCCCAAGTGCATTAAAATAGCCGATTAAATTTTGACGTTTTCTGTCAGAATGTTTTGCTAAGAAATTTGTCAAGTAAATTTTCCGCTCAACAAAAATCCCGAGTGCGTAGCACGAGGGATTTTGGGGCGGAAAATTTACGAGATATATTTCTTCAGAGCAAAACAGTTTGACAAAAAAACGTCAAAATTTATTCAGGGTATTTTACATGCACGCGGGAAATTCGGAATGATTATTTCCTGAATAAATATTGGGACAATTAAATTATTTATTGCTATTTACATTAGTACAATTAATAAAGAAATTGCAATTCTGAAATACATTTCCATTCTTTGCATCTGCATCCGAAACTACATTAGATATTGCATTTGACAGTATTTCTGAAATCATATATTCTTTCGTAGACGTTGAGGATACTGGCAGCTCAGAGTCTGGTTGAACATCACTTCTAATTTTTTCGATTATTTTTCCATGGTGTTCTGGGTCCATCTGAAGGTATGGTTTGATGGAGTTTGATGTGGAGTGGCCAGTTATTTTTATTAATTGTGGCTCATCAATTCCACTTTTTGCAAGTTTACTTACAGCTGTACTGCGGTTGGAATGATTAGTGATTTTGACTTTTTTTATTTCCAAACCAGCCTCTTTAGCAGCCTCTTGTGTCCAACTAGAAATTTGATTTCGTCCCATTGGACTATTTTTATACCACACACCAGTTCTAGTCCAATCTGGATTGATATTTAAAAAAAGCCTGTTGGTTTTGATGCGTTCCCTTCTTTTTGCCATGAGTAGGTGAAACAGTCTCACTGGGCACAAGTTGGAATTTTTCAAATTTGGTACAAGCCGCTTGCTATTGGCACATCTTTTAGAACCTCCTTGGGCGGTCTTCGAAAATATGGCATTATATTCGATTCTTCCTGAATGAAAATTTTAATTAGAAGATAAAAAGTAAAAGTACTAATAATTATTTTACCTGTTTTAACCCTTGCATTATTTATTTCTTTTTTGAAGTATTCTATAAGGCAATTTACAGCTTCCCCTCCTCTCCACGCAAGCTCTACGGAAGCAATATGGTAAAACTTGCGCTGAAGTCCGAAAGGAGTTGTCTCATCCCATAAATTTACAATTGCTTGATGTTCAGCATCTGTTAGTGCCGTGGAACTGAGTTTTCTTTTACTGCCGTCAACTTGTAGTTCTTTACGCTTAGTATTACGTGCATTTCTAGCTTTTTTAAATATAATATCGTTAAAAGGATCAATTACCTTCTTGTAATTTGTGTAGTATAATTCTTGTATGGTCTTGGCAGTAATGTTCCACATCGTTTTCATGACTCCTTCTTTATAATTTTCCCCATTCTGTTTTCGCATATTGTATGCCCAATCCGTTAAAATTGCTGCAAGTTCTTCTTTGGTACTTGTTTCTGCCAGTTCATATTTCCTTATTTTGCAGAATTCCGTAAATTGGAACCATATAGATGATTTTGTTTTTCTAGTATTCTCAGAAACACTTTTATTTACGGCTGATTCAATATTTTCGAAGGAATTTTCCCCGAAACGTGACATCGTAAAGAGAAAAAATCGGGAGTGTGCTTCCCTAGACTTTCTCGCATTCGCCTTGTTTTCTAGCAAATTTGAAAAGTTTATTGCAATGTATATACATACAGCGATAAAATTACTTTTTCAGGTAACCACTACCTGTTTAGGTAAAGTGCCGCTTTAGGTTAACCTATCATACTGAAATTTTATATCTGGGAGTTTTTCTGAATAATAAATGTATGTGCAAAATTTCGTGCAAATACCTTGAAGCAAACTGGTACTTTACTTGAATGGATACCGCTACCTGTTTAGGTAAAATGCCACTTCCGGTTAACCGATCATGCTGAAATGTAATATCTGGTAGTTTTTCTACATAAGAAATGTATGTACAAAATTTTGTTCAAATATCTCGAAGCAAACTGGTACTTTACTTGAATAGGTACCGCTACCTGTTTAGGTAAAATGCCACTTCCGGTTAACCGATCATGCTGAAATGTAATATCTGGTAGTTTTTCTACATAAGAAATGTATGTACAAAATTTTGTTCAAATATCTCGAAGCAAACTGGTACTTTACTTGAATAGGTACCGCTACCTGTTTAGGTAAAATGCCACTTCCGGTTAACCGTTCATGCTGAAATGTAATATCTGGTAGTTTTTCTACATAAGAAATGTATGTACAAAATTTTGTTCAAATATCTCGAAGCAAACTGGTACTTTACTTGAATAGGTACCGCTACCTGTTTAGGTAAAGTGCCACTTCCGGTTAACCGATTTCGCTCAAAATTTGACAGGAATCTAAAAATTTTGAATAATGACTGTGTACATAATTTCAAGGGTCTAGCTTATTTCGTTTTTAAGTTATCGTGTTCACACACACACACACACACACACGCACCTATACAGGTATTACCATTCTTGCGGCATCACCATCCTGTGCATCGATTGTGACCACAACGATCTCTCCATGCGCAATAGAAGCACATATCCATGACGTGAAGGCCAATTCAACTAGATTTTGTTTACACTCCGTGAGAGCGGAGATATTATGTATCATCGATTGTGACATCTCTATGTCACACTAATAGCTCTACACCAACAATGTGTGAACTGAGGTCAGAGTATTGGACCACAAAGAAATTGTGCGAGTGTAAATTCATACCTAGAGCATAGATATTGTGACCTCCATTGCACAATAATAGTTCTACCACAAATGTGTGTAAACTGACGTCTCAATATTGGAGCACAAGGCAAGTGTGTGAATGTAAATTAATATGTACCTAAAGCAACCCATATTGTGGCGTCTAGGTTACAAATACCAATAGGTGACCATGAAACATGTATCAAAATAAAATCTGATATTGTATGTAGCATGGACTGGTGATTTTTCTTATTCTTTGATTTTTGTCATTTTGACAATAAAAAAAGCATTTATAAATTATAAATGTAGGGCCAAATACTTGGTTGAAATTAATCTAAATGCATATAATTTTATATGAAAACAGTTTTAAAGATGTCAACGATTAAATTTTTGTTGATCTTTTAGAAAGACCAGAAGCGTCAACATTCTTTGTTTGTAAATAACCTTTTTCAACTGGCACCGTGGTGAAACATCGGACACCTAACTTTTTAAAATGAATCAATACCGTATTCAAAACTGTAACTTGCAAAATTAATTTGTTTACTTTTGCTTATAAATTTCATTAACCTTATAAATGTGTTAAACCAAATGAAAGAAATACATGATTAAAAAACATAAATGTGACTTGAGACACGTGGCATTTCTCAATAGTTTACTACTATTCATTGGCTTCATTTGATTTCATACATTTGCCAGGCCGATGCGGTAGGGTATTTGAAAAGATAATAAAAAATCTGTAAAACGCTTTACACCGAATTTTCCTCGCAAGTTGAAGTTTTGAAATTAATTATGTTCGAAACACCAAACGAAAACAATTCTGTTCTTATTTTTGAACTAAAGGAAAAATAGTTGTTTAGGTGTTCACCCTGTATATGTTGGGTCCTAAATGTACTTATTTTGATTAAGGGTAAAGTGCGAAGCTGGAAAACATTACTACTTTACTATAATCAGTAGCTCTGTTGTTAAAATAGAAAAACAATATTTAATTTTTTACGTGTTCACCACACTACATTTGTGGTATGCGAAATATGTATATTTTCATCAAAGGTAGTAGTAGCTCTATCGTTAAAGTGGAAAAACAACATTTATTTTTTACTGTGTTTACTCGGTATTTGTGGTATCCAAAGTACACACACGAACAGGGTTTTGCAACACATGTCACACATTTGAAACGATGTTTTTAGAAGGCTACTATAATTTTCAAAAATTGTATAGAACTGTCGATGTAAATAATATTTCTGATCATCTATAGACTATTCAGAAAACGTACAATAAGTACAGTCATGTTGGTTGCATAGCCCTGTTCATTTTCAATGATTCTTTGTGTACGTATATTTTCATCAAAGGTAATCCTCTAAGCTATACAGGGTGTCCCAAAATTGCTGGGACATAGAGCTACTACGTATTGTAAAGGCCAAAATAAGACGATTGGACCCAATTTATATACATACCAAAATGCACCGAGTGTCCGCGAGAAGAGTCCAAATTTTTCTGAAAAAATCACATTTTTGTACGCTGTCAGAAATGCTTGAAAACAATTTAATGACATTTGGCAAAAATGCATTTTAGAGGATTACTTTCAGTAATCAAAGAAACCCAAAGGAAATTTTAGAAGGTTTAGAACCACCCTCACCCCCTGGTATTTTTTTCAAAATTTTCTTAGGAGTGGTAAGACTTTTTTAACGGGAAAGCTTAAAGATCATACTCATTTTTTGACTCTTGTAAAACTCGGTATTTCGCATAGTTTCGAAGTAAAAAAGTGTTGGCTCAAACACTGATAACCGATATTCTCAGTACACGTTTAATTGTAGTACAAAATTTGGTTGGCCGTGGATACAAAGCAATACAAAATTCATGATTTTGGCAGGAAACAAATTCATAATCGTCCCAGTTTACTGTTGACAGTAAACGTTTCAATAATTTGTTCACTTTTAGTTGCTTTTGTATTGTTTTCTTTGTCGCGATCACCGTTATTGCTTTAATTGCTATTGCAGTTGTTGTTGCTGCTACTTTATCGGCTATCAAATATGGATTTCCTTTTAATGAACAGATCGACATGCTATTAGTTCTTGGATACTGTCAAGGTAACTGCCGCGCATGTTCGCGTGTATCAAGAGAGGTATCCAAACCGGAGAATTCCAAATCACAGAACTTTTGCCCGAATCAAAAGACGTATTCGAGAAACAGAAACGTTGAAGCCAGTCAGAATTAACGCTGGAAGACCTCGCTAAGCCTGAACACCCATTGCGGAAGAAGCTGTTCTTTACTAGTAGCAGAAAATTGCAACGAGAGACCGGGATTCCAAAAAGCACTGTCAGTCGGATCTTTAGCGAACAATTAATTCGTCCATTCCACATTCAGCCAGTGCAAGAATTATTGCCACGTGACCACGGATCAAGTTTAAATTATTCACAAATTGTTCGGGAGCGCAGAGTAGTCGACAACAGATTCCACACTAATATCTTGTCTACTGATGAGTTGTTTTACACGTCGTGGCATGACGAACCTACACAATGAGCATATTTATGCAGATGAAAATCCACATGCTATTAAAGGTATACTTTATCAACGAGAATTTAAAATTAATGTCTGGGTCGGAATTATTGACAATTTTATGATTGGGCCGTTCCGATTGCCTGATCGTCTGAATGGCGCTAGTAACCTTCGTTTCCTTCAAGAAATGTTGTCAAAATTAGTAGAAGACTTGCCCCTTAATTTGCGTCGTGACATGTTCTTTATGCACGACGGTGCACCACCTCATTTCGCACGTGTCGTAAGAGAATATCTTAATGAACAATTTGCTGTTAGAGGATTGGTAGGAGACAAGAAGCACTCATTCAATGGCCTCCGCGGTCTCCAGATTTAAATCCTTGCGACTTCTTCATCTGGGAAGCGTTAAAAACACAAGTGGAGCTATGGAGCAGAATTCAAAATGCTGTAAACGCACTACGAGAAAACGAGGATGTTTTAAGAAGGGTGCATTTAAATTTTTTACGTCGAATTTACCTCTGGATTAATGAAGGTGGAGGTCACATTGAGCACTTGTTGTATAAAAAGTTTTGTCTTTGTGTCCACCACCGCCAACTAAATTTTGTATTACAATTTTATTAAACTTGTACTGATTATTTTTTTCGTAGCGACTTCAACCAATCAGAAGGCTGGATTTAGTTAAGTTATCATATATAATGCAACTAGTGGGTTCTTGATTATCAAATAATCATTTCTGTTTACACGAGATATATTGTTTGGCAATCGCGCGAGTCCAAATGACGAGCGTGATTGCCTAAAACAATATATCGAGTGGAAACAGAAATGATTTGATAATCAAGAAGACACGAGTTGCATTCGGCTAGATTATATCACGAGTCAATAAATAACGTTTGAATAGTGTATTTTAAATATTAAAAGTACAGTTAATGTGGTTGTTATGACAATTGCACTGACAGCAGGAAACGTGATGTTTGTGAAAGCGTGTGATTATCACCTATTAATCAGGAAGGTATGTGATTGTCAGTTGCTATGTACATTATCAAAAGTTAGTACATGCGTAACTATGCATTTTGCCGTTTTTCATTGGTTGATGTTAGAGGGAGTGGTATAATCTTGTATAATTTCGATTATACAAAATCGATTATATTAGAGTAACTTCACTAGACGACGCTGACGCGGTCGGACTATTTAACCTGTCAAACTGACTCTCTTTTATTATTGTGCAACAAGTTATCGACATATAACCCGATAATATCGAAGTACTTATAGTATTACTTCTGATAATATCGGTTATCAGTTTTTGAGAAAACATTTTTTTTCTTTGAAACTATGCGAAATACTGAGTTTTTACAAGAGTCAAAAAATGAATATAATGAGTAATCCCTCCCGTTAAAAAGGTCTTAGAACCGTATTACTACCACTAAAAAAATTTTGAAAAAAATTACCAGGGGGTGAGGATGGTTTTAACCCTTCTACAATTTTCTTTTGGTTTCTTTGATTACTGAAAGTAGGGTAATCCTCTAAAATGCACTTTTGCCGAATTTCATTAAATTTGTTTCACGCATTTCTGAACAACGTACAAAAATGTGATTTTTTAAGTAAACTTTGAACACTGCTCACGGACAAACGGTGCATTTTGGTATATATATATATATATAAATTGGGTCCAATCGTCTTATTTTGACCTCTACAATACGTGGTAGCTCTATGTCCCAGCAATTTTGAGACACCCTGTATGCAAAATATTACTTCAATCAAAGCAAAAATAGGCACAATTGATTTTTTTAACGTGCTCACGCTGTATATATTTGACCGGAATCATATTCGGATTCGAGACATGTAATATGCATGCAAAATCTTCCTCCAAGAAATAGTTTTTGAGCTCGAGTGGCAATAGACAGGCAGACCGACAGAATTGAGAACACATGTTTTTTGTCATCGAAGGACCCAGAAACATAAAGATCTGTAAAAATCTCGGAGGATGATATTTTCACAATTACAATGGGTACTCTCTTCGCTTGAAGCGAAAGAAGTAAAAATTACAATTTCGCAAATTACAGTTTTGAGTAAACCTTGTGTAATTGGCAGTGTTTGAATGCTTTAAAATGCTGTTTTAAATGGTAAGGTGTCCCACCATTATTTTACTTTTAAAAAAGCATATTGGAGCCTTTCTAAACAAAATAAACGTTTAATATCTGAAAACCATGTCTTAAGAAACGATTATATTCCTTTAGATTTATTCTAACCAAGTTATAACATGGAAAATTTGTATATACATTTTGTTTGAGGTATACCTTTTAATGTCTAAATGACAAAAGTTAGTATAACGAATTTAATATAAAATCCAAAAATATAATAATATAGAGGGTGCTTCACTTAAAATAAGGAAGTGGTGGTAATTTCCCACTTCAAATAATTCAAATTACCAGTACTGTTTATACGTAAATGTCAAACTTGACATTTGATTTTTAAGTGACTTGTAGTTGCATTCATAAATTAGGAGCTATTTCATGGCCATACTAGATCAAAGTAATTTTTGATCATACTATATAAATTCAGGTGTCCATCTTTTACTTTCACCGCCTGGTATACAATTATTATTATTATTATTTTAAATATTATTATCAGCGTTATAAAGTAGATGGAATATTACCTACTTTCCTGTATAGTTAACAATGTGTACAGACCAAGTCAGAAGAGCTAAAGTTTTATCCTGATATAATGTACACTTCTAGACCTACACTTTAACTCTAACAGTCAAAACGTGTTGTTCCACAATGATTATGATCCGGTGATAGTAGCCTAAGCTGTGACCTATAATTTCCACCCCAAAATGCAAAACATGGCATTATATTTAGATGCTCGCTTCAAAAGTTAAAATTAGGTACCTACTTGAGTATTTTAAATGTTAAAAACAAACTAAAATACATTTTCTAAATACCAATGTGTATGGACTAAGATTTTATTATACAGGGTGTATTGAAATTTTTGTGATCATGGCTACTTGATAATTACACGTGTTAATGACAACCAAAACCCTTTAATAGGCATTTTAAGCTAAACGGTTGCTCTTACGCTTATAAACTAAGAGTACATTATTTTTGTGTATTTTAATTCTCTTTCAGATAGTAACCTATAATTTTAAAAATTGTTGCAGATAATAAAGTTAGAGCTAAAAAAAATTTTTAAAGATAGGTAAAGTGCCCCTTACAGTCACGTATAGTTTATGAAATCTTTCCTATTAGTGCAGTACATAATATTAAGTATGTATACCAAAATTCAAATTTATATCTCTATATTTGTGGAAATTAACAAAAAAATAAAAAATAAAAAATTTTACTTCACGACCCTATAACTTCTTACTGAAGGGACTTTGTAGTAAGGTATATTAGGTTTAATCGATTTATTATGATGCAAGGAATCTATGACTAATCGGTGTCCCATTATTTTTGGGACACCCTGTATATTTTACTTCACAGCCATGCATTCAACTGTTTATACGACTTTGAAAATAAAAAACAATTTAAGACCCTCGAGATGATTCAGTCAAAGTTCATTAAAAGTGCTTTGCAAAAATATAAAATTATACAGGGCGTTCCATTTAAAAAGTCGAATTTGTTAAATTTGCAAATGTTGACCACCCTGTATAGCAGTAATACCCAGAACCGCTACTCTACACTGAAAAGGCAACTTGAGAAGAAATTTAGTTTTTTGCTACCGTCTTCGTTCATTCACATCTTTTCTGATACTTACAGCAGTCACCTGAAATTCACCATTTTCTGACATAAAATCGTTAATATTTTCAAAACAGTTGACATTAGACTGATATAACTTTATATATATAAATAATCAGCATTGAGACGTAAATCTGTTAAGCTATTAAAATATGGGCGCCACAATTTTCTGGGCCACCTTGTATAATCAAAAGTATTTTACTAATGTGCACCGTCTTCGTATCTACAACATTTATATAAGCAAATTGTACGTAACTAAATTATATTGTCAACTACAGTAATGAGGTCACAACAGTTAATACACAACATATGGTTACCACGGCCTAAATGCCCCGCAAAGAACACCAAACCATGAAATAGCTCGACTTAATCTTAATTGCTGTTCTAAAAATAAACTGATGCCACAGAATCGGTCCATCATAGTTTTGGATACACAATTTAGTCTGACGGTAGGGGGCGCCATCGTTCAACCAAAATGACGAGGTTACAATGTGGGGTGTGCGAACTCTGTGAATTATCCACGTTTCTGACCTGAGTGTATGCGAAAAATTACGTATGGAAAAAGAAAATACACATAGACTTAAAATTTGACGTAGAGTTCAAAAAACTGCATTTAATATTGTGGCATCGAGTGTATGAGGTCACAATTTTTGAAGCTGTCATAGTGCAGCGTGATGCACACACTCGAGGTCATAGTAAATGCAGTACAAACACACACACGCACACACATACACACACACACGCACACACATACACACACACAGACATAATTCGAAAAATGGTTTTTTCGGACCCTAGGAGGTCTAAAACGTCAAGATTCGTCAAAATCTCGAAGTCGATTTTTTTGACGATTACAATACTTTCTCTATACTACCGTATGCGAGAAAGTAAAATACCTTTTTTAGACAATTGTTTGTTTGTATTCATGTTTTGTACCTAGGCAACGAGAAAGGTTCGTTTGTCGAAGCACCTCTGATAATGATGTTAAAATTATTCACAAGCGATTAAATTTTGACACATATTTAACCGCGGTTAAATTTTGACGTTTCAATGTTTGTCATTATTAAACTGACAGAAACCATGGTGATTGCGCATTATTATAGATATGAAGGAAATAATCAACAGTAATATCCCAAGTGCATTAAAATAGCCGATTAAATTTTGACTTTTTCTGCCAGAATGTTTTGCTAAGAAATTAGTCAAGTAAATTTGCCGCTCAACAAGAATCCCGAGTGCGCAGCACGAGGGATTTTGGGGCGGAAAATTTATGAGATATATTTCTTCAGAGCAAAACACTCTGACAGAAAATCGTCAAAATTTATTCAGGCTAGTTTACATGCACGCGGGATGTTTGGCGTGATTATTTCCTGAATAAATAGATAAAATTCAGTTGGTGAAGCACCTTTAATAACCATGTTAAAATTACGCACAAGCGATTAAATTTTGACACATATTTAACCGCGGTTAAATTTTGACGTTTGAATTTTTGTCATTATTAAACTGACAGAAACCATAGTGATTACGCATTGTTGTGGCTATGAAGGAAATAATCATAGAATAACACAGTACCTCATACATTCTATCTGTGATATAATAATTAACAAAAATTACACTAGGCGTGGATGCCTCGTCTGAGTTGAACAGGTAAACAATCAACTCAGACGACCCGTGGATTAATATCAGAGTACCTTAGATCGACTGTCCATCGGTCTTGGCGGCTTTTTAGGCAATCCTAAATTCGCCTTGATTTACTCGTGTTCGCAGTTCATAAATTTTTACTGGTACTTGGTATGTACAGTTGCGGCCAACTCAAAGTGCACGGCAGATTTTTAGCTTGTAATACGATACTCTAATCATAGGCGTCAAGTTTTGACGTTTACGTTTGTCATCAACTGTAATAGAACTGAAAACTTGGAAAATTCCCAGACATTTGTCAGAAGCAGAGAAAATGCGAGCTATCGCAAAACTGGAACAGAACTGGTCGCTGAGTCGAGTCGCAACAGATTTGCATGTGAGCAAGAGCTGCACTTTCAAAATTAAACATCGTTGGCAGCAGAGACTTCTGCAAGAAAAGTTTTTTTTAACACCAGAGAACAAAGAATTTGCAACCGACTATTTGAATGAGATCATCTACTTTTGGAACACAACTGTTTTTTCAGGTGAAAAGATATTTCAATCATTTACTAATTGACGATTAAGGGTGTGTAGACCACAAAATTCAAGATTTGAGGAGCAATATTATATTCAACCCTTAAGGAGTAGTGGACGATTCTCACTTTGAGGTGTCCGTAACTGTACAGTTACGGACAGCTCAAACTGCACGATTTTTGTTACTATGGTTATTTTTGCGATTTTTTTGGCTTATTAAATGAGGGTTTCTTCAGTGGCGTTTCTTGTGATTATAAGAATAGGTATTACTTTTTTAATGTTTGTATTTTAGCAAAGTTTCACAAGTAAACAAACTATATAATAATATGTGTTTAATAAATATGTATCAGTATTCAATTGCTATTACGCTTTGCAGTTTGTTTCGCATAGAGTTGACCAATGTTTCCATGTTGTATCCTTCTCTCAGTTCCTTCCAAGCATTTATTATTCTTTCCCATAATTCATCTGCGTTGTTTGGTGCAAAATTCCTAGTATAAATTTTTTTAGTTAAATACCCCCAAACATTTTCGATTGGGTTCAAGTCCGGCCATGGTAATAAATTGATATAATTCTCATCAAACCTTCAACAAACAATCCCTGCTGTATGCACAGGACAGTTATCCTGTGAAAATAATGTTATCAATTACGTTAACATAAACAAAATTAATTAATTAGGTAATATCTTGCCTGTTGAAAAGTAAATTGATTAGGAAAGACCTCTCTTACAGATGGCAGCATCACATTTTGCAAAATGTTGCGATAATTTTCAGCATTCAGTCGACCAATAATTCTATAGCATGCCCCAGATCCGTGAGCATTGATCCATCCCCATCGATTTACAGAGAATCGTCCACTACTCCTTAAGGGTTGAACATATAGTCCATTTACTTGACATCTGCACTGTCAGTGTCAAATTTTAAAAAAATGTCTTGACTATACCTCAAAAATAATGTGTTTTTTATTAGACTGTACAGTAATTTAATTGTTAAAATGTGAAAAATAGCAGTGGTGCCAACATAATGTCAGTTTGACAGTGCAGATGTCAAGTAAATGGACTATAATATTGCTCCTTAAATCTTGAATTTTGTTGTCTATACACCCTTAATCGTGAATTGGTAAATGATTGAAATACCTTTTCATCTGAGAAAACAGTCGTTCCAAAAGTCGTCCATCTCATTCAAATAGTCGATTGCAAACTGTACTCTTCGTTCTTTGTTCTCTGGTGTTAAAAAAACTTTTCTCTTCTCGACTCAGCGACCAGTTCTCTTCCAGTTTTGTAATAGCTCGCATTTTCTCTGCTTCTGACAAATGTCTGGGAATTTTTCGAGTTTTCAGTTCTATGACAGTTGATGACAAACGTAAACGTCAAAACTCGACGTCTATGATTAGAATATCGTATTACAAGCTAAAAATATACGGCACCCCCACTCAAGAAAAGCGCCCTTCCGTGCTTTCCAAGAATACTTCGATACTCAGCATCACTCCTTTTCGCTAATACAATGAAATGCTATGAACCAGTTATTTATAAAAAAAAAACAAAAAAAAATTTTTTTTGCCGACGACCATAGCTCAAAAGTGGATGTTGCCTTCATTTTCGGAGGACCTATCGTATGAAAACGATCCAAGACTTCAGGAAGGTTCCTGGCGACCGGAATCGTGTACACATACGAACATACATCCCCCGCACAGCACGTTTAGGCACCCCCCAATATGGGGGATTGATCTAGTGGGCTGGGATCTTCACCAAAAGATCCGCACCGCCGAGACGGAGATTTGATATAGTGGGTTCATTAGTTAGTTGGCTCGAATTTTAGAGATATTTGACTCAGAGTGGTTTTCGATATGAGGGAATTTCAATACTTCGTACACTTCGTGTCGAAGTAATCTGCCGTGCACTTTGAGTTGGCCGTAATGGTACCTATTTATATTTGTTCCAATTGCGCTGCCAACCCTGAAGCAAAAGCACCAAAATTTAAATTGTCAAGATGTTATATTTCATGATAGAAATGTCAAACTGGCACTAAGGAATCATGTATTTTCAATTTCTAACAAATACATTGTAACCAATTGGTTCCAACTAGTTTTCATCTTTTGGTAAAGGCTATGAATGTTAGAATTTCTAATGAGTTTTTAATACTACTTACGCTACCTGTGGTAGGCAATGCATGTCAAGAATGAAATGAAGTATGTAATTTAATGTGTACAGTAAAAATAAATGTGTATTATCCACAAATCCAAATCCACAATAAAGGTCTGAGTTTGACATTTCATGTGTCATTCATAACCAGGTACAATAATCAAAAGATACGTTTTTGAAAAACAAAAAGAAACATGTTGTGTTCTATATCTAGAGTGCTGTACTCGCAATAGCAACAAGGCTAGAGTATATTCGTATGCTGTATTACAGAAGAAGATAGCACGAAAAAGGGATGTTACATATCTTGGCACATAACCGTATGTAATATATTAATGTTGTATTTGTAGCTATATCCTTCAAAATCACTGGCATTTTGTCCTACTGGAAGCACTTTATAGGTTTTACTTGTTTTGCCATCGCTGTAGGTGTGGGATACATGGACTATCTTGAAACTAGAGTCAACACACCTTATGATGACAAAAAGGTACTCGAATCTGCTTGTTTCGAGTACAAATCAACATTTTTTTCTGTAGGTAGATGGTTGTAAAAAGCGGACTTGATATACCAGAACGTTTTTGGAGCAGCTACAGACCAGGCACATATTTTGAATTGAAAACCAGAGACCCCTACTCGTTAGTTAGGTATTGGTTTAATGTGGTATTTTCCTAGAAGAATAAGGCCTGGAGTGGATAGCATTCGGTAAATATATTCTCAAGATTCCGTCAACTGGGGCTAAATGTATCTGCTGGGGCAAAGTGGTTTACAACTTCCTGCCGTGACATTAAAATGCGCAATCGCGAACCTGTAACGTGTTTGCGACTTTTGCCGGCGCAAGTCAGTCTAACACACAATGGTGGTTGTGCTCACATGTGTTAATTTTTATAAATAAAGGTAAGTTTGCATAAAACACTATACATTCTAAAATTCCGAAATGTAGATTTACCGAAACCTCGAAATCCGTTTATTTGCACAGACGATCTGTTAATATTTATGTGTATTTGACCCTCGCATATTCATAACCTAACATCTGACTCTAATGAACGGGAAAGCCCTTTGTGTTTTAAAGGGGAGTCCCTGTGGGATTTTTTTGAATGAACTGACATTGAAATCAGTCATTTTGACACTAATTCCGGTGGTTGAAATTGCATTTCAACCACTAGAGATTGAAATGCTCGGACTAGCGGGATTTCAAACTGTTTGACATTCAATTGGTGACAAAAGAAATGTCACTTTATGTTTAATTTTTTCTAAAGTGCATTAAATTTGTTAAAATGAGTGAAAAATCGTAGAAAAAATAGTACCTATATGTAACTCGTGGCTGATAAAATTTCAACGTCTCGAGTTACTTTTTTCAACTCGCTTCGCTCGTTGAAAAAAACCACTCTCAACGTTGAAATTTTATTTCAGCCACTTGTCTCATAATATACTATTTAGTCCTCTAATCCTCTTTATTATTAAATGGTTGTTGCATTTTATTAAAATTGTGGAATTCCCAGTGGCCTTTCATATGGGGAAAGTTTTCAAAGTAGAGACTGAACGTTTTTGTTTTACAAATTTGTGCCAGGTGGTGCGTAAATATCAAAAGAAACTAGGCAAATACGGAAAAAGGAACTACGACCCCGTATATTTGGAGAATGCTGTTCGCGCTGTTAGATGAAATGTCAATACGTCGTGCATGCGAGACTTATGGGGTGCCCTATACTACATTACACAGCCATGTGAATGAGAAGCATCCTCAGAAATACGGAAGGCAACCTGTTCTTAATTATTCCAATGAAAATGATTTAGAAGAGGCCTTAACATTATGCGCGGAATGGGTATTTCATTTGAAACCGATACAAGTTCGCCGTATTGTCCTACAATTTCTCGCAAAACAGGGGTTAAACACCAAACTTACCTGGTCACGACTGGTTTGCGAGTTTCATTTCAAGACACAAAAGGATTGGTAGAAAATTCTAAAAGGGTCCGCACAGCGATTCCGTATGAAGCTATCAAAAACTATTTTGACAATTCCGAAGAAGTTTCGAACGGTGTTCCACCAACGAACATGGTAAACTATGATGAAACGAACTTCAAAGATGATCCTGGTGTCGTTAAAGTTGTCGCAGGCAAAGATGCTACGCACACTCACAGAACCATTGATTCTAGTAAGACTAGTACATCCGGCATGTTTGCGATATACGCAACCGGTGACCGTTTACGGCCTTATGTTGTCTATAAGGCAAAACACATGTATCAGGGCTTGAAAGAAGGTGGCCTCGATGGTTCAAGGTACAATAGAACTTTAAGTGGCTGGCTCGATTCTGATGTCTTAGAAGATTGGTTCTTTTCCATAATGATACCCTATTTTAAGAAGTTCGATGACAAAAAAGTCTTAATCGGTGATAATTTGGGCAGTCATATCACGGTAAACGTTCTCCAGACATGCGGGAATAACGACATTCGTTTCGTCATATTGCCACCAAATTCAACTCACATGCAACAGCCATTGGACGTAGCTTATTTTGCACCGCTCAAACGTAAATGGAGAGAAGTTATGGAGGAGTGGAAATTGAAGAATCCCGGGGTTTTATCCAAGAAACCTTTTCCCGCCAAACTTAAAGACGCTGTTTTGAGACTCGGGCAATACTCGAGTGCAAATGCTCAAGCTGGGTTCAAAGCCTGTGGAATTGTGCCTTTTGAGCCAGAAGCAGTTTTATCAAAGATTAAAACAAGGAATGGGATTCAAGAAGCACAGAATTCCTGGACAGATGTAATCGTAAACCGTCTGGACCAACTGAAGACGGGCTCCGCCCCAACACCAAAAATGGACAAGAAGATGTCTATACCTGCTGGGAATAGCATTGGTGTCTCCGACCTAGCTGTAAAAGGACCTGAAAAGGGAAAGTAGGTTAAGAAAAAAACAACTAAGATGATGAGAAATCCCAGCATCAGTGGTGCCAGTAATATAAATGATCGCGATATCGATGCTGATCTCGGCGAGGTTGAGGAAGATGCGGATCTAGAGACTGGTATTATAAGAAATGCCGCAGAAGATATGAACAGCATGTACGAAATTGGTAAATGATCTAAGACCATAACAGAACCAGACCCAGTTCCAGAAACCTTTGAAAAGGACGAATTTGTTATTGCAAAGTTTGAGACTAACAAACGATACCGTCACTTCATTGGAAAGGTTGTGGAGGTGGGTGAAGAAGAATTTACTGTTAGCATTTTGCAAAAGAAGAGCTGTACCAAAGAATTTATCTTCATTTATCCTGAGTATATATTGTTTCCATATTGCGCGGGAAAATAGTGAGGAAAATCACAATTAAACATTCCGGAAGGGGTCGCTACGTCTTTCACCTGAGGAACAACGAAACAGAAATCTTAGAATAGAGTGTTTTTTACCTATTTTTTTGGAGTTCTTTGTTAGTATTTTTCATTAATTTTTCGTTATGCCTAGGTATATTTTATAAGTAGGTAGGTACAGAATTTAATTTTTTGTTGATAAATACATATTTTGACTGTATAGACAGAGACTGTGAGAATAAAGAAGTTATTTTTGAAGTTTTCCATTGATTTTTTCCTTTGGAAATTTTTTATTTTTATTTAATTTTGATCCACTTTACTCAGCATATGTTTAAAGTGAAATTTGTATCATTTTAAATGGGTGATCCACTTTACCCAGAATTAAGGGTAAAATGGATCACTATATAAATATAAAAAATAGGTCATTGAAAGAGTTAGAATGTTAGAATTCCTAGTTTCCGACAAAAATTCGGAATAGTTTTGGAACTAATTTGAAAAAACCGATATTTTTGATCCACTTAGCCCCGGTTGACGGTTGTAAATATTTAATACTGAATCTAAATTTCCCGCTTTTGAATATCTTGTTCATTGCTATCAAAAAATGCTGATACATCTAAATTTTTACTACTATATTCAGAAATATTTTGTTTTCTCCAACCACACGAATAAGACGCCATATTATCGAATAATTTTGTAAAAAAGTAAGTCATTTCGGAAAGTTCAAAAATTATCTTGGCAACTGTACACCTTTCAATTAATATTTGCACTAGTACAAAAATGGACAGAAGATAGAGTTTTACATTGTAAATTTTAAATAAAAAACAAACGCTTCGTCAGTATTTGGCAATCGACGTTGTTGTTGTTTATTTTCCCCGTATGGTGATTGTTTATTTGCCCCATGAGTGTTCTACAATGTTGCCTACAATGTTTGATTCTAAATAAGAAGTCATATTATTGAATTTATGAGTAGTTGGAGAAAAACTAGAATGTTTCATTCGCACAAAAAAAATGCGTGTTTACCTATGTCCGGGTGTGGGGCTCAAACCCACTACCTGCCGACTGCTACGCAAGTACTTTACCAGTCGGCCACATGCTCTCTCTATTTAAAATACACCAAAGGTTTTAAAGAATCGTTCGAGTTTCAAAAATAATATTTAAATTTAAAGGAAACGATTGTTATAGGAAAAGTTACATATTTGAACGTTCATAATGCGAGTTAAAAAGCAAGCATACAGCGCCAGAAAGAATAAGAATGCAGCTGCTATGGCATCAAGGCGTCAACAGGATGAATAATACGTTCAAAGAGAAAAAGAAAAAAACCTCGAAAGAATTACCAACCTAAGAAAAGACAAATCGTTCAGGGAGGAAAACGCTGCTAAACGAATGCAAGCTGTACCATTAAATCCTGAACGCCAGAAAAACGAACAAGAGAAAAACGTTGATAGAATTACCAATTTAAGGAAAGACGAATCGTTCAAAGCGAAGGAAAATGTTCAAAAGAAGCAGAAAAAATATGAATATCGCCAAGATGAAGAGTTCAAAATCAAAGACATTTCCCAAAAGAGAGCAAAGCGTAAACTCGTTAAAAATTGTGAAGACGAATTGAAGAAACAAAAGAAGCGAATGGAAGAAAATCGGCAGAAAAAAAAACAAGACAAGGAAGCGAAACAGATGCAAAATGCAGAAAAGGAGAAGGTTAAACTGAATGCATTCTATGCACATCGCGTGAGTTTTATGGCAGAGCTAAATGATAAAATTCGCAACAAAAATGGGAGTTACGATGAAGAAGATGTGAAAGCATTTAAAGCGCTCAAAGATTTCATCAATCTTTACAGTCGAGTTCCAGACAAAATCTGCGTGTGTTGCGAAGGCCTAGTCTACTCCAAAAAGGTGACCAAATTTAAACCAAAAGAATGATTCAATGCTTATCAGACTGCCGCTCAGAGGCGTTTGGACGACAATCCAGAATGTGATATCAAGGTTTTAAAAAAATATGAGGATTTTTTGGAAAACATAGTCGCCTGCAAATCTGAGCACATTTGCTCCACTTGTTTGACTCCTCTTAAAAAGAAAAAATTCCAACGATCAACCCGCTTTGTGGTCTCAAATTACCAGAGGAGATTCCAGAGGAGATAAGCTGTTTGACAGATCTCGAAGAAATTTTGATATCTCCAATCATCGCCTTCATCCAGGTCGTTGAGACAATTAAGTACGCAAAATATCCACAATTGGGAGCTAAGGGTTCAGTAGTTCTAATTGAACCTGATACCAATATTTTCACTGATATTCTACCGCGAAAATTTAATGAGTTAGATAAAGTTTTCGTCGAATTAGCGAGACATGTGAGCCACAAATCAACCTACATGGAAGACGATGTTTCTGTAAGCAATGTTTTACGCGCTTTTCGATATCTCCGCAATACAGATCTTTACAAGAAATTTAATATCAAAGTTGATGAAGAATTGTTGGCTGCTTATGATCCTGACATTTTGGCAACACAGCTTAACTTCATAAAAAAGAGTGAAAATGATAATGAAGAGAAGAAAGAACCACCACCAGTTGTTATAAAAAAAAGAAATCAACAGCAACAAGAAGACTTAAAGAAGAAGAAGAAGAGCCCTGAAAGATCGGTTGATCACAATGCAAATAATGATGACATGACTCTAATTGACAATTTGAGTGAGTTTGCAATTTCAGCAATTCACTGCAAATGATGATGAATAAACAACATATTATTACATTTACTCAGCTCTGTCCATATAACTCAGTCATTCATGCAATTATTGGAAGTTATAAAGTGAATCCGGACTTTAGAAGTTTCATTAACAAAAACCAGCGTATTAACTTGTTTGCGAACTTCAAAAGAATTATCGATGCAAGTGATGATCAACAACGTGGTCGACTATGGATTGAATATCTTTACAACAACTTGGAGCAATTTAGATCGCGAGAAAATCGAGTGATGAATGATGACTTGGCAATGATAACATCTCAACTGTTCAATTCACATCGCAGTGTTACCATTAATGCTTATTGCCCTTCTGAAATGTGCCACAGTTTACAATTTCAAAATGAGATTACTGGATGCATCATAGTTGGCGATAAGAAAGCCAGTCTTGGAAATAACTTAGAACGAAAAGTTAATCAGGCTTTGAATGACGCCATCGACGTACCGTGTAAGCAATGTCATAATAAAATTGAAGACAAGCAGAATTTCAGAGTGATTCTCAACGACGTCATCTTTATTAACGTGAATTTCGATCAGCTACTAAACGTGAAAATTAAAATCTGCGATATACCTACCTCAAAACTTGATAATCAGAGAAGAGGAATTCGAGTTGGTGTGTTCAATGAACTACGAGTTTAATCATTACACTGCCATTGTCAAAACTGAAAACAGTCAGTGTATAAAAATTAATGATTCACCAAAAAATGCTCGTTTCATAGAGGACACAGCTGAAATTTCACCGGTAATTCTCGTATATATCAAGAAATCTATATCAAAAAATGAGATCTCGGATGAAAGGGGAAAAAGTGAGACTAGAGGTGGAGGCAGATTAAGTGATACTGATAATGACAACTACAATGAAGAGCAAGAAATTGAAAATGCGATTCAAGATTTAATGAACTATTTTTCAACAGAGGAGCAGGAAGCTAAAGACGAAGAGAAAAAAATTAAAGAAGATAGTGATAATGAAGATGAGCCACAATGCAGTGAATTATTTATACATCAGCCTTTAGAAGTTGAAGATATTATGAAAATCTTGGAGACTGATGAAAACAATAAAGATAAAGTTTTTCGAATTGCACCTGGTCAAAATAAATTACCACTAGCTTCGTATTGTATTGAGAATTATGAAGAATGCTGCTTCGTTAAGAGTTATCACGAAAATCTGCTCAATTATGATATGAAAAAAATCAGTTTTTTGAAAAGGGCAAGATATGAAGTACGTCATTACAAAAGATATTGCTGCAGACCTCGAAATATTTTTTTCAAAGCTAAAGAGAAAGTTAAGATTGATTTGAAAATGCAATAAAAACTGCTCTCAGAAAAAATTTAAAAGACTCGAAAATAACAGCCAAAGATGTAAGAGATGGAAAGCCAGTTCAAAAGCTCATAAATGAAAATCTCGCTTACACATTTTTGAGGACACTAAGGACAAGTCCAGCTTATTTAAAGAGAAAGTCCTTACATGCAATGGCAATGCTTCGCCAGTTTGGGGTTCCAACTTTCTTTTACACAGTCGCGAGCGCAGAAACATATGCTCCTGAGCTAATTAAACAAATGTATAATAATAAACATGGAGTAGAGATTACACTAGAAGAAGCTGTTAATTTACCTACTGACGTTAAAAATAAATTAATCTCCGACGACCCAGTCAGTTGCAGTCAAACTTTCAACCATAGATGCTTCAATCTTACATCTTATTTTTGCAATAAGAAAAATGCAGGTTTATTTGGAGAGAACTTTGTTTATGCACACTTCCGTCGCATGGAATATCAATTGCGCGGCTCTCCTCACATACATGGCATTGTTTGGTGTACTGGGGTGCCGAAGCTCGACAGAAATTTAAAAGGCGACGAGAAAATCGAAAATGAACGTATGGTTACTGATTTCATTGACAAATATATTTCAACTGTGAACAGTGAAGGCCAT